>CM039676.1:3332701-3932701 GCA_022496015.1 Hordeum marinum
GCTTCCCGCTCTTCTTCCCACCTCGTCCCGAGCTCCCTGCTTCCGGAGTCATAGCAGCGCCAGGGCTGCTGGTTCCCTTCTTAGGGCGGCCTCTGCCTCTGCCCCTTCCTGACGGCATCGGATCCGGAGTCGCCGTCTTGGCCCCCCTGCCTCTGCCTCGCCCACGGCCATGGCTGCCACACCCCGCCTCCTCCTTGGGTGCCCGTCTGGTTCTTGCGCTTGTTGGACCGTGGGTTCGTGGTGGGAGAAGCCGCCTTGGTGACCTGCTCCGCCTCCGCTGTCTCTTTTGCTGCAGCAAAACAAACAGTGCGGTAGGAGAGAAGCGTCTTATTGGCCGTACCATCACTACGGAGTTTGCTTGAAAATTTGGTGCATGGTTGCCATTTACGAGCACTACATATGCTTTGCACATGGACATGGAAGCAGCACTAGAATTGGATGGGCCAACCTTTTGCACGCTAATGCAATTTCTGTTTTCTAGTCTGATAGGGTTTAGGGTTTAGGGTTTTCCAGTTGCATGAGATCTACGATAAGTTGCCCAAACCTTACAAGAAACGGGCTGGCCACATAACGACAAGTTATCGAGTGAGTGGGAATAGGATGCAAAATTTCACGCATCTTAAGTGCTGGTGCACGACATAGTGGCCAACACCAAAATGCAGCAAACGATCAACTAATTGTTGAGCTGAAAGCATGGCAGTGGAGGACATCTAAATTTATCAACAACATCTTATCTGTTCTGAAAGCATTAGGATCAACATTAGGAGGAGAGATACTTGAAAGTCAAAGCCAGCCACCTGAATCTGTGGCGGTCACTGCTGCGTAGATAATTCTATTGTGAACAAGCCAAAAATAATAATGACCAACAACCTACTCGATATTTTCATTTTTCTCCCTATGAATATGTGATGGCATGGTTGTACACTGGAGGTGCAAGAATGTATGTGCTACTGCACATTTGCTGATTTACAAATGCACTTGCTAATTTATAATTGCTGATTCCTGCTACCATACACAACATTATATATCAATTTCAGAATTTGATCCTTCTTGTTAGTTGCTTCCTTTTGCAGTTTGAAACTTCTGAATTTTATGATAAATCTCCAAGTCATGATTTCACTATCATCCTTTTAGCATTTAATGTTCAAGATTGTTTTGTATTTAACTATTTAATCTCATATTACGTCAAAATTTCGAGATACATGCATCATATATGTTTTGATGATGTCTTAATATAAATATATAAACCGAGAACTTAAATAGGGAAACTGGCTACAAGAATGATCACTGCACAATTGATACAACAGGAGGTGACTTGGCAAGTACCTGTTTCGTCGATTGCAAGATGTTGGCTCGTCTTTGGTTTTGGTTCTTTAATGTCGAGGCGCGGAACAAAGTAGATCTTTTTCGTGTTCTCTAAAAAACCGAGTAACAGTTAGCTAGTTTCAATATCTTGAGCAAGGATAATAGTTTCCTTTGCAAGAGATCAAGCAAGACTAGAATGATATTTGCCCATCAAATTTCCAAGTTCGCAGACAAATGAAATTTTAATTATTGTCATCGTAAAAATACATAAGAGAAATGCACACCTTGAAAGAGAGCATCAATATCACCATCAAAATTGACAAAAGCAATAATATATGTATTAGACACTAGGTAATAGAAGGACGTAACAGAACATCCATATTATGGGGTATAGTTACCTAGTATCTCCTGTTAAGTACTCTACTGTTCCCGTAAAAAGAAGGTAGTAAGTAAACTAGTCACATTCCTGGGTGTTGAACATGTTATTGTCAATCTAAGCACTACAAGATGTGACAACTGACAACCAAAGACAAGAGGAGGCAGGTCTATGAGTAAATGACACTTATTAAATTGACATTTCTCAAAAAAGGTTTATGGATCAATAACTCCAAGAAATTTAGAGAGTCAATGGGAGTCAAATTGAAACTGCTGCAAGGCCTTACGCTTTTATTAAATTTGGTATGGTTTTTAAATCCCGACTTTACTTGCAAGCATCGTTTTCATTCACCCTGTCAAGTTCTACTGGTTGACAACCTATGTTTCTTTCTATTTAGATACATACATACAGAAGACTAAGAAACTGTATTTGGATACCAGAACCCAGAGGAACATTGCGAAATTGAACGATGAGCTCTATGAGGTGCATCAAATCATGACTCGCAATGTTCAAGAAGTTCTTGGTGTCGGTGAAAAGCTTGATCGTAAGTCTGGAAATCTCTCTTGTTTCTACTGCTTCATTTTCTTTTGCTGCCATGAGAAACTGGTAGATGTTTGTGTCATGCATTAATAATCAGATTTAGCACCGAGGAGTTGTCCTTCCAATTATTTCTATTATTTCCTTAGCTTTACTTTTGGTTTTGCGCACTCAGTTCTTTTTTTCGTTTTACAAGATGCTTCCCATATTTCCCTTGTCATTGCATTCCATTGCATTGTAAGGTTTCACTGTATTGGCAAGTAACTGTTTACCATTCTTCTGTATTTCTATTTTTGCAGAGGTTAGTGAAATGTCAAGTAGGTTGACATCTGACACGAGAATCTACGCTGATAAGGCAAAGGATCCCAATCGCCAGGTAATCTTTGTGCTCAATGCATATGCTGTTATGATATACTCCCTCCGTTCCTAAATATAAGTTTTTTTAGAGGTTCCACTAGTAGACTACATACGGATATATATAGACTTACTTTAGAATATAGATTCATTCATTTTGCTTCGTATGTAGTCCCTAGTGGAATCTCTGGAAAGACTTTATATTTAGGAACGGAGGGAGTATATACATTTGTTCCATCTTAGGATTATCTTTTTTTTTTCTGGTGGTGTTTGTCGAATATGTTGCCATAATTATCAATTTCGTTAGCATTAGTTTTGCTGTTGACGCATCAAAGAAATATATGTTCCATGGACGTTGTAAATTAGAAGGCAAGCATTTGCAATTGCAGTTAAGACTTGTGCCCTTGAGAAATTTAACTGGGGTTTTGCATTTTACATTCAACGGTATGCTTTATGGAAGTCTTAAATATTAGCTTGGAAATCCACATTCGTAGTAGTAGTCCCTACTTTGTATTGCCGTCTTGGTCTTTTTTTAATCGCATGATATTTGTTTAGTGTTTTGATTTTGACCTTTACGTGGATCATGTTTCATCTGGGTTTCAGGCCTTCATTCGCAAGTATGCTCCCGTTGCCATTGTGATCGGGGTTGTAATAATACTGTTGTGGGCCAAGAACAAGATATGGTGATTACCAAAAAAGGAAGACGGCCTGTGTTAGAAGGCCGGAGAAAGAAATTCTGGATCAAGAGATGCTTGGATGACTTGCATCCCGTATCTGCCCCTGTTCAAGCGAGTACTTTGAAGCTATCTTTACACCTCCTTACAAGCAGCTATTCAAGTGAATTCGTTGTAGTATAGACCCAAAATGATCGGACCCTTCCCCGGACCCTGCGCAAGCGGGAGCTACATGCACCGGGCTGTCCTTTATAGACCATATGGTGGACTTGATTTTGTGAATCCCGGGAACAGTACATACAATACAAGAGCTGTGTAGAGTCGAGTTTTTCGATATTGGGATTTATATTCTGTTGTGTCGACTCATGTGAGAATTCAGGCTAATGAACTACTCCGTCGCCCCTGCCCTTTACTGCGTACTATGCCATGTTCGACAACGTTATTGGCCCTGTTTGGATCTCATCCAAACATGAGGGTTAGAAGTAGGGTTAGTTGCTCTAATCCAGCCAAAAAACAAACAACCCGATGGAGAGGTGCTTATTTAAGTTAGAATAATAACTAATCCAAACTATCTCTAACCCTGAGAGGCCATTGTCTGTGCAAAAGATAAGAGGTATGCTTATCTTGTGAAGATTAAGCCACTCAAATGGTGGGCTCAACCAGATTCGATTCTTTCCTTGCGATCGCAGGCAACTCCAAGGGGGAGGAATGCCCAGCTGCTTTCAGCGAGTGTCTCGTAGTACTATACGGGCATACAACAGGAGCTGAAAGATTTTGGCACATGTATAAGACATGATTACAGCATCTCTAGCATACCCTGCAAAACAAGTTTGCAGTTCGTTTCGTGGAAAAACGATTTTGCGAGCCGGCGTGGATGGCCGTAGAGACAGACCTCATAAAACAGACCCGTATAAAAGGATATTCACGGAATATGCTTTTTCACGGCTCAGCTTTGCGGGGTCTGGTCTGATGCCGCTTCCGTTGGCCTGAAAATCCGAAATTTGCACCTTACCACACCACAAAAATAGAAAAATGAGTTTTACTAGCACAATACAACAATCATCCGCATTATAAATAATTATTCAAATCTCCGAAGCAAACTAAATAATGCAATATAAAACTTGTCCCGAATACAAATAACACATGAATTAAATAAAAAATAATTAAAAAAATGAGTTTTGTTACTGTCCAACCCTTTGCCAATGGTGCTCAATGAGATCCTCTTGAAGTTGAAAGTAGGTGTTTGCATTTTCAATCTCTTTTTATGTTTGAAGAAAAGCTCTAATGCGGTTAGGGTCTCTGGCTGGTTTGACACTAAATCCCTTCAATCCCGCGGCATTTCTTCTTTGAGTAAAATACCGATAATTTGCCTCGCAAGCTTGAACAATTTTCACAAAGAGAGATCGGCGCATTCGGTACCTTCTCCGGAAAAGGTGCGGTGGATGTGTTGGATTCTCCGCGAAGTAGTCTTGCATCAACATCTCGTTCCCGAGATGGCGATTTCGAGGAATGCAAAGACGGCTGACGGTCGATCCTCGCCGCCTCTTTTGGTTCTCGTCTTCGTGCTCCTTCATGACAAGGGTCATCACCAACGTCTGCTGCCGATAGTTTGCAAGCAGCGTCTCAACATCCGAATTGTCCGAATCGAGCAAAAACTTCTCGCACGGGCTCAATTCCATCTACATGAACAGAAACCGCACGCCGCGTCAACCAACTATGCATAGCGCTCGGCACAAAGCACAAGCAAACACTCACCGACGGCTCGTGGGCAGGGCGATCCTGGGCGGCGACTAGGGGCGGCTCGAGGGCGGTCGATCCTTGGCGGCGACGGCAACCAGGGGCGGCCCGTCTTGCCGGATCCGAGGGGGGGTAGGGGTGGGGTGGAGGGTGGGGGCGCCCTCGCGGCGCGATTCCACTTACAGATTTGGCTGGAATCGCCGACTTCGGACGGGCGGAACCAATGACGGGCGGCGGCGGAAGGAGGTGGGGAAAGGGCACTGAAATGTCCCTCCCGCCAACCGCTTTCCTGGGATACAGGGCACCGTAGGGGCGAGGCGGAAACCTACGTATTCGCAGATTGGGACCGAGATTTTGCCGTGCCCCTCAAGAATTTTTACGGGCCGTCTGTTCGGGTGGGATTTTCCGTGTCGACCCGCATTTTGCCGGTTATTTTGCGGGTCGGGGCTTTTTACGGTTCTGTTAGAGATGCTCTTATTACAGGGTGTCGGTGACTTTCGATTAGTTTCGTCACTCTAAGCTTGAGACTATTATTTTAGGACGGAGGGAGTACTAGCTAGTAGGCCGGCAGTCTGCCGATCCGATCGGTCTTGAGCACAGGACGTCGCCACCCACACCCAGCCTGCAGACGACGAGACGAATCAAGAGGACCATGTTAGATGATGCAGTTTACTGTCGGATCAATCGGCCCGATCACAGGAACTTAATCACCTAGGGGGTGGGATCGGATTCGGCGGGGAGCTGCGGGTCTCCTGGATCCGGAAGCGGGCGGCGGCCACCACCCGCTTGAGCCGGCGCCCCTTGCCGTAGTTCTCCTCGAGGCGGCGCTGCAGCTCGCCGGAGCGCGCGCCCGGGTCCGCTCCCGCTCCGCCAGCGCCTCGGCGAGCTGCGCCCGCGCGTCTGCCGAATGGTGAATTACTGCAAAACCTCGACGCAGCGACCGCAGCGTTTCTAGGAGGAAATAGGCTGCGGGGTTTCGCCTAAAAACCTGCGCTCGGTATCAAGGGTGGGATAATCCTACTTTGGAATGAGAATAAGATCCTGATGTCGGATGTTCATGCCGGTGTTTTTTGCCTTTTGGCAATGATCACGTCAATGCTTGGCCAGTATTCTTTCAAGCTTTCTACTGTCCACGGGCCTACTTCCCATGCATCGAAGGAAGAGTTCTTCTCTGAACTCCTGGCCTCTTCCCCGCCCCCCGCAGGCATCAAATGGCTTGTCAACGGTGACTTCAACCAAATCTATCGGGCTCGCGACAAGAGCAATCGTAACGTATGTCTCTCCAGGATGAACCGTTTCCGCGATACTCTTGCTTCCTGCGAATTGAAGGAAATTCATCTGCAAAATAGAAGATTCATCTGGAGCAACGAGCGTAATAATCCGACACTCTGCAAGCTCGATAGCTTCTTTTGCAATGCCGAGTGGGATCTGCACTTCAACGACCACATCCTCCACGCCCTCTCCTCATCGCTTTCCGATCATTGCCCTCTGCTTCTTGTGGATGACCGTGGTCCCAATCGCCCGCGAACCTTCAAGTTTGAGAATTTCTGGATAAAACTCCGTGGTTTCCTTCAGGCCGTCCGGGACGCTTGGGATACGCCCGTTCCTCACACCGAACCTTGTCATAAGGTCTATCACAAGCTTGCTAATACCCGGAAAAGTCTTCGCAAGTGGAGCCGTGGCTTCTTCTTCGAGGCTAAGTTACAGTTGCACATGGCCCTTGCGGTCATCCTCCGTCTCGACGAAGCACAAGATACCCGCCCTCTCTCTCCTATGGAGGTCGACATCCGTTGTAGGCTCAAGAGGCGTGTGATCAGCCTCGCTGTGTTGGAAAGTGTTGGGGAACGTTGCTTGGAAACAAAAAATTTCCTACGCACACGCAGATCTATCCATGGTGATGAGCATCTACGAGAGGGGGGGGGGGTGGATCTATGTACCCTTGTAGATCGCTAAGCGGGAAGCGTTAAGTAACGCGGTTGGTGTAGTCGAACTTCTTCGCGATCCAAATCGCCGAGTGTCCCGCGATCCAATCACGAACCGTCCCGCGATCCAATCAAGATCCGTCCCGCGATCTCATCACGATCCGTCTCGCGAACTCATCACGTTCCGTCTCGCGAACTCATCACGATCCGTCCCGCGATCTCATCATGATCCGTCTCGCGAACACATCACGATCCGTCTCGCGATCTCGTCACGGTACGTCCCGTGAACACATCACGACCCGTCTCGCGATCTCATCACGGTACGTCCCGTGAACACATCACGATCCGTCTCGCGATCTCGTCACGGTACGTCCCGTGAACACATCACGATCCGTCCCACGAACTCATCACGATCCGTCTCGTGGCCTTGATCACGGTCCTTCCGATCTAGTACCGAACGGACGGCACCTCCGCGTTCAGCACACGTGCAGCTTGATGACGATCTCCGTCGTCTTGATCCAGCAAGAGGGAGCGGAGAGGTAGAAGAGTTCACTGGCAGCATGACGGTGCTCCGGCGATGGTGGTGGAGCAATTCCGGCAGGGCTTCGCCTAAGCACTGTGGAAATCCGATCTAGAGGAGCACCGGTGGAACGGGTAGCACGTGGCCGTAAAATCTAGTGCAAAACCCTCAAGTCCACCAATATATATAGGAGGAGAGGAGGAGAGGCCTTGGCACAAGGGCCAAGGCCCCTTGCTTCGGCCGAAGAGGATAGGAGAGGAGAACTCTCCTCCTCCAATCCTAGTAGGACTAGGATTCCTCCTTTTTGGCCTTTTTTCCACCTTTTCCTATTGGGTTTTCTTTTCCAGCCGCATTCGGCCTTGTGTGGAAGTTCCACCAGCCCACTAAGGGCTGGTATTCACTCCTACACAGCCCATGAAGCCTCTTCGGTCGAAATACCCCTCCCGGAGGTCTCCCGGTACACTACCGGCACTCCCGGTACACTACCGATAAGCCCGAAACTTTTCCGGCGACCAAAATGGGACTTCCTATATATGAACCTTTACCTCCGGACCATTCCGGAGCTCCTCGTGACGTCGGGATCTCATCCGGGACTCCGAACAAACTTCGGTCACCACCATACGTAACTCTATACCACCGAAACGTCACCAAACCTTAAGTGTGCAGACCCTGCGGGTTCGAGAACTATGTAGACATGACCGAGACACATCTACGGTCAATAACCAATGGCGGGACCTGGATATCCACATTGGTTCCTACATATTCTATGAAGATCTTTATCGGTCGAACCTCTATGTCAAGGATTCAGTTAATCCCGTATAACGTTCCCTTTGTTCTTCAGTATGTTACTTGCCCGAGATTCGATCGTCGGTATCTCCATACCTAGTTCAACCTCGTTACCGGCAAGTCTCTTTACTCATTACGTAATACAAGATCCCGTGGCTAACACTTAGTCACATTGCTTGCAAGGCTTGTTGTGATGTTGCATTACCGAGTGGGCCCTGTGATATCTCTCCGTCACACGAAGTAACAAATCCCAGTCTTGATCCATGCCAACCCAACAGACACCCTCGAAGATACCTGTAGAGCACATTTATAGTCACCCAGTTACGTTGCGACGTTTGATACACACCAGGTACTCCTCCGGTGTCAGTGAGTTGCATGATCTCATGGTCATAGGAACATATACTTGACATGCAGAAAACAGCAGCAATAAACTGACATGATCATATGCTACGTTTGTAGTTTGGATCTTGTCCATCACATCATTGTCCTAATGATGTGATCCACCTATCAAATGACATCTCATGTCCATGGCTAGGAAATCTTAACCATCTTTGATTAACGAGCTAGTTCACTAGAGGCATACTAGGGACATGGTGTTGTCTATGTATCTGTTGGGGAACGTCGCATGGGAAACAAAAAAATTCCTACGCACACGCAAACCTATCCATGGTGATGAGCATCTACGAGAGGGAGAGTGGATCTACATACCCTTGTAGATCGCTAAGCGGGAAGCGTTAAGAAACGCAGTTGATGTAGTCGAACTTCTTCGCGATCCAAATCGCCGAGCGTCCCGCATCCAATCACGAACCATCCCGCGAACACATCATGATCCGTCCCGCGAACTCATCACGATCCGTCTCACAATATTGATCACGATCTGTCCCGCGAACTCATCACGATCCGTTCCGTGATCACATCACGAACCGTCTCGCGATCTCGATCACGGTCCTTCCGATCTAGCGCCGAACGGACGGCACCTCCGCGTTCAGCACACGTGCAGCTTGATGACGATCTCCACCGTCTCGATCCAGCGAGAGGAGGTGGAGAGGAGAGAGAGTTCACCGGCAGCATGACGGTGCTCTGGTGATGGTGGTGGAGCAATTCCGGCAGGGCTTCGCCTAAGCGCTGCAGAAAACCGATCTAGAGGAGAAACTATGCACCGGTGTAACGGGTAGCACGTGGCCGGAAATCCTATCCAAAAACCACCCAATCCACGAGTATATATAGGAGGATAGGAGAGGATAGGCAGCCAAAGCCTTTGGGTCGGCCGAAATAGGAGGTGGGAAGCAATCCTACTTCACCTCCAATCCTAGTTGGAGTAGGATTGCCTCCTATTGGCTGATTTTCCACTTTTTGCTTTAGGACTTTCTCTCCTGCGCCATGGGACTTTGTGGCTGTTTTCCAGCCCACTAAGGGATGGTTATTATTCTCCCACAGACCATGGACCTCTTGGGGTCGAAATACCCCTCCCGGAGGCCTCCCGGTACACTACCGGCACTCCCGGTACACTACCGGCACTCCCGGTACACTACCGATGAGCCCGAAACTTTTCCGGAAACCAAACTGGGACTTCCTATATATGAATCTTTACCTCCAGACCATTCCGGAGCTCCTCGTGACGTTCGGGATCTCATCCGGGACTCTGAACAAACTTTGTTCACCACCATACATAACTCTACACTACCGAAACGTCACCGAACCTTAAGTGTGCAGACCCTGCGGGTTTGAGAACTATGTAGACATGACCGAGACACCTCTACGGTCAATAACCAATGGCGGGACCTGGACATCCACATTGGTTCCTACATATTCTACGGAGATCTTTATCGGTTGAACCTCTATGTCAAGGATTCAGTTAATCCCGTATAATGTTCCCTTTGTTCTTCGGTATGTTACTTGCCCGAGATTCGATCGTCGGTATCTCCATACCTAGTTCAACCTCGTTACCGTCAAGTCTCTTTACTCGTTCCGTAATACAAGATCCCGCAACTAACAATTAGTCACATTGCTTGCAAGGCTTATTGTGATGTTGCATTACCGAGTGGGCCCCGAGATACCTCTCCGTCACACGGAGTAACAAATCCCAGTCTCGATCCATGCCAACTCAACAGACACCATCGAAGATACCTGTAGAGCACCTTTATAGTCACCCAGTTACGTTGCGACGTTTGATACACATAAGGCACTCCTCCGATATCCGTGAGTTGCATGATCTCATGGTCATAGGAACATATACTTGACATGCAGAAAACAGTAGCAATAAACTGACACGATCATATGCTACGTTTGTAGTTTGGGTCTTGTCCATCACATCATTCTCCTAATGATGTGATCCCGTTATCGAATGACATCTCATGTCCATGGCTAGGAAACCTTAACCATCTTTTGATCAACGAGCTAGTCTACTAGAGGCATACTAGGGACATGGTGTTGTCTATGTATCCACACATGTATCTGAGTTTCCGATCAATACAATTATAGCATGGATAATAAACAATTATCACGAACAAGGAAATATGATAATAACTTAATTTATTATTGCCTCTAGGGCATATTTCCAACAGTCTCCCACTTGCACTAGAGTCAATAATCTAGTTCACATCACTATGTGATTCGCATTGTTATGAATCTAACACCCAATGAGTTCTGGGGCTCGATCATGCTTTGAATGTGAGAGAGGTCTTTTATAGTCAACGGTTCTGCGATATTCAGATCCGTGTGTACTTTGCAAATCTCTATGTCGAACCGTAAACACTCCTACCACAGTCCACTTGGTACTGCTTCCAAATGGCTGCTCCACTATATGTATCCAGATTGCTACTACTAGTCATCCGGATTAGTGTTAAAGCTTGTATCGACGTAACTCCTTACGACGAACTCTTTATCACCTCCATAATCGAGAAACATCTCCTCAGTCTCTTAGTTACTGAGGATAATCTTGACCGCTGTCCAGTGATCCACTCCTGGTTCACTCTTGTACCCCCTGACGGACTCATGGCAAGGCACACACAGGTGCGGTACACAGCATGGCATAATATAGAGCCTATGGCTAAGGCATAGGGGACGACGTTCGTCCTTTCTCTTTCTTCTGCCGTTGTCGAGCTTTGAGTCTCACTCAACTTTCACACCTTACAAATCAGGCGAGAACTCTTTCTCTGACTGATCCATTTTGAACTCTTTCAAAATCTTGTCAAGGTATGCACTCATTGAAAGTCTCATCGAGCATCTTGATCTATCTCCATAGATTTTGATGCTCAACAATTAGGTAGCTTCATCCAGGTCTTCCTTTGAAAAACACTTTCCAATGACCGTTTTATGCTTTCCAGAAACTCTACATTATTTCTGATCAACAATATGTCATCCACATATACTTATCAGAAATTCTATAGTGCTCCCACTCACTTTATTGCAAATACAAGTTTCTTGTAAACTTTGTATAAACATCAAAAACTTTGATCACCTCATCAAAGTGTATATTCCAACTCCGAGATGCTTGCTTCAGTCCATGGAAGGATCACCGAAGCTTGCACACCTTTTAGCATCCTTAGGACTGACAAAACCTTCTGGTTGTATCACATACAACCTTTCCTCAAGTAAACCGTTAAGGAAATGATGTTTTGACATCCATCTGTCAGATTTCATAATTGAAAACGCAGCAACTGCTAACATAATTCCAACAGACTTTAGCATCGCTATGAGTGAGAAAGTCTCATCGCAGTCAACTCTTTGAACTTGTCACAAACAACTTTGCAACAAGTCGAGCTTTACAAATAGTGACATTTACCATCAGTGTCTGTCTTCATTTTAAAGATCCATTTGTACTCAACGACTTGCCGTCCAATGAGCAAGTCTACCAAAGTCTATACTTGATTTTTCATACATGGATCCTATCTCGGATTTCATGGCCTCCAACCATTTGTTGGAATCCGGGCCCATCATCGCTTCTCCACAGCTCGTAGGTTCATCGCTGTCCAACAACATGACCTCGAAGACAGGGTTGCCGTACCGCTTAGGAGCAGTACACATCCTTGTCGACCTACGAAGTTCGATAGTAACTTGATCCTGAAGCCTCATGATCATCATCATTAACTTCCTCTTCAACTAACGTAGGCTTCACAGAAACATCTTTTTGCGCTGCGCTACTCTCTGGTTGAACAAAGGTTTAACAACCTCATCAAGTTCTATATTCCTCCCACTCAATTCTTTCGAGAGAAACCTTTCCTCGAGAAAGGATCCGTTTTAGTAACAAACACTTTGCACTTGGATCTGAGATAGAAGGTTCACCCAACTGATCTTAGGGTATTCTATGAAGATGCATTTGTCCGCCTTGGGTTCGACCTCATTAGGTGAAAACATTTTTCACACAAGTGCCGTAGCCCCAAGTATTAAGAAATGACAGCTTAGGTTTCTATCAAACCATAATTCATATGGTGTCATCTCAACGGATTTAGATGGTGCCCTATTTAAAGTGAATGTAGTTGTCTCTAATGCATAACCCCAAAATTATAGTAGTAAAATGACAAGAGACATCATAGCACGCACCATGTCCAATAGAGCATAACTATGATGTTCGGACACACCATCACACTATGGTGTTCCAGGTGGCGTTTAGTTGTGAAACAACTTTCACATTGTCTTAAGTTGTATGCCAAACTCGTGACTCAGATATTTACCTCCACGATCATATCGCAGTCATTTTTATCTTCTTGTCACGATGATCTTTAAACTTCACTCTGAATTTGCTTGAACCTTTCAAACGATTCAGACTTGTGTTTCATTAAGTAAATATACACTATATCTACTCAAATCATCAGTGAAGGTAAGAAAATAACGATATCCACTGCACGCTACAAGACTCACTAGATTGCATACATCAACATGTATCATTTCCAATGAATCATTTGCCCGCTCCATCCAACGGGGTCCTTTAGTCATCTTGCCCAAGAGGCATGGTTCGCATGTCTCAACCGATTCGAAATCAAATGAGTCCAAATATCCATCACCATGGAGTTTCTTCATGCGCTTTATACCAATATGACATTTTGCGGCAGTGCCACAAGTATGTGGTACTATCATTATTTAACTTTGTATCTTTTGACATCAATGTTATGAACATGTGTATTACTACGATCAAGATTTCAACAAACCATTCTCACTGGGTGCATGACCATTGAAGGTATTATTCATGTAAACAGAATAACTATTATTCTCTGACTTAAATGAATAACCGTATTGCAACAAACATGATCTAATCATGTTCATGCTCAACGCATAACACCAAATAACATTTATTTAGGTTCGTCACTAATCCTGAAGGTAGAGAGAGCGTGCGATGTTGATCACATCAACCTTGGAAACAATTCCAACACACATCGTTACCTCACCCTTAGCTAGTTCTCCGTTTATTCCGTAGCTTTTATTTCGAGTTACTAACATTTAGCAACCGAACCGGTATCCAATACCCAGGTGCTACTAGGAGTACTAGCAAGGTACACATCAATAACTTGTATATCAAATATACTTCTGTCGATGTTGCCAGCCTTCTTATCTACCAAGTATCTAGGGTTGTTCTGCTTTAGCGACCTCTCACCTCATAATAGAAGCACTTAGTCTCGGGTTTGAGTTCAACTTTGGGTTGCTTCACTGGAGTAGCAACTGACTTGCTATCCATGAAGTTTCCCTCCTTGCTCTTGCCCTTTTCGAAACTAGTGGTTTGATTAACCATCAACACTTGACGCTCCTTGATTTCTACCTTCGCGGTGTCAAACATCGCGAACAGCTCAGGGATCAATACTTCTATCCCTGGTGTATTATAGTTCATCACTAAGTTCTAGTAGCTTTAGTGACAGTGACTTGGAGAACTATATCAATCACTATCTTATCTGGAAGATCAACTCCCACTTGATTCAAGCGATTGTAGTACCCAGACAATCTGAGTACATGCTCAACGATTGAGCTATTCTCCTTCATCTTACAGGCAAAGAATCTTGTTGGAGATCTCATATCTCGCAACACAGGCACGAGCCTGAGATCACAATCTCTGCTCCTAGAACATCTCATATGTTCCGTGACGTTCAAAACGTTTCAGAGCCTCAATTCTAAGCCGTAATGCATGACGCACTAAACTATCAAGTAGTCATCGAAACGTGCCTGTCAGATGTTCACAACATCTATAGACGACGCTAGAGGGGGTGGCGCACCGAGCGGTGCATTAAGGACATAAGCCTTCTGTGCAGCAATGAGGACAATCCTCAGATCACAGACCTAGTCCGCAATATTGCTACCAACATCTTTCAACTCTATTTCTCTAGGAACATATACAAATTTAAGGGAGCTATAGCGTGAGCTAGTAATCTACAACATAATTTGCAAAGACACTTTGACTATGTTCATGATAATGAGTTCAGTTAATCATATTACTTAAGAACTCCCACTCAAATTGACATCCCTCCGATCATTCGAGTGATACATGATCCAAATTCACCAACTCAAGTCCGATCATCACGTGAGTTGAGGTGGCTGCAATGGTGAACATCATTATGTTGATCATATCTACTATATGACTCATGTTCGACCTTTCGGTCTCTCGTGTTCCGAGGCCATGTCTGTACATGCTAGTCTCGTCAAGTTTAACCCGAGTGTTCTGCGTGTGCAAATCTGGCTTGCACCCGTTGTATGTGAACGTAGAGTCTATCACACCCGATTATCACGTGGTGTCTCAACACGACGAACTTTCGCAACGGTGCACACTCGGGGAGAACACAGTTCATCTTGAAATTCAAGTGAGGGATCACCTTATAATGCTACCGCCGTACTAAGAAAAACAAGGTGCATAAAAGGATTAACATCTCATGCAATTCATAAGTGACATGATATGGCCATGAACTTGTGTTTAAGATCTCCATCTTCAAAACACCGGCATGATCTCCATCGTCACCGGCACAACACCATGATCTCCATCATCTTGATCTCCATCAATGTGTTGCCATTGGGGTTGTGGCACCAGCCCTGCTTCTACTTCTATTGCTACCGCTTAGCGATAAAGTAAAGCATTACATAGCGCTTAATGATTGACACGCAGGTCATACAATAATTAAAGACAAACCTATGGCTCCTGCCGGTTGCCGTACTCAACGACATGCAAGTCGTGAAATTCTATACATCACATGATCATCTCATACATCACATATATCTCATCATGTAATTGGCCATATCACGTCACAACATACCCTGCAAAAACAAGTTAGACGTCCTCTAATTGTTGTTGCATGTTTTACGTGGCTGCTACGGGTATCTAGCAAGAACGATTCTCACCTGCGCATAAATCACAACGGTGATACATAGATTGCTTTTCAACCTTCTCAAGGACCGCCTTTGTCGGATCCGATCCAACTAAAGTGAGAGAAACTGTCACCCGCAAGCCATCTAAGCAACAAGTTGCGTCAAGGGAACCGGTCTCTCGTAAGCGTACGAGTAATGTTGGTCCGGGCCGCTTCATCTCACAATCCCGCTGAACCAAAATCCGACCAAGGGAGGAAGCAATCTAAGCATCAACGCCCACAAACCTTTTGTGTTCTACTCGAGATCTCATCGAAACATGAACCTAGCTCTGATACCACTGTTGGGGAACGTCGCATGGGAAACAAAAAATTTCCTACGCACACGCAAACCTATCCATGGTGATGAGCATCTACGAGAGGGAGAGTGGATCTACATACCCTTGTAGATCGCTAAGCGGGAAGCGTTAAGAAACGCGGTTGGTGTAGTCGAACTTCTTCGCGATCCAAATCGCCGAGCGTCCCGCGATCCAATCACGAACCGTCCCGCGAACACATCATGATCCGTCCCGTGAACTCATCACGATCCGTCTCACAATCTTGATCACGATCTGTCCCGCGAAGTCATCACGATCCGTTCCGTGATCACATCACGAACCGTCTCGCGATCTCGATCACGGTCCTTCCGATCTAGCGCCGAACGGACGGCACCTCCGCGTTCAGCACACGTGTAGCTTGATGACGATCTCCACCGTCTCGATCCAGCAAGAGGAGGTGGAGAGGAGAGAGAGTTCACCGGCAGCATGACGGCGCTCCGGTGATGGTGGTGGAGCAATTCCGGCAGGGCTTCGCGTAAGCGCTGCAGAAAACCGATCTAGAGGAGAAACTATGCACCGGTGTAACGGGTAGCACGTGGCCAGAAATTCTGTCCAAAAACCACCCAATCCACTAGTATATATAGGAGGAGAGGAGAGGAGAGGCAGCCAAAGCCTTTGGGTCGGCCGAAATAGGAGGTGGGAAGCAATCCTACTTCACCTCCAATCCTAGTTGGAGTAGGATTGCCTCCTATTGGCTGATTTTCCACTTTTTGCTTTAGGACTTTCTCTCCTGCGCCATGGGCCTTTGTGGCTGTTTTCCCAGCCCACTAAGGGCTGGTTATTATTCTCCCACAGCCCATGGACCTCTTGGGGTCGAAATACCCCTCCCGGAGGCCTCCCGGTACACTACCGGCACTCCCGGTACACTACCGGCACTCCCGGTACACTACCGATGAGCCCGAAACTTTTCCGGAAACCAAACTGGGACTTCCTATATATGAATCTTTACCTCTAGACCATTCAGAGCTCCTCGTGATGTCCGGGATCTCATCCGGGACTCCGAACAAACTTCGGTCACCACCACACATAACTCTACACTACCGAAACGTCACCGAACCTTAAGTGTGCAGACCCTGCGGGTTCGAGAACTATGTAGACATGACCGAGACACCTCTACGGTCAATAACCAATGGCGGGACCTGGACATCCACATTGGTTCCTACATATTCTATGAAGATCTTTATCGGTTGAACCTCTATGTCAAGGATTCAGTTAATCCCGTATAATGTTCCCTTTGTTCTTCGGTATGTTACTTGCCCGAGATTCGATCGTCGGTATCTCCATACCTAGTTCAACCTTGTTACCGGCAAGTATCTTTACTCATTCCGTAATACAAGATCCCGCAACTAACAATTAGTCACATTGCTTGCAAGGCTTATTGTGATGTTGCATTACCGAGTGGGCCCCGAGATACCTCTCCGTCACATGGAGTAACAAATCCCAGTCTCGATCCATGCCAACTCAACAGACACCATCGGAGATACCTGTAGAGCACCTTTATAGTCACCCAATTATGTTGCGACGTTTGATACACACAAGGCACTCCTCCGATATCCGTGAGTTGCATGATCTCATGGTCATAGGAACATATACTTGACATGCAGAAAACAGTAGCAATAAACTGACATGATCATATGCTACGTTTGTAGTTTGGGTCTTGTCCATCACATCATTCTCCTAATGATGTGATCCTGTTATCAAATGACATCTCATGTCCATGGCTAGGAAACCTTAACCATCTTTTGATCAACGAGCTAGTCTACTAGAGGCATACTAGGGATATGGTGTTGTCTATGTATCCACACATGTATCTGAGTTTCCGATCAATACAATTATAGCATGGATAATAAACGATTATCACGAACAAGGAAATATGATAATAACTTAATTTATTATTGCCTCTAGGGCATATTTCCAACAGTATCCACACATGTATCTGAGTTTCTGATCAATACAATTATAGCATGGATAATAAATGATTATCATGAACAAGGAAATATGATAATAACTAATTTATTATTGCCTCTAGGGCATATTTCCAACAGAAAGATCTAGAAAGAAGCAATGTGCAGAATCACCAACCTCAAGGAGGGAGACGCGAACACTAAGTTCTTTCATTGGAAAGTCAATGCTAGGAGGAGAAAAAAATTATCCACCGTGTGTCTATGGGCCATGGATGGGCTACAAAACATGAAGACAGAGAGAAAATCATCCAGCAGCATTTCGCCTCCTCATTTGCCAAGGGGCCAACCAGGATGCGTGACTTTATTTGGGAAGCATTTCCATTGCCCATGGTGGACCTCTCTCCTCTTGAAGAGCCGTTAACCGAGCTTCAGGTTTGGGAGGCCATCAAGGCCATGCCCGGAGACAAGGCCCCCGGTCCGGATGGATTCTCAGGCGCATTCTTCAAGTCATGTTGGACTGTTATAAAAGATGACCTCATGGAGGTTATTCCTGCTTTCTCCAGTCTGCAATCGGCTAGCTTGCATTGGCTCAACTCAGCCAACATCGCCCTCCTTCCAAAAAAAGATGGTGCTCAGTCTATCGGAGATTTCCGCCCCATTAGACTCATCCATGCAGTGGCAAAAATTATTGCCAAGATTTTGGCATCCTGGCTTGCCCCTTTCACGAACAAGCTTACATCATGCGCTCAGAGTGCATTTATCAAGACTAGGAGCATACACGACAACTTCCTATTTTTCCGCAACTATGCTCGAAGACGCCAGCGCACCAAAACCTCGACCTTGCTGTGCAAGCTGGACATCAGGAAGGCCTTCGACTCTGTCAGCTGGGAGTACATGTTCGATCTACTACAGCGGTTGGGCTTTCCTCTGCGGTTCAGAGATTGGTTGGCTTCTCTTTGGTCTTCTACATCGTCCAGAGTAATCCTCAATGGAATACCGGGAAAGCCAATGGCCCATGGCTGTGGTCTGCGTCAGGGAGACCCCATGTCGCCACTTCTATTTGTGCTCGCCATCGACCCCTTGCAGTATATCCTTGAAGCCGCCACCCGAAATGGCAACTTGCATCGGCTGCGTGGCCATGGCCCCTTCTTGCGCACCTCGCTATATGCGGATGACGCGGCCATCTTTCTGGCGCCCATCAAGGAGGATGTCAATATCCTGTCACACCTTCTTGACGAGTTTGGGCATGTCACTGGCCTGGTCACAAATGTTCACAAGAGCATGGTCGTGCCTATCAGATGCTCCTAGATCGACCTTGACGTCGTCTTAGCTTGCTTCCCGGTGGGCCGGTCATCGTTCCCGATGAAATACTTGGGACTGCCCCTATCCATCCACAATCTTAGAGCCATCGATTTCCAACCATTGCTTGACAAGATGCGCTCTAAGCTGGCTGCGGGAAAGGGGGACAACATCACCATGACCGGCCGGAATACTTACGCCAAGTCGTCCATAACCTCCCAAGCCATCCATCACCTCATACCACTTCACATGAAAAAGGTTGTCCTGCATGACAGCACGAGGATTATATGGGATTTCCTATGGGTTGGCACATACAAGGTTAATGGAGGAAAATGCAAAGTGAGGTGGGAGATTGTGTGTAGGCCAACTTCTCTCTATGGTCTAGGCATCCTTGAGTTGGACAAATTCTCTCATGCCCTCAGGTTGCGTTGGCCTTGGTGGGAGTGGAAGGACCTTGAAAGAGCGTGGGTTGGGTTAGGTACTTCTTGTGACGATGAGGACATGGAACTTTTCTATAAGACAACATCCATCACGCTTGGGGATGGGAAGACTGCCAAGTTCTGGCACGTGTCATGGCTAAGAGGGGCCAAGCCTAAGGATATTGCGCCTTGCATCTTCATCATCTCTAGGTGCACCGAAGGTTGCGTCCAAAAAGCTATGCATAACGACGAGTGGGTCAGACACATCAACACCTCCAAAATCACCACCGCACAACATATTTTCGAGTTCGTGGCTCTCTAGGAGAAGGTGGCCACTATACAGCTACAGGACAACACCCCGGATGTGATTGTCTGGACGCTAAATGCCTTTGGAGTTTACGACGCCACATCGGCTTACCAGGCCCAATTCGAGGACCTTGCTCCTACAACTATGAACCCTCTGGTTTGGAAAAACTGGGCACCTCCAAAGTGCAAGACATTTTCCTGGCTCGTACTTCAAGACAGAGTCTGGACAACCGATAGATTGCAATGGCGGGGTTGGCCAAACTGCGGAGAGTGCCAGCTCTGCAAAGTCCAAGGAGAGTCAGCTGCATACATGCTCTTCAAGTGTCGATACTCCATGCGCATCTGGTGGATGATCCAATCCTGGCTTGGTCTGGTTAGCTTCGAACCCGACTCCGCACAACACACATGCACACCATCCGATCAAATAAAAGAATCAAAAAAGGGGGAGCCGGGATTCGATCATGTGACCTCACGGTCGTGCTCCGAGCCGGTTGCCATTGCGCCACTCAGCGGATCTCAACAGAAGGAGGGTCTTGCGCCTCTAGTACTAAAAATGTTGGGGAATGTTGCATGGGAAACAAAAAAATTCCTATGCACACGCAGATCTATCCATGGTGATGAGCATCTACGAGAGGGGAGTGGACCTACATACCCTTGTAGATCGCTAAGCGGGAAGCGTTAAGTAACGTGGTTGGCGTAGTCAAACTTCTTCACGATCCAAATCGCCGAGTGTCCCGCGATCCAATCACGAACCGTCCCACGATCCAATCACGATCCGTCCCATGATCTCATCACGATCTGTCCCGTGATCTCATCACGATCCGTCCCGCGATCTCATCACGATCCGTCTCGCGAACTCATCACGTTTCGTCTCGCGAACTCATCATGATCCGTCTCGCGAACACATCATGATCCATCTCGCGATCTCGTCACGGTACGTTCCGTGAACACATCATGATCCGTCTCGCGGCCTTGATCACGGTCCTTCCGATCTAGTACCGAACGGACGGCACCTCCGCATTTAGCACACGTGCAGCTTGATGACGATCTCCGTCGTCTTAATCCAGCAAGAGGGAGCGGAGAGGTAGAAGAGTTCACCGGCAGCATGACGGCGCTCTGGCGATGGTGGTGGAGCAATTCCGGTAGGGCTTCGCCTAAGCACTGCGTTAATCCGATCTAGAGGAGCACCGGTGGAACGGGTAGCACGTGGCAGTAAAATCTGTGCAAAAACCCTCTATTCCACCAGTATATATAGGAGGATAGGAGAGGCAGCCTTGGCGCAGGGCAAGACCCTCTTGGAGTCAGCCGAAGAGAGGAGGGAGAGGTGGAGTCCACCTCCAATCCTAGTAGGACTAGGATTCACTCTATTAGGCCTTTTTCCCACCTTTTTCTCTTTAGCCTTTTTCCTCTAGCCGCATGGGCCTCTTGTGGTTGTTCCACCAGCCCACTAAGGGCTGGTTATTACTCTCCCACAGCCCATGTCGCCTCTTGGGTCGAAATACCCCTCCCGGAGGTCTCCCGGTACACTACCGGCACTCCCGGTACACTACCGATGAGCCCGAAACTTTTTCGGCGACCAAACTGGGACTTCCTATATATGAATCTTTACCTCCGGACCATTCCGGAGCTCCTTGTGACGTCCGGGATCTCATCCGGGACTCTGAACAACCTTCAGTCACCACCATACATAACTCTACACTACCGAAACGTCACCAAACCTTAAGTGTGCAGACCCTACGGTTTCGAGAACTATGTAGACATGACTGAGACACCTCTATGGCCAATAAACAATAGCGGGCCCTGGATGACCATATTGGTTCCTACATATTCTACAAAGATCTTTATCGGTCGAACCTCTGTGTCAAGGATTCAGTTAATCCCGTATAACGTTCCCTTTGTTCTTCGGTATGTTACTTGCCCGAGATTCAATCGTCGGTATCTCCATACCTAGTTCAACCTCGTTACCGGTAAGTCTCTTTACTCATTCCGTAATACAAGATCCCGTGGCTAACACTTAGTCACTTTGCTTGCAAGGCTTGTTGTGATGTTGCATTACCGAGTGGGCCCCGAGATACCTCTCCGTCACACGGAGTAACAAATCCCAGTCTTGATCCATGCCAACCCAACAAACACCCTCGGAGATACCTGTAGAGCACCTTTATAGTCACCCAGTTACGTTGCGACATTTGATAAACACAAGGTTCTCCTCCGGTGTCAGTGAGTTGCATGATCTCATGGTCATAGGAACATATACTTGACATGCCAAAAACAGTAGCAATAAACTGACACAATCATATGCTACATTTGTAGTTTGGGTCTTGTCCATCACATCATTCTCCCAATGATGTGATCCTATTATCAAATGACATCTTATGTCCATGGTCAGGAAACCATAACCATCTTTGATAAACAAGCTAGTTCACTAGAGGCATACTAGGGACTCAGGGTTGTCTATGTATCCACACATGTATCCATGTTTCCAATCAATACAATTCTAGCATGGATAATAAACGATTATCATGAACAAGGAAATATGATAATAACTAATTTATTATTGCCTCTAGGGCATATTTCCAACAGTCTCCCACTTGCATTAGAGTCAATAGTCTAGTTCACATCACCATGTGATTCGCATTGTTATGAATCTAACACCCAATGAGTTCTGGGGCTCGATCATGCTTTGCATGTGAGAAAGGTCTTATAGTTAGCGGGTCTGCGACATTCAGATCCGTGTGTTCTTTGCAAATCTCTATGTCAAACTGTAAACACTGCTACCACACTCTACTTGGTACTATTCCAAATGGCTGCTCCACTATACGTATCCAGATTGCTACTACGAGTCATCCGGATCTGTGTTAAAGCTTGCATCGACGTAACTCTTTATGACGAACTCTTTACCACCTCCATAATCGAGAAACATCTCCTTAGTCTTTTAGTTGCTAAGGACAATCTTGACCGCTGTCCAGTGATCCACTCCTAGATCACTCTTGTACCCCTTGAAGGACTCAAGGCAAGGCACATACAGGTGCGGTACACGGCATGGCATACTATACATAGCCTATGGCTAAGGCATAGGGGACGACGTTCGTCCTTTATCTTTCTTCTGCCGTTGCGAGCTTTGAGTCTCACTCAACTTCACACCCTACAAATCAGGCGAGAACTCTTTCTCTGACTGATCCATTTTTTAACTCTTTCAAAATCTTGTCAAGGTATGTACTCATTGAAAATCTCATCAAGCATCTTTGATCTATCTCTATAGATCTTGATGCCCGATAATTAGGTAGTTTTATCCAGGTCTTACTTTGAAAAACTCTTTTCAAATAACCCTTTATGCTTTCCAAAAATTCTACATCATTTCCGATCAACAATATGTCAACCACATATGTTTACCAGAAACTCTATAGTGCTCCCACTCACTTTATTGTAAATACAAGTTTCTCTTAAACTTTGTATAAACTACAAAACTTTGATCACTTAATCAAAGCGTATATTCCATCTCCGAGATGCTTGCTCCAGACCATAGAAGGATTGCTGGAGCTCGCACACCTTTTAGCATCCTTAGGACTGACAAAACCTTCTGGTTGCATCACATACAACCTTTCCTCAAGTAAACTATTAAGGAAACGATGTTTTGTCATTCTTCTACCAGATTTCATAATTGAAAAATGCAGCAACTGCTAACATAATTCCAAAAGACTTTAGCATCGCTACGAGTGAGAAAGTTTCATCGCAGTCAACTCCTTGAACTTGTCAAAAAACATCTTTGCGACAAGTCGAGCTTTATAAATGGTGACATTCACCATCAGCGTCTGTCTTCATCTCAAAGATCCATTCGTACTCGACGACCTGCTGTCCAACGAGCAAGTCTACCAAAGTCTATACTTGGTTTTATACATGGATCCTTTCTCGGATTTCATGGCCTCTAACCATTTGTCGGAATCCGGGCCCATCATCGCTTCTCCATAGCTCGTAGATTCATCGTTGTCCAACAACATGACCTCTAAGACAGGGTTGTCGTACCACTCAGGAGCAGTACACGTCCTTGTCGACCTCCGAGGTTTGACAGTAACTTGATCCGAAGCTTCATGATCAGCATCATTAACTTCCTCTTCAACTACCTTAGGCTTCACAGAAACAACTTCCTGCGCTGCACTACGCTCTCATTGAAACAAAGGTTCAATAACCTCATCAAGTTCTATCTTCCTCCCAATCAATTCTTTCGAGAGAAACTTTTTCTCGAGAAAGGACCCATTTTAGCAACAATCACTTTGCACTCGGATCTTAGATAGAAGGTACACCCTGTTGGGGAACGTCGCATGGGAAACAAAATTTTCCTACGCACACGCAAACCTATCCATGGTGATGAGCATCTACGAGAGGGAGAGTGGATCTACGTACCCTTGTAGATCGCTAAGCGGGAAGCGTTAAGAAACGCGGTTGGTGTAGTCGAACTTCTTCGCGATCCAAATCGCCGAGCGTCCCGCGATCCAATCACGAACCGTCCCGCGAACACATCATGATCCGTCCCGTGAACTCATCACGATCCGTCTCACGATCTTGATCACGATCTGTCCCGCGAACTCATCACGATCCGTTCCGTGATCACATCACGAACCGTCTCGCGAACTCGATCACGGTCCTTCCGATCTAGCGCCGAACGGACGGCACCTCCGCGTTCAGCACACGTGCAGCTTGATGACGATCTCCACCATCTTGATCCAGCAAGAGGAGGTGGAGAGGAGAGAGAGTTCACCGGCAGCGTGACGGCACTCCGGTGATGGTGGTGGTGGAGCAATTCCGGCAGGGCTTCGCCTAAGCGCTGCAGAAATCCGATCTAGAGGAGAAACTGTGCACCGGTGAAACGGGTAGCACGTGGCCGGAAATTCTGTCCAAAAACCACCCAATCCACTAGTATATATAGGAGGAGAGGAGAGGAGAGGCAGCCAAGGCCTTTGGGTCGGCCGAAATAGGAGGTGGGAAGAAATCCTACTTCACCTCCAATCCTAGTTGGAGTAGGATTGCCTCCTATTGGCTGATTTTCCACTTTTTGCTTTAGGACTTTCTCTCCTGCGCCATGGGCCTTTGTGGCTGTTTTCCCAGCCCACTAAGGGCTGGTTATTATTCTCCCACAGCCCATGGACCTCTTGGGGTCGAAATACCCCTCCCGGAGGCCTCCCGGTACACTACCGGCACTCCCGGTACACTACCGGCACTCCCGGTACACTACCGATGAGCCCGAAACTTTTCCGGAAACCAAACTGGGACTTCCTATATATGAATCTTTACCTCCGGACCATTCCGGAGCTCCTCGTGATGTCCGGGATCTCATCCGGGACTCCGACCAAACTTCGGTCACCACCATACATAACTCTACACTACCGAAACGTCACCGAACCTTAAGTGTGCAGACCCTGCGGGTTCGAGAACTATGTAGACATGACCGAGACACCTCTACGGTCAATAACCAATGGCGGGACCTGGACGTCCACATTGGTTCCTACATATTCTACGAAGATCTTTATCGGTCGAACCTCTATGTCAAGGATTCAGTTAATCCCGTATAACGTCCCCTTTGTTCTTCGGTATGTTACTTGCCCGAGATTCGATCGTCGGTATCTCCATACCTAGTTCAACCTCGTTACTGGCAAGTCTCTTTACTCGTTCCGTAATACAAGATCCCGTGACTAACACTTAGCCACATTGCTTGCAAGGCTTGTTGTGATGTTGTATTACCGAGTGGGCCCTGAGATACCTCTCCGTCACACGGAGTAACAAATCCCAGTCTCGATCCATGCCAACTCAACAAACACCATCGGAGATACCTGTAGAGCACCTTTATAGTCACCCAGTTACGTTGCGACGTTTGATACACACAAGGCACTCCTCCGATATCCGTGAGTTGCATGATCTCATGGTCATAGGAACATATACTTGACATGCACAAAACAGTAGCAATAAACTGACACGATCATATGCTATGTTTGTAGTTTGGGTCTTATCCATCACATCATTCTCCTAATGATGTGATCCCGTTATCAAATGACATCTCATGTCCATGGCTAGGAAACCTTAACCATCCTTTGATCAACGAGCTAGTCCATTAGAGGCATACTAGGGACATGGTTTTGTCTATGTATCCACACATGCATTTAAGTCTCCGATCAATACAGTTATAGCATGGATAATAAACGATTATCATGAACAAGGAAATATGATAATAACTAATTTATTATTGCCTCTAGGGCATATTTCCAACAGTCTCCCACTTGCACTAGAGTCAATAATCTAGTTCACATCACCATGTGATTCGCATTGTTATGAATCTAACACCCAATGAGTTTTGGGGCTCGATCATGCTTTGCATGTGAGAGAGGTCTTATAGTCAACGGGTCTGCGATATTCAGATCCGTGTGTACTTTGCAAATCTCTATGTCAAACCGTAATCACTGCTACCACACTCCACTTGGTACTATTTCCAAATGGCTGCTCCACTATACGTATCCAGATTGCTACTACTAGTCATCCGGATAGGTGTTAAAGCTTGCATCGACGTAACTCTTTACGACGAACTCTTTATCACCTCCATAATCAAGAAACATTTCCTTAGTCCTCTGGTTACTAAGGATAATTCCGACCGCTGTCCAGTGATCCACTCCTGGACCACTCTTGTACCCCTTGACAGACTCATGGCAAGGCACACATAGGTGCGGTACACAGCATGGCATAATATAGAGCCTATGGCTAAGGCATAGGGGACGACATTCATCCTTTCTCTTTCTTCTGCCGTTGTCGAGCTTTGAGTCTCACTCAACTTCACACCTTACAAATCAGACGAGAACTATTTCTCTGGCTGATCCATTTTGAACTCTTTCAAAATCTTGTCAAGGTGTGCACTCATTGAAAGTCTCATCAAGCATCTTGATCTATCTCTATAGATTTTGATGCTCAACAATTAGGTAGCTTTATCCAGGTCTTCCTTAGAAAAACACTTTTCAAACAACCTTTTATGCCTTCCAGAAATTCTACATTATTTCCGATCAACAATATGTCAACCACATATACTTATCAGAAACTCTATAGTGCTCCCACTCACTTTATTGCAAATACAAGTTTCTTGTAAACTTTGTATAAACATCAAAAACTTTGATCACCTCATCAAAGTGTATATTCCAACTCCGAGATGCTTGCTTCAGTCCATGGAAGGATCACCAAAGCTTGCACACCTTTTAGCATCCTTAGGACTGACAAAACCTTCTGGTTGTATCACATACAACCTTTCCTCAAGTAAACCGTTAAGGAAATGATGTTTTGACATCCATCTGTCAGATTTCATAATTGAAAACGCAGCAACTGCTAACATAATTCCAACAGACTTTAGCACCACTACGAGTGAGAAAATCTCATCGTAGTCAACTCCTTGAACTTGTCACAAACAACTTTGCAACAAGTCGAGCTTCACAAATGGTGATATTTACCATCAGCGTCTGTCTTCATTTTTAAAGATCCATTTGTACTCAACGACCTGCCGTCCAACGAGCAAGTCTACCAAAGTCTATACTTGGTTTTCATACATGGATCCTATCTCGGATTTCATGGTCTCATCCATTTGTCGGAATCCGGGCCCATCATCGCTTCTCCATAGCTCGTAGGTTCATCGCTGTCCAACAACATGACCTTTAAGACAGGGTTGTTGTACCACTCAAGAGCAGTACACGTCCTTGTCGACCTACGAGGTTCGATAGTAACTTGATCCGAAGCTTCATGATCATCATCATTAACTTCTTTCTTCAACTAACATAGGCTTCACAGAAACAACTTTCTGCGCTGCGCTACTCTGATTGAAACAAGGTTCAATAACCTCATCAAGTTCTATCTTCCTCCCACTCAATTCTTTCGAGGGAAACCTTTTCTCAGGAAAGGATCCATTCCAGCAACAAACACTTTGCACTCGGATCTGAGATAGAAGGTATACCCAACTGTTCTTGGCGTATTCTATGAAGATGCATTTGTCCGCTTTGGGTTTGAGCTCATTAGGTGAAAACATTTTCCACACAAGCTTCGCAGCCCCAAACATCAAGAAATGACAGCTTTAGGTTTCTATCAAACCATAATTCACACGGTGTCATCTCAACGGATTTAGATGGTGCCCTATTTTAAAGTGAATGCGGTTGTCTCTAATGCATAACCCTAAAACGATAGTATTAAAACGATAAGAGACATCATAGTATGTGCTATATCAAATAAGGCATGACTACGACGTTCGGACACACCATCACACTATGGTATTCCAGGTGGCGTGAGTTGTGAAACAACTTTCACATTGTCTAAATTTGTATGCCAAACTCGTAACCCAGATATTCACCTCCACGATCATATCGCAGAAATTTTTATCTTCTTGTCACGATGATCTTTAAACTTCACTCTGAACTTTGCTTTGAACCTTTCAAACAATTCAGACTTGTGTTTCATTAAGTAAATATACACTATATCTACTCAAATCATCAGTGAAGGTAAGAAAACAATGATATTCACTGCAAGCTATAAACACTCATTGGATCGTATACATCAACATGCATTGTTTCCAATAAGTCACTTGCCCGTTTCATCAAGCCAGAAAACGGGGTTTAGTCATCTTACCAAAAGGCATGGTCCGCATGTCTCAACCGATTCAAAATCGAATGAGTCCAAAGATCCATCAACATGGAGTTTCTTCATGCGCTTTATACCAATATGACATTTAGCGGCAGTGCCACAAGTATGTGGTACTATCATTATTAACTTTGCATCTTTTGGCATCATTGTTATGAACATGTGTATTACTATGATCAAGATTCAATGAACCACACTTACTAGGTGCATGACCATTGAAGGTATTTATTCATGTAAGCAGAATAACCATTATTCTCTAACTTGAATGAATAACCGTGTTGCAATAAACATGATCTAATCACGTTCATGCTTCAATGCAAAACACCAAATAAAATTTAGGTTCGTCACTAATCCCGAAGGTAGAGAGAGCGTGCGATGTTTGATCATATCAACCTTGGAAACATTTCCAACACACATCGTCACCTCACACTTAGCTAGTTCTCCATTTATTCCGTACCTTTTATTTCGAGCAACCGAACCGGTATCCAATACCCAGGTGCTACTAGGAGTACTAGCAAGGTACACATCAATAACATGCATATCAAATATACTTCTGTCGACTTAGCCAGCCTTCTTATCTACCATGTATCCAGGGTTGTTCCGCTTCAGTGACCGTTCTCCTCATAATGGAAGCACTCAGTCTCGGGTTTAGGTTCAACTTTGGGCTGCTTCACTGGAGCAGCAACTGACTTGCCATCCATGAAGTTTCCCTACTTGCCCTTGCCCTTCTCGAAACTAGTGGTTTTTACTAACCATCAACACTTTGATGCTCCTTTTTGACTTCTACCTTCGCGGTGTCAAAACATCGCGAGAAGCTCAGGAATCATTTCTATCCCTGGCAATTTATAGTTCATCACCAAGTTCTAGTAGCTTAGTGATAGTGACTTGGAGAACTATATCAATCACTATCTTATCTGGAAGATCAACTCCCACTCGATTCAAGCGATTGTGGCACCTAGACAATCTAAGCACATGCTCAACTATTGAGCTATTCTCTTTCGTCTTGCAAGCAAAGAATCTTTGTTTGAGATCTCATATCTCATAACACGGGCACGAGCCTGAGATCACAATCTCAGCTCTTAGAACATCTCGTATGTTCCGTGACGTTCAAAACGTCTTGGAGCCTCAATTCTAAGTCGTAATGCATGACGCACTAAACTATCAAGTAGTCATCAGAACGTGCCTGTCAGATGTTCACAACATCTACAGACGACGCTAGAGGGGGTGGCGTACCGAACGGTGCATTAAGGACATAAGCCTTCTGTGCAGCAATGAGGACAATCCTCATATCACGGACCCAGTCCGCAATATTGCTACCATCATCTTTCAACTCTATTTCTCTAGGAACATATAAAAACACACGGGAGCTACAGTGCGAGCTAGTAATCTACAACATAATTTGCAAAGACACTACTGACTATGTTCATGATAATGAGTTCAATTAATCATATTACTTAAGAACTCCCACTCAAATTGACATCCCTCAGGTCATCTGAGTGTCACATGATCCAAATTCACCAACTCGAGTCCGATCATCACGTGAGTTGAGGTGGCTTCAATGGTGAACATCATTATGTTGATCATATCTACTATATGACTCATGCTCGACCTTTCGGTCTCTTGTGTTCCGAGGCCATGTCTGTACATGCTAGGCTCGTCAAGTTTAACCCGAGTGTTCCGCATGTGCAAATCTGTCTTGCACCCGTTGTATGTGAACGTAGAGTCTATCACACCCGATCATCACGTGGTGTCTCAACACGACGAACTTTCGCAACGGTGCACACTTGGGGAGAACACAATTTATCTTGAAATTAAGTGAGGGATCACCTTATAATGCTACCGTCGTCCTAAGCAAAACAAGGTGCATAAAAGGATTAACATCTCATGCAATTCATAAGTGACATGATATGGCCATGAACTTGTGTTTAAGATCTCCATCTTCGAAACACCGGCATGATCTCCATCGTCACCGGCACAACACCATGATCTCCATCATCTTGATCTCCATCAATGTGTTGCCATTGGGGTTGTGGCGCCAGCCCTGCTTCTACTTCTATTGCTACTGCTTAGCGATAAAGTAAAGCATTACATAGCGCTTAATGATTGACACGCGGGTCATACAATAATTAAAGACAACCCTATGGCTCCTGCCGGTTGCCGTACTCAACGACATGCAAGTCGTGAAATTCTATACATCACATGATCATCTCATACATCACATATATCTCATCATGTAATTGGCCATATCACATCACAACATACCCTGCAAAAACAAGTTAGACGTCCTCTAATTGTTGTTGCATGTTTTACGTGGCTGCTATGGGTATCTAGCAAGAACGATTCTCACCTACGCATAAACCACAACGGTGATACACTAGTTTGCTTTTCAACCTTCTCAAGGACCGCCTTTGTCGAATCCGATCCAACTAAAGTGAGAGAAACTGTCACCCGCAAGCCATCTAGGCAACAAGTTGCGTCGAGGGAACCGGTCTCTCGTAAGCGTACGAGTAATGTTGGTCCGGGCCGCTTCATCTCACAATCCCGCTGAACCAAAATACGACCAAGGGAGGAAGCAATCTAAGCATCAACGCCCACAAACCTTTTGTGTTCTACTCGAGATCTCATCGAACCATCAACCTAGCTCATGATGCCACTGTTGGGGAACGTCGCATGGGAAACAAAATTTTCCTACGCACACGCAAACCTATCCATGGTGATGAGCATCTACGAGAGGGAGAGTGGATCTACGTACCCTTGTAGATCGCTAAGCGGGAAGCGTTAAGAAACGCGGTTGGTGTAGTCGAACTTCTTCGCGATCCAAATCGCCGAGCGTCCCGCGATCCAATCACGAACCGTCCCGCGAACACATCATGATCCGTCCCGTGAACTCATCACGATCCGTCTCACGATCTTGATCACGATCTGTCCCGCGAACTCATCACGATCCGTTCCGTGATCACATCACGAACCGTCTCGCGAACTCGATCACGGTCCTTCCGATCTAGCGCCGAACGGACGGCACCTCCGCGTTCAGCACACGTGCAGCTTGATGACGATCTCCACCATCTTGATCCAGCAAGAGGAGGTGGAGAGGAGAGAGAGTTCACCGGCAGCGTGACGGCACTCCGGTGATGGTGGTGGTGGAGCAATTCCGGCAGGGCTTCGCCTAAGCGCTGCAGAAATCCGATCTAGAGGAGAAACTGTGCACCGGTGAAACGGGTAGCACGTGGCCGGAAATTCTGTCCAAAAACCACCCAATCCACTAGTATATATAGGAGGAGAGGAGAGGAGAGGCAGCCAAGGCCTTTGGGTCGGCCGAAATAGGAGGTGGGAAGAAATCCTACTTCACCTCCAATCCTAGTTGGAGTAGGATTGCCTCCTATTGGCTGATTTTCCACTTTTTGCTTTAGGACTTTCTCTCCTGCGCCATGGGCCTTTGTGGCTGTTTTCCCAGCCCACTAAGGGCTGGTTATTATTCTCCCACAGCCCATGGACCTCTTGGGGTCGAAATACCCCTCCCGGAGGCCTCCCGGTACACTACCGGCACTCCCGGTACACTACCGGCACTCCCGGTACACTACCGATGAGCCCGAAACTTTTCCGGAAACCAAACTGGGACTTCCTATATATGAATCTTTACCTCCGGACCATTCCGGAGCTCCTCGTGATGTCCGGGATCTCATCCGGGACTCCGACCAAACTTCGGTCACCACCATACATAACTCTACACTACCGAAACGTCACCGAACCTTAAGTGTGCAGACCCTGCGGGTTCGAGAACTATGTAGACATGACCGAGACACCTCTACGGTCAATAACCAATGGCGGGACCTGGACGTCCACATTGGTTCCTACATATTCTACGAAGATCTTTATCGGTCGAACCTCTATGTCAAGGATTCAGTTAATCCCGTATAACGTCCCCTTTGTTCTTCGGTATGTTACTTGCCCGAGATTCGATCGTCGGTATCTCCATACCTAGTTCAACCTCGTTACTGGCAAGTCTCTTTACTCGTTCCGTAATACAAGATCCCGTGACTAACACTTAGCCACATTGCTTGCAAGGCTTGTTGTGATGTTGTATTACCGAGTGGGCCCTGAGATACCTCTCCGTCACACGGAGTAACAAATCCCAGTCTCGATCCATGCCAACTCAACAAACACCATCGGAGATACCTGTAGAGCACCTTTATAGTCACCCAGTTACGTTGCGACGTTTGATACACACAAGGCACTCCTCCGATATCCGTGAGTTGCATGATCTCATGGTCATAGGAACATATACTTGACATGCACAAAACAGTAGCAATAAACTGACACGATCATATGCTATGTTTGTAGTTTGGGTCTTATCCATCACATCATTCTCCTAATGATGTGATCCCGTTATCAAATGACATCTCATGTCCATGGCTAGGAAACCTTAACCATCCTTTGATCAACGAGCTAGTCCATTAGAGGCATACTAGGGACATGGTTTTGTCTATGTATCCACACATGCATTTAAGTCTCCGATCAATACAGTTATAGCATGGATAATAAACGATTATCATGAACAAGGAAATATGATAATAACTAATTTATTATTGCCTCTAGGGCATATTTCCAACACACCCAACTATTCTTGGGGTATTCTATGAAGATGCATTTGTCCGCTTTGGGTTCGAGCTCATTAGGTGAAAACCTTTTTCACATAAGTGTCACGACTCCAAACATTAAGAAACGACATCTTTAGGTTTCTATCAAACCATAATTCACACGGTGTCATCTCATCGGATTCAAATGCTGCCCTATCTAAAGTGAATGTGGTTGTCTCTAATGCATAACGCAAAAAGATAGTGGCAAAACGATAAGAGACATCATAGTATGTGCTATATCAAATAAGGCACGACTATGATGTCCGGACACACCATCACACTATGGTGTTCCAGGTGGCGTGAGTTGTGAAACAAATTTCACATTGTCTAAAGTTGTATGCCAAACTCGTAACTCAGATATTCACCTCCACGATCATATCGCAGACATTTTTATCTTCTTGTCACGATGATCTTAATCTTCACTATGAACTTGCTTGAACTTTTTCAAACGATTCAGACTTTATGTTTCATTAAGTAAACATACACTATATCTACTCAAATTATAAGTGAAGGTAAGAAAATAACGATATCCGCAAGCTACAACACTCATTGGACCGTATACATAAACATGTATTGTTTCCAATAAGTCACTTGCCCGTTCCATCAAGCCGGAAAACGGGGTTTAGTCATCTTACCCAAAAGTCATGGTCCGCATGTCTCAACCGATTCGAAATCGAATGAGTCCAAAGATCCATCAGCATGGAGTTTCCTCATGCGCTTTACACCAATATGACATTTAGCCGCAGTGCCACAAGTGTGTGGTACTATCATTATTAACTTTGTATCTTTTTGCATCTATGTTACGAACATGTGTATTACTACACTCAAGATTCAACAAACCATTCTCACTGGGTGCATGACCATTGAAGGTATTATTCATTTGAACAGAATAACCATTATTCTCTAACTCAAATGAACAACCGTGTTGCAATAAACACGATCTAATCACGTTCATGCTCAACGCAAAACATCAAATAACATTTAGGTTCGTCACTAATCCCGAAGGTAGAGAGAGCGTGCGGTGTTGATCACATCAACCATGGAAACATTTCCAACACACATCGTCACCTCACACTTAGCTAGTTCTTCGTTTATTCTGTAGCTTTTATTTTGTGTTAGTAACATTTAGCAACCGAACTGGTATCCAATACCCAGGTGCTACTAGGAGCACTAGCAAGGTACACATCAATAACACGTATATCAAATATACTTCTGTCGACATTGCCAGCCTTCTTATCTACCAAGTATCTAGGGTTTTCCGCTTCGGAGGCCGCTTTCCTCATAATCGAAGCACTTAGTCTCAGGTTTCGGTTCAACTTTGCGTTGCTTCACTGGAGCAGCAACTGGCTTGCCATCCATGAAGTTTCCTTCCGTGCCCTTGCCCTTCTCGAAACTAGTGGTTTTACTACAATCAACACTTGATGCTCCTTCTTGATTTCTACCTTCGCGGTGTCAAACATCGCGAACGGCTCAGGAATCATTATTTCTATCCCTGGCAATTTATACTTCATCACCAAGTTCTAGTAGCTTAGTGACAGCAACTTGGAGAACTATGTCAATCACTATCTTATCTGGAAGATCAACTCCCACTCGATTCAAGCGATTGTAGCACCGAGACAATCTGAGCACATGCTCAACGATTGAGCTATTCTCCTTCATCTTGCAGACAAAGAATCTTGTTGGAGATCTCATATCTCGCAACACGGGCATGAGCCTGAGATCACAATCTCAGCTCTTAGAACATCTCATATGTTCCGTGACATTCAAAACGTTTCGGAGCCTCAATTCTAAGCCGTAATGCATGACGCACTAAACTATCAAGTAGTCATCGGAACGTGCCTGTCAGATGTTCACAACATCTAAAGACGACGCTAGACGGGATGGCGCACCAAGCGGTGCATTAAGGACATAAGCCTTTTTGTGTAGCAACGAGGACAATCCTCAGATCACGGACCCAGTCCGCAATATTGCTACCATCATCTCTCAACTCTATTTCTCTAGGAACATAAAAATACAAGGGAGCTACAGCGTGAGCTAGTAATCTATGACATAATTTGCAAAGACACTATTAACTATGTTCATGATAATGAGTTCAATTAATCATATTACTTAAGAACTCCCACTCAAATTGACATCCCTCTGGTCATTCGAGTGATACATGATCCATATTCACCAACTCAAGTCCGATCATCACGTGAGTTGAGGTGGCTTCAATGGTGAACATCATTATGTTGATCATATATACTATATGACTCATGTTCGACCTTTAGGTCTCTTGTGTTTCGAGGCCATATCTGTACATGCTAGGCTCGTCAAGTTTAACCCGAGTGTTCTGCGTGTGCAACACTCGCTTGCACCCGTTGTATGTGAACGTAGAGTCAATCACACCCGATCATCACGTGGTGTCTCAACACGACAAACTTTCGCAACGGTGCACACTCAGGGAGAACACAATTTATCTTGAAATTAAGTGAGGGATCACCTTATAATTCTACCGTCATCCTAAGCACAACAAGGTGCATAAAAGGATTAACATCACATGCAAATCATAAGTGACATGATATGGCCATGAACTTGTGCTTTAGATCTCCATCTTGAAAGCACATGCATGATCTTCATCGTCACCGGCACGACACCATGATCTCCATCATTTTGATCTCCATCAACGTGTCACCATCGGGGTTGTCACGCCCTGCATGCTTCTACTACTATTGCTACCGTTTAACGATAAAGTAAAGCATTACATAGAGCTTAATGATTGACACGCAGGTCATACAATAATTAAAGACAACCCTATGGCTCCTACCGGTTGCCATACTCATCGACATGCAAGTCATGATATTCTATACATCACATGATCATCTCATACATCTCATACATCACATCATGTAATTGGCCATATCACATCACAACATACCCTGCAGAAACAAGTTAGACGTCCTCTAATTGTTGTTGCATGTTTTACGTGGCTGCTACGGGTATCTAGCAAGAACAATTCTCATCTACGCATAAACCACAACAGTGATACACTAGTTTGCTTTTCAACCTTCTCAAGGACCGCCTTTGTCGGATCCGATCCAACTAAAGTGAGAAAAACTTCCACCCGCAAGCCATCTAGGCAACAAGTTGTGTCGAGGGAACCGGTCTCTCGTAAGTGTACGAGTAATGTTGGTCCGGGCCGCTTCATCTCACAATACCGCTGAACCAAAATACGACCAAGGGAGGAAGCAATCTAAGCATCAACGCCCACAAACCTTTTGTGTTCTACTCGAGATCTCATCGACACATAGACCTAGCTCATGATGCCACTGTTGGGGAACGTTGCATGGGAAACAAAAAATTCCTACGCACACGCAGATCTATCCATGGTGATGAGCATCTACGAGAGGGGGAGTGGATCTACATACCCTTGTAGATCGCTAAGCGGGAAGCGTTAAGTAACGTGGTTGGTGTAGTCGAACTTCTTCGCGATCCAAATCACCGAGTGTCCCGCGATCCAATCACGAACCGTCCCGCGATCCAATCACGATCCGTCCCGCGATCTCATCATGATCTGTCCCGTGATCTCATCATGACCCGTCTCACGAACTCATCACGTTCCGTCTCGCGAACTCATCACGATCTATCTCCCGAACACATCACGATCCGTCTCGCGATCTCGTCACATCACGATCAGTCTCGCGGCCTTGATCACGGTCCTTCCGATCTAGTACCGAACGGACGGCACCTCCGCGTTCAGCACACGTGCAGCTTGATGACGATCTCTGTCATCTTGATCCAGCAAGAGGGAGCGGAGAGGTACAAGAGTTCACCAGCAGCGTGACGGCGCTCCGGCAATGGTGGTGGAGCAATTCCGGCAGGGCTTCGCCTAAGCACTACGAAAATCCGATCTAGAGGAGCACCGGTGGAACGGGTAGCACGTGGCCGTAAAATCTATGCAAAAACCCTCTATTCCACCAGTATATATAGGTGGAGAGGAGAGGCAGCCTTTACGCAGGGCAAGGCCCTCTTGGAGTCGGCCAAAGAGTGGAGGGAGAGGTGGAGTCCACCTCCAATCCTAGTAGGACTAGGATTCACCCTATTAGGCCTTTTTTCCACCTTTTTCTCGTTAGCCTTTTTACTCCAGCTGCATGGGCCTCTTGTGGTTGTTCCACCAGCCCACTAAGGGCTGGTTATTACTCTCCCACAGCCCATGTCACCTCTAGGGTCGAAATACACCTCCCGGAGGTCTCCCGATACACTACCGGCACTCCCAGTACACTACCGATGAGCCCGAAATTTTTCCGGCGACCAAACTGGGACTTACTATATATGAATATTTACCTCCGGACCATTACGGATCTCCTCGTGATGTCCGGGATCTCATCTGGGACTCCGAACAACCGTCAGTCACCACCATACATAACTCTACACTACCGAAACGTCACCAAACCATAAGTGTGCAGACCTTGCGGGTTCGAGAACTATGTAGACATGACCGAGACACCTCTACGGCCAATAACCAATAGCGGGCCTTGGATGACCATATTAGTTCCTACATATTCTACGAAGATCTTTATCGGTCGAACCTCTATGTCAAGGATTCAGTTAATCCCGTATAACGTTTCCTTTGTTCTTCGGTATGTTACTTGCCCGAGATTCGACTGTCGGTATCTCCATACCTAGTTCAACCTTGTTACCGGTAAGTCTCTTTACTCATTCCGTAATACAAGGTCCCGTGGTGTGTTGCATGATCTCATGGTCAGTGAGTTGCATGATCTCATGGTCATAGGAACATATACTTGACATGCCGAAAACAGTAGCAATAAACTGACACGATCATATGCTACGTTTGTAGTTTGGGTCTTGTCCATCACATCATTCTCCCAATGATGTGATCCTTTTATCAAATGACATCTTATGTCCATGGTCAGGAAACCATAACCATCTTTGATAAACAAGCTAGTTCACTAGAGGCATACTAGGGACTCTGGGTTGTCTATGTATCCACACATGTATCGATGTTTCCAATCGATACAATTCTAGCATGGATAATAAACGATTATCATGAACAAGGAAATATGATAATAACTAATTTATTATTGCCTCTAGGGAATATTTTCAACAAACAAGGCCAACCGAAACTGACAAAACTGAACTTCTCATACGCGGCGGCGCAGGGACGGCGGACAGGGCAAACTCAGGGGATCTCCAGCGAGGGAGACTAGCTAGTAGGCTGCAGGGACTAAAGGGGTACATGCACGACGCACTGGGTGACGGCGGCAAGACTCGAGCCTAACCGGACACACACCACACATAAAAGCCAAGACTTTGGCCGAAGCTGCAGGAACACGCCAAAGACACGGGCGCGGCGATGACTACGCGAGGAGATAGACGGCAAGGAGGGACAGACGGCAAGGGGAGCTCATCTAGTGTCCACTGGACAAGAAGGCGAGGCCGGACGCACGACGAAGACGACGCAGACGACAACGGTGCGCGGCGATGCCCCTGGACGCGGAGCAGAGGAGGAAGAGCTCGGGGGCGCGCGAGGGAGAGGACCTAGCACTCCCTCGGACGACGAGGAAGAAGAGGCCGAGGACGGGCGACCTTCCCACGTCACCAGCACGGCGGGGAGCGGCACGAAGGCTAACTCCGGGCACAAGCAGCAGCCTGGCCGGAACACGACGAACACGGCGACGGCATGGCGCTGGCTACCTTACCTGGCAGCGGCTCGGCGAGTAAGAGGGGGGAATGGAGCGAGGGGAGGAGCTAGGGCACAGAGGACATCTTAAAAGGAGCAAGGGGAGCGCCGGCGGCCGTCAAATCGATGAGCCAGTCGACGTGGCCTCTGCCGATGCCCTGTCGTACAGGACGACGACCGTGCACGCGCGAGGGGGCCGGCTGGGCTGCGCTAGGTTGCTGCTGGGCCGCTGCGGGGAGGAGGAACCCCACCTAGTCTCTCACTCACAGAACCGCAGGTTTTTTCCTTTAAGAATATAATTAAAACAAGGAAAAGGCCCTCGGAGAAAAAGAAAAGGTTTTCTGTAAAAACAAAAATACCTTGACACTGAAAATAATATGCCCCATTTAATAAAAATAAAGAGAGGATTTTTAGGACAAGTGAATTTACACATATTTATAATAACCTGAAATTCTGTTGTTTTGGTAATTATATTGGAAAACCAGAAACTCAAAGGACAATCTTGAGGTAAAACAAATATGCACTTCAGATTATTTATAAGAGTTGGAACATTAATGCAGTGTTTTTTAACAACACAAGGATTTGTCAAATGCAATTGAATTGAATAGAAAGAGAAGGGAGATCTTTTGAAATGGGAGGAAAGAGCAACACACCAACAAGGCACAAACCAACACCCACATCACAAGATACATTAACACCTCACAACAAGATCACTTGGAAGCACACCACAAACACATAAGCATGGCATGATGATGAGATGACATGATGCATGATGCATGAGATGAAATGGCAAAGGAGCAAACTCAATTCATTCAACACATGACACATGGGTCCACATAGGTTACATGGCCATAAATGGCAGGGATAGCACTTGGGCTGTCACAAGACCATACAAAAATATTCTTTTCCGGACAAAAAATCTCTCTTTATGATTAAAAAATCCTTTATCTTTTTACCAACTCTTCATGTATTTAAGAAATATGCATGTGAAAAAAACTATTCAAGAGATACAATAAAAATATTTGTACATACAAAATAAATATATGTGTAGTTTTCAAAACCGATGAAAACGAAGGCGTAGATCATATCAAATTTAGCACTCTATTGCGATTCCTGAGCTTGAGGTCAAAAAAAAATGCGACACCAACATCTTCTTTCATACATGTTGTAAACAACAAGCCAAGAGACTCTATAGCAAGGGGGTGGATAAATTATTAGAAAGAAGATGTTGGCGAACTAAACTAGGTGAGCATAGAGAGTGCATGAGGAGTTCCAGATTGAAGCAAGGATGAGCTCGAGATGACGGCGCGGGGATGAGCTTGAGGTCATGGATCGGAGCCAGGAGCCGGAATTATGTTGAAAATGCCCCAAGTTGATGATGCTTAAACTGGAAACCGCCCTTGATGCACACATGTCTCCATAGTGTGCTAATGTGTCATCGTCTGTTTTTGTCGTTTTTCTTTACCGGCCCGTAACCATATTTCATTTTGCACATGACATGAATAAATGACTTATGACTTACCATTTCTTTATACGGATCAAATCTACATACAAACCGTATTGAAATAGAAGACCCGTGGAATCTTGAACTGCGTTTTTGTAGGCTAAGATCATCTTTGTTTGGATCGTAGTTATAAATTCTCAGATTATAAACCATTTTTTGTAAATTAAGAGCGTGTGATATTCATTTTTCGCTTTGTAGCGAGCACGGGCCTTTTTGCTAGTACAACTAACATAGTCTAGATAAATATAAGTTTTACACCACCAAAAGATACAACTAGTTGCAGCGCAGCTTCCAAAGGATGTCATGCAAGGAAGGTTAGAGCCTTAGAGGTTACAAACATTACATACTGGGAACATTGTAATAAATAATAATAGGGCAACTCTTGCATGCATGCATCCATTCATCCATCACAAACAAGATGGAGATGGAGATGGAGCTAGAGCGCAAAGCAGCATCTGGCATCGACGGCTTCCTCGTGATGTATGAAACGCGTGACACAGTCCACAGGGGTGACTCTCACTGGTTTCCTTTTCTTGCTGCTGCTGGGTGTTGCTTTAGTCCTCTTAACCTGGACAATGGTGATCTGTACATCATGTTTGGGCAGAGGATATCCACCTAGCAGCAGCATATACGTGTGTTAGTACAACAACACTATATATCTTCCATATGAACTGACTGATCAGAAAAACCATGCAATGCATGCATAAATGACATCGAGAGAGACAGACAAGTATATACACTCACTTTGCAGATGCACCACGTAAAACAGAATAGCACCCGAGTCCGCATCTTTGCCAGCATAATCCAAGCACATGTCCTCGCCCACACAATCATCTATAAGCCATGAGAATGGCAAAAGGATGGGCTTGCTGAGATACACAGAATGATCTTTCTCAAGCAGTTGATAAGCAGCAAGCCCTCCATCTGTGCATGTGTAGATAAAGCCATCAACAAACACGCATCTACCATTTAAAGGGCACTTTGTGGGGCTGCTCCTTGGCAGGTCCTCTGCGAATGCGGCCCAAGGCATGACAACACGCCATTGCTTGGCACCCAGGTCAAACAAAAGACATGAATCTGTGAGGGCATCACAGACGATAAAGGAATCGTCATTCACCACCGCATATCCAGATACCATCACCTTCCTGCGGAGAACATGCGACTGATCCGTTGTCTTGCATCGCAGCCACAAGGGGGATCCATAACTGAACCTTGTCTGATGAAAAACTTCAAGAGTATCAGTAAGAGCAATGGTCTCTCCACCAACTGTGATAAACAAAACAAAAGTATCAGCACTTGGCAGCGGCCCTGCAGATAGACAATCCTTAACCATCGTACGGTCCTTGTTCAGACTAAACTCAAGCATGCCATCTTTTTTCCTCGAAACGGCGCGTATTTTTGAGCCACTGTGAAGGAAAAAGTGCCAATAGTCACCATCACCAACATATGATGCAACATAACACGACGGTTGGAGAGGCTTGCCGCCATGGTCTCCTCCTCCTTGTAACAGTGAAGTATCATCCATGACGCCCGTCTGGTAGATGACTAGTTCTGAGCCAGCTTGGCAGATGATAAGCAGATCTTTGTGGATACTTGTTGTTGCAGCAACCGGACGCCTTTCAAAAGGGACTCGGTGTTCCATTGAAACACGGCCAACCAGCGTGTAGCGAGGCATTGCCGGCAAGATCTCGTGTGGCGGGAGAGAGCAGTCGCAGGCAACGTGACCGCTGCTGCCGCAGCGAAGGCAAATGCATGGAAAGCCTTTCATTTTGAGAAACTCTCTGCATGCATGCGTGCAAGAACCAAATTAAACGTTTTGGTCATCACTCCACTCCACTCACCAAGCTAGAGAAACTTACTAAGAAAGAAAGATGTAATGAGCTAGCTAGGTTAAACATGAAGCTAAATTATTAATTCAAATCAAGCTTAATTTAAGACCTGCAACAATGAAGCATCTTGGAGGGTTGGTCGACGTTGTGCTGCTGGGAACTGCTGCTGGTTAGATCCTCCACCTCTTGCCCTTGTTGGTGTTGCAGCAGCACCAGAGAGTCCTCCTTGTCCTCGTACTCCCTAATTTGATCGATCCATGCATGATTAGTTGCATTGATTAGTTGCGTTGCATAAATAAATGGTCCAACATATATACAATCTGTGCATGGAAAAAGTAGTTTGCTGCTAGCTTACTGTAGGAAGCAGAATTCCTGGCCCTGATCCATGTCCACCCGGCGGAAAGAGGAATGCAGCACCTCTATTTGAATCCCCCCCTGAGCCTGAGCCTGAGCCTGGAGGTTGAAGGTGGTGACGAAGGCATGTAGGTGGTCACACTGGCAATCTTCTAATTCTTGACGTCGTGCCAGGCTGATCCAGACGGAGCACATGAGCCGACCGTCGAGACGGGTGAGGAAGCCACGCCCATCAAATGGATTGTGAGGCCATACAGAGTCGATGGTGATGGGCGGATCCAGCCTGAGCCTGAGCCTCCCCTGATCATCACCCTGCTCCTGGTGACGTACGTAGCTGAGCTTGTAGGCATAGATGGTGTTTTCATGGAGCACGTAGATGGCATTGTCTTGCTCCATGTAGACGCCGCGGCCGATGATAGGGACGTAGTCTATCGGCGGCCTTGTTTCGTCAGTGAGCACCGGGGTCCAGCCGTGGCCTGAGCCGGAGCCGGGGGTGAAGGTGAAGAAGGAGCGGTCTTGTTTCAAGGAGACGAGGATGAGGGGGCCAGGGAGCACGGCGTAGCCCTGGAGGAACCCGCCGTCCATGCTCAACCACAGGCTGTTCCTGTCGTGCTTGTGTTGGCCGACCTGCTGCCATCCGCCATATTCCACTTGGTCGACAATGGGGAGCAGATGCCGATGCAGGGGTCGCATGAGGAGGCTCAACTTGACTCCATATTCGTTGAAAATGGGGCACAGAGCCCAGATTTGGCCGCCGGCGGAGATGGGCATGCAGTTACAACTATCGGCTGCTTGAATCTCCGGCAGAGGAAGATGCTCCTCCTCGGCGTCGCAGTCGCCGTCGGGCAGAGTCAGGTGCAGGGCATGGAGTTGCCCGTCCTCCTCCTGGCGCACGACGCAGAGCGAGCGGCCGTCGGGAGCCAGGGCGGCGCTGGCGTCGAACCAGCGACCACCCGTCGGCGTCTGGATGTCGTGGAAAGCCTCGAGCGCTTCGTCGCTCCGGCCGAGGATCCGCCCGGACCGCGCCACGCGGAGGCGTTTGAGCCGTAGGACGGCGCCGTCCTTAAGGCCGACGAGCAGCGACCAGGCGGGCCGGTGGTCGGCGCCGGCGGGGATGGAGGAGTAGTCCCTCCCGGGGGCCACGCGGGGGATCCGGGGGACACGACTCCAGCGGCACTCGCAATTGCGCAGACGGCACTCGGACTCACGCGCCAACCTCCACTCCTCCGCCGTCTCCGTCTCCTCCTCCGCATCCGCCGTCTCAGTCTCCATCTCCGCATCCGCCTCCGCCTCCGCCGCCATCATCGACCAGATCGGGGAGAGAGAGAGGGAGATGAGATCGGTCTCGAAGCCTCGTACGTGGGTCTCTCCTCTCCTGTACACGCGCTACGTGGTATCCTAGCTAGGTCTAGGTTAACATACAAACGGTGCGTGTATTCAGATTTACCATGGGGCTCCGCTCATCGATCATCTCTTAAGGAATTTTCAATAGACGATTGTATATCTAAAGATGTAAAAGTATGTATTTTATAAATCTTTAAAAAAGAAAAGACAACCCCGGTCGATGATGTAACTTTTTATTTTATTTTGCATGGCATAGATGACGTCTATTTCGTGATGTAAAACTTGTCTTCAATGGACGTTGTATAATTTTTTTTAAAGGAGGAAGACCCCGGCCTCTGGTAATTCATACAACCACTTTATTAATTATTATCAAAAGATCTTATAAAAACATACAACAGTAAGTCTGAAATCACCGTCTAGGCAACATCTGTTGCTACTCCTATCCAGTTGATGTAGGGATGCTGATAGTCTGGACCTAATACCACAGACCTCGCAGCCAAGCCTAACATCTAATACGACCTGGGCCCCAACAAAGCCACTTGCCGGGTCTAGGGCACACACCGGTCCGGCGCGCTCTCAGAGGCCGCCGCCGCCAACTGCCACCACTCCACCTTCAGAGTTGTACTGACGCATCAACCTGCTCGGTCTAGCTGCCATCGACGCTACCACGACGCCCAACAACACCATCTCCCTGCACGTGAACAACTGAGCACGTCACGGTCGCCATCGGTACACCTCAGCACCATGCCGCCAAGTACCACCAGCCAACACAGCTTGAAGTCTCTGGAAGATCTGTCGTGCGTAGCACCTGTCGACCAGACATGACAAAGCGTAGCACCTGTCGGTCAGGCATGACTTGACATCTCCACCGAAGCTCCGTGCAAGACGAAGCCGCTCCACCTCCTGCCTCTGACCACCAGCATTGTTCCACAAACGATGCTCCCAAGAGAGAAAAGCCACCAAAGTGTCGTCATCATCCGATCTGGAAAACCAGATCCTAGGGTTTCCCCCAGAGCAGTACGAGTGGGTCGACATAAGTCACACAACGATGCCTTCATCAAGGTAACGACGCAAAACGCCGCCATCGTCTGCCGTCGGCTCGGTTTTCACCGGTAACTATGTCTTCCCGACTCACAATCGAAAGTAGATGTTGGATCTCGAGATCTGACCATCCAGCGTCAGGCCGACCACCTCCGACGGAGGAGATGGCCACCATCGCCGGATGCCCAGGCCAGATCAGATCTGATCGGAGGCGCCGTCGACTAGTTCACCATGGCCTCCACGCCGTCGCCGCCGATCCGACGCCCGATGGCGCACCGACCGCAGCCGCTGCCGCCCGAGATAGGGCCGGTCACCACGCTGCCGTAGCCATCGCCGCCGCACGGCATGGATTGGATCGGCCGCCGAGCGCACATCGAAGCCGCCGCCGCCGCGTCGCGCTCATCACCCGTCGCGCATGGATTGGATTGGACGTTGTATAATAGATGATGTAAAACTAATTTGGCGGTATGGCGACGACTGATTGAGACGAGTGGAAACATCCGAGCTTGAGAACGAGTGGTGGGGCGGTGGCCGAGCTTGAAGACGAACGACAGTGAGCTTGGAGACGAGCGGAAGGGCGGTGGGCTAGCTTCAAATGGCACGACGGGCGACGGTGGCAGAGCAGCAAAACGACGGATATTTAGAGGCGTATGGCGGGGGATCCGGTGGCGTCAGGGGATGGGACGTCGGATCTGTTGATGACGGAGTGCGACGGGCCGGTTGCACGGTTGCGGGTCGAGGTAGGTGGTCGACCGGGGGAGGAGGGGATTTTCAGGACGGCCTGGCTGTTTTGCATCTGGGTGTTGGAGATGTAAATTGGCACCCCCAAGTGTTGAATTTTTAGATCACTTGAAACAGGATTTTTACATCTATATCATTTGTTGGGATGCTCTTATTCGCTCATGACTCACTTTGTAACTAGTATAACCTCGCACTCTCAACGGATGCTATTTATAAGTTAAAAACAAATGTTATTTATGTGATTATAAAAGAAGTTGTACTTATATTCTGATATTTTTAAAAACAAAAGAATATGGATACTTGTTGGACCCTCATCTCTAAAGAAAAAGGAGGGTGGAATCCCATTGCATTTTATTTCGCGCGACATAATAACAAACAAAACCAGATTCTAAAAACTCGTAGTAAACGTTGGATCCTTAATCCCTGATGCTCAGATTCAAACTATTAGCACACCTATGCCAAGATTAATTTATACATAAATCTTTACATGTTGTAGAGAGTTGAACATTTTTCTCCTTCAACGGTATCTCAAGATTTGCCTATTTGAGGATGTCATGTGAAGTTCGAGCACACCAAGATGAAATAATAATATAGCATGTAACATTTCAGGGGCAATCAACTGGGATGAACGACTTCTTCATACATAACGCAGGGGCACACGCTATTTACTCTAGACTATATTGAAGGTGGAAAAAAATTCATTGTTTGGTGAAAGCATGAGAGAGTGTGTCACTTGATGCGGTAACCGGCCAAGATCAAACCAGCAAAAATATTGGCTACACATCGAGGACAAGTATCATAGGGTCATACTGATTTCATCTGGCCATTCATTGAAATCACTCCAAAGACGATTGGATGTGATAAAAAAAATATGTGCCTGTTGGAGGGGTTGTCTGGAGAAACTGAAGAATGCACCTCCAAGTGGTTGCACGATTGATCACTACCTGAGTTTCTTGTCATTTTTGTTATACACACTTTGTTACTTTGTTTGCTTTGATGACAATCTGAGCTCACACCTGCCTCTGTTCCAAATGTTGGATCACATTTCTCATGAAAGGAAAACCATCCGTGCTCCAACATTGTTGGAAGTTGCTTCAAGGAAGTGAGAAAAGGAGGTTGAGGGGATAAGAAGCTCCATCAAAGAAAGGTGCAATCTGATGATTTGTAAGTGCACAGGGTTGTTATAGCACTTTGGTGATAAGTGAAGTGTCGAACCCATAGGGATCAAATAGGAATGAATTACGAACCCCTCAACTACACTATCACTTACATAGTTACATACGCATCCAAACTGTAGTTTGTAAATAGCCTACTTTAGTAAGTTACTGGCAAGGCAAATAAAAAGAATAGTGTTTACTAAACTACAAACCAGAAATAAAAGACAGAAAAATAAAGAGAATAAACTAGGTGAAACAGTGCTTGAGTAGTAAACGTTCTCAAGGGAACTGGAGTCATCATCATAAGTATGATGCTGACAACACATGATAGACATGGCTCTCTAGTCGTATCACTAAACCACTTGTATATGATCTCGCGTGGGCGGAGCCAATAAAGACGCATCCACACTAATGTTGAGTAGTGCTCACCATTACATATTACTTCCTCTGTTCCAAATTTAGGATGGAGGAAGTAGAGGGCAATTTTGTTACTTTTGTGGCTGCTTGATATTCCCATCATAAAAATAAGAGGAAGCGAACAAATGTTGAAGTCGGGTATATGCATTGATGTGTGTGATTTGTCAAGCAAAAATATTATATTTTTTGTCCAATGGTTGATTATATCAGAATTGTGCAGCAGCACTGGAAAGTGCAGGTTTCAATGAACTTCACTAGATCCGCTGCTACCTTCAACCCAGATTTCCCCGCAATATGCCAGAGTAAGCCTTGCATATTCCCTGTCTAAGCTGGTTAACGTAATCAACCTTATCCTCATCATAATATCTTGGGTTAGCAGCTTCTTTCAGCTTTTTCCTAACAGCCTTCAGGTGGTACTCCTCAAAATGCTCGCCGATAGCAAGCGCAATCTCTCCAAAGCATGCCAAAATTTGAGGTTTAAGCGCGCGTTTTGAGAGACCTTTGTAAAGAACATTCATCATATAATCACAGCATGGCAGGATTTCATCTCTCAACACATGAAAGATAGTGCCAATCACCTCTAAATAGATTGGGGAGAATAGCTTCACATTGTAATACTGCAAAAATATAGGCATGTGATCCAGAAACTTTGGACCGACGGCACGAGCCAGAGAAGCAATGGCAAGCGCTGCTTTATCACGTGCGGTACAACAGTCACAAGTCAGGACACGGCAAAACTGAAGCAACATAAACCGAGCAGACTCCCTAACCTTGTCCATGTGAGGTGAATTGCCTAGTTTCTCGATGATGGCGTGTAGTACGTCACAGAGCAACGCCTCGAAGATTGTGCGTGTGTGCGATTGCTCGTGCGCTTTCGGTTTTTCTTTTCACAATTCCGACACAGAAGGCCCAATACGCTCAACCTGAAGACTCCTTTTAGAGTGGACGAAGGGCAATCATTTAAAGCGAAGAAACCCTAGTTGTTCCATCATGAAGTGTATCGGGCTCACATGGTTGTTTGTTTTCGGTTTGCGTGTGCAGGTCGTGAGTTCGAGTCCCGTTATGACGGATAAAGAATACATATTTTGTTTATTAATAGGTGTAGATAAGAAATTCAAAAAATTCCAATTTTTTTCTGGGTGGTAGATAATTTCATGCGTGAGGTTCGCCTCAATTTTTAAATTATTTGGACATCTGAGCAGCTCTTGCCAAAAAAAAACAAATTCGGGTTCTCTAAAAAAGTTTACTGTTCATTCACTATTTTGACATGATTTGTCTTTTTTGCTGAGAGTTGCTCAGATGCTCATATGATATAAAAATTGGAACAGCCTTACACATCCAATTATCTATCACCCAAAAAACTTGGAATTTTTTGAATTTTTTTAGTATTTGTTTTGATTTTTTTATTGAACGGGTACAGATGAGTCTGGACACCAAAACGCTGCACTCGTATAGATAAGGTATGTTTATTTTTCAAAAGTCAAACGAAGCCATGTTTAACTGAGTTTCTAAATATATATATCAATATTCACAATCAAAAATTATATCATTTGAAGCATCGTGAAAAGTAGGTTCATATTTTATCTATTTGACATTGCAGATGATGTTTGTTTATTTTATAGTCTTGGTCAAACATTCAAATGGTTGGCTTGCACGGTAAACAATACACCTTATATTCTGAAAGGGAGGGAGAACTTATAAATTCGGTCGATAATGCCTTTTTTGGCCACTCAATTAGTACAAAATTACCCGCAACTGCCATTGTTATTCCCTACCCTCTCTTTTTCTCCTCCACCGAATTGTGCATTCCTGGCCTATATGCTCACACCTGGGCCAAGTTGTGCAAATTCTGCTTCTATGAGCTGTGCAAATTCTAGTACCCTACACTCTGTTTTTTCTTCCTTTTCTTTTACTCCACCGAGCTAAGCACCCACACCTTATCCCCTATGAAGAAACTAAGTTGACACATCATCTTGAGATTGACCAAGTCATTAGAGACGCCTACGTAGTCGACGGGAACATCTTCTCCCACTGAACGCACATAGCCGAAATGCCTAGAATAAATCCAGAAAACTGCAAGCACCGATGTCAAATTTGAGACTTGAACTCTCCTGGGCAGAGAATACCACTGTCCTCCAAATCATAGAAGCACAGATTGGTTCGCTAATGAACTTGCATTTAATGGACACTATCCTCATCCAAATGTGAACAGACCGGGTGTCATGGATGAGACTTTGTTTTTCTTTTGAACCGAAAACATAGAACAATCGTCCTTGGGTGATGGCTGCAAAGTTGGAATGGTATTTTTTATTTATATGCCTGGAGAAGTTCTTTTTTATTTTCTCTATCTATTTTGGCAATCTTGTTATTCAACTTCTATATAATTTTTGTAAGATGGTATGATGGATGTAAGACTCTTGTTATTCAGCTTCTGTGTGTTCAGTAAGCATTGATCTCTGAGATCATTGTACGTGTGCATTCGGTGACTACGACTTATGAGTCGGGGTCCCCACCCATTTCTGCGGTGAAAATGAGGCTCGAGATTCTTAGTATTTCAGCATCTAGATGCGTGGATAGAGAATCGTCAAGAGAGTGGTGAAATTGTTTTACCTTGAAATAAGTTGAAACTTTGGTTGCATTCCTGCTACACAAATTAGCCGCTAATTCCACCCCTCGCAAAGTTCACTTTAAGATATCGAGCATGCCAGGAAAGTGAATCACGAAATACTAAGACATTATGAATCTACATACATGGATGGGAATTATTTGAAAGAGTGGTTAAATGCTCTAAGACCTTTGTATAACATGTAAGTAGGAGCACATTCCGTCTACAAAGAGTCATCGCTAACTCAAGATATCGCAAAGATCACTTAATGATGTCAAGCATGTCATGCAAGTGAGGGTGGTGATACTTACCTTTGAGAACCTACAAGCGTGAATGGGATACCATGCAAATAGTGCATACATTCTCTAGACCTTCGAATAAGTTGAAATTATGGGTACATTCCTGCTGCACAAAGTAGCCATTAATTCGACCTATCACAAATCTCAATTGATGATGTCAATCATGGCATAAAAATGAGTCTCAAGATCTTAAGCCTTTGAGCATCCACATACGTGGATAGGAAATCTTTGAGAGAATGATAAATGTTCAACATCTTCGAATAAGTTGAAATCATGGGTATATTCCTGATGCACGAGTAGCCACTATGCGACTTATCACAAAACTCACTTTAAGGTGCCCCGCATGTTCTGAAAATGAGTGTCGAGACCCAAGGCCTTTCAAAATCAACACAAATCGGTGTGGAATCTTTGAAAGAGTGGTAAAATGCTCTATATCTTAGGATGACTTGAAATTTTTTAGCTAATTTTGCTGCAAAAACTAGCCAATAATTTAAGATATCACCAAGCCGCCTTGACAATGTCAAACATGTCATAAAAATGAGGCTCGAGATCCTTTGAGAATCTACATTCATGTATGCGGAATCCTTGAAAGAGTGGTTAAATTCTCTAAAACTTCAAATAAATTGAAATTATGGGTACATTCCTGCTACGAGAGTAGCCACTATGTTAACTTATCACAAAGCTCACTTTAAGGTGCCTAGTATGTCACGAAAATGAGTCTCGAGATACAAGTTCTTTCAAAATCTAAACACGTCAGTGTGAAATATTTGAAAGAGTGGTAAAATGCTCTAAAGCTTGGATAACTTGAAACTGGGGGCATATTCTTGCTACAAAACTAGCAACTCATTCAAAGATATTGTCAACCACACTTGAATTTGTCAACTGGCGTGTCTTGAGACCGCGTCGGTATTTCCCCAAAGAGGAAGGGATGATGCAACATAGCGACGGTAAGTATTTCCATCTGTTTATGAAATCAAGGTATCAATCCATAGAGGAAGATCATGCACCCACGTAAGCAGTACCTGCACAGAAACAACAAATACTAGCAATCCGACACGAAAAAGAGGTTGGCATGCTCTCTACAGTGATAAGATAGATTAGGTAATGATAGTTTTGGCAAATAAATCTCGCAAGAACACAAAGTAAAATAAATAAACAAAAAGTGCAGCAAGGTATTTTTGGAATAATAAATCTGAAAACAAATGTTGCAAATACTAGATCGGAAAGCAATATGTTGGAAAAGTGGACCCGAGGGTTGTAGGATTCACTAGTGACTTCTCTCATGAGTATAGCGCACGGTGGGTGAACAAATTACTGTTGGGCAATTGATAGAAGATCAAATAATCATGACGATATCCAAGGAAATGATCATTATATAGGCATCACGTCCAAGATAAGTAGACCGAAACGATTATGCATCTACTTCTATTGCTCCACACATCGACCGCTATCCAGCATGCATCTAGTGTATTAAGTTCATGGAAAAACGGAGTAACGCAATAAGAATGGTGACATGATGTAGACAAGATCTATTCATGTAGGAATAGACCCCATCTTGTTATCCTTAATGGCAATGATACATGCGTGTCTTGTTGCCCTTTCTGTCACTGGAAAAGAACACCGCAAGATCGAAACCATCACAAAGCACCTCTTCCCATGGCAAGAAAAATTGATCTAGTGGGCCTAACTAAACCAAAGATTCGACGAAGAAATACGAGGCTATAAGTAATCATGCAAATAAAAGATCAAAGAAGACTCAAATCATATTCATGGATAGAAACTGATCATGAACTCAAAATTTATCGGATAACAACAAACACATCGCAAAAGTCATTGCATCAAATAGATCTCCAAGAGACCATTGTATTGAGAAACATATATAGAGAGAGAGGAAGCCATATAGCTACTACCTACGGACTCTTAGGTCTATGGTGGACTAATCACACATCATCGGAGAGGCACCTATGAAGAAGATGCGCCCCTCTGTGATGGTGTTAGATTGGATCTCGAGATTCTGGAACTTGCAGCGGCTGGAATTGTGTTTCGTTGACTCCCCTAGGATTTTTGGATTTTCACGGAATTTATAGGCTTGGTAGTCGGTTGAGGGAGCACCCGAGGTGCCCACCCCCACTAGGCCGCGACAGGGGTCTCTGGCATGCCCTGGTGGAGGGCGACCACCCTGGGCCCCCTCTCCTGGTGTTGTTTGGCCTATCTACTTTCTTTTGGTCTGGAAACAATCCAGAAAAATCCCCGCAGCTTTTGGGCTCCATTTGGTACTGATTTTCTACGAAGTAAAAAACAAGCAAAAACAGCAACTGGCACTTTGGCACTATGTCAATAGGTTAGTCCCAAAAAATGATATAAAGTTGCTATAAGATGATTGTAAAACATCCAAGATTGATAATATAACAGGATGGAACAATCAAAAATTATAGATATGTTGGAGACGTATCATCAAGCACGTCACAAAAATGAGGCCTGAGATTCGTAGACTTTCAGAATCTACATGTGTCGATAGGAAATTGTCGAGAGATTTCTGATTTTTTTACCTTGCAATATTTTCAAACATTGGTTACAATACTACTCCACATAGTAGCCCCTAATTCCACCCCTCGCAAAGCTCGCTTATCGAGCATGCCAGGAAAATGATCCTTGAGATACTAAGATATAGAGAATCTACATACATGAATGTGAAATACGTGAAAAAGTGGTCAAATGCTCTAAAACCTTTGCATAACTTGTAAGTAGGAGCACATTCCTGCTGCAAAAAGTCACTGCAAATTCAAGGTATTGCCCGGATCAATTGATGATATCAAGCATGTCTCGCAAGTGACGGTGGTGATCCTTAGCCTTTGAGAACGTACATGCGTGGATGGAGTATCATGCAAATAGTGCAAACATTCTCCAGACCTTGGAATAAGTTGAAATTATGGGAACATTCATGCTACACAAAGTAGCCATTAGTTCCACCTATCGCAAATCTTTATTGATGAATAACTCAAGCATGGCACCAAAATGAGTCTCATGATTTTAATCCTTTCAGCATCAACATACATTGATAGGAAATCTTTGGGAGAGTGGTGAAATGCTCTAAATCTTCGAGTAAGTTGAAATCATGGGTACATTCATGATGCAGACAGTAGCCACTATGTTAACTTATCACAAATCTCACTTTAAGGTGCCTAGCATATCACGAAAATGAGTCTCAAGATCCAAGACCATTAAAAATCTACACAGGTCCGTGTGAAATCTTTGAAAGAGTGGTAACATGCTCTAATTCTTAGGATGAATTGAACTATTGAGGACAGTCATGCTGCAAAAACTAGCCAGTAACTTAAGATATCGCCAAGCTGACTAGACAATGTCAATCATGACACAAAAATGTCGCTCAAGATCCTCAGCCTTTGAGAATCTACATTCATGTATGAAGACACCTTGAAAGAGTGGTTAAATTCTCTAAAAATATCAAATAAGTTGAAATTATTGGTACATTCCTGCTACAAAGAGTAGCCCATAATTTAAGATATCGTCACGCTGACTTGACAATGTCAACCATATCACAAAAATGAGGCTCAAGATCCTCAACCTTTGAGAATTTACCTTCATGTACGCGGAATCCTTGAAACAGTGGTTTTATTCTCTAAAACATGAAATAATATGAAATTATGGGTACGTTCCTGCTGCAGAGAGTAGCTAGTATGTTCACTTATCACAAAGCTCACTTTAAGGTGCCTAGCATGTCACAGAAAGTAGGGTCCAAACCCAAGTTCTTACAGAATCTAAACACGTCAGTGTGAAATCTTTAAAACAGTGGTAAAATGCTCTAAAGCTTGAGATAACTTGAAATTGGGGGGGGGACACATTCCTGCTTCAAAGACTAGCAAGTAATTCAAAGATACTGCCAACCACAGTTGAGTTTGTCAACCACGTCACAAGAATGAGGCTCGAGATCCATAGCCTTTCAGAATCAACATGCATGGATAGGGAATTGTCAAGAGAGTGGTGACATTTTTTAACTTTTGAATAAGTTGAAACTATGGTTACATTCCTGCTGCACAGGATAGCCGCTAATTCCACCTCTCACAAAGCCCACTTTAAGATATCGGGCATGCCAGGAAAACGAGCCTCGAGACACTAAGACATTGCGAATTTACCTGCATGGATGGAAACTAATTGAAAGAGTGGTTAAATGCTCTAAAACCTTTTTATAACTTGTATGTAGGAGCACATTCCTTCTGCCAAGAGTTGTCGCTAAGTCGAGATATCGCCAAGATCACTTGATGATGTCAAGCATGTCACGAAAGTTAGGGTGGTGATCATTAGCCTTTGAGAACCTACATGCGTGGATGGGGTACCATGCAAATAGTGCAGACATTCTCTAGACCTTAGAATAAGTTGAAATTATGGGTACATTCCTCCTGCACAGAGTAGCCATTAATTCCATCTATCACAAATCTCTATTGATGATGTCAAGCATGGCACCAAAATGAGTCTCACAATCTTAAGACTTTGAGTATCTACGTATGTTGATAGGAAATCTTTGAGATAGTGGTGAAATGCTCTAAATCTTTGAATAAGTTGAAATTATGGGTACATTCCTAATGCAGAGAGTAGCCACTATGTTAACTTATCACAAATCTCACTTTAAGGTGCCTAGCATATCAGAAAAAGGAGTCTCGAGATCCAAGGTGTTTAAAACTCAACACATGTCGATGTGAAATCTTTGAAAGAGTGTTAAAATGCTCTAAATCTTAGGGTGACTTGAAATACTGAGTACAATAATGTTGCAAAAACTAGTCAATAATTTAAGATATAGCCATGCTGACTTGACCATGTCAAGCATGTCACTAAAATGAGGCTCAAGATCCTCAACCTCTGAGAATCTACATTCATGTATGTGGAAACCTATAAAGAGTGGTTAAATTCACTAAAACTTGAAATAAGTTAAAATTATGGGTACAATCATGCCGCGGTGGGTAGCCACTACGTTCACTTATAACAAACCTCACTTTAAGTTGCCTAGCATGTCTCAAAAATGAGTCTCGAGATCCAAGTTCTTTCAAGATCTAAACACGTCGCTATGAAATCTTTGAAAGAGTGGTAAAGTGATGTATAGCTTGAGATAACTTTAAATTAGGGGCACATTCCTGCTGCAAAGACTAGCAACTAATTCAAAGATATCGCCAAACACTCTTGATTTTGTCAAGCACGTCATAAAAATGAGTCTCAGGACAGAGCCTTCCAGAATCTACATGCATGCATAGGGAATCGTCGAAATAGTGGTGAAATTGTTTTAACCTTTGAATAAGTCGAAACTTTAGTTACATTCCTGTTGCATAGAGTAGCCTCTAATTCCACCTCCCGCAAAGATCACTTTAAGATATCGGGCATGCCAGGAAAACAAGCCTCAACATACTAAGACATTGCGAATCTACATACATGGATGGGAAACACTTGAAAGAGTGGTTAAACGCTTTCAAACCTTTGTATAACTTGTATGTAGGAGCAAATTCCTTCTGCAAAGAGTCATCGCTAACTCAAGATATCGCCAAGATCACTTGACGATGTCAAGCATGTTACGCAAGTGAGGGTGGTGATTCCTTGCCTTTGAGAACCTAGATGTGTGGATGGGCTATCATGAAAATAGTGCTGACATTCTCTCAACCTTGGAATAAGTTGAAATTATGGGTACATTCCTGCTGCACCGAGTAGCCATTAATTCCACCTATCACAAATCTCACTTGATGATGTCAAGCATGGTACCAAAATGAGTCTCCAGATTTAAACCTTTGAGAATCTAAATAAATGGATAGGAAACTTTGAGAGAGTGGTGAAATGCTCTAAATCTTCGAATAAGTTGAAATTATGCGTATATTCCTGATGCAGAGAGTAGCCACTATGTTAACTTATCACAAATCTCACTTTAAGGTGCCTAGCATGTTACGAAAATGAGTCTTGACATCCAAGACCATTAAAAATCTACACATGTCGGTGTGAAATCTTTGAAAGAGTGGTAAAATGCTCTAAATCTTAGTATGACTTGAAATTTTGAGGACAGTCATGCTACAAAAACTAGCCAATATCTTAAGATATCACCAATCTGACTTGACAATGTCAATCATGTCACAAAAATGAGGCTCAAGATCCTCGCCCTTTCAGAATCTACCTTCATGTACGCGGAATCCTTGAAAGAGTGGTTTTATTCTCTAAAAAATCAAATAATATGAAATTATGGGTACATTCCTGCTACAGAGATTAGCCACTATGTTCTATTATCGTAAATCTCACTTTAAGGTGCCTAACAGGTCACCAAAAGTAGGGTCCAAATCCAAGTTATTTCAAAATCTAAATACGTCAGTGTGAAATCTTTGAAATAGTGGTAAAATGCTATAAAGCTTGAGATAACTTGAAATTGGGGGGAGGGGGCACATTCCTTCTGCAAAGACTAGCAAATAATTCAAAGATATTGCCAACAACCTTTGAGTTTGTCAAGCACGTTACAAGAATGAGGATCAAGATCAAAACCCTTTCAGAATCTACATGCATGGATAGGGAATCGTGAAGAGAGTGGTGACAGTGTTTTAAGTTTTTAATATGTTGAAACTTTGGTTACATTCCTGCTGCACAGCATAGTCGCTAATTCCACCTCTCGCAAAGCTCACTTTAAGATATCGGGCATGCAAGGCAAACGAGCCTCAAGATAGTAAGACATTGAGAATCTACCGGCGTGGATGGAAAATATTTGAAAGAGTGGTTAAATTCTCTAAAACTTTTTTATAACTTTTACGTAGGAGCACATTCCTTATGCCAAGAGTCATCGCAAAGTCGAGATATCACCAAGATCACATGATAATGTCAAGCATGTCACACAGTTAGGGTGGTGATTGTTAGCCTTTCAGAACCTACATGCGTGGATGGGGTACCATGCAAATAGTTTAGACATTCTCTAGACCTTCGAATAAGTTAAAATTATGGGTACATTCCTCCTGCACAGAGTAACCATTAATTCCACCTATCGCAAATCTTTATTGATGATGTCAAGATTGGCAGCAAAATGAGTCTCACGATATTAAGCCTTTGAGCATCTACATACATTGATAGGAAATCTTTGAGAGAGTGGTGAAATGCTCTAAATCTTCGAAAAGGTTTACGGGTACATTCCTGATGCACAGAGTAGCCACTATGTTTAACTTATCATAAATCTCTCTTTAAGGTGCCTATCATATCACAAAAATGAGTCTCAAGATCCAAGGTATTTAAAAAGCAACACATGTCGATGTGAAATCTTTGAAATAGAGGTAAAATGCTATAAATCTTAGGGTGACTTGAAATACTAAGCACAATTATGTTGCAAAAACTAGCCAATAATTTAAGATATCGCCACGCTGAGTTGACAATGTCAAGCATGTCACTAAATTGAGGCTCAAGATCCTCAACCTTTTAGAATCTACATTCGTGTATGGGGAAACCTTGAAAGAGTGGTTAAATTCTCTAAAACTTGAAATAAGTTAAAATTATGGGTATAGTTCTACTGCAGAGGGTAGCCACTACGTTCACTTATCACAAACCTCACTTTAAGTTGCCTAGAATGTCACAAAAATGAGTCTCGAGATCCAAGTTCTGTCCAAATCTAAACACGTCAGTGTGAAATCTTTGAAGGAGTGGTAAAGTGATGTATAGCTTGAGATAACCTTAAATTAGGGGCACATTCCTGCTACAAAGACTAGCAACTACCTCAAAAAATCGCAAACACTCTTGAATTTTTCAAGCAGGTCATAAAAATGAGGCTCAAGATCCACAGCCTTTCAAAATCTACATGCATGGATAGGGAATCATCGAAAGAGTGGGGAAATTGTTTTAACCTTTGAATAAGTTGAAACTTTAGTTACATTCCTGTTGCACACAGTAGCCGCTAATTCCACCTCTCGCATAGATCACTTTAAGATATCGTGCATGCCAGAAAAATGAGCCTCAAGATACTAAGACATTGTGAATCTACATACATGGGTGGGAAATACTTGAAAAAGTGGTTAAACGCTTTCAAACCTTTGTATAACTTGTATGTACGAGCACATTCATTCTGCAAAGAGTCATCGCTAACTCAAGATATCGTCAAGATCACTTGACGATGTCAAGCATGTCACGCAAGTGAGAGTGGTGATCCTTAGCCTTTGAGAACCTAGATGCGTGGATGAGCTATCATGAAAATAGTGCTGACATTCTCTAAACTTGGAACAAGTTGAAATTATGGGTACATTCCTGCTGCACCGAGTATCCATTAATTCCACCTATCACAAATCTCACTTGATGATGTCAAGCATGGTACCAAAATGAGCCTCAAGATTTAAACCTTTGAAAATCTACATAAATGAAAAGAAACTTTGAGAGAGTGGTGAAATGCTCTAAATCTTCGAATAAGTTGAAATTACGGGTAGATTCCTGATGCAAAGAGTAGCCACTATGTTAACTTATCACAAATCTCACTTTAAGGTGCCTAGCATGTCACGAAAATGAGTCTCGAGGTCAAAGACCATTAAAATCTACACATGTCGGTGTGAAATCTTTGAAAGAGTGGTAAAACTTCTCTAAATCTTAGGATGACCTGAAATTTTGAGGACAGTCAGGCTGCAAAAACTAGCCAATAGCTTAAGATATCGCGAAGATGACTTGACAATGTCAATCATTTCACAAAAATGAGGCTCGAGGTCCTCACCCTTTCAGGATCTACCTTCATGTACACGGAATCCTTGAAAGAGTGGTTTTATTCTCTAAAACAGCAAATAAGATGAAACTATGGGTACATTCCTGCTGCAAAGAGTAGCCACTATGTTCTATTATCATAAAGCTCACTTTAAGGTGCCTAGCATGTCACGAAAAGTAGGGTCCGAATCTAAGTTATTTCAAAATCTAAACAAATCGGTGTGAAATCTTTGAAACAATGGTAAAATACTCTAAAGCTTGATATAACTTGAAATTGGGGGGGCACGTTCCTGCTGCAAAGACTAGCAAGTAATTCAAAGATATCACCAACCATTGTTGAGTTTGTCAAGCATGTCACAAGAATGAGGCTCGGGATCAAAACCCTTTCAGAATCTACATGCACGGATAGGGAATCGTAAAGAGAGTGGTCACATTGTTTTAACTCTTGAATAAGTTGAAACTTTGGTTACATTCCTGCTGCACAAAATAGCCGCTAGTTCAACCTCTCGCAAAGCTCACTTTAAGATATCGGGGATGCATGGCAAACGAGCCTCGAGATACTAAGACATTGAGAATCTACCTGCGTGGATGGAAAATATTTGAAAGAGTGGTTAAATGCTCTAAAACCTCTTTATAATTTGTACGTAGGAGCACATTCCTTCTGCCAAGAGTCGTCGCTAAGTCGAGATATCGCCAAGATCACTTAATGAAGTCAAGCATGTCACGCAAGTTAGGGTGGTGATCATTAACCTTTGAGAACCTACATGCGTGGATGGGGTACCATGCAAATAGGGCAGACATTCTGTAACATCCCAAAATTTCATTTTGGAATGTTATGAAATATAGCTATGCATCATCATCACATTGTTTGAATGAATAGAATGGTTGAAGTGCTTCCTTTGAAATTCTGAAAGGCCATTTCATTTTTTCCATATATTTGTTTCACCTATTTGAAAACCTCTTGAAAAGTTCAAAGATAAGAGGGGAGTAACATGACACTCCACACCAGGGGAATCTTGGTGAAATATTTGAACAATAAAACCAGGGGGTTATTTGAAAAAAATTATTGCAAAAGGATTTAAAATCAAATAGGCATTTTCTAAAAATGAATTTTTAAAAAAGTATTCAATATGACAGAGGAAAAATGTTCATTAAATAGAATTTATATCCCTGATCATTTTGATATATATATTTCCTATGTTTGGAAATATTTTGAATGCCTTAAAGATGTTTTAAACGCTCTGGAAATAGAAAAGGAAATGTATTAAATAGAAACGGGCCGGCCCACAGCCATTAAGACCCGAAATTACTCCGGGTCGGCCCCCGACGCACTAATCACACGTCCCACCCTCACTGACGCATGGGACCCATCGTCCGACCGTGGCGTCAACGCGCTCATCCCTTTCCCCACGCCCGTCGACGTCGCCGGCGATCCCTCCGCCGCGAATCTCGCTCCTCTTGCCCTCCCCGACCACCGCACCGCCCCTATAAGAACCCCCGACCCTCCTCTCTCCGTTCCTCACCCGAAACCCCCTCTCCCCTCGCCGGAACGCTGCCGCACCACCTCGCCAGAGTTCGGACGTCGACCGAACCTCCCCGAGCTCGTGCCCGTCGCTACACTCACCCCAGCCCCCTCCGACGCCACCCATCGACGTCCCCCTCCGACGCCACCCATCGACGTCGAAGCTTCGCCACCGCCGTTTGAAGCCTTCAGACGCCGCCCCCGAACACCGCACCGTCGTCCCCGAGCACCTCCGACCTCCGACCGCCGTCGACCTCGCCGGAACTCCGATCCCCTCCTCTGTAAGCCGCCACCTCCACCTGTAGCCGTCGGATCCGTAGTCAACGATCTAGATTAGATCTATTTAATAACCAAACCGGTACGCGTTAGTTGTCGACCGTCTGCTCGCTAGCTCTCGCATGCACATGGCCTCGGCCAATCACAGCATGCCACGTAGACCCCGTCCAATCGATAGAATGTTTTTCTTTTTCTTTTTTGTTCTAGAAATCAGAATGTTTTCTGTTTTTGTTTTTATCATATCTTTTAAAATATTTGGTGTTTTTAGTTGATTCTTTTTGCATTAGGTCACAAATTTGTTGTAGTTTATGTCTGTATGCTTAGATTTCAAATTTGAACTTTAAATTTTGAATCTAACCACATTTGCTTAAATTACTAAGACTTGAATAACATGAGTTTAAAAAATTATTTTTGAGTGAATCTTTTTGCCACTGGTTTGTATTAGTTAGACATATCATCCTAAATAGTTTGAGAATTTTTAGGATAAATTTGGTTAGGGTTTTTAACAAAAACAGCATTTGTTTAGTTCTTAATGTAGTTTAGTTATTTTAATTTTAATTTAATTTGAACTTGAATTAGTTTAAATTTTGTTAGTAGTTTTCATTAGGTTCTGTTGTTTCAAAAATTTAGGTGACATTACTTGCTAATAATAATAAAATAATTGTTTAATTTTATACCCTATTGTTATAGGAAAATCTTTATTTCTTTTCATTAGGTAGAGTTTTATAAAAACAGTTTAGTTTTACTTTCACAAACTATTTAGGAGATTAATTTATGTTTTCTAATAAATAATTTAGTAATTATTTTCTGTTAAGTAATAATAATAATAATGATCATAATAATGTCGTTTTGTTTCCTACTCTAATGTTATAGGAAATTCTAGTTATTTCTCACTTAGTGGTGTTTTACAAATTATATTTTTTAGTAATTTCTCTTTACACAAAAGTTTTAGTGAATTTAATTATGTTTACCAAAATTTAATTTTTTATTTTTCTTTTCTACTAACTATTGCTTGGTTAACCAAAATAATTGTTTGTCTTAAAGTAGTAGTAGTAGTTTTGACACTAAAATTTGTGAGTCAAATTTTGTTTTGATTTCTTTCTCTTGATTGTTACTATTGAATGGTTTTAGTATTGTTTGTTTAACCTTTCTGAATTGTGTGAATTGTATTGTGTTTATGCTTATGGTGTGCTCTTGTTTGATTCGTTAGATCATTCGGAGTGCGAAGCTTGTTATCTAGAATCACTCGAGTATGAGGATCGTCAGCAAGGCAAGTCACTTTGATCATGTCTAACCATGTTTTATTTGCATTAGTTCTACCATCTCCCCAGTTGCATGCAAAGTAGGTAATTTGGAAACAATTTGGAAACTTGATTACTTGATGTAGTATCATGTGGTAGGCACACCTCAACCCTTGACACTTGGCCCTGGGAAACGTTGATTTCATTTTGCTATGCTATTAGTAGACGGGGTTGGTTGTGTGATTCATGAGAGTTGTGAGGTAATAATTTCAAGACCTGCAAGATGATCAAGACATCAAGACTCCGAGTTTTCAACATACCTCTGGGTGGATGATGGTTGAACGGCGCCCTGGGGAAGCCAGTGGTTAGCCTAGGTGTTGCTGGGGAAGTGCCAGTATTCACGCGGAAAGGTCCACCCAGGCACAAAGAGATGGATGGATGCTTCAAGACCCAAGGCTTACCTACACAGCCACAAGCCATTATGGGCTCTGGCTTGGTTGGATAATGTGGCAACCCTAGACTGTCGGTGCTACAAGATGTAGAAGAACGGTAGGAAAGGATGCGCACCGGCGTAGTCTCGGGGAAACCCTTTAGAAGACCATGTTTTGGTCATCCGTTTCTCAAACACCCTGAAGTGCGAGAAATCCAACGGAGGCGATCAAATCTTGTGGGGAACGTGTGCAAAACTCTGTAGAGTACTCAAACCTAATCGATTAGCTGTGTCCGTGGTCATGGACAACTTGAGCCAAATGAAATGAACTATCTGGAATTCTCAACACCAAGTACTATAATGATGTGGGTAATAATAACTTGGGTATGAGAATTGGTTTCCGGAACCATCTCATTAATCAACCAACATTGTAGTAATAATTTTTGCTTTACCCCCTCTTGTTGTAGGAAAAAATGGCTTTACGCAAACTTACCACCCCTGCCACAATTGCATATAGAATAGATGATATTTCTTTTCACCCCTCTCTCTTTTGTGACATTGCCGGCAGATTCAATATGCTAACCTACACGGCTGCAACGTATCATGTTGCAGAGTACTTTTCCGACCAAGAGTGAGGTTACGCTCTACGCTCGGTGAGATGCCCTTGGAGTCGGATGGACTCAACTACCTTGATGCTTCCACAAGACTTTGTTTTAGTTTATCTCATGAGTTGGCCTTCAGCCACTTTATTGTAATCCTTATTGTAATAAAGGACTCGATATGAGATTTCGATTAATTAATGTTGTGTGATTTCCCTTTGATATATACATTGATGTACCGTGTGTGTACCAGCATGATCTTGGGATGGTACGGAAACACCGGAGATTCGACCTTTCGGGTCGGCTCGCTACACATTCTCTAGACCTTGGAATAAGTTGAAATTATGGGTACATTCCTCCTGCACAGAGTAGCCATTAATTCCATCTATGGAAAATCTCTATTGACTATGTTAAGCATGGCACCAAAATGAGTCTCACGATCTTAATCCTTTGAGCATTTACATACGTTGATAGGAAATCTTTGAGAGAGTGGTGAAATGCTCTAAATCTTCGAATAAGTTGAAATTATGGATACATTCCTGATGAAGAGAGTAGCCACTATGTTAACTTCTCACAAATCTCGCTTTAAGGTGCCTAGAATATCACAAAAATGAGTCTCGAGATCCAAGTTCGTTCAAGATCTAAACACGTCAGTGTGAAATCTTTGAAGGAGTGATAAAGTGATGTATATCTTGAGATAACTTGAAATTAGGGGCACATTCCTGCTGCAAATACTAGCAACTACCTCAAAGATATTGCCAAACACTCTTGAGTTTTCAAGCAAGTCATAAAAATGAGGCTCAAGATCCACATCCTTTCACAATCTACATGCATGGATAGGGAATCGTCGAAAGAGTGGTGAAATTGTTTTAACCTTTGAATAAGTTGAAAATTTAGTTACCTTCCTGTTGCACACAGTAGCCGCTAATTCCACCTCTCGCAAAGATCACTTTAAGATATCGGGCATGCAAGAAGAACGAGCCTCGAGATACAAAGACATTGTGAATCTACATACATGGATGGGAAATACTTGAAAGAATGGTTAAACACTTTCAAACCTTTGTATAACTTGTATGTACGAGCACATTCCTTCTGCAAAGAGTCATCGCTAACTCAAGATATCGCCAAGATCACTTGAAGATGTCATGCATGTCACGCAAGTGAGGGTGGTGATCCTTATCCTTTGAGAACCTAGATGCATGGATGGGCTATCATGAAAATAGAGCTGACATTCTCTAAACCTTGGAATAAGTTGAAATTATGGGTACATTCCTGCTGCACCGAATAGCCATTAATTCCATCTATCACAAATCCCACTTGATGATGTCAAGCATGGTACCAAAATGAGCCTCAAGATTTAAACCTTTGAGAATCTACATAAATGGATAGGAAACTTTGAGAGAGTTGTGAAATTCTCTAAATCTTCAAATAAGTTGAACCTATGGGTACATTCCTGATGCAAAGAGTAGCCACTATGTTAACTTATCACAAATCTCAATTTAAGGTGTCTAGCATGTCACGAAAATGAGACTCGAGATCCAAGACCATTAAAAATCTACAAATGTCGGTGTGAAATCTTTGAAAGAGTGGTAAAATGCTCAAAATCTTAGGATGACTTGAAATTTTTAGGAAAATCATGCTGCAAAAACTAGACAATAGCTTAAGATATCACCAAGATGACTTGACAATGTCAATCATTTCACAAAAATGAGGCTCAAGATCCTCACCCTTTCAGGATCTACCTTCATGTACGCGGAATACTTGAAAGGGTGGTTTGATTCTCTAAAACAGCAAATAAGATGAAATTATGGGTACATTCCTGCTGCAGAGAGTAGCCATTATGTTCTACTATCATAAAGCTCACTTTAAGGTGCCTAGCATGTCACGAAAAGTAGGGTCCGAATCCAAGTTACTTCAAAATCTAAACAAATCGGTGTGAAATCTTTGAAACGGTGGTAAAATGCTCTAAAGCTTGATATAACTTGAAATTGGGGGGGGGCGCACGTTCCTGCTGCAAAGACTAGCAAGTAATTCAAAGATGTCACCAACCACTGTTGTGTTTGTCAAGCACGTCACAAGAATGAGGCTCGGGATCAAAACCCTTTCAGAATCTAGATGCATGGATAGGGAATCGTCAAGAGAGTGGTGACATTGTTTTAACTTTTGAATAAGTTTAAACTTTGGTTACATTCCTGTTGCACAAAATAGCCGCTAATTCCACCTCTCACAAAGCTCACTTTAAGATATCGGGCATGCAAGGGAAACGAGCCTTGAGATACTAAGACATTGAGAATCTACCTGCGTGGATGGAAAATATTTGAAAGAGTGGTCAAATGTTCGAAAACCTTTTTATAACTTGTACCTAGGAGCACATTCCTTCTGCCAAGAGTTGTCGCTAAGTCAAGATAACACCAAGGTCACTTGATGATGTCAAGCATGTCACACAAGTTAGGGTGGTGATCCTTAGCCTTTGAGAACCTGCATGCGGGGATGGGGTACCATGCAAGTAATGTAGACATTCTCTAGACCTTGGAATACGTTGAAATTATGGGTACATTACTCATGCACATAGTAGCCATTAATTCCACCTATCGCAAATCTCTATTGATGATGTCAAGCATGGCAACAAAATGAGTCTCGCGATATTAAGCCTTTGAGCATCTACATACATTGATAGGAAATCTTTGAGAGAGTGGTGAAATGCTCTAAATCTTCGAAAAATTTGAAATTATGGGTATATTCTGATGCAGAGTAGCCACTATGTTAACTTATCACAAATCTCACTTTAAGGTGCCTAGCATATCACAAAAAGGAGTCTCGAGACCCAAAGTATTTAAAAAGCAACACATGTCGATTTGAAATCTTTGAAAGTGTGGTAAAATGCTCTAAAGCTTAGGGTGACTTGAAGTACTGAGCACAATTATGTTGCCAAAACTAGCCAATAATTTAAGAAATCGCCACACTGACTTGACGATGTCAATCATGTCACTAAAATGAGGCTCTAGATCCTCATCCTTTGAGAATCTACATTCATGTATGGGGAAACTTTGAAAGAGTTGTTAAATTCTCTAAAACTTGAAATAATTTAAAATAATGGGTATAGTCCTGCTGCAGAGGGTAGCCACTACCTTTACTTATCACAAACCTCACTTTAAGTTGACTAACATGTCACAAAAATGAGTCTCGAGATCCAAGTTCTATCAAAATCTAATCACGTAAGTGTGATATCTTTGAAAGAGTGGTAAAGTAATGTATAGCTTGAGATAACTTGAAATTAGGGGCACATTCTTGATGCAAAGACTAGCAACTAATTCAAAGATATGGCCATACACTCTTGAGTTTTTCGAGCACGTCATAAAAATGGGGCTCGAGATCCACAGCCTTTCAGAATCTACATGCATGGATAGGGAATCGTCGAAAGACTAGTGAAATTGTTTTAACCTTTTAATAAGTTGAAACTTTAGTTACATTCCTGTTGCACATAGTAGCCGCTAATTCCACATCTCGCAAAGATCACTTTAAGATATCGGGCATGCCAGGAAAACGAGCCTCAAGATACTAAGACATTGCGAATCTACATACATGGAATGGAAATACTTGAAAGAGAGGTTAAACGCTTTCAAACGTTTGTTTAACTTGTATGTACGAGCACATTCCTTCTGCAAAGAGTCATTGCTAACTCAAGGTATTGCCAAGATCACTTGACGATGTCAAGCATGTCACACAAGTGAGGGTGGTGATCCTTATCCTTTGAGAACCTAGATGCGTGGATGGGATATCATGAAAATATTGCTAACATTCTCTAAACCTTGGAATAAGTAGAAATTATGGGTACATTGCTCCTGCACCGAGTAACCATTAATTCCACCTATCAGAAATCTCACTTGACAATGTCAAGCATGGTACCAAAATGAGTCTAAAGATTTATACCTTTGAGCATCTACATAAATGGATAGGAAACTTTGAGAGAGTGGTGAAATGCTCTAAATCTTCTAATAATTTGAAATTATGGGTACATTCGTGATGCATAGAGTAGCCATTATATTAACTTATCAAAAATCTCACTTTAAGGTGCCTAGCATGTCACGAAAATGAGTCTCGAGATCCAAGACTATTAAAAATCTACACATGTCGGTGTGAAATCTTGGAAAGAGTGGTAAAATGCTCTAAATCTTAGGATGACTTGAAATTTTGAGGACAGACATGCTGCAAAAACTAGCCAATAGCTTCACATATCGCCAATTTGACTTGACAATGTCAATCATTTCATAAAAATGAGGCTCAAGATCCTCACCATTTCAGAATCTACCACATGTACGCAGAATCCTTGAAAGAGTGGTTTTATTCTCTAAAACATCAAATAAAAAATTATGGGTACATTCCTCCTGCGGACAGTAGCCACTATGTTCACGTATCGCAAAGCTCACTTTAAGGTGCCTAGCAAAGCTCAGTCGTGAGTGTGAAATATTTGAAACAGTGGTAAAATGCTCTAAAGCTTGAGATAACTTGAAATTGGGGGGGGGCACATTCCTGCTGCATAGACTAGCAAGTAATTCCCAAAGATATCGCCATCTACTTTTGAGTATGTCAAGCATGTCACAAGAATGAGTCTCGAGATCAAAAGCCTTTCTGAATCTACATGCATGGATAGGGAATCGTCAAGAGAGTTGTTACATTGTTTTAACTTTTGAATAAGTTTAAACTTTTGTTACATTCCTGCGGCACAGAATAGCCGCTAATTCCACCTGTTGCAAAGCTCGGTTTAAGATATCAGGCATGCAAGGAAAATGAGCCTCGAGATACTAATACATTGCGAATCTATCTGCATGGATGGAAAGTATTTGAAAGAGTGGTTAAATGCTCTAAAACCTTTTTATAACTTGTACGTACGAGCACATTCCTTCGGCCAAGATTCGTCGCTAAGTCGAGATATCACCAAGATCACTTGATGATGTCAAGCATGTCACGCAAGTTATGGTGGTGACCCTTAGCCTATGAGAACCTACATGTGTGGATGGGGTACCATGAAAATAATGCATAGATTCTCTAGACCTTCGAATAAGTTAAAACTATGGGTACATTCCTCCTGCACGGAGTAGCCATTAATTTCACCTATCGGAAATCTCTATTGATGATGTCAAGCATGGCACCAAAATTATTCTCACGATCTTAAGCCTTTGAGCATCTACATACGTTGATAGGAAATCTTTGAGAGAGTGGTGAAATGCTCTAAATCTTCAAATAAGGTGAAGTTATTGGTAAATTCCTGATGCAAAGAGTAGCCACTATGTTAACTTATCACAAATATTGCTTTAAGGTGCGTAGAATATCACAAAAAGGAGTCTCGAGATCCAAGACGTTTAAAAATCAACACATGTAAATGTGAAATCTTTGAAGGAGTGGTAAAATGCTCTAAATCTTAGGGTGACCTGAAATACTGAACACAATTATGTTGCAAAAACTAGCCAATAATTCAAGATATCGCCATGCAGACTTCACAATGTCAAGCATGTCACTAGAATAAGGCTCAAGATCCTCAACCTTTGAGAATCTACATTCTTGTATGTGGAAGCCTTGGAAGACTGGTTAAATTCTCTAAAACTTGAAATAAGTTGAAATTATGGGTACAGTCCTACTGCAGAGGGTAGCCACTACGTTCACTTATCACAAATCTCACTTTAAGTTGCCTAGCATGTCATGAAAAATGAGTCTAGAGACCCAAGTTCTTTAAAAATCTAAACACGCCGGTGTTAAATCTTTCAAAAGCTTTGATAACTTTGAAAATATGGTTACATTTCTGCTGCAAAAGTAGCCACTAATGCCACCTCTTGCAAAGCTTAGTTTAATATATCGAGTATGCGATGAAATGCACCTCGAGATACTAAGACATTGCAAATCTACATACATGGAAGGGAAATATTTGAAGAAGTGGTTAAACGCTTTAAAACCTTTGTATAACTTGTAAGTAGGAGCCCATTCCTTCTTCAAAGAGTCATTGCTAACTCAACATATTGCCAAGATCACTTGACTATGTAAAGCATGTCTCGCAAGTGAGGGTGGTGATCCTTAGCCTTTGAGAACCTACATGCGTGGATGGAGTATCAAGCAAATAGTGCACACATTCTCTAGACCTTGGAATAAGTTGAAATTATGGGTACATTCCTCCTGCAAAGAGTATCCATTAATTCCACCTACCGCAAATCGCACTTGATGATGTCAAGCATGACACCAAAATGAGTTTCAAGATCATAGACCTTCGAGCATCTACATACATGGATACGAAAAATGCTCTAAATCTTTGAATAAGTTGAAATTATGGGTACATTCCTGATGCACAGAGTATCCACTATGTTAACTTATCACAAAACTCATTTTATGGTGCCTAGCATGTCACAAAAATGAGTCTCGAGATCCAAGACCACTACAAATCTACAACTGTCGGTGTGAAATCATTTAAAGAGTGGTAAAATGCTCTAGATCTTAGGACGACTTGAAATTCTGAGCACAGTCATGCTACAAAAACTTGCCAATAATTTTAGATATCGCCAAGCTAACTTGATAATGTCAATCATGTCACCAAAATGAGGCTCAAGATTCGCAGTCTTTGAGAATCTACATTCATGTATGCAGGCTCCTTGAAAGAGTGGTTAAATTCTCTAAAACATCAAATAAGTTGAAATTATGGGTACATTCCTGCCGCGGAGAGTAGCCATTATGTTCACTTATCACAAAGCTCACTTTAAGGTGCCTAGCATGTCACAAAAATGAATGTCGAGATCAAAGTTCTTTCCAAATCTAAACACGTCTGCGTGAAATCTTTGAAATATTGGTAAAATGCTCTAAAGCTTGAGATAACTTGAAACTGGGAGCACCTTCATGCTGCAAGGACTAGCAACTAATTCAAAGATATCCCCAAATACACTTGAGTTTATCAAGCTCGTTACAAAAATGAGGCTCGAGATCCACGGACTTTTAGAATCTACATTCATGGATAGGGAATCATCGAAAGAGTGGTGAAATTGTTTTAACCTTTGAATAAGTTGAAACTTTAGTTACATTCCAGATGCATAGAGTAGCCACTAATTGCAACTCTCGCAGAACTCACTTTAAGATATCGGGCATGACAAGAAAATGATCCTCAAGATACTAAAACACTTCAAATCTACGTACATGGCTGGTAAATATTTGAAAGAGTTGTTAAATGCTTTCAATCGTTTGTATAACGTGTATGTAGGAGCACATTCCTTCTACAAAGAGTTGTTGCTAACTCAAGATATCGCCAAGATTACTTGATGATGTCAAGCATGTGACACAAGTCAGGGTGGTGATCCTTAGCCTTTGAGAACCTACATAGGTGGATGGGTTATCATGCAAATAGTGTTAACATTCTCTAGACCTTGGAATAATTTGAAATTATGGGTACATTCTTGCTGCACAGAGTAGCCATTAATTCCACCTACCGCAAATCGCACTTGATAATGTCAAGCATGGAACCAAAATGAGGCTCAAGATCTTAAGCCTTTGATAATCTACATACATGGATAGGAAATCTTTGAGAGAATGGTGAAATGCTCTAAATCTTTGAATAAGTTGAAATTATGGTACATTCTGTATGCAGAGAGTAACCACTATATTGACTTATCACAAATCTTACTTTACAGTTATTAGCATGTCACGAAAATGAGTCTCGAGATCCAAGACCATTAAAAATCTACACATATCGGGGTGAAATCTTTGAAAGAGTGGTAAAATGCTCTAATTCTTAGGATGACTTGAAATTTTGAGGACACTCATGCTGCAAAAACTAGCCAATAACTTAAGATATTTCCCAGCTGACTTGACAATTTCAAACATGTCAGAAAATGAGGCTCAAGATCCTGAGCTATTGAGAAAACATTCATATATGGAGACTCCTTGATAGAGTGGTTAAATTCTCTAAAACATCCAATAAGTTGACATTATGGGTACATTCCTTCTGCGGAGAGTAGCCACTATGTTCAATTATCACAAAGCTCACTTTAAGGTGCCTAGCATGTCACGAAAATGAGTGTCGGGATCAAAGTTCTTTCAAAATCTAAACACGTCTGCGTGAAATCTTTGAGAGATTGGTAAAATGCTCTAAAGCTTGAGATAACTTGAAATTCGGGGCGCATTCCTTCTGGAAAGACTAGCAACTAATTCAAAGACATCCCCAAACACTCTTGAGTTTGTCAAGCTCGTTAGAAAAATGAGTCTCGGGATCCACAGACTTTTAGAATCTACATTCATGGATAGGGAATCGTCAAAAGAGTGGTGAAATTGGTTTAAACTTTGAATAAATTGAAACTTTAATTACATTCCGTCTGCAGAGAGTCGCTGCTAATTCCAGCTCTCGCAGAGCTTACTTTAAGATATAGGGCATGATAGGAAAACTAGCCTCGAGATACTAAAACACTTTGAATCTACATACATGGATGGGAAATACTTGAAAGAGTTGTTAAATGCTTTCAATCCTTTGTATAACTTGTACGTAGGAGCACATTCCTTCTGTAAAGAGTCGTCGCTAACTCAAGATATCGCTAAGATTACTTGATGATGTCAAGCATCTCACGCTAGTGAGAGTGGTGATCCTTAGCCTCTGAGAACCTCCATGGGTGGACGTGCCATCATGCAAATGGTGCTAACATTTGCTAGACCTTGGAATAAGTTGAATTTATGGGTACATTCCTGCTGCACCGAGTAGCCATTAATTCAACCTATCGCAAATCCCAATTGATGATGTCAAGCTTGGAACCAAAATGAGGCTGAAGATCTTAATACTTTGAGAATCTACATACATGGATAGGAAATCTTTGAGAGAATGGTGAAATGCTCTAAATCGTTGAATAAGTTGAAATTATGGGTACATTCCATATGCATATAGTAGACACTATATTAACTTATCAAAAATCTCACTTTGAGGTGCCTAGCATGTCATGAAAATGAGTCTCAAGATCCAAGACCATTAAAAATCTACACATATTGGGGTGAAATCTTTGAAAGAGTGGTAAAATGCTCTAATTCTTAGGATGACTTGAAATTTTGAGGACGGTCATGCTGCAAAAACTAGCCAATAACTTACGATGTTGCGAACCTGACTTGATAATGTCAATCATGTCACAAAAATGAGGCTCGAGATCCTCAACCTTTAAGAATCTACATTCATGTATGCAGACTCCCTTACAGAGTAGTCAAATTTTCTAAAACATCCAATGAGTTGAAATTATGGGTACATTCCTGCTGCAGAGAGTAGCCACTATGTTCACTTATCACGAGGTCACTTTAAGGTGCCTAGCATGTCACAAAAATTAGTGTCCAAATCCAAGTTCTTTCAAAATCTAAACACATCAGTGTGAAATCTTCGAAACAGTGGTAAAATGATTCTAAAGCTTGAGATAACTTGAAATTGGGGGTGGGGGCACATTCCTGCTGCAAAGACTAGCAAGTAATTCAAAGATGTCGCCAACCACATTTGAGTTTGGCAAGCACTTCACAAGAATGAGGCTCGAGATCCACAACCTTTCAGAATCTACATGCAGGAATAGGGAATCGTCAAGAGAGTGGTCACATTGTTATAAATTTTGAATAAGTTGAAACTTTGGTTACATTCCTACTGCACAGACTAGCCTCTAGTTCATCCTCTCGCAAAGCTTGCTTTAAGATATCGGGCATGCAAGGAAAACGAGCCTCAAGATACTAAGACATTGTTTATCTACATACATTGTTGGAAAATATTTGAAAGAGTGGTTAAATGCTTTAAAACCTTTGTATAACTTGTACGTAGGAGCATGTTCCTTATGCAAAGAGTCGTCGCTAAGTCAAGATATCAGCAAGATCACTTGGTGATGTCAAGCATGTCACGCAAGTGAGGGTGATGATCCTTAGCCTTTGAGAACCTAGATGCGTGGATGGGGTATCAAACAATTACTGCAGACATTCTCTAGATCTTGGAATAAGTTTAACATTCCTGCGGCATAGAATAGCCATCAATTCCACCTATCGCAGATCTCACTTGATGATGTTAAGCATGGCACCAAAATGAGTCTCAAAATCTTAAACCTTTGACCATCTACGCCCTCCTCTACGAGTCGGCATATTGGGCTCCTGTCAAGCTGTCCTCCTATTGAGTCTCCTCATTGAGCCTTGAATTCCTCTGTGTCATCTTATCTCAACCCGAAAAATGGGGCGACCCATATAGCTTTGAAGCTCTAGGCCGGGTCAAACCTTTAGTCGGGTTATAACCATGGGGAATATCCCCAACACCCGTCGTGCCCGAGAGCATGGTGCCACTGGCAACGTAGCTGACGTGCCCAAAGTTCTATTCGGTCGAGGCCGAGTATGTTTTCGTGCTCTTGGATCTCCCAGGGTTCCGCCTATACCCTTAGTCAGCCTTCCCGAGCAGCGTAGACTCGCCTCCGTCCAAGGCGAGCTCCGGCCGCCGCCTCTGGCATCACCGCCGTCATCTCCGGCCACCCCGCGCCCAGTTGCGTGCCTTCCTTGATATGGGAGAGCTCGGGCTACACCCAGGTAGCCTCAGGCCTCGTGCATGTGGCCTGCCATGCAGACTTCGCTGTGCAGTTTGATCACCAGCGTTGAGCCTCGTCGTGTGTCACTGGCCCGTGGGGCCCAATCGGCACATGATTTCGTTAGTGTCTAAGCTTAATTAATTTAGACCCTGAGTCATTGACGTGTTGGCCCTGGCTCCACTAATTTATGGATTAACCTAATCCTAACTACAAATTAGCACCAACTCACTAATGTGTGGGTCCCAGCCATCAGGTTTGACCTAGGTTGGAGTCTTTTGACTAGCTGACGTAAGTCTGACGCTATGCTGACACGGTAGGGTGATAACCCACAAATATAGGGGATCGCAAAAGTTTTCAAGGGTAGAGTATTCAACCCAGATTTATTGATTTGACACAAGGGGAGCCAAAGAATATCCTCAAGTATTAGCAGTTGAGTTGTCAATTCAACCACACCTGAAAGATTTAATATCTGCAACAAAGTTTTAGTAGCAAAGTAGTGTGATAGTAACAGTAACAGTAGTTGCAGTAGCAGTAGTGATTTGTGTAGCAAGTGTGACAGCAGTAGCGGTAAAGTAATGTAGCAAAGACCAGTATAGGAAAAGCTCGTAGGCATTAGATCGGTGATGGATAATTATGTCGGATGGCATTCATCATGTAACAGTTATAACATAGCGTGATATGTAACTAGCTCCAGTTCATCAATGTAACGTAGGCATATATTCTGTATTTAGTCATACGTGCTTATGGAAAAGAACTTGCATGACATCTTTTGTACATCCCTCCCGTGGCAGCGGGGTCCTCAGGGAAACTAAGGGATATTAAGGTCTCCTTTTAATAGAGAACCGGAACAAAGCATTAGCACATGGTGAATACATGGAATCCTCATACTATGGTCATCCCCGGGAGTGGTTCCGGCTATTGTCACTCCGGGGTTGCCGGGTCATAACACATAGTAGGTGAATACAACTTGCAAGATAGGATCAAGAACACACATTTATTGATGAAAACATAATAGGTTCAGATCTGAAATCATGGCACTCGGGCCCTAGTGACAAGCATTAAGCATAGCAAAGTAGTAGCAACATCAATCTTAGAACATAGTGGATACTAGGGATCAAACCCTATCAAAACTAACTCGATTACATGATAGATCTCATCCAACCCCTCACCGTCCAGCAAACCTACGATAGATTACTCACGAACGATGGAGAGCATCATGAAATTGGCGATGGAGGATGGTTGATGATGACGATGGCTTCGATTTCCCCTCTCCGGAGCCCAGAACGGACTCTAGATCTGCCTTCCAGAGGAAGAACAGGTGGTGGCGGCGGCTCCGTATCGTAAAACGTGATGATTTCTTCTCTCCTAATTTTTTCTAGACAAAAGTGACTATATAGAGCTGGAAAAGAGGTCGGAGGAGCCATGTGGGCCCCACGAGCCTGCCAGGCGCAGCCTAGGGGGGTCGTGACTCCGGGGCTCGTGGCCCACTGGCAACTCCCCTCCGGTTGATTCTTTCTCCGGTATTTTTTATATATTCCATAAAAATTCCTCATAGGTTTTCAGTTCATTCCGAGAACTTTTATTTCTGCACAAAAACAACACCATGGCAGTTCTGCTGAAAACAGCGTCAGTCCGGGTTAGTTTCATTCAAATCATGCAAATTAGAGTCCAAAACAAGGGCAAAAGAGTTCGGAAAAGTGGATACGTTGGAGACGTATCAACTCCCCCAAGATTAAAGCCTTGCTTGTCCTCAAGCAATTCAGTTGATAAACTAAAAGAGACAAAAGAAAAACTTTTATGAACTCTATTTGATCTTGTTGTTGTAATTATGTCTAACTCATATTCAGATTTTCAGCAAGATCATAAGCTAATCACATAAGCAATGACATTTAGGTCTCATGGTATACTCATATCTATGGCATAATTAACTAGCGAGTCATAATAATAAGTTTCAAAAGTCAACACTTCAATCAAAACAATCATGATACAATATGAATAGATGGTATCTCGCTAGCTCTTTCTGAGACCGCAAAACATAAATGCAGAGCACCTTCAAAGACCAAGGGCTGACTAGAAATTGTAATTCATGGTAAAGAAGATCCAGTCATAATCATATTCAATATCAATTAATATCAAAGCATACAAACGACGGAGGTGCTCTCTAGCTGGTGCTTTTAATAAGAAGAGGATGACTCAACAGAAATGTAAATAGATAGGCCCTTCGCAGAGGGAAGCATTGATTTGCAGAGGTGCCAGAGCTCAAGCTTTTTAAAATAGAGATGAATAATTTTGGGGTGGCATGCTTTCAATGTCAACGCGATGACCAAGAGTTTTCACCATCTTCCATGCTACACATATTATAGGCGGTTACCAAACAGAATAGTAAAGTTTTGACTCCCCCACCACCAATCAATCACACTCCACGGCTAGCCGAATCCTCGGGTGCCGTCCATACCAACAACAATCCAGGGGGAGTTTTGTTTGCAATTATATTTTTATTTGATTTGAATATGGAACTGGGCATTCCGATTACCGGCCCCTTTCTCGTGAGTGATAGTGAATAAACACATATCAAGGATAACATGCCTAGCATGGAAGATACTGACCGCCCCTTGTCACCACATGAGCGGTTCGGGCATACAAAACAGATTATTATTTGAAGGTTTAGAGAGTGGCACATGCAAATTTACTTGGAACGGCAGGTAGATACCGCATATAGGTAGGTATGGTGGACTCATATGGAACAACTTTGGGTTTATGGAAATGGATGCACAAGCAGTATTCCCGCTTAGTACAAGTGAAGGCTAGAAAGAGACTGGGAAGCGACCAACTAGAGAGCGACAACAGTCATCAATATGCATTGAGATTAACCAACATTGAGTGCAAGCATGAGTAGGATATAAATCACCGTTAACATGAATATCGTGGAGGCTATGTCGATTTGTTTCAACTACATGCGTGAACATGCGCCAAGTCAAGCCACTTGAATCATTCAAAAGAGGATATCATCCTATCATACTACATCACAATCATTTTAAAATTCATGTTGGCATCCAAGACAAACCATTATAAGCTCCTAGTTAATTAAGCATGGCATAAGAAACTATGATCTCTAAGTTGTCACTGCAAACATGTTTCTCTCATAATAAGGCTGAATTAACAACGATGAGCTAGCCATATTTACAAAAACAAAGTAGGTCGATTTCATACCAGCTTTTCCAGGCTCAGTCACTTCATCATATATCTTCATTATTGCCTTTCACTTGCACGACCGAATGATGTGAATAATAATAGGAGTGTTCGTGCATTGGACTAAGCTGAAATCTGCAAGCAAACTTAAAGGAGAAGACAAAGTAATATGGCTCTTTGACGGATAAACAATAATGCATATGAGAGCCACTAATCATTTTAATCATGGTCTTCTACCTCGACCCAAAGAAAAAGAAAACTATTTACACGGGAAAGCTCCCAACAAGCAAAAGAAGAACGGGAAATCTTTTTGGGTTTTCTTTTCTTAATTACTACTAAGCATGCAAGAATGTAAAGTTACAACTAAATTTTTTTTGGTTTTTCTCATTTTTATTTTTTTTGGATTTTCTCAAGTTAATCAAACACACAAGAAGAATGCGAGAAAAAGAAAGTAAACTAGCATGGATGATATAATGAAAAAGTGTGAACACCGACTATCAGAGTAAATGTGTGAACATGAATATAAAGTCGGTGAGAAACACGTACTCCCCCAAGCTTAGGCTTTTGGCCTAAGTTGGTCTACTCCCAAGGAGGAAAGTAACCAGCTTCGGGGTACTCCCGACGATATCTAAAATCATAATGTGGGTTGTACTGGGACGCGGCAGCTACCGCCTGAATAGCTTCCTCATGGAGGCGAGCAGCCTTCACCTCCCTCTCATACTCCTCTGCCTCTTCTCTGGTTATGTAATATATCCGCTTACTCTGAAAATCAAAGAAGGCAGGAGCAGGAAGGCTAATATGAAAAACACGTTGTTGGTTAAATATTAACCGGTATAGGAGAGACTCATTGCTCCTCTCAAGGAACTGGAAGCGTATCATAGCAGCACAATCAAGGAAAGCACTGTGAAGCAGGGGATCTCCTGTCTGGATGGGTATTTTAAAATAATTAGCTAGGTGAGTGGCATAGATCCCACCAAAGAAATCTCCTTCATTAGCATTGTTATTTAGTCTCCTAGCAATTATAGCTCCCATGTTAAAACTTCTATCACCTGTTACTGCACTCTTAAGTATACTGAGGTCAGGTGCGCAGAGGTGGCTATGGTCGCGCTTACCATTAATGCATCTACCTATGAAGAGGGAAAAATAATGTAAGGCAGGAAAATGAATGCTCCCCATGGTAGCCTCCGTGATATCTCTAGTTTCTCCAACAGTTATACTAGAAATAAAGTCTCTAACCGAGGACTTAGGAGGGTCATTGGGACTACCCCAATCAGGTATCTTGCATATTCTATTAAAATCCTCTAAATCCATAGCATACGATTTATCATAAAGATCAAATAGTATGGATGTGTCACGGCCAACTGAAAATTTGAATCTACGAACAAAAGAGGCAGTGAGTATAGTATACTGTTCACATCTGTTGGAGATGAATTCTTCGAGCCCGGCGTTGTGAATAAGTGTATCAAACTCGTCCTTGAAACCTGCATCAATCATGAATTCGTCGGAAGGCCATTCACATGGTTGCACCAATGCGTCCCTCGGCTGATAAGGATCGGGCTCCCGAATCACGAGACGGGGACCCCTCTTGCTTGAGGAACCACCATGATAGCTCTTCCTAAACATTTTCCTTTTTCTGAAATAATTCTGAAATTTTTAGTGACTCAAAATAAAAGTGAATAAAACTTAACAAAACTCATAGCAACTACTCCTACAAGTGCCTAGAGGCCATAGCATCAAAACTACTTGGGACCAAATAAAATTAACATGCAAAGCTCAAGAATAGGGTCACCAAGGCAGCCATAATATGCAACAATTAAAGGACTAGAACAAAAACTAATTGGACCAATGGGGGAGTCACATACCAAGGAACAATTTCCCCCAAAACAGTTTGGTGAATGAGGCTTTGCACAAGGAGATCGAAAAATGCATCAAAATGAGCAAGAACGCGGGTTTGGGTTGTGGGATGATTTTTTCTGGAGGTAGAAGAAGGAGATGGGTGCCGGAATAAGTGGAGGGGGCCACGTGGGACCCACGAGCCTGCCAGGCGTGGCCAGGGGGTGGCCGCGCCTCCTGGGCTCGTGGCCCACTGGTGCATCCCCCTGACTAGTTATTTATCTCAAAAATTCTTAAATATTCCAGGAAAAATCACACTTGAATTTCAGGGCATTTGAAGAACTTTTATTTTCAGGTCATTTTTTATTGGACTGATAATGCAAAAAACAGGAAAATAATGCTATATTTATTATTTTTCTACTAAATAACAGAAAGTAAAAGTTGGGAACAGAAGGTTGTGACTTCTAGATTCATCCATCTCATGGTCATCAAAAGAAATCCATCAATGAGGTTGATCAAGTCTCCTTGACAAACTTTTTCGAATCACATGAAACCGGAGAATCTTCGAAAAAAACACTAGGTTACCTCAATGGGGATATGCATATCCCCAACAATAAGTATATCATATCTCATCTTGACAATAGGTAAAGGAATTTCAAAGCTTCCAACAATAATGGATGAAGATCTTTCAATAGAATTTATGCAATGAACCCGATATTGTTTCTTCGGAAAGTGCACCGTGTGCTCATTACCATTGACATGGAAAGTGACATTGCCTTTGTTGCAATAAATAACAGCTCCTGCAGTGTTTAAAAAGGGTCTTCCAAGGATGACTGCCATGTCATCATCCTCGGGAATATCAAGGATAACAAAGTCTGTTAAGATAGTAACGTTCACAACCACAACAGGCACATCCTCGCAAATGTCGATAGGTAAAGCAGTTGATTTGTCGACCATTTGCAAAGAAATCTCAATAGGTGTCAACTTATCCATTCCAAGTCTACGATATAAAGAGAGAGGCATAACACTAACACCGGCTCCAAGATCACATAAAGCAGTTCTAACATAGTTTCCTTTAATGGAGCAAGGTATAATGGGCACTCTGGGATCACCTAGTTTCTTAAGAGTCCCACCCTTAAAAGTGTAATTAGCAAGCATGGTGGAAAGTCACAATGTCTTTCATGTATTTAGCATAGGGGGACATTTTAAACATATCAGTCAAACGCATTTGCAAGAAGATAGGTCTAATCATTTCAACAAAGCGCCCAAAATCCTCATCATCCTTTTTCTTGGATGGTTTGGGAGGAAAGGGCATGGGTTTCTGAACCCATGGTTCTCTTTCTTTACCATGGTTTTTAGCAATAAAATCACTCTTATCATATCTTTTATTCTTAGGTTATGGGTTATCAGGATCAATAGCAGGTTCAATCTCCACATCATTATCATTACTAGGTTGAGCATCAATATGAACATCATTATCAATATTATCACTAGGCTCATGTTCATCACCAGATTGTGTCTCAGCATCAGAAGTAGATATATCATTTTGATTCTCAGGGGTAACAGAAACAGGTTTACTAGCATGCAAGTTCCTATCATCTTTCTTTTTCTTCCTATTACCTGGATGACTAGGTGCATCAGTATTAATAACTTGAGAATCTTGCTCAATTCTCTTAGGATGGCCCTCAGGATACAAAGGTTCCTGAGTCATTCTACCACCTCTAGTAACAACTTTAATAGAATTGTCATTCAATTCATTAAGAAACTCATTTTGAGCCTTAAGTACTTGCTCTACTTGAGTAGTGACCATAGAAGCATGTTTACTAATAAGCATAAGATCATTAACATTTCTATCCACACAAGCACTTATATGATTAATCATACGAGCATTTCGTTCCAGTTGTCTACTAACATAATCATTAAAACTTTGTTGTTTAGCAACAAAGTTATCAAATTCATCTAAACATAAGCTAGCAGGTTTATCATAAGGAATATCACTCTCATTGAATCTACGAAGAGAATTTACCTCTACTACCTATGTCGGGTTATCAAGACCATGTATCTATTCAATAGGTGGTAGATTCTTAACATCTTCAGATTTAATACCTTTCTCTCGCATAGATTTCTCTGCTTCTTGCATATCTTCAGGACTGAGGAATAGAATACCTCTTTTCTTCGGAGTTGGCTTCGGAGGTGGTTCAGGAATAGTCCAAGCATTAGCATTGCTCAATATATTATTTAATAGAATTTGAGCTTGTTCCACAGTTCGTTCCCTGAAAACACAACCAGCACAACTATCTAGGTGGTCCCTAGAAGCATTTGTTAGTCCACTATAAAAGATATCAAGTATTTCATTTTTCTTAAGAGGGTGATCAGGCAAAGCCTTAAGTAACTGGACATCACATGATCATCTCATATATCACATATATCACATCATGTAATTGGACATATCACATCACAACATTCCCTGCAAAAACAAGTTAGACGTCCTCTAATTGTTGTTGCATGTTTTACGTGGCTGCTACGGGTATCTAGCAAGAACAATTCTCACCTACGCAAAAACCACAACGGTGATACACTAGTTGCTTTTCAACCTTCTCAAGGACCGCCTTTGTCGAATCCGATCCAACTAAAGTGATAGAAACTGACACCCGCAAGCCATCTATGCAACAAGTTGCAGTCGAGGGAACCGGTCTCTCGTAAGCGTACGAGTAATGTTGGTCCGGGCCGCTTCATCTCACAATACCGTTGAACCAAAACACGACCAAGGGAGGAAGCAATCTAAGCATCAACGCCCACAAACTCTTTGTGTTCTACTCGAGATCTCATCTACACATAGACCTAGCTCATGATGCCACTATTGGGGAATGTTGCATGGGAAACAAAAAAATTCCTACGCACACGCAAGATCTATCCATGGTGATGAGCATCTACGAGAGGGAGAGTGGATCTACGTACCCTTTTAGATCGCTAAGCTGAAAGCATTAAGAAACGGGGTTGGTGTAGTCGAACGTCTTCGCGATCCAAATCGCCGAGCGTCCCGCGATCCAATCACGATCCATCCCGCGATCCAATCATGATTCGCCCCGTGAACTCATCACGATCCGTCCCGCGATCTCATCACGATCTGTCTCGTGATCTCGATCACGATCCTTCGGGTCTAGCGCCGAACGCACGGCACCTCCGCGTTCAGCACACGTGCAGCTTGATGACGATCTCCGCCTTCTTGATCCAGCAAGAGGGAGCGGAGAGATAGAAGAGTTCTCCGGCAGCGTGACGGCTCTCCGGCGATGGTGGTGGAGCTATTCCGGCAGGGCTTCGCCTAAGCACCGCCGAAACCAATATAGAGGAGAAACTACGATCTAGAGAAGAAGAGGGCAGCACGTGGCAATTAGGGTTAGCTTTTCCCTCTAAATCCTCTAGTATATATAGGAGGGAGGGAGGAGAGGAGGCAGCCTCGAACCCTCAAGATCTGGCCGAAATTGGAGGTGGAGGAGTCCTACTCCAATCCTATTAGGAGTAGGATTCCTCCTTTCCACTTGGAAACTCTTTCCACCTCTTCACCTTTGGATTTTTTCCTTCTCAAACCTCATGGACTTTAGTGGAGGCTTCGTCCATCCCACCAAGGGCTGGTTTGTCTCCTCCCACAGCCCATGAGGCCCCTCGGGGCGTGACACCCCTCCCGATGGTCCTTCGGTACCCTCTCGGCACTCTCGGCACACTACCGATGAGCCCGAAACTTTTCCGGCGATCAAAACAGGACTTCCTATATATCAATCTTTACCTCCGGACCATTCCGGAGCTTCTCGTGACATTCGGGATCTCATCCGGGACTCCGAACAACCTTTGTCCACCACCATACTCTATACTACCGAAACGTCACCAAACCTTAAGTGTGCAGACCCTGCGGGTTCGAGAACCATGTAGACATGACCGAGACACCTCTACGGTCAGTAACCAATAGCGGGACCTAGATTCCCATATTGGTTCCTACATATTCTATGAAGATCTTTATCGGTCGAACCTCTATGTCAAGGATTCAGTTAATCCCGTATGATGTTCCCTTTGTTCTTCGGTATGTTACTTGCCCGAGATTCGATCGTCGGTATCTCCATACCAAGTTCAATCTCGTTACCGGCAAGTCTCTTTACTCGTTCCGTAATACAAGATTCCGTGACCAACACTTAGTCACATTGCTTGCAAGGCTCATTGTGATGTTGTATTACCGAGTGGGCCCTGAGATACCTATCCATCACACGGAGTAACAAATCCCAGTCTTGATCCATGCCAACTCAACAGACACCATTGGAGATACCTATAGAGCACCTTTATAGTCACCTAGTTACGTTGTGATGTTTGATACACACAAGGCACTCCTCCGATGTCCTTGAGTTGCATGATCTCATGGTCATAGGAACACATACTTGACATGCAAAAAACAGTAGCAATAAACTGACACGATCATATGCTACGTTTGTAGTTTGGGTCTTGTCCATCACATCATTCTCCTAATGATGTGATCCCATTATCAAATGACATCTCATGTCCATGGCTAGGAAACCTTAACCATATTTTGATCAACGAGCTAGTCTACTAGAGGCATACTAGGGACATGGTGTTGTCTATGTATCCACACATGTATCTGAGTTTCTGATCAACACAATTATAGCATGGATAATAAACGATTATCATGAACAAGGAAATATGATAATAACTAATTTATTATTGCCTCTAGGGCATATTTCCAACAGAAATAACTTAAGGATATATTAATAGCGAATTTTTTCCTCATTAGTGAATAGGGTGGAAATATCATTCAGTTTAGTGAGGTGTGCCACAACAGTTTCAGATTCATAACCTTGAAAAGGATCAGATTCAACCAAAGTGATTAACTCAGAATCAATAGAGAACTCATAATCTTTATCAGTAGCAAAGATACGTGAAGTAGCAAACTTAGGATCATATTTCATTCTAGCATTCAGAGATTTTTCTTTCCACTTGCGTAACAATTTCTCAAGATCATAGTTATCCTTACAAGCAAGAAAGTCTTCAGCTACCTCCCCTTCCATAACATAACCCTTAGGTATATTAGGCAATTCATATCTAGGAGGTCTAGGTCTAACAGGTGTAACAGCAGGTTCCATTTCAATAATTTCATCAGTTTCAGAAGTATCATTTGATTCAGTAGTAACTCTAGCAATTTGTGCATCCAGAAATTCACCAAGTGGTGTTTCATTAAAAAGCAAAGCATCATCATAATTATCATGTATAGCAGAAGTAGCATCATCAAGCACAGGTGACATATCAGAATTAACAGCAGGTGGCGGTGTCGCAAACTTACTCATAACAGAAGGTGAATCAAGTGCAGAGCTAGATGGCAGTTCCTTACCTGTCCTCGTAGTTGAGGGCAAAACTTTAGTTTTTGGATCTTGCAATTTCTTCATAGTGATCAACAGATATAAATCCCAAGTGACTCGGAGAATAGAGCTATGCTCCCTGGCAACGACGCCAGAAAAAGGTCTTGATAACCCACAAGTATAGGGGATCACAACAGTTTTCGAGGGTAGAGTATTCAACCCAGATTTATTGATTCGACACAAGGGGAGCCAAAGAATATCCTCAAGTATTAGCAGGTGAGTTGTCAATTCAACCACAACTGAAAGATTTAATATCTGCAGCAAAGTTTTAGTAGCAAAGTAGTGTGATAGTAATAGTAACAGTAGTAGCAGTAGCAGTAGTGATTTGTGTAGCAAGTGTGACTGCAGTAGCGGTAAAGTAACGTAGCAAAGACCGGTATAGGAAAAGCTCGTAGGCATTGGATCGGTGATGGATAATTATGTCGTATGGCATTCATCATGTAACAGTTATAACATAGGGTGATATGTAACTAGCTCCAGTTCATCAATGTAACGTAGGCATGTATTCAGTATTTAGTCATACGTGCTTATGGAAAAGAACTTGCATGACATCTTTTGTCCATCCCTCCCGTGGCAGCGGGGTCCTAATGGAAACTAAGGGATATTAAGGTCTCCTTTTAATAGAGAACCAGAACAAAGCATTAGGACATGGTGAATACATGGAATCTTCATACTATGGTCATCTCCGGGAGTGGTTCCGGCTATTGTCACTCCGGGGTTACCGGGTCATAACACATAATAGGTGACTACAACTTGCAAGATAGGATCAAGAACACACATATATTGATGAAAACATAATAGGTTCGGATCTGAAATCATGGCACTCGGGCCCTAGTGACAAGCATTAAGCATAGAAAAGTAGTAGCAACATCAATCTTAGAACATAGTGGATACTAGGGATCAAACCCTATCAAAACTAACTCGATTACATGATAGATCTCATCCAACCCCTCACTGTCCAGCAAGCCTACGATGAGATTACTCACGAACGATGGAGAGCATCATGAAATTGGCGATGGAGGATGGTTGATGATGACGATGGCTTCGATTTCCCCTCTCCGGAGCCCAGAACGGACTCTAGATCTGCCTTCCAGAGGAAGAACAGGTGGTGGCGGCGGCTCCGTATCGTAAAACACGATGGTTTCTTCTCTCCTAATTTTTTCTGGATGAAAGTGAATATATAGAGGTGGAAAAGAGGTCGGAGGAGCCATGTGGGCCCCATAAGCCTGCCAGGCGCGGCCTAGGGGGGCGACTCCTGGGCTCGTGGCCCACTGGCAACTCCCCTCCGATTGATTCTTTCTCTGGTATTTTTTATATATTCCATAAAAATTCCTCGTAAGTTTTCAGGTCATTCTGAGAACTTTTATTTCTGCACAAAAACAACACCATGGCAGTTCAGCTGAAAATAGCGTCAGTCCGGGTTAGTTTCATTCAAATCATGCAAATTAGAGTCCAAAACAAGGGCAAAAGAGTTCGGAAAAGTAGATACGTTGGAGACGTATCATAGGGTATTTCTAGAATTATAATAAATCTGAAAATGAGTTATGAATTCCGAGAAATGTTTAAAACTTCTAATATTCATATAAAATAATCTATAACTCCAATGAAAATAATTTACCCATGAAAACATTATTAGAAAAATACAAGGAGTCTTTTTATGGCATTTTAATGCATGATAGAAATACTTATGTCCTTTGTGTAGAACAAATCATATAAATGAAAATTAACTAACCACATATGAAGTTTGAATTTGTATCTTTGGTTCAAACCAACTTCATTTAATGTTGTTGCTTGCTGCATTAGCTAAATTAACAACATGCTGCCATGTAATGATCATGCATCAGAGTGTCGCATTTCCATGATTTGAATGTGTTCCTTCTTGTTTGCCGGTGTTATTCCCTCTCATTAGACACTGTTCTGACGTTGAGATTGATGTCACTAAAGAAGAGCCTTACTATCTTCAGAAGTGCTAGGCAACAACGATTCAAGTGTTACATGTTTCGGTAGTTGAACCCATTCCTCTGCCTGACCTACCTTTGTCACAGTAAATAGTTGAAACCTCTTAGCATCAGTAGCAACTTCTTAAGGTCTGATCCATCTGGGTGATGAATCAGAATGGTAGTGTTCATGCCCTACCGTGTGACAGCTAAGTGTGTGAATCCGATTTGGTAAAGATAACGATGAGAAGCCATGTAGAAGAACATGGTGGGTTGTCTCACTTGGACCGTCCTTAAAAAACGAGTTATGTGTATGTTATACAAAATGAGATACTACCACACGTTATTAAGCTCCGGGTACTCCAAGCTCTCTCGAATTATTCATTGCCTCGATATCTATCCAGGAGTTACAACTAGTTTCTGGTGTTTGTAGGATGTGTTGGCGGCCGTGCTTAGCATTGACTGAAGGTGTAGGCTATGACACGGTAGATGCACCTGTGGCCTGGTGTACCAAGCAAAGTTCCATCTGTCGAGGTGGGCTTGGGAACCTTTTACACACTAGTCAGAAAGACATGACCCGTGAATGGATAACAAAAACCAAGGAGTTTGTGAGAGTCGCATTTGCAAATGGACAGAAAACAACTTGGTGCCCTTGTGTCGATTGCGACAACTTTAAGAAGAAGTCAGAGTTTGAAATGATCAAAAACCTGCAGAAGTGGGGTTGTATGCCTAATTATACGGTCTGGACATTTCATGGTGAGTCTGCCCAACATGCCAGAGCTGAGGTGGTTTGTCGTCGCACCGACGAGCATGGTACCGGGATCGAAGACATGGTGTAAGACTTTGATGATGCTCGGGATTTGGACGATGAGATGGAGGAATCTGCAAAGGCCTTTTATGAAATGTTGGAGTCTTCAAAACGTCCTCTCCACCAGCACACTGAGCTGTGTCAGTTGGATGCCATCGCACAAGTAATGGCTCTGAAGTCTCAGTTCAACCTGGGCAGAGAATGCTATGACGCGATGATGACGATATTTGGACGCTTTATACCCAAAGTCCATGTATTGCTAGCAAACCTGTACGAGTCGGACAAAATCCTACATGCGCTTAAGATGCCCTATGAGAAGATAGATGCCTGTGAGAATGGATGTGCCTTATTTAGGCTTGCGTATGCGGGCTTGAACTATTGCCCCATTTGCAATGCTTCCATGTATGTTTTGGTAGACAACAGTATGGGTGAGAAGATTCAGACCAAAATCCCCATTAATGTTCTTCGGTATCTGCCAATCATACCAAGACTTCAATGTCTTTTCATGGTCGAAGAGATGGCCAGACAGATGACATGGCATAAATTAGGCAAAAGAGCAGAACTAGATGCAGATGGGAATCCGATGTTGGGACACTCTTCAGACGCTTTTGCGTGGAAGCACTTCGATGTATTACATAAGGATAAAGCGCCAGATCCAAGGCATCCTCGAGTTGACATCAGCACGGGTGGGTTCAATGTGTATGGTATGACGGCAGCACAATATAGTTGTTGGCCTGTATTTGTCATTCCACTCAATCTCCCCCCAGAGAGATTATGAAAAGAAAGAACATTTTCCTGACGTTGATAATTCCAGGGCCCAAATATCTGGGGAAGAATATGAATGTGTACATGCAACCGCTTAAGGATGAATTGTAAGAAGCCTGGGATAATGGGATCAAGACATACGACGCCGCTACAAAAAAGAACTTCAAAATGCATGTGTGGTACATGTACTCGATGCATGACTTGTTGGTGTATGCGCTATTCGTTGGCTGGTGTGTGCATGGAAGGTTCCCGTGCCCCACATGCAAGGCAGCTCTTCAGTTCCGTTGGCTGCAAGCGGGTCACGAGTTTTCTTGCTTCGACATGCATAGACAGTTCCTGGATCCTGACCATAAGTTTAGAAAAGACAAGAAGAATTTCATCAAAGGTAGAGTTGTCAAAAACACTGCACCACCTACGTTGACAGGCCAACAGATCCTGGATCAGATAAATGCTCTCGAGCCGGATCTAGATCGTCCAGGGTATTTCAAAGGGTATAATACGGAACATGCCTAGACTCACAAGATATGTTTGTGGGATCTGCCTTACTTTAAAGACCTTCTTTGCCCACACAACATCGACGTGATGCACACTGAAAAGAATATCGTGGAGGCCCTTTTTGGTACATTGTTCGGCATAGAGGGGAAGTCGAAGGATAATCCTAAGGCTAGAGTCGATCAGGAGGCTCTATGTGATAGACCGTTACAAAACATTCGACAACCAAAAGGAAATAAGAACTGGAGGAAGCCAAAGGCATGGTTCAATCTTGGAAGGCCATCTATGAGGGAAATGATCTTGTGGGTGAAAATGCAGTTGATGTTCCCCGATGGGTATGCAGCGAATCTAAAGAGGGGAGCGAGTCTTGACAAATTGAAAATATTTGGTCTCAAGAGTCATGATTGGCACATATGGCTTGAGCGGGTAATGCCAGTGATGTTGCGTGGCTTTATCCCTGAGGATGAATGGCTAGTACTGGCAGAGCTGAGCTATTTCTTTCGTGCTCTTTGTGCGAAAGAATTATCGCCTGACGTGCTAGACAAACTGGAAGAGTTGGCGCTGGAGTTGATCTGCAAGTTAGAAAAGATCTTTCCACCGGGCTTCTTTAATCCAATGTAGCATTTGATTTTGCATCTCCCGACCAATGAAAGATTGGGGGGCCCGTGCAAAATTGTTGGTGCTTCACAACTGAGAGGATGCAGAAGACACTTCGAGCAAAATGTAAAAATAAACGTAGAGTTGAAGCATCGATGGCCAAGGCATTCATTACTGAGGAGGTGGCAAACTTCGTGACAGCACACTACAAAGCCAAGAATCGTCATTTGCATAATCCGAAGCCTCGGTACAATGATGGCGACCGTGAAAAAGGTCGATCCAACCTCGGCCTATTCAAAGGGAAGCTCGCACCAGTCGGTGCTTCGAAATCAATAGCGTTGGATGTCGAAGAATGGCGGACCATTTCGTTGTATATCTTCAACAACCTAACAGAAGTGCGACCGTACATCGAGTAAGTTCTCGGTACATTGTTTCGCAACTTGTAATTCCTTTGAAATGCTCTTATTCCCGGATATGTGATACAGTTACATCGCCAAATTCTTGGATGGAGCAGTGATCCAAAAGGATTCCGTCGAGGAGTATGAGCTTTTGGCAAAGCATGGAGGCGGCTATCCCGGTTTCATCTCTTGGTTCAAGCAAATGGTAATTTCCATTAATTAGATGATTTCATTTCTATGCCTAGTTTGCGGCTAATGCAACAATCCTTTCGTATTAAACTTGTAGGCTAATGCAGAGTCTATAGACTCCGAATTGAGACAAGTCGCTAATGGTTTTGACTATAAGGTCCGTTCATTTGAAAAATACGACATCAACGGGGATCGCTTTCATACTTTTGGCAAATAGCTATCTATGGCCGACCAGAAGTCTACAAAGTGTTGTGTCTCCACTGTCGGCGAAGGAGGGGTCGAGTATTAAGGAAGAGTTGAAGCAATTTATGAACTTACATTCTTTGGTGAAAACCCACCAAACGTCGTAGTCTTCAAATGTTATTGGTTCCAGCCGAAGGAGACTAGAAGGACTCATGAACATATAGGGCTAGTCGAAATCAAACAAAGCACCCATTTAGATGTTCCCGATGTCTATATTACGGCTCAACTGGCGACCCAAGTTTTCTATCTACCGTGGACCTACCAAACGGATCCAAATTTGAAAGGTTGGGATGTCGTTTATTATGTGCCGCCACATTTAAGGCCACCTCCCCTCAATGAAGATGATAATGAACCTCACATTAACCAGACACATATGAAGGAGAATTCTTCCAAGGAACACGTGTTTCCAAAAAACGTTTCAAGAACCTCTCTACTTCACCCCAGAACATTGAGGTCGACAGCGACAGTGAACCCGACTTCACCTGAGCCGGAACAAGAAGAGACAGAAGAAGAAGAGGTTACTACTACGGATGACCTAACAATGCTTGACCGATTGTCGTCTGCCAGCAGACGGCAAAGCTGTCACGTGGCAGCTACCTGTGCAACCTGGGGTAGCAGTAGACTGGCCTAGGTGGGTTCTTTGCCGTCCGCTGGCGGATGGCAAAGACCTAAGGTTATTTGCTGTCTGCCAGTCTTTGTCGTCTGCCAGCGGACGGCAAAGAACCCACCTTGGACGGCAAAGAAACAGGTGCTTTGTCATCCGCCAGCGGAAGGCAAAGCACGCCGTTAAGCCCTTAACGGACCTAAGTTTCCACGTGTGTCGTCCATGCCCTTTGTTGTCTGCTGGAGGACAGCAAAGATGCAAAGGTCTTTATTGTCCGCCAGCAGACGGCAAAGCACCCTTTACCGTGGCTTATTCAGCCGGACGGTTAGCTGTCTGCTGGCAGACGGCAAAGCCTTTGCTGTTCGGCATGCATGCCTTTGCCATCCGGGATGGGTGACGACAAAGTACCTGATTCCTGTAGTGCCTACAGGGTAAATGATCTGTTCGAATAGCCGCGTCCTCGGACATAGACTACTTGGAAGCTTATATGGTTCATAGACAACTTGAAATGGATACTCTAATATGCGCAAGATAAGTGTGAGTGCTATGGATGGCCTACTCGTAGGGAGATGGGAGAGGATCCATACATGTGTATTGATGTGGTAAATATGTGGACCCGTGTCCACTCTCTCCGCTCAAAGAAAGTACTTGTAGTCATAGTATAGGTTAGCCAAGAGTCAAATATGGCTTGCTACAATAAACTCCACAACCCCTTCATTGATACTGGTGCATGAGTGGATAGTTTTGATGTAAGTCTTATTGAGTACCTTTGTACTCATGGTTGCTTAATTGTGTTTTTGCAGAGGAGACTTTTTTCTCACTAATGGTTTGTACGCGAAGCTCGACGTTGATCGATTAGCTTGGTAATCCCACACAGAGCTCAAGATCCTCTGGGAGGATCATTGTAGATTTTCAGGCTCCTCCAGCCACTTTTAGTAGATGTATGTACCCAAACATGTTACGCTTCTACTTGTTGCTTGTACGACTTTGTGTGTTGGTTCATGTGATCTCTTGTTTGTAATATCACACTATGTTGACTCTTATGAGTCTTTAATAAACACATTGAGTCATAGAGTTATGTTGTGATGCCATGTTGTACCAACACATACTTGCATGTTATGCATACGTGTGATATGTATTGCTATGCCTGGGGTCTCGACAGAATCTACATACATCGATGGGAAGTATTTGAAAGAGTGGTTAAATGCTCTAAAACCTTTGTATAACTTGTAAGTAGGAGCACATTCCTTCTGCAAAGAGTCGTCGCTAACTCAAGATATCGCCATGATCACTTGATGATGTCAAGTATGTCACGCAAGTGAGGGTGGTGATCATTAGCCTTTGAGAACCTACATGCGTAGATGGGTCATCATGTAAATAGTGTAGAAATTCTCTAGACCTTGGAATAGGTTGAAATTATGGGTACATTCCTGTTGCACAGAGTAGCCATTAATTCCACATATCCAAAATATCACTTGATGATGTCAAGCATTGCACCAAAATGAGTCTCAAGATCTTAATCCTTTGAGCATCTACATACGTGGATAGGAAATCTTTGACAGAGTGGTCAAATGCTTTAAATCTTCAAATAATTTGAAATTATAGGTACATTCCTGACGCGGAGAGTAGCCACTATGTGAACTTATCACACATCTCACATGAAGGTTCCTAGAATGTCACAAAAATGAGGCTCGAGATCCAAGGCCTTTAAAAATCTACACATATCGGTGTGAAATCTCTGAAAGAGTGGTAAAATGCTCTAAATCTTAGGATGACTTGAAATTGTGAGCAAAATCATACTGCAAAAACAAGCCAATAATTTAAGATATTGCCAAGTTAACTTGACAATGTCAAGCATGTAACAAAATTGAGGCTCAAGATCCTCAACCTTTGAGAATCTACATTTATGTATGTGAAATCATTGAAAGACTGGTTAAACTATCTAAATCTTCAAATAAGTTGAAATTATGGGTACATTTCTCCTGCAGAGGGTAGCCACTATGTTCACTTATAACAAAGCTCACTTTCAGGTGCCTAGCATGTCACAAAAATGAGTCTCGAGATCCAAGTTCTTTCAAAATGTATGCACATCGGTGTGAAATCTTTGAAAGAGGGGTAAAATGCTCTAAAGGTTGAGGTAAATTTAAATTGGGGGCACAATCCTGTTGCAAAGACTAGAAACTAATTCAAATATAGCGCCAACCACACTTGAGTTTGTCAAGCACATCACAAAAATGAGGCTCGAGATCCGCAGCCTTTCAGAATCTACATGCGTGGATGGTGAATCGTCGAGAGAGATGTGAAATTGTTTTTACCTTGGAATAAGTTGAAACTTCAGTTACTTTCCTGTTACACATAGTAGCCACTAATTCCACCCCTCGCAAAGCTCACTTTAAGATATCGAGCATGCCAGGAAAATGACCCTCGAGATACTAAGACATTGAGAATCTACATATATGGATGGGAAATATTTGAAACAGTCATTAAATGCGCTAAAACATTTGCATAACTTGTATTAGGAGAACATTCCTACTGCAAAAAGTCGCTGCGAATTCTAGATATCGCCAAGATCACTTGACGATGTCAAGCATGTCACGCAAGTGAGGGTGATGATCCTTAGCCTTTGAGAACCTACATACGTCGATGGAGTATCATGGAGATAGTGCAAACATTCGGAGTCTCGGGACTATGGATGCATTCGGATGCATCCTCTGTATCCACTCGGATCTACCAAATTCCTTTGACATGGCTTGAGACTGCGTCGGTATTTCCCCAAAGAGGAAGTGATGATGCAGCATAGCGAGGGTAAGTATTTCCCTCAGTTATGAAACCAAGGTATCAATCCGTAGAGGAAGATCATGCACTCACGTAAATAGCACTTGCACACAAATACTTGCAACCTGACGCGAATGAGAGGTTGTCACGCTCCATACGGTAATAAGATAGATTAGGTAATGATAGATAGGAGAGACAGATCTCTCAAGAACACAAAATAAAAAGAGTAAATATGCAGCAATATATTTTTGGGTTTTGGGTTTTGTAGATCTGAAAACAAAGATTGCAAAAATGTAGATCGGAAAGCGGTATGATGGAAAAGTGGACCCAGGGGCCATAGGGTTCACTAGTGGCTTCTCTCATGAGTATAGCGCACGGTGGGTGAACAAATTACTGTTGGGCAATTGATAGAAAATCGAATAGTCAAGACGATATCCAAGGCAATGGTCATTATATAGGTATCCCCACATCGACTGCTATCCAGCATGCATCTAGTGTATTAAGTTCATGGAAAAACGAAGTAATGCAATAAGAATGATGACATGATGTATAAAAGATCTATTCATGTAGGAATAGACCCCATCTTGTTATCCTTAATAGCAATAATACATGTGTGTCTTATTGTCCCTTCTGTCACCGGGAAAGAACACCGCAAGATCAAACCCATCACAAAGCACCTCTTCCCATGGCAAGAAAAATTGATCTAGTTGGCCTAACTAAACCAAAGATACGAAGAAGATATATGAGGCTATAAGAAATCATGCATATAAGAGATCAAAGAAGACTCAAACAATATTCATGGATGGAAACTGATCATGAACTCAAAATTCATCGGATCCCAACAAACACGCCACAAAAGTTTACATCAAATAGATCTCCAACAGACCATTGTATCGAGGATCATAAGAGAGAGAGAGAGAGAGGAAGCCATCTAGATACTACCTACGGACTCGTAGGTCTATGGTGGACTACTCACGCATCATCGAGAGGCACCTATGATGAAGATGAACCCCTCTGTGATGGTGTCTAGATTGGATCTCGAAATTATGGAACTTGCGGTTGCTGGAATTGTGTTTCATCAACTCCCTTACAGTTTTTGGAATATTTGGGAATTTATAGGCATCATAGGCGGTGGAGAGGGGTCCCGAGGAGGGCACAACCCACCAAGGCGCGGGCAGGCCCCCCTGGCGTGGCCTGGTCGGTTGTGGCCTCCTCGTCCCACTCCCCTGATAGTTCTTTGGTCCATTGGGTGTCTTTTGGTCTAGAAAAAATCTCCAAAAAGTTTCATCGTGATTGGACCCCATTTGATATTGATTTTCTGTGAAGTAAAACAAACAAGCAAAAACAGCAACTGGCACTATGGCACTATGTCAATAGGTTAGTCTCGAAAGATGATATAAAATAGTAATAAAATGATGGTAAAACATCCAAGAATGATAATATGACAGCATGGAACAAGAAAAAATTATAGATACATTGGAGACGTATCAGCATCCCCAAGCTTAATTCCTACTCATCCTCGAGTAGGTAAATGATAAAAACAGAATTTTTGATGTGGAATGTTGCCTAACATGTTCATCACATTCTTTTATTTTACATAGCATGGACATTTGGACTTATAATGATTCAAAGCAATAGTCTAGTTTTAACATAATGACTTCAATACTCAAGCATGCCAACAAACAACCATGTCTTTCAAAATATCAACACGAAAGAAAGTTATCCCAAGCCCATCATGCTCAATCATTGATCCATTCATGAAACACACTCAAATATTAGCTATCCTCAATGCTCAAGTATGATCATAGTGCCCCCTAGTTGGTGCTTATAAGAGAAGATGGAGACTCAAAGCAAAAATAAAAATTGCATAAAGTAAATAGATAGGCCCTTCACAAAGGGAAGTAGGGATTTGTAGAGGTGCCAGGGCTCAAGTGTTTAAATTGAGAGAGAGAAATATTTTGGGTGGCATGCTTTCCCTGTCAGCGAAAATGATAAAGTAGCACACAATACTTTCCATGCTAGATACATCATAGGCGGTTCCCAAACAGAAAATAAAGTTTATTCCTTTTTCCACCAACTTTCACTTTCCATGGTGGGCCGTATCCACGATTGCCTTCCATACCAACACTTCCCAAGGAATTTATTATTTGACAACATAAAGTAAATATTTTTTTCTGTTTCTGGAATGGTCATCCATATTACCACCGCACTCTCATGCAATGACAAGTGAATAAACACTCATCTTGAGAATAACACATCTAGCATAAAAAATATTGGATACTCCCCACCGTTTCATGAGCGGTACAGGAACACAAAAGAGATAATTTATTTTGAAAATTTAGAGATGGCACATAAAAATTTGCTTGGAACGGCATGGAAATACTGCATATAGGTAGGTATGGTGGACTCATAAGGTAAAACCTGGTTTAAGGATTTTGGATGCACAAGTAGTATTTCTACTTAGTACAAGTGAGGCCTAGCAAATAGATTGGGAAGCGACCAAACCAAGAAGATAAAATTCACATAAGTGAGCATTGAACATAACTAACACCTAATAAGGCACCACAAGTAGGATGTAACTTCATTGCAGACTATTGACTTTTTTGCATGCATAGGGAATCACAAACCTTAACACCAATATTCCTACTAAGCATAATTACTCATCTACATGACTCACGTATTACTATCATCATGTTTCAAAACTATTACAAGGAATAAAGTTTAATTTGTCCCATGATCTTTATGGAAGTTTTTATTATATCCTCCTTGGATATCTATCACTTTGGGACTAGTTTCATATATTGCAATTGCTTTTTGGCAAGCTCAAACAAATTTAATTGAAGCACATGAGCATAAAGATTTCATCTCTCAAAAAGGTATAAGTGAAGCATGAGAGGATTTCTTCAAAATTTACTAACACTCAAATTAATCTATGTGAATCATGAGAGTATTTCGACAAAAGTTTCCAAGCACACCTTGCTCAGAAATATATAAGTGAAGCACTAGAGCAATTTCTATAGCTCACAAAGTTTAAGTGAAGCACAGAGAGCAATTCTAACAAATGATAGCATGATTTTGGCTATCTCAAATAGGTGTGTACAGCACGTATACAAAGGGAAAAACTAACAAACAAATCAAGAAAAGATACAAGACGCTCCAAGCAAAACACATGATATGTGACGAATAAAAATATAGCTCCAAGTAAAATATCGATGGTCGTTAGAAGAAAGAGGGGATGCCACTCGGGGGCATCCCCAAACTTAGTTGCTTGTTTCTATTTGGATATATCTTGGGGTGCCGTAGCATCCCCAAGCTTAGGATTTTGCTACTCCTTATTCCTTCATCCATCGTGATTTCACCCAAAACTTGAAAACTTCAATCACACAAAACTCAACAAAATCTTCGTGAGATACGTTAGTATAAGAAACCAAATCACTACTTTAGGTACTGTTGCAAACCCATTCATATTTTGTTATTGCATTATAGCTACTTTATTTTGACTTTAACATGGCTTATACCCGCCAATACAAACCATAGATTCATCAAAACAAGCACACAATGCAACGAAAACAGAATCTGTCTTAAACAAAACAGTCTGTAGTAATCTGTACTCTACCCATACTTATGGAACTATAACAATTATGAAAAATTAGTACAACTTAAATAATTTTTATATAAATATTATTTTAAAATTTCAGCTCAATATGGCGTTCCAGTCAAAATTGAAAATTCATATACTAGACGCAAAGTTTCTGTTTCAGATTCGGCATCACTTCTACTCATCCTATAAATCATCCTAAAGGCTTTACATGGCACAAACACTAAATAAACCATAAAAAACAATCATAAAAGAGTCATAATTGTGTCAATACGCAAAAACAGAAAGGAAAAAATAAAAAAATATTTATTCATTGGGTTGCCTCCCAACAAGGGCTATCGTTTTACGCCCCTAACTAAGCATAATGCATAGATTCAAGTATTGTCATCCTTAGTTTTTGCCACTTTTATGAGGGTTTTTAAAATCCGGGAGGTTCTTTATGCTTCCCCAAAATTTCAAGAGAAGAAACCATCTTGAGATCTAAAATATCCAAACGCATATTGCAAAGAGTAATCAAAGTGTTCATGCGATTCAAGTTTCCCCCAATATGTTTAAGAGGCTCATGATATTTTTTCAACTCAACCAAATGTTTATGCAAATCACTCAATTTGTCTAGAATTTGCACCCCTTCTTGTGTGAGATAGTGAACCTTTTGGGTGGAGGAACTCCCAATATTCCCTCTAAAATTACATAAGCAGCGTTGGGATCAAGTTCAGTAAAGTTTCCTTTAGCGGCAAAATACAAAAGTTGTCTATGATGCAAAGTTAATCCTATGTAAAAATTTCGAAGCAAAACCTTTGCATCTCCCTTTAGATTGCAAATACGATACGGCTCCATCAATCTATACCAAGCATCTTTTAGATTTTCCCCTTTTCTTGTTTGAAGTATAGAACTTCAAAATCTGGTGACAAGGGGGTAGGGATGCTAGTCATAGTGAAGAGATTGGCGAACAAGAGATCTGACGAGAAAATGGCAAACAAAAAAGGGAGGGCGAATAAAACTGCAAATTTTTGAAGTGGGGAAGAGGAAAACGAGAGCCAAATGGAAAATAATGTAATTCCAAGGAAATGAGATTTGTGATTAGGAACCTAGTAGATGAGATTGCTTCCTCCCCCGCAACGGCGCCAGAAATTCCTTTGACGTCGCTTGAGACTGCATCGGTATTTCTCCAAAGAGGAAGGGATGATGCAGCACAGCGAGGGTAAGTAGTTCCCTCAGTTATGAAACCAAGGTATTAATCCATAGAGGAAGATCACGCACCCACGTAAATAGCACCTACACACAAACAATAAATACTTGCAACCCGACGCGAAAGAGAGGTTGTCACGCTCTCTACGATAATAAGATAGATTAGGTAATGATAGATAGGAGAGATAGATCTCTCAAGAACACGAAATAAAAGGAGTAAATATGAAGCAATATATTTTTGGGTTTTTGGTTTTGTAGATCTGAAAACAAAGATTGCAAAAATGTAGATCGGAAAGCAATATGATGGAAAAGTAGACCCAGGGGCCATAGGGTTCACTAGTGGCTTCTCTCATGAGTATAGCGCACGGTGGGTGAACAAATTACTATTGGGAAATTGATAGAAAATCGAATAGTCATGATGATATCCAAGGCAATGATCATTATATAGGCATCACGTCCAAGATAAGTAGACCGAATCCTTCCTGCATCTACCACTATTACTCCTCACATCGACCCTATCCAGCATGCATCTAGTGTATTAAGTTCATGGAAAAACAGAGTAATGCAATAAGAACGATGACATGATGTAGACCAGATCTATTCATGTAGGAATAGACCCCATCTTGTTATCCTTAATAGCAATGAAACATGTGTGTCTTGTTACCCCTTCTGTCACTAGGAAAGAACATCGCAAGATCGAACCCATCACAAAGCACCTCTTCCCATGGCAAGAAAAATCGATCTAGTTGGCCTAACTAAACCAAAGATTCGAATAATAAATACGAGGCTATAAGCAATCATGCATATAAGAGATCAAAGAAGACCCAAATAATATTCATGGATAGAAACTGATCTTGAAATCAAAATTCATCGGATCCCAACAAACATGCCGCAAAAGTTTACATCAAATAGATCTTCAAGAGACCATTGTATTGAGAATCACGAGAGAGAGAGAGGAAGCCATCTAGCTATTGCCTATGGACCCGTAGGTCTATGGTGGACTACTCACGCATCATCAAAGAGGCACCTATGATGAAGATGAACCCCTCCATGATGGTGTCTAGATTGGATCTCGAGGTTCTGGAACTTGCGGCAGCTCGAATTGTGTTTCGTCGACGCCCTTATGGTTTTTGGAATATTTGGGAATTTATAGGTATCATAGGCGATGGAGTGGAGTCCCGAGGAGGGCACAACCCAGAAGGGCGCGGGCAGGACCCTCTAGCATGGCCTGGTGGGTTGTGGCCTCCTCGTCCCACTCCCCCGACACTTCTTTGGTCCATTGGGTGTCTTCTGGTTCAGAAAAAATCTTTATAAAGTTTCGTCGTGATTGAACTCCGTTTGATATTGATTTTCTGCAGAGTAAAAAACAAGCAAAAACAGCAACTGGCACTTTGGCACTATTTCAATAGGTTAGTCCCAAAAAATGATATAAAGTGGTAATAAAATGATGGTCAAACATCCCAGTATGATAATATAACAACATGGAACAAGCAAGATTATAGATACGTTGGAGATGTATCAGTCACACAGACGTTACCCCATAGTCGGCAAGACACCAGCACTCGGACAGAGAGGAGGCGTGGACGACGTGGTAACTGCAACGGTCGAAGGACTTAACACCATGCATGAAGTGGAGTTATAGCTAGCGTTACTAGTAACGGTCGTATTTAGGACTATAGTTTCTAGTAATGAATGTAGTTACTCACATTAACTAACCTTGTGATGATGCACAACGGGTCCTGGCAAACTCTATATAAGCCACCTCCAAGCTACTGGACAAGGGTTAAGCACCCTTTGTAACCAGAGACACCCAAACAAAACAAAAAGCCTCCGGGCACGAGACATAGGGTCTTTACCTCTCCGAGAGGGGCCAGAGCTCGCTAAATACGAGTGAGACACTTGTGCTGCAGCTAGGCTCCGACCTCATTCGTACCCCTAGTATTCATTGTGAGGATCATTCGCTCGACAGTTGGCGCAAACCATGGTTTGCACGTCTAGCGATTTTTGGCACATGTGGAGATTTCCAGTCATCATGATGATTCTCGTCGGAGAGATTCTTTTCGGTTCCCTCAGCTTCATCGTCGACGACTTGGCATGGCTGCAAGAAGCTCCGCTCCACACAGATGCGCTGCCCACACGTGGCGCGACGCACTTTAGTGTGTCTTCATTCGGTGTCCTACTCCGGTAGCCGTCGGTTCCGTATCACGAGGCACCTCTTCTTCCGACTGGACGTCATCGCAAGCGCTTCGTATGCTCACAGCTCCAACTTGGATCAAGCATGTCATGGCTCTCCAGAACATCGCCGAGCAGGTAGCAACTCTCGACTTCGACGAGCCCATCCTCAACTTGTTCGCCTCCCCCCATGACGACTCTGATAGCCCACAAGTATAGGGGATCATAACAGTCTTCGGGGGAAGTATTTTACCCAAATTTGTTGATTTGATACAAGGGGAGCCAAAGAATATTTATTGGTCTTAGCAGTTGAGTTTTCAATTCAACCACACCTAGGTTATCTCTCTACAGCAAGAAAATTGGTAGCACGGCAAGGTAGCAGTAACGGTAATGGTAACAGTAGCAGTTTTATACTGATTGTAACAATAGTAGCAGCAATAGTAACTTAGCAAGATTCAGTATATGAAAATCGTAGGCCATGGATTGGTGATGGATAATGATTTAGATGGCATCAATCATGTAACAGTTGCACACTAGAGCGACACAAAACTAGATCCAATTCATCAATGTAATGTAGGCATGTATTGCATATATAGTCATATGTGCTTATAATAAGAACTTGCATGACATCTTTTGTCCTACCCTCCCGTGGCAGCGGGGTCCATAAGGAAATCTAAGGGATATTAAGGCCTCCTTTTAATAGAGAACCAGAACAAAGCATTAACACATGGAAAATACATGAACTCCTCAAACTACGGCAATCACCGGAAAGAATCCCAATTATTGTCACCTTGGGGTATGCAGATCATAATAGGTGCATACAACTTGCAAGATAGGATCTAAAACACTCTCTTATTCATGAAAACATAATAGGTTCAGATCTGAAATCATGGCACTCGGGCCCTAGGGACAAGCATTAAGCAGAGCAAATTCATAACAACATACATCTCAGAACATAGTGAATATTAGGGATCAAGCCATATCAAAATAACTCGATTACATGATCAATCTCATTCAATCCCATCACCATCTAGAAATCCTACAAAGGAATTACTCACTCCCGGTGGTGACCATCATGGTGGTGTTCATGAAGAGGGTTGGTGATGACGATGGCGACGAATCCCCCTCTCCGGAGCCCCAAACGGACTCCAAATCAGCCCTCCTAAGGAAGAACAGGAGGTGGCGGCGGCTCCATCTCGTGAAACATGATGAAAACTTCTCTCATTTTTTTCTCGGGAATTAGGAATTTATAGGACTAGAATTAGGGTCGGAGGAGCCACGAGGTGGCCCCAAGCCATCAGGGCGCGCCCTCTTGGCGTGGCACCAACAGGTGACCCCCTCTGGTGGGGTCTTCGCTCCATTATTTTTTATGTATAATAGAAAAAAAAAGTTTCTCTGATTCTGAGAACTTTTATTTCTACACACAAAAAAACACCATACCAATTCTGCAGAAAACAACGTCAGTCTGGGTTAGCTTCGTTCAAATCATGCAAATTAGAGTCCAAAACAAGAGCAAAAGTGTTTGGAAAAGTAGAGACGTTTGAGATGTATCAACCTCCCCAAGCTTAACTCATTGCTTGTCCTCAAGAAATTCAGTTGAAAAACTGAAACTGAAAACTTTTACAAACTCTTTTGCTCTTGTTGCCATATTATGCTTAGCAAGTGTTCAAGTTTTCAGCATAAATCATAAATAACCACATCAATGATAACACTTAGCTATTATATTCATCCATGGCAATAAGATAACCAACTAGCGAGCAATAATAAAATATTTCACATGCCAGCAATTTTTCAAAACAATCATGATATAATATGATGATATGGTATATCGCTAGCCTTTTTCTGAGACTGCAAAACATAAATGCAGAGCACCTCTGAGGTCCAAGCAGCAACTAACCATTGTAATTCATGGTAAAAGAGATCCAGTCATGCTCACATCCAACATTAACTAGACTCAATGCATAAAAATGGTAATAGTGCTCTCCGGCTTGGTGCTTTAGCAAGAAAATCACGACTCGATAATAAAAGTAAAATAACATAAAAGTAAATAGAAAGTCCCTTCGCAAAGGGAAGCATTGATTTGCATAGATGCTAGAGCTCATGTTTTAAAACTGAGATGAAATTGTAATTTTGGGTGGTGTGCTTTTCATGTCAACGTCATGATTGAGTTTTCAATATCTTTCATGCATTATTGGCGGTTCCCAAGTGGAATCATAAAGTTTACTCCCATCCACCATACATACACAAGCCATGGCTGACCGAATCCATAGGTGCCCTTCAACATATCAACTGTCCTAGGAGTTTTGTTTAATTTATTTTTGATTATGTAGGACTAGGCATCCTTTTTACCAGCCTCTCTCGTGTAATGACAGTTGAATAAATGCCCATCTTGAGAATAACTCGCTTAGCAGGGAAGATATTGACCGCCCCGTCGCTCCATGAGTGGTACGAGCACACAAAATGGATGTTTATTTGAATGTTTAGAGGTGGCACATGCAAATTTAATTGGAACAGCAAGGTAATACCGCATACAGGTAGACAGGTGGACTCATGTGGAACAACTTGGGTTTAAGGATTTTGGATGCACAAGCAGCATTCCCGCTTAGTATAGTTGAAGGGTAGCAATAGATTGAGAAGCAACCAGCTAGAGAGCGAAAATGGTCATAATCATGCACTGAGAATAATTAACATTGAACATTAGCATGCGTATGATATAAACACTCTGAACATAAATATCATGAAGGCTACATTGGATTTGAATCAACTACATGTTTGCACATGTGTGAAGTCCAGCCGCTCAAATTACTCGGAGGAGGATACCATACTACCATACCACATCACAATCATTTTGATACATGTTGACACATACGATAAATCATTATTCACTCCTAGATATTTTAAGCATCAATTAAGGGATTAATCACTGCTGACATCAAGCAGTTGTCTGTTCCTTCTGGCATTTGTCATCTGTTCCGAATAGACGCCCCTCCAATGCGTCTCTTCTCCTTATATAAAAGGCATCGTCATCTAATAAAGAGACTACTGATTTGAGATGGGAGGAGCGTTTTGGCTCCCGGATGAAAAGTATCATAAAAAATATCGTAAAATGTTCTCGAAAAATTCTGAATTTTTTTTGCGTGTTAGTGTCGCAAGCATGCTTGACAATTTTCATGCGAAACAAAGCAATAGTATTTCATCGATGAAAGAAACAAAATTGGATGACACTTTAGTGTAACATTTTGTTTTCAAATTTGTTTTTGCACAAACCAAAGTGTTTAACCTTTTCGCCTAAATCTTTGCAGGTGACATTTGGATGTGACTATAAATACATGAAAATTTTGTTCGGGTTTTTTGACATTTAAAAAGTTATTTTTCACGCACAAGAGCACTTCCTCACATGAGCCGAATTGGATTTCCGCTGATTTGATTACTATTGCTTGTCTCTCATTTTACTTTTACAGCCGGAAGGATAATGACGGGAATAAATGGAGGGAAAGGGTCGCGGGATAAAATTACAGTGGAAAATATGGTTGCATGCAGCTGACAAGTTTGCCAAAGCTGATTGAGCAACTAATTGGCTTCTGCAAAACCATCGTGAAACCAATTAATGCTAATTCATTCCACTAAAAGAGTAAAACCAATTGAAGATCGGCTAGATCCTAATCGACTTAGCCAAAGCCGATTGGACCCCAATTGGTTTCACCTTGGCCGACTGAACCTGATCGCATTCACATAACACTGCGTTTGGATGTCTCAATTGGAGTCCAGGAAATGGATTTGGTAATAATCTAGTGTCAATACGGACGTTTGGCTGGACACTGAATTCGTATTGGAAAAGAAAAGGCAATTCAGGCCCGTTTTGGCTCTCGTGGAAATCTCCCTCCCACATTTCGGAGGGGTGGCGCTTGGAATTGGCCCGAAATTGGCTCTCCCGCAAAACATACCGCTTTGGCCCGCAAAAAAGAAAAGAAGACAGACGGAAGGGGAACGGGAGGGGCGAACGAGAGCGAAACCTAGGCCTGGCGGCGGCGACCTAGCAGTCAACCATGCGACCGGCAGCGGGGGTGACCAACACGGCGGCCGGCGGGGGCACAGGTATGTCCCTCCCCTCTTCCCACCCCATCTCTCGTCACCCCCTGGCGTTCTACTCCTTTGGGTCGGCTGGCCTGAGCCGCGCCCTGCCATGGCAGTCGACGACGGCCAGGACTGCCCCGCCTCAGGCCCCAGCACGATGGCCAGGACCACTACGGTCGACTCAGCCCCCCACCACGGCGGCCAAGACAGGCACGCCCGCCTCGGGCGCTCCCTTCTTCACCTCCTCATGCCCTCCCTGATGTTCCTCATTTTGTGCAGACTGCTCCACCATGGATCCCTATGTCCATAGTCTAAATCCTGAAATCCCTCTTTTTGCATTGTTTCTAATTTTTTCAGTTCTATCTATTGTGCAGATCAGGGAAGCTTTGTCGATCTACTGGTTGATTGAAAGTATATGTCTTAGTTCCTAACAGCCCTACTCTATCTATATGGCACGTACAAGCGTTCTTTATGGACAATTAGCACACACTTCTCTGATGTCCTAACAGCCCTCTCTATATATATGGGGAGTTCATTAAGTTACCTTCCTCTACCGCTCAAGCTCCTGATGATTACAAATGGAAGTGGTTTGGTAATGCACTTGGAGCACTAGATGGTTGTCATATTGACGTGCTTGTTGATGTGGTTGACCAAGGAAGGTATAGGAACAGAAAGCAAGCCATTATCACTAACATGCTAGGTGTTGCTGATTGGAACATGAAGTTTCTATATGTGTTACCTGGCTAGGAGGGTTCAGTTTCAGACTCAGAGTTTTGCGTGATGCAATGAGGCCAAACCGCCAAGATGCTTTTGTTGTGCCTAAGGGTATGACTCTTTCTCTTGGCATGTAGTTTCTTTGACTTGATTGCTATCTAACTAACTTATTCATATAGGGAAATACTATTTAGTTGATGCTGGTTATACAAATGGAGAAGGATTTCTAGCTCCATTCAGGTCCACTCGGTATCATCTAAAAGAATGGGCTGCAAGTGCACAACAGCCTCAAACCGAGAAGGAGTTATATAACTTGCGTCATTCTCATGCTAGGAATGTAGTGGGGCGGACATTTGGCTTGTTCAAGAAAAAATGGGCTATCTTGCGTTCCCAAACATTCTTTGACATAAAGGATCAGGTAACAAAAGTAAATATGTTGTTAAATAAACTAAATCTATGAGATGACAATTGCTTACTATGAACTAAAATATCATTGCAGCTTCGAATTATTAGTGCTTGTTGTGTGTTACACAACTTTGCAAGGGATAGGCAACATGTCATGGATGATTTATTATTGCCTGAAGTGGATAGTGAATTAGCAGATGATGATCCAGATGATGACAACTTCATTAGAAGTGTGCAAGTCACTACTGAATGGTCCAACTTTAGGCAACAGCTAGCTGATGATATGTTTGCGGAGTACTGGTAGCACAAGAAGAACTAGAGATGGAATAGGATGAGAGTATGATAGGTAGCAGCAGTGGTCTTCTTTTGTATAGCTAGCTAGGGTGGTCTTCTTTTGTATAGCTAGCTGCAGTGGTCTTCTGTTGTATAGCTAGCTGGGGTGGTCTTCTTTCTCAAACCTTGTATATTTTGTACAATGTTTCATTTCCTTGTAGCACCATGGCCGAAGAAGTAACTGGAAAGAAGAGGACATAAAATAGTTATCACCTATCTATTTACAATTTATGATTTATGTCTTGTATAAGACTATATTTGACAATATGTGCTGTTTGTTATTGTATTAAATTTGTATGTGCCATTTGTTATTGTATTAAATTTGTGTTATGTTATCGTAAGAAAATATTGTTGTCATTAATTGTATGGTCATGTGCGCATTTCTAGAATATTTATTGTAGTCAGATTTCATTTTTTTAGTCATGAAGCTATGCAACTCCAAAGTTTGTCATCCAAACATGATTTGGTATTGAAATCTGAGAGGCATTTCAAAGGCCAATTCATTGGACGACCAAACAGCTGAATTCATATTCCTGCCATTTCAGTTTTCTCCTCTGCTTTGGAATTCAAACCATTTCAATACGGAGCTCTCCAATGGAGACATCCAAAAGAAGTGTAAGCCAACACAGTATTATTTCTCAAATTAATGAAAAAATTGTATTTATTAAAAAAAACAAATTGCCTACCGCTGCTGCTACGTTACATTCAGGAATTGCTTTATTCAGTTTACATATTAGTGAGTCTGTCTACACAATTACAACCCTTCCCTTATATTCCGCTTCTTCACCATTTCAACTGATTGTTTCCTCCTTCCTTATTTTCATGATAGATTATTGTTTTCCAACGATTGAAAATTTTGCTTTTGCTCTTTTTGATTGAATTCCATGTTTGACAAGGATATTTTTTGCCCAACTATTTGGGAAAAGCATGGCTTCGTGTGCATAAGTTTACAACATCAAAACACATGAATGGTCAGTCCGGTTGGTTTTAAATCATTAAATCATCGCATGCTGACCAATGAAATTGCAGATCAGTCATCTCATGCTAATCCATACCAAGCAAAATCTCATCTCGCCCTGCACTGCACTTGGAATAGTAGACATATAACCAACCAACCAACCGGATGAATCAAGATGGATACCAAAGGTTGCTGCTGAGACCTCTCCCTTCTTCACCCATGCATCCCTGGAAAAAGGTTCAACGATACAAAAAAACTGCGACGAATGGACGGACCGCTTGTCCATCGGATCAGCATCGCTACATATGTTAGCACATTCTGTAATGCAAACTATCTTTTGAGTGACAAAAGGAATAACACGTGAATTCTAAATTCGTTGAATTTCTTTTTCATCATATATATTGTACTCCCTCTCAATAAATGTAAGACGTTTGAGATCACAAAAAATAGTGACCTAAAACGTCTTACATTTGTTTAAAGAGGGAGTAACTTGTCAATAACCTAGCCTACAAGCAATTCCTTCAGATTTACAAACAACATTTTACCCAGAAACACACACAGTCACAATACTGTTAGCAGCTCCGTTCCATAATTCTTGTCATGGTTTTAGTTCATGTTACAGTTTATTCATGTAATAGCTCAACTAAAACAGAAATAATTTATTCATGTTACAGTTTTGCCAAAAATATAGATGGTTCAAAATGTCGGTGGATACTCAAAACATGAACAAAGAAATAAGAGAAGGTAAAGTATGATTCAGAAAGTCAGACACTAGGTCCAAAAGAACAGCACTAGTAACTTCTAAGCACGTGCTCTCAAGTCCAAGGTCAAGTTTTCTAACACGGGTCAAGGTAATCAGGCAAATTACACTCATCCAAGACAAGAGAAGGATGCATCTATCGAGGTGCTTGATCTTCTAGATGAGCCAATGTTTCTTGATGCATACATACGAACGTAGCATGTATGATCAGGTCAAAAATGAAAATACTGGATGGAACTAAAAGGAGGAGCTTCAGGATGAACTGCCAGGTTTCAGGTAATAAAATTAGCAAAAGCCCACTTGAATCTATCAGCATGGGACAACAACAGCTATCCATTTGCCTTTGCCTTCTCTTACTCCCACTTCGTACTGCATTACGCCAAACTGTTTCAAGTTTGACCAAATCTTTAGGAAAAGTTATTCCCTCCGATCCATATTACTTGTCTAAGATTTGTCTAGATACAGATAATAAGTATCAAGACAAATCTAAGACAAGTAATATGGATCAGAGGGAGTAGAATCTACACCACTAGATCAGTCATGAAATAGGTCTTCATAATGTATTTATGGGTATTATGCATGTTGATATGTTCTTCTACAAACTTGCTCGAATTTAAAACAGTTTTGACTTATAACCAGACTAAGTGGCCTTAAAACTTTGATGAGGGAGCAACTGACAAAAGGACGATGCTTTGCCTCAGTTAAAACTTGTACCATACTACATGCCTATATATGCTAGTGCTAAGTTTTTGGACACATGCACATTATTTCCTACATACAAGTATACAACTAAGGTTTCTCACTGCACAATAAGATAGTGCCAAATGCTACAGGAGTTAAATACAGGCTAAAGTTTCTCCATAAAAACCTGCCATCTTTTTAAACAAAAACTGTAGCGGATCTACATAGAAGCATGGTTTACAATGAATTCTAAGTTTATTAAACTGTAAGGGATCAAAATAACATCTAGACCAATACACAGAAAACGTTTGTATGAAAAGGACTCTTAATGACGAACTGAAACATCGACACATCCAGATAGTTGAAAGAGGTTACCAAGACAAGGTGTAGTAATACCCAGTGCATCCAGGAATCTCCATCCCTGGACCTCAACAAACATAAAAGCAAAATATAAACTTTTGACTGATATTCCACATGGAGTGATAGTGATGCATAACAAGAAGAAAGACTTTCTTAGAACAATTTCCATAAAGCAAGCAAAACTAATAGAAGAAAGATGAACATCACAAGCCCATTCGTACAGAATATCAGAAGTCGATAGTAGTGTGGACTTTCGGTCTACTTAAAATTCCCTAAAAGATCCATAACTTCAATGATGTCACAGAAAAGGAAATGACAAGCTACACTTGTCTGTATTTTGATCACTTCACACACACCTATTCCCCCATTCACTAATCATCCTACAGGTAGAGAAAGGTGGCATGCCAAAATGTAGGGATGAAAGAGTTTAGACTTCTTGGCATTTGAGTTGCCGTACCACATCCATCCCAAATAGAAAAGAAATCTAAATTCAGGAATGACGGGTATTAAGGAAGAAACCGGATGACCAACATAAGAATGTCTGAATATCAAATATTGACAAAATTCGGTATCGCTACATCTAGACATGACTCATTTAGCAAAATTAATCGCAGAGTCATCAGATTTGAAAAGAGAAAAAGAAATGATGCCGTATGGTGTTCAACCACACAAGTTACCCAGATGTCAACCAGGGCACCTTCAGTATCACTACATCTACATATGACTCATCTCGCAAAATTAATGCAGAATCATCAGATTTCAAAAGAGAAAAGGAAATGATGTTCTATGGTGTTCAAACACACAAGTTACCCAGATATCAACCAGGGCACCTTCAGAATCACTACGTCTACACATGACTCGTCTAGCAAAATTAATCGCAGAATCATCAGATTTCAATAGAGAAAAAGAAATAATATTATATGGTGTTCAAACACACAAGTTACCCAGATAACAACCAGGGTACCTTCTTATGTTGGTCCTTTGGGATATATAAGTGCATGCAGCAGAGGCCCTGGCAGAAACCCTGAACGAAAAAAAGAATTAGAATCTTTAACCCAAATATAAATTGCATAAATAAATTAGCAACAAGGAAGGCCTGTTTTTGTATCAAACAAATACAGTATAAAAGAACTTGTCAAGCAGTGAGAAACGACCGGTGCATTGATCACTGCACGGTAAGTAAATGCCTGAGGCCAAGCATTGCAAAACAGGCAAGCTTAAACATCAGCAGAGTGCTTGGCAGCACAAATGAGAAGTGTGCCTGCTACACCCACATTACAAGCACATGCAAAGATTTGCCCACTCCAGTTACTAGAAATACACAGAACCTCGATGTTCAAACATACAAGTCAGTACAATTGTTAAGTGAAGTTAGGCACAGTTTCATGTATATCTTGTAAATCATTGGAAAAATGTATACACGGAATGTAATGCCAGCCGGCCAGTTGTCTTACAAGCAACAGAACTATCCAAATGGTAAGTGCATGCAGCAAGGTCCGTAAGACAGCCATCTCTTCAGCAACCCCATGCTTCGTCCATGTGGGCACGCACTCAGATCTCATAGCTCCCAGACACAAGATAGAAATGTCGATGATTAGACAAGAGGAACCCAAATTGTAGTTTACAATGTCAAGAGGAATCAACATCTTATTTTCACTTGCCAGTGATAAATGGATGGCTAAGTGCCTGTGATACGGTTATCCTCTTATCTGGATCTAAGACAAATATTTTTTCAAGAAGGTCTTTAAAATTGGAGAGCATTTTTGGGTCCTCGCCAGGAAAATTTGAAACCAAAGAACCAAAATCCTTCAGTTTGATGTTGAGAATCAACTTCCTCATAGGCTGCTGACGAAAATAGAATAAATTAGTGGTTTGAAACGTTTATATAACATACATTACAAATTAAAGAGTATTGCATACGCACCTTTTTGGTCACAGGATCTTCCTCAATAGCGTTAAAATTGAGATCTTGGTCAAAGTGTTGCATCGTGAAAGCACCCTACAAAATTGGGAGCATTACTTAGAAAAATACTTGTATATTCAACCAGAGTTAATCAGCATTACATGCGTACGTAGTCTTCCAATTGTGAAGTTAATACAAGAATCAAGCATGAAAAAGAGTACGTATGTAAAATTCATGATAATTTTCTAACCTTTCGGAGCATCTTCTTAGGGAAGGGGCCCTTCAGTTCCATATGAAGACGAAGCATGTCATTATTAGTTGCACCTGGAAACAGAACCTTTCCAGTAGAAAGTTCATATAGGCAGCAGCCAACTGACCAGATGTCCAATGGGTGATCATAGGGCAACCCGAGAACTGCAATAGAAATGATTCATTAGAGTTAAATACATTTCGAACAGAAGTATGTGTATGCAGACAACCTGCGAATAGAAACATTATAAAATAAAATAGCAAAATAAGGTACAAGAAGAAAGAACTCACTGATCTCAGGTGCCCGATAGAAACGGCTGACAAGATAAGGGGTGACCTCATTCATTCCAGCAAGCATAGCATTGCCAAAATCGCATAGCTTCAGGACATTCTTAGCATCATTCACCTACAATATCAAAGGAGTACAATTAAAAATCATGACAGTGCTAACCCAGTTGTGTGTGACTTTCTAAGCAACTAGTGGCTAAAGCTCTACAGGATGTTTCATACGATCAAATTTGGCAAGACGTTACAGAACATAATACGGTAGAGTGAAAGATATGCAGGGCAAGATGCCATACCAGCATATTGTCTGGCTTTATATCACAGTGCAGAACTTTGCAGTTTTTCAGGTGCTTCAGGGCGATGAAAAGCTGCTTTGAATATGCCCTCACAGCAGTCAGTTTAAGCCCAATATTGCGACCAAATTTCTTTAGTACCTCACGGAGATTCATATTTAAAGATTCAAAAACTAAGCAAAGATGGTTCCGGTACATGAAACTAGAAATGAACCGCACGCAGTGGCGCCTGTCCTCACGATCCGCGCTTGCCAGTTTTTCTAATATTGAAACCTCTTGCTTACCAGCCTTATACCTGTAGAAACAAATACTGGATTAAATCATCATACAAGAATCAAATTAGAAGTTTGTGTTTTACTCTGCATATTACAGGCATTGGCTATTAAAATGCTTCTATAGGATACTCACATTGTTTCGTTCTTGCGAATAATTTTAATAGCAACTACTTCAGGATCATCTTTCCCAGCTTTAAGATCCTTTGCCCGCACGACTGTTGAGAACACCCCCTTCCCATGTGCAGCTGTAATTTCATAACGGCCATCCAACAATTCCCCAAACCGATGAGCTGTAGAGAGTAGCAAAGGTAAGGTACAAGAAAAGTATGTGGCCATATTTAACAAAACAACAACAAGAAATAGGTAAGGGTTGAGCATAATATGGGGCAGGACTTACTATAGTAACCCTCAGGATCATCCCAATTATCATGCAGAGCATTTTTCTCAATACACAAGCCATCTCCCTTGCCCTATACAACAAAATGATCTCGGACTGAGTAAACAGTAAAAAGGGTATTTTAATATGACGCTGCGAAATAAATTTCATCTTCAAAGTTCAAACAGAAAGAGGTGTCATTGTGTGACACCTACACAAAAACAAGACTGTCTTTTCAATCAGAGCAGCAAGTGATATATCTTTTAACTTCTGTATTGACATCTCAAAAGAAAACTGATAAGAGCCATACCAATTTCCGAAATCCTGCAGGTGACTCTCCAAAGATGTCATCACAAAACATATCTGCCGATCTCTCACTCTGAAAATTAACAGGACGAACATAAATTTTCTGCTTAATAAACTGTGTAGCAGGGTAAGAGAACAAAATTACCTTTGGAGTATCTCCAAGGCCTGAAATTCCTGTTGTCCCATCATTGCCCAATGCTTCAGCACAGGCTAAAACAGCATCTTGAGCAGGGGACTTGCCCACACTGAAGTCTGCCTCACCAACAAATGCATCTGAAGAATCCTGCTTATTTTCAGCTTCCTCGTTGTCCATAGGATTGCTATCATTATCACCTTTCATATCTACAGTCTCATCTCTATCCACTGCTCTTGCTTCTGTACAATAAACAGACATTTATCACTACAAAGTTCGTTCAATGTGACATAAACTGTGCTCGTACATTCGTTAGCCCATGAATGTGTCAAATTTAGCTAATCAAGTTACCTTCATCATTGCTTGTAGGTAAAGATTCTGGTTGCTGCTTCTGCGCTTGTTGCTGCCTATATTTCGCCATAATAGCTTCTTTCCTCCTCCTCGCTTCCTCCTTAATTTTTTCAGGGTCATCTTCTTCCTGCATTGCTAACTGTTGCTCAATTTTTTCTTGATACTCTTCTTCGTCTTCCTCCCTAATACCATAAGGACAGAAGTAAGTACGGAGTGCCAGAAAATAAAAACAACAAAACAAATAAGATAGCAGATCATGTGAAAGACGCCTTACTTGAAAGAATTTTCCTTCATTTCTCTAGATCGATGGCTTCTGCTGTCTACATCTCTACCTTTCTCCCCAGCTCTTGACCTGTCTTTATGACCATCGGACGTGCTATATTTCGAGTGTGTGTAGTCCTTGTGTCTATCACTAGTGCTAACTCTGTCCTTGCGTTCTCCAGCTCCACTTCTACGACTTTCACTTTCTCTATCCCTGTGCCACCCCCTGTCTCTATCATCTCTCACTTTATCCCTTTCATGTCCAGCGGCAACCGTGTCATAATCTTTATAACGATCCTTGCTTGTATCCCTTTTATGATGGTCTTTATGCCTTGAGCTACCGCTTCGTCTTTCCCTCTCCCTGCTTTCTTCACGAGTGTGGTGTGCGCTCTCCCTTCTTTCAGGTCTACTATGACTGCTGCTCCTTTCTCTGTGCCTACGATCAACATTGTCTCGATCTATGCTGCTGTGCCTTCTTTCATCCCTATATCTTTCCCGGCTATCACGCCTATCACTATGCCCATCACGAACAGCACGACTGCTACTCCTTTCTCTATCGTGCTCGCGTGTCCTGGTAGCATGCCTAGCAAAACCATTCCTGTCGCTGTCGTCACGATCAGGGTCAGCCCTTGGACTTGCCCGCGAACCATTGGCTTTGGCATCAGCTTCTCTGGACCTCCTAGCATGAAGCTCAGTGTGGTGCCTGGAGGAAGGAGATCTTTTCGAGTGGTCTCTCAGCTGAGGATCTTTATTAGAGGATGTATCCTTGTGCTTCCTGCACTTGTCCCTGGTCGGCTGTGGAGACTTTGACGCCCTGCGAGTCTGTTCATGTCCTTTGCCATTATCCTTATCGCCTGAAACGACGGCTCCGCTTTCAGAGCCACGGGCAGTGTGATTCAACTCGCCCTCATCTCTTGAGGGCGAAGAACGACTAGGCAGCCCCGAAGCATGCGGCTCGGCGGCGTCAACGGCCGACTTGGTGCCAGCATGGCCACCGACTAGCTCCTGCACCTGAAACACATCAAACGGTAAGCAGATTTCCCGGACTAGGGCAGCAAGCGGCATGGATGGAGAAAGCACGGAAGAAGAAGGAAAAAAAAAACTACATACTAGTATTCTTTTGGTTTGAGCCATTGGTTGTTCCACCGGTGGTTGATTCAAGGGTGAATTTGCCTAGTTTAACACTGGCTAGCCATTGGCTGGCAAGCCGCTCTGGCTAGGATTTCAAATCAAATCTAGGGTTAACAAGGCGTTGCAGCTGAGCAATCGAAGCTTAATATAGCGGCGGCCTAGACTGAGAGAGGGCACGCGACATGGATAACGAATGAATTAGCACAGACTCTGAACTGGTAAGAGGAGTGGGGAGGGAGGGAGAAGGGGGTAGACAGACCAGCGGAGATGCGGGGTCGCCGGCATCGACTTCCATGGCTCCTGCGGCGGCGGCGCCGGCATCTTCTAGTATCTCGCCCTCCTCGACGTCTTGGTCGGGCTGGGCGTCGTCCGGGCGGCGGTGGCGGTGGGAGCGGTGGTGGCGGTGGTGGTGCCTGCGGCGCTTCGGGGAGGCGTCGGGGGCGGGGTCCGCGTCGTCGCGGTCCCGGCGGCGGCGGTGCTTGGCGGGGGATCCGGGCGGCGACGGCGACGGCGACGGCGACGGCGAGGGGTCTCCGGCCATGGGAGGGGTAGGTAGGGTTAGGGTTTGATCCGGCGAGTCGGAGGAAGATGAGATGCGGTGCGGTGCGCTCCGTCGGCTTTGCTGACTTTATTGGTTGGTTGATTTATTGGTTGGTTGATTGGGGTCGGACGGCTGACTGACTGACTGACAGGGTGGCCCCGCACCTTCCAATCGACTCCATTTCAGATTCGATTTCCACTCCAAAGTCCCACACCAGGATCAAATCTCTGCTCCTAATTGCACAGTTGTACGTCGTTTCATCCGTCCTCCCTTCCCCATCGATCGAAACTCCATCGCCTCATCCTTATCCATTTTTATTCCTGCTGGAACTCCATCACCGTGCACGGGTGTGACGGGGTGTCGGGATCCACCACCCCTCGGCTGTCGCTCGACCTCCACGACCGTGCCTCGCCAATGCTCTTGCTTCCCCGCATCCCGCCCTTCATTGATAAGGAACCGTGCTCCTCGACCCCATGGTGTCGTGCTGGACGTGTGCTCCATGACCCCTCCGACATGCTTACTCAATTGCAAACAGGCAGAACTTAGTTCCAGATTTAACGTGAGTATATTTTACAATGAGCTTTATAGATGATGTTGATCATAATCAGTAAGTGTACACAACATTTCAAGCATTTTCTGTTTTGTGCATATTGAAATTGAATCCTAATTGTTTGGTATGCTTATTTGTAAGCATATTACTGACTTTTAGTGAAGTAGCGTCATACGAAGTACCATATGTACCTTATTTTCAAATAAGATTTTCTTAAAATGTAAAATACTAAAAGGCAGATTGTGCTATTTTTTTGGTATTCTATGACTCCTCCAGATAGTGATTGGCTATACTATTTATGAGATATAGTAAAATAGATATACGTGGGGTATGAAGAATGTTTTAAGTTATCATATCTTGTTTCTTGTAATACAATAAGACCAGCAAGTAGTAATTTCGTGGCATAAAACAATCCCTTGGTCTAACATGATTTATCATTTCACATGGGTCGTTGAATGACCATTCAGTTTATAAGGCACATTTAAACATGTGTGTTTGTGCAACACCTCTGATTTTGCCCAACAAAGCAATGACAAGGTTGCACAAAACAGTTCTTTAAGTTTTGTATATACTTATTAACATGTATCAGTTTATGCACTCAATAATTTTTTACTGAATATTGTTGGGAACGTCGCATGGGAAACAAAAAATTTCCTACGCACACTCAAACCTATCTATGGTGATGAGCATCTACGAGAGGGAGAGTGGATCTACGTACCCTTGTAGATCGCTAAGCGGGAAGCGTTAAGAAACGCGGTTGGTGTAGTCGAACTTCTTCGCGATCCAAATCGCCGAGCGTCCCGCGATCCAATCACGATCCGTCTCACGATCTGTCCCGCGAACTCATCACGATCCGTTCCGTGATCACATCACGAACCGTCTCGCGATCTCGATCACGGTCCTTCCGATCTAGCGCCAAACGGACGGCACCTCCGCGTTCAGCACACGTGCAGCTTGATGACGATCTCCACCGTCTCGATCCAGCGAGAGGAGGTGGAGAGGAGAGAGAGTTCACCGGCAGCGTGACGGCGCTCCGGTGATGGTGGTGGAGCAATTCCGGCAGGGCTTCGCCTAAGCGCTGTAGAAAACCGATCTAGAGGAGAAACTATGCACCGGTGTAACGGGTAGCACGTGGCCGGAAATTCTGTCCAAAAACCACCCAATCCACTAGTATATATAGGAGGAGAGGAGAGGAGAGGCAGCCAAGGCCTTTGGGTCGGCCGAAATAGGAGGTGGGAGCAATCCTACTTCACCTCAAATCCTAGTTGGAGTAGGATTGCCTCCTATTGGCTGATTTCCCACTTTTTGCTTTAGGACTTTCTCTCCTGCGCCATGGGCCTTTGTGGCTGTTTTCCCAACCCACTAAGGGCTGGTTATTATTCTCCCACAGCCCATGGACCTCTTGGGGTCGAAATACCCCTCCCGGAGGCCTCCCGGTACACTACCGGCACTCCCGGTACACTACCGATGAGCCCGAAACTTTTCCGGAAACCAAACTGGGACTTCCTATATATGAATCTTTACCTTCGGACCATTCTGGAGCTCCTCGTGACGTCCGGGATCTCATCCGGGACTCCGAACAAACTTCGGTCACCACCATACATAACACTACACTACTGAAACGTCACCGAACCTTAAGTGTGCAGACCCTGCGGGTTCGAGAACTATGTAGACATGACCGAGACACCTCTACGGTCAATAACCAATGGCGGGACCTGGACGTCCACATTGGTTCCTACATATTCTACGAAGATCTTTATCGGTCGAACCTCTATGTCAAGGATTCAGTTAATCCCGTATAACGTTCCCTTTGTTCTTCGGTATGTTACTTGCCCGAGATTCGATCGTCGGTATCTCCATACCTAGTTCAACCTCGTTACTGGCAAGTCTCTTTACTCGTTCCGTAATACAAGATCCCGTGACTAACACTTAGCCACATTGCTTGCAAGGCTTGTTGTGATGTTGTATTACCGAGTGGGCCCTCGGATACCTCTCCGTCACACGGAGTAACAAATCCCAGTCTCGATCCATGCCAACTCAACAGACACCATCGGAGATACCTGTAGAGCACCTTTATAGTCACCCAGTTACGTTGCGACGTTTGATACACACAAGGCACTCCTCCGATATCCGTGAGTTGCATGATCTCATGGTCATAGAAACATATACTTGACATGCAGAAAACAGTAGCAATAAACTGACACGATCATATGCTATGTTTGTAGTTTGGGTCTTATCCATCACATCATTCTCCTAATGATGTGATCCCGTTATCAAATGACATCTCATGTCCATGGCTAGGAAACCTTAACCATCCTTTGATCAACGAGCTAGTCCATTAGAGGCATACTAGGGACATGGTTTTGTCTATGTATCCACACATGCATTTAAGTCTCCGATCAATACAATTATAGCATGGATAATAAACGATTATCATGAACAAGGAAATATGATAATAACTAATTTATTATTGCCTCTAGGGCATATTTCCAACAGTCTCCCACTTGCACTAGAGTCAATAATCTAGTTCACATCACCATGTGATTCGCATTGTTATGAATCTAACACCCAATGAGTTTTGGGGCTCGATCATGCTTTGCATGTGAGAGAGGTCTTATAGTCAACGGGTCTGCGATATTCATATCCGTGTGTACTTTGCAAATCTCTATGTCAAATCGTAAACACTGCTACCACACTCCACTTGGTACTATTTCCAAATGGCTGCTCCACTATACGTATCCAGATTGCTACTACTAGTCATCCGGATAGGTGTTAAAGTTTGCATCGATGTAACTCTTTACGACGAACTCTTTATCACCTCCATAATCAAGAAACATTTCCTTAGTCCTCTGGTTACTAAGGATAATTCCGACCGCTGTCCAGTGATCCACTCCTGGACCACTCTTGTACCCCTTGACAGACTCATGGCATGGCACACATAGGTGCGGTACACAGCATGGCATAATATAGAGCCTATGGCTAAGGCATAGGGGACGACGTTCGTCCTTTCTCTTTCTTCTGCCGTTGTCGAGCTTTGAGTCTCACTCAACTTCACACCTTACAAATCAGACGAGAACCATTTCTCTGGTTGATCCATTTTGAACTCTTTCAAAATCTTGTCAAGGTATGCACTCATTGAAAGTCTCATCAAGCATCTTGATCTATCTCTATAGATTTTGATGCTCAACAATTAGGTAGCTTTATCTAGGTCTTCCTTTGAAAAACACTTTTCAAACAACCTTTTATGCCTTCCAGAAATTCTACATTATTTCCGATCAACAATATGTCAACCACATATACTTCTTAGAAATTCTATAGTGCTCCCACTCACTTTGTTGCAAATACAAGTTTCTCGTAAACTTTGTATAAACTCAAAAACTTTGATCAACTCATCAAAGCGTATATTCCAACTCCGAGATGCTTGCTTCAGTCCATGGAAGGATCACCGAAGCTTGCACACCTTTTATCATCCTTAGGACTGGCAAAACCTTCTAGTTGTATCACATACAACCTTTCCTCAAGTAAACCGTTAAGGAAACGATGTTTTGACATCCATCTGCGAGATTTCATAATTGAAAAATGCAGCAACTGCTAACATAATTCCAACCGACTTTTAGCTTCGCTACGAGTGAGAAAGTCTCATCGCAGTCAACTCCTTGAACTTGTCACAAACATCTTTGCAAAAAGTCGAGCTTTACAAATGGTGACAATTACCATCAACGTCTGTCTTCATTTTAAAGATCCATTTGTACTCAACGACCTGCCGTTCAACGAGCAAGTCTACCAAAGTCTATACTTGGTTTTCATACATGGATCCTATCTCGGATTTCATGGCCTCCAACCATTTGTCGGAATCCGGGCCCATCATCGCTTCTCCATAGCTCGTAGGTTCATCGTTGTCCAACAACATGACCTCCAAGACAGGGTTGTCGTACCACTTAGGAGCAGTACACATCCTTGTCGACCTACGATGTTCGATAGTAACTTGATCCTGAAGCTTCATGATCATCATCATTAACTTCCTCTTCAACTAACGTAGGCTTCACAGAAACATCTTTCTACGCTGCGCTACTCTCTGGTTGAACAAAGGTTTAACAACCTCATCAAGTTCTATCTTCCTCCCACTCAATTCTTTCGAGAGAAACATTTCCTCGAGAAAGGATCCGTTTAAGCAACAAACACTTTGCACTAGGATCTAAGATTGAAGGTTCACCCAACTGATCTTAGGGTATTCTATGAAGATGCATTTGTCCGCCTTGGGTTCGACCTCATTAGGTGAAAACATTTTCCACACAAGTGTCACAACCCCAAATATTAAGAAATGACAGCTTAGGTTTCTATCAAACCATAATTCACACAGTGTCATCTCAACGGATTTAGATGATGCCCTATTTAAAGTGAATGTAGTTGTCTGTAATGCATAACCCCAAAAATTATAGTAGTAAAATGATAAGAGACATCACAGTATGCACTATATCAATAGAGCATGACTATGATGTTCGGACACACCATCACACCATGGTGTTCCAGGTGGCGTTAGTTGTGAAACAAATTTCACGTTGTCTTAAGTTGTATGCCAAACTCGTAACTCAGATATTCACCTCCACGATCATATCGCGGTCATTTTTATCTTCTTGTCACGATGATCTTTAAACTTCACTCTGAATTTGCTTGAACCTTTCAAACGATTCAGACTTGTGTTTCATTAAGTAAATATACACTATATCTACTCAAATCATCAGTGAAGGTAAGAAAATAACGATATCCACTGCACGCTACAAGACTCACTAGATTGCATACATCAACATGTATCATTTCCAATGAATCACTTGCCCGCTCCATCCAACGGAGTCCTTTAGCCATCTTGCCCAAGAGGCATGGTTCGCATGTCTCAACCGATTCGAAATCGAATGAGTCCAAATATCCATCAGCATGGAGTTTCTACATGCGCTTTATACCAATATGACATTTAGCGGCAGTGCCACAAGTATGTGGTACTATCATTAATAACTTTGTATCTTTTGACATCAATGTTATGAACATGTGTAATACTACGATCAAGATTTCAACAAACCATTCTCACTGGGTGCATGACCATTGAAGGTATTATTCATGTAAACAGAATAAACATTATTCTCTAACTTAAATGAATAACCGTATTGCAATAAACATGATCTAATCATGTCCATGCTCAACGCAAAACACCAAATAACATTTATTTAGTTTCGTCACTAATCCTGAAGGTAGAGAGAGCGTGCGATGTTGATCACATCAACCTTGGAAACACTTCCAACACATATCGTCACCTCACCCTTAGCTAGTTCTCCGTTTATTCCGTAGCCTTTATTTTGAGTTACTAACATTTAGCAACCGAACCGGTATCCAATACCCAGGTGCTACTAAGAGTACTATCAAGGTACACATTAGTAACTCGTATATCAAATATACTTCTATCAATGTTGCCAGCCTTCTTATCTACCAAGTATCTAGGGTTGTTCCGCTTCAGCGACCGCTCACCTCATAACAGAAGCACTTAGTCTCGGGTTTGAGTTCAACTTTGGATTGCTTCACTGGAGCAGCAACTGACTTGCTATCCATGAAGTTTCCCTCCTTGCTCTTGCCCTTCTTGAAACTAGTGGTTTGATTAACCATCAACACTTGACGCTCCTTCTTGATTTCTACCTTCACGGTGTCAAACATCGCGAACAGCTCAGGGATCAACATTTATTTCCCTGGCATTTTATAGTTCATCACCAAGTTCTAGTAGCTCAGTGACAGTGACTTGGAGAACTACATCAATCACTATCTTATCTGGAAGATCAACTCCCACTCGATTCAAGCGATTGTAGTACCCAGATAGTCTGAGCACATGCTCAACGATTGAGCTATTCTCTTTCATCTTGCAGGCAAAGAATCTCGTTGGAGATCCTATATCTCGCAACTCGGGCACGAGCCTGAGATCACAATCTCAACTCTTAGAACATCTCATATGTTCCGTGACGTTCAAAACGTTTCGGAGCCTCAATTCTAAGCCGTAATGCATGACGCACTAAACTCTCAAGTAGTCATCGAAACGTGCCTGTTAGATGTTCACAACATCTACAGACAACACTAGATGGGGTGGCGCACCGAGCGGTGCATTAAGGACATAAGCCTTATGTGCAGCAATGAGGACAATCCTCAGATCACGGACCCAGTCCGCAATTTTGCTACCAACATCTTTCAATTCTATTTCTCTAGGAACATATAAAAATACAAGGGAGCTACATCGCGAGCTAGTAATCTACAACATAATTTGCAAAGACACTTTGACTATGTTCATGATAATGAGTTCAATTAATCATATTACTTAAGAACTCCCACTCAAATTGACATCCCTCCGATCATTCGAGTGATACATGATCCAAATTCACCAACTCAAGTCCGATCATCACGTGAGTTGAGGTGGCTGCAATGGTGAACATCATTATGTTGATCATATCTACTATATGACTCATGTTCGACCTTTCGGTCTCTCGTGTTCCGAGGCCATGTCTGTACATGCTAGGCTCGTCAAGTTTAACCCGAGTGTTCTGCGCGTGCAAATCTGGCTTGCACCCGTTGTATGTGAACGTAGAGTCTATCACACCTGATCATCACGTGGTGTCTCAACACGACGAACTTTCGCAACGGTGCACACTCGGGGAGAACACAGTTCATCTTGAAATTCAAGTGAGGGATCACCTTATAATGCTACCGCCGTACTAAGCAAACAAGGTGCATAAAAGGATTAACATCTCATGCAATTCATAAGTGACATGATATGGCCATGAACTTGTGTTTAAGATCTCCATCTTCGAAACACCGGCATGATCTCCATCGTCACCGGCACGACACCATGATCTCCATCATCTTGATCTCCATCAATGTGTTGCCATTGGGGTTGTGGTGCCAGCCCTGCTTCTACTTCTATTGCTACCGCTTAGCGATAAAGTAAAGCATTACAAAGCGCTTAATGATTGACACGCAGGTCATACAATAATTAAAGACAACCCTATGGCTCCTGCCGGTTGCCGTACTCAACGACATGCAAGTCGTGAAATTCTATACATCACATGATCATCTCATACATCACATATATCTCATCATGTAATTGGCCATATCACATCACAACATACCCTCCAAAAACAAGTTAGACGTCCTCTAATTGTTGTTGCATGTTTTACGTGGCTGCTACGGGTATCTAGCAAGAACGATTCTCACCTACGCATAAACCACAACGGTGATACATAGATTGCTTTTCAACCTTCTCAAGGACCGCCTTTGTCGGATCCGATCCAACTAAAGTGAGAGAAACTGTCACCCGCAAGCCATCTAAGCAACAAGTTGCGTCGAGGGAACCGGTCTCTCGTAAGCGTACGAGTAATGTTGGTCCAGGCCGCTTCATCTCACAATCCCGCTGAACCAAAATCCAACCAAGGGAGGAAGCAATCTAAGCATCAACGACCACAAACCTTTTGTGTTCTACTCGAGATCTCATCGAACCATCAACCTAGCTCATGATGCCACTGTTGGGGAACGTCGCATGGGAAACAAAAATTTTCCTACACACACTCAAACCTATCCATGGTGATGAGCATCTACGAGAGGGAGAGTGGATCTACGTACCCTTGTAGATCGCTAAGCGGGAAGCGTTAAGAAACGCGGTTGGTGTAGTCGAACTTCTTCGCGATCCAAATCGCCGAGCGTCCCGCGATCCAATCACGAACCGTCCCGCAAACACATCATGATCCGTCCCGCGAACTCATCATGATCCGTCTCACGATCTTGATCACGATCTGTCCCGCGAACTCATCATGATCCGTTTCGTGATCACATCACGAACCGTCTCGCGATCTCGATCATGATCCTTCCGATCTAGCGCCGAACGGACGGCACCTCCGCGTTCAGCACACGTGCAGCTTGATGACGATCTCCACCGTCTCGATCCAGCGAGAGGAGGTGAAGAGGAGAGAGAGTTGACCGGCAGCGTGACGGCGCTCCGGTGATGGTGGTGGAGCAATTCCGGCAGGGCTTCGCCTAAGCGCTGCAGAAAACCGATCTAGAGGAGAAACTATGCACCGGTGTAACGGGTAGCACGTGGCCGGAAATTCTGTCCAAAAACCACCCAATCCACTAGTATATATAGGAGGAGAGGAGAGGAGAGGCATCCAAGGCCTTTGGGTCGGCCTAAATAGGAGGTGGGAGCAATCCTACTTCACCTCAAATCCTAGTTGGAGTAGGATTGCCTCCTATTGGCTGATTTCCCACTTTTTGCTTTAGGATTTTCTCTCTTGCGCCATGGGACTTAGTGGCTGTTTTCCCAGCCCACTAAGGGCTGGTTATTATTCTCCCATAGACCATGGACCTCTTGGGGTCGAAATACCCCTCCCGGAGGCCTCCCGGTACACTACCGGCACTTCCGGTACACTACCGATGAGCCTGAAACTTTTTCGGAAACCAAACTGGGACTTCCTATATATGAATCTTTACCTCTGGACCATTCTGGAGCTCCTCGTGACGTCCGGGATCTCATCCGGGACTCCGAACAAACTTCGTTCACCACCATACATAACTCTACACTACCGAAACGTCACCGAACCTTAAGTGTGCAGACCCTGCGGGTTCGAGAACTATGTAGACATGACCGAGACACCTCTACGGTCAATAACCAATGGCGGGACCTGGACGTCCACATTGGTTCCTACATATTCTACGAAGATCTTTATCGGTCGAACCTCTATGTCAAGGATTCAGTTAATCCCGTATAACGTTCCCTTTGTTCTTCGGTATGTTACTTGCCCGAGATTCGATCGTCGGTTTCTCCATACCTAGTTCAACCTCGTTACTGGCAAGTCTCTTTACTCGTTCCGTAATACAAGATCCCGTGACTAACACTTAGCCACATTGCTTGCAAGGCTTGTTGTGATGTTGTATTACCGAGTGGGCCCTCGGATACCTCTCCGTCACACGGAGTAACAAATCCCAGTCTCGATCCATGCCAACTCAACAGACACCATCGGAGATACCTGTAGAGCACCTTTATAGTCACCCAGTTACGTTGCGACGTTTGATACACACAAGGCACTCCTCCGATATCCGTGAGTTGCATGATCTCATGGTCATAGGAACATATACTTGACATGCAGAAAACAGTAGCAATAAACTGACACGATCATATGCTATGTTTGTAGTTTGGATCTTATCCATCACATCATTCTCCTAATGATGTGATCCCGTTATCAAATGACATCTCATGTCCATGGCTAGGAAACCTTAACCATCCTTTGATCAACGAGCTAGTCCATTAGAGGCATACTAGGGACATGGTTTTGTCTATGTATCCACATATGCATTTAAGTCTCCGATCAATACAATTATAGCATGGATAATAAACAATTATCATGAACAAGGAAATATGATAATAACTAAGTTATTATTGCCTCTAGGGCATATTTCCAACAAATATATCCTTGATAAGTCCTAATTATATATTCGAACCTTTCTAGCAATATGAATAACCATCCATGTTAGTGTATATCATCTCTTTTCTATAATGATGTGTTGCAGTACTAGAATCTAGATCCCTCATTCAAGTCAATAATGCTTGAAAATCAATTCATTTGCCAAATAAATGGTGACAATGATATCAGATATGTCAACCAGCCAATGTTGTATATAATTTTTATTTTATGAGCTATGGAATCAAGTGATACGTCCATCCAGAAAGAAATAACATGTCTTGTGTAACTAAAAAAATTCATAGAAAATGATGCTTAGTTCATGGGGTAGTTCTTGTTGGAATTTTGCTAGTAGGCCTTTGGCCCAAAGCCCAACTAAAATCTGAAATTCTCATGACCCATGCTTGCATAGTTGTGTGTGTGGTGTGAGTGGGACCCATGTTTAGTCCCATACTGCTAGTTTGGAGAGAGTTCCATCACTTTATAAGGAGAGCTCTTCTAGCACTTGTAAGAGAATGAGAAGAGAATAATGTTGGACATATGCCCTAAAGGCAATCATGTATGATGATATTTCCTATGTGTTTATGAATAAAGATAGTCCTTGGACATTATCATTAATGTGTATTAACAAGTATGTGACTTGTTTGTGAGACTATGCATTGTATGATGACTATCCTAAATGGTCCCTAGTCGAAAGGGTTGTGTGGACGCGCGGCCAGTTAGAGTAGCATATGACACGATGGATGGTCCGATCTCACTGACCATGTAGCATTGGATGCTAGCCAGATAATATGGACTCAGAAATGTCTGGTCGGATTCGACATAGTCGGATCCGAGTCGGGATGATGTCTGAATTGGACAGCCCCAACTATGAGATGCAGCGATAGGTCATCTGTGACTCTCTAGTGCAACATACGTTCTATGTCCTAAGACGTGAGCTGGTGCATGTACTCGGGATGGTGATAGACGTGCTTTGGGCCGACCAAACGCTACTCCGTGACTGGGTAGTTACAAAGGTAGTTTTCGGGCTTGTCCCGACCCATGCTGCGAGACTTGTTCGAGCAAGATGGGATTTGCCCCTACGATCAGGAGAGATATACTATGGGCCCCTCGGGGTGATCCGACCTGGATAAGCATGGCCATGCGATGAGGATTATGAGATAATCCGAAGTGTTGGTCGGATTCACCGGAACGAGAAAGAGGTCATGTTGCAACAAGGATGACCATGTCGCCTTGTGCACGACAACATATATCGTGTGGCAAGGGGAATAGAAGTGTGAAGTACACGTTTGCCTATCCATCTTCATCACACACTTGGAGTCGGCATGCCTTGCTAGAGGCCACTACCTACTAGTCGAGCCGGATGTGATCTGACTCGCAACCAAGTGAACGAGAACCTAAGGGGTCGCACGCTTAAGGGAAGGAAGACGTGGGCATTAGGATCCGTGCGAGGCCCAAGAGTTGAGCCCGCGCCGGATGCCTATATATAGTGGAGGTGCAACACACCCATCTGGTTGATCGCTTCGGTGCCGTCATTAGGGCTTTGCATATGTTGCAAATAGCCACCTCCACTCGCCGTCGACGACTGTGTGATCGGACCTAGAAGTTCACCGCACGGTGTTCCTCCTGCACGTGCGGATACCGTTAGAGGTGGTGTACTTGCGCCGCTCCGGCGAACCTGTACGTGGGATCCGGCGACCGGCTATTCGAGGGAGATCGGGCCGGCTGTTCGAGGTAGATCAGACGAGGAGGAGACTGATGTCTACTACGCAACCTTCTTCTTGTAGACTCGTGTTGGGCCTCCAAGCGCAGAGTTTTGTAGGACAATAGCAAATTTCCCTCAAGTGGATGACCTAAGGTTTATCAATCCGTGGGAGGCGTAAGATGAAGATGGTCTCTCTCAAACAACCCTGCAACCAAATATCAAAGAGTCTCTCGTGTCCTCAACACACCCAATACAATGATAAATTGTATAGGTGAACTAGTTTGGCGAAGAGATGGTGATACAAGTGTAATATGGATGGTAGATATAGATTTTTGTAATCTGAAAATATAAAAACAGCAAGGTAACTGATGATAAAAGTGAGCACAAACGGTATTGCAATGCTTGAAAACAAGGCCTAGGGTTCATACTTTCACTAGTGCAAGTTCTCTCAACAATACTAACATAGTTGAATTATATGTAAATCCCTCACGTGCGACAAAAAGTTCACTCCAAAGTCACAAATAGCGGAGAGCAAACGAAGAAATTATTGTAGGGTATGAAACCACCTCAAAGTTATCATCCCTATAAGTGTCACGAGCAGCCCTAGAGTTCGTACTAAAATAACACCTCAAGATACACATCAACCAAAACCCTAATGTCACCTATATACTCCAATGTCACCACGAGTACCCATGGGCTTGATTATACGATATGCATCACACAATTTCAGATTCATCATGTTCAATCCAACACAAAGAACTTCAAAGAGTGGCCAAAGTTTCTACCGGAGAGTCAAGCCGAAAACGTGTGCCAACCCCTATGCATAGATTCCCAAGGTCACGAACCCGCAAGTTGATCACCAAAGCATACATCAAGTGGATCAATAGAACATCCCATTGTCACCACGGATATCCCATCGCAAGACATATATCAAGTGTTCTCAAATCCTTTAAAGACCCAATCTGATAAGAAAACTTCAAAGGGAAAACTCAATTCATCACAAGAAGATAGAGAGGGGAAAACTCCATATGATTCATCTATATCGATAAAGCTCGCGGTACATCAAGATCATGCCATCTTAAGAACACGAGAGAGAGAGAGAGAGAGAGAGATAGAGATCCAACACATAGCTACTGGTACATACCCTGAGCCCCGAGGGTGAACTACTCCCTCCTCGTCATGGAGACCGCTGGGATGAAGAAGATGGCCTCCGATGATGGTTTCCCCCTCCGGCAGGGTGTCAGAACGGGCTCCCGATTGGTTTTTCGTGGCTACAGAGGCTTGCGGCGGCGGAACTACCGATCTAGGTTTCTTTCTGGAGGTTTTAGTATTTATAGGAATTTTTGGCATCAGTCTCACGTCAAGGGGGTGCTCGAGGAGTCCACAAGCCATAGGGGCGCGACCTAGGGGTGGTGGCCGCGCCCAGCAGGCTTGTGACCTCCTCGTCCACTTCCTGGCCCAGCTATTTGCTCCAGTATTTTTTATATTTTTCAAAAATATTCTCCATAAATTTTCAGCCCATTCCGAGGACTTCTATTTCTGCACAAAAACAACACCACGGCAGTTCTGCTGAAAACAACGTCAGTCCGGGTTAGTTCTAATAAAATCATACCAAAATCATATAGAATTATTTTAAACATGGCATAATACTTCATAAATTATAGATACGTTGGAGACGTATCAGCATCCCCAAGCTTAATTCCTGCTCGTCCTCGAGTAGGTAAATGATAAAAGAAATAATTTATGAAGTGTGAATGCTAGCAGGTGCACAAGTTTGATCAATGATAATTACAATCTCTTTTTTCTAGCATCATTATAAATCATAAACATTAGCTCATCTCATAAAACTTCTCATGATCGAGTAACAAGCTATTCACATGTTAAATTATAGACCATAAAGTTTCTTGAAAACTAACAAACTATGCTTTGAGTCACCAAACAATTGCAATTCATCTTATTTTCAGGAAGGGTCTATGTAAGAGCTTTGATTTAGCAAATTCCACATACTCAACTATCATATAGTCTTCCACGATTGCTAACTCTCAAAGCATATTTTTAGAGCAAATGGCATCCGTCGGACACAGAGAAAGATAGGGCCTTAAAGTTTCGCCTCCCAACTTATTTATCATATAGGTAATTGTCAACAATAATAATTCATGATCAAATATATTTGAATGGCCATATATGATTGGATCTTTCCCCAGCACATGATGCTTTCCAAGAGAAAAATGCAAAATATAGGAAATGGTGAAGATCACCATGACTCTTGTATAAAGGTAAGTACTAGAAAATAAAAGATAGGCCCTTCGTAGAGGGAAGCATTGATTTGCAGAGGTGCCAGAGCTCGAGCTTTTAAAATAGAGATGAATAATAATTTTGAGCGGTATGCTTTCATTGTCAACATAACAACCAAGAGATCTTGGTACCTTCCATGCTAGATACATTATAGGCGGTTCCCAAATAGAATGGTAAAGTTTTTGCTCCCCCTCCACCAATCAATCACACTCCACGGCGAGCCAAATCCATGGGTACCGTCCATACAAACAAAAATCCTGGGGGAGTTTTGTTTCATTATATTTTGATTTGATTTTTGAGCATGGAACTGGGCATTCCGAATACCAGCCACTTTCTCGTGAATGATAGTGAATCAACACATATCGTGAGAATAACCCACCTAGCATGGAAGATACTAACAGCCCCTAGTCACTATACGAGCAATTTGGGCATACAAAACAGAATATTATTTGAAGGTTTAGAGTTTGGCACATGCAAAATTACTTGGAACGGCAGGTAAATACCGCATATAGGTAGGTATGGTGGACTCTTATGGAACAACTTTGGGTTTAAGGGTGTTTGGATGCACAAGTAGTATCTCTACTTGATGCGGAAGTTTTGGCTAGTATGAGGTGGAAGCAAGCACCACATGTTGGAGGATCCATAACAATATAACTTATATATAAATATACCCAAGCGTAACTCCTTACGTTGTCTTCCTTGTACAACTTCAACTAATTTGCTCAAGTTTGAAAATAATTAATGGGGCTCACAATCATATAAGATGTCCAAGATAGTATATTTATATGTGTAATCTCTCTTCCTACTATATTCTTTCATGAATTGTTCAATTGACCAATGCGGTGTTTGCTAACTTTCAATAAATTTTACCACCTATGCTTCTTATATGTGAAGTCATTACTCCCCATGGGATAAGCATATAAAAAATATATAATTTCAGATTTATGATATTTAATTCATTCAACCATTTACTCATAGGATATAAGTAAAGCACGAGAGTAAATGATAAAACTACTCCAAAACATATAAGTGAAGATCAATGAGTAGTCAAACAATTAAGTAGCTATGTGAGGACTTTCTCTATCTCTCTCAATAAAGATTTTCATATCTAAGTATTTTATTTAAAACATAAAGCAAAATAAAAATAGCACTCCAAGAATAGGACGCATCATGTGAACGGATAAAAATTTAGGCTCAACATAGGCTAACCGATAGTTGACGAAGAGAGGTGGGATGCGTAGAATCCCCAAGATTAGATGCTTGAGAGTTCTTGAAATATTTACTTGAGGTGCCTTGGGCATCCCCAATATTGAGATTTTTTATCTTGTTCAATCCTCTCATATCCCAGTTTTACCTATTCTGAAAAAACTTCATCCACACAAAACTCAAAAAGAACTCGTGAGATAGGTTAGTACACATAAGAACAAATCAACACTTCATGTACTGCGAGGACAAGTTGCACAATAATTTCAAGCATTAGGTGTTGTATACTATCATTTCCACAATTTATATCTACCAATATAGGCTATGGAAACTATAGGTTAAGTAGATAACAAAACTATAACAAGCAATCTGTAGCAATTTATGTAAACAGTGTACTTCTGTAACTCAACAATTTATGTAAATTTAGGAAACGCTAAATACTTTATATTAAAATATTTTGTAAAAATTTCCACATTCCAGTAAAATATGAAAATTCAAACACCACAACATAAGTTTATGTTTTTACCCAGCACACATCAAACATGCAATTCAAGCATCCTAAAGGCAATTCTTGAAACTTTTTATTGAAAAACAAGATTATAAATAACACCTAATATAGAACAACAAAATAAAATTACGATACAAGAAAAAATTCATATTATGTGACGAATAAAAATATAGCTCCAAGTAAGATATACCAATAATGTTGAAGACGAAAGAGGAGATGCCTTCCGGGGCATCCCCAAGATTAGGCGCTTGAATGTTCCTTGGAAATTACCTTGGGGGTGCCTTGGGCATCCCCAATATTAGGTTCTTTTTAATCCTTATTCTCCTCATATTGGTGTCTCACCCAAAACTTGAAAACTTCAATCACACAAAACTTAACGGAACTTTGTGAGAAGGGTTAGTGTAATAAATAAAGAGCATTCACTTAGGTACTGGCAAGACAAGATTCATCATTGTTCCCAAATAATACTTACTATATTATATCATTCCCATAACTTATATCACTGAATATAAGCTATGGAAACACTAAAACAAGCAAACTATGCATGCAAAACAGAATCTGCCAAAAACAGAACAATGTGTAAAGATCTGAACGATCACCATACTTACCTGACTCTAAAAATTCTGAAAAATTAGGACATATCACATAATTGGCATAGAAATGTTGTGTAAATATTTCAGAATTTTTGACTCTCCAATAAAATCAGATAATTCATATACTGGACGCAAAACTTTCTGTTTTTGCACAGAATCAAACAAGCAAGTATCCACACTATGACAAAGGCTTTACTTGGCACTTTATTGAAATAAAAGACACAAAACACGATTAATACAGTATCTTAAGCATGTGAAATCATAAGAACATAAGGTAAAAGTGTTGGTTTGTCGCCCAACAAGCGCTTTTCTTTAATGCCTTTTAGCTAGCTATGATTATTTCAATGATGTTCGTATAGGAATAATATTTGAAACATGCAAAAAAGCATCATGAATCTCATGGCAAGCACATTTAAGTCTAACCCAGTTCCTATGCATAGGGATTTTGTGAGCGAACAATTTATGGGAGAAATAATCAACTAGCATAGCAAGGCAAAACAAGCATAAATTCAAAACCTTGAACACATAGTGAGGAAACTTGATATTATTGCAATTCCTACAAGCATATGTTCCTCCCTCATAATATTTTTCAGTAGCATCAGGAAGGAATTCCACAATATAACCAGCACATAATATATCTCTTCATGATCCACAAGCATAGAAATTTTGTCACTCTCCACATAAGCAATTTTCTTTTCATTCATAATAGTGGGAGAAAACTCAACAAAATAACTATCATGAGATACTTGATTGACATAACCACATTGAATATTAAAATCATAATGACAAGTTTCATGGTTACTATCACTCTTTATAGCATACATGTCATTGATGTCTACTACACAACTTTATTCTTGTAGACAAGTGTTGGGCCTCCAAGCGCACAGTTTTGTACGACAGTAACAATTTTCCCTCAAGTGAATGACCTAAGTTTTATCAATCCGTGAGAGGTGTAGGATGAAGATGGTCTCACAAACGACCCTGCAACCAAATACAAGAAATCTCTTATGTCCCCAACACACCCAATACAATGGCAAATTGTATAGGTGCACTAGTTTGACAAAGTGTAATATGGATGGTAGAAATATATTTCTATAATCTGAATAAATAAAAACAACAAGGTAGCAAATAAAAAAGTGAGCACAAATGATATTGCAATGATTGAAAATGAGGCCTAGGGTCCGTACTTTTGCTAGTGTAATCTCTCAACATGCTAACATAGTTGGATCATATAACCATCTCTCAACGTGCAACCAAGAATCACTCCAAAGTTCCTATATAGCGGAGAACATAAGAAGAAATTGTTTGTAGGGTACGAAACCACCTCAAAGCTATTCTTTCCGTTCGATCTATCCTAGAATTCATACTAAAATAACAGAAGCTATTCTTTTTGATCGATCTAATCAAGAGTTCGTACTAAAACAACACCAAATAATTTCAGATTCATAATACTCAATCCAACACAAAGAACTTCAAGGAGTGCCCCAAGATTTCTACCGGAGAAACAAAGACAAGAACGTGCATCGACCCCTATGCATAGATTACCCCAATGTCAACGCGGGAATCCGCAAGTTGAATGCCAAATACATATCAAGTGAATCAATACGATACCCCATTGTCACCACGAGTATTTGCAAGATATATATCAAGTGTTCTCAAATCCATTAAAGTATTCAATCCGATAACAACGAAATCTCAAAGGGAAAACTCAATTCATCACAAGAAGAGTATAGAGGGGAGAAACATCATATGATCCATCTATGTTAACAAAGCCCATGATATATCAAGATCGTGACATCTCAAGATCACGAGAGAGAGAGAGAGATTAAACACATAGCTACTTGTACAAACCCTCATCCCCGAGGGTGGACTACTCCCTCCTCATCGTGGTGGCCGCCGGGATGATGAAGATGGCCACCAGTGATGATCTCCCCCTCCGGCAAGGTGCCGGAACGGGCTCCCGATTGGTTTTCGGTGGCTATAGAGGCTTACGGCGGCGGAACTTCTGATCTAGGTCTACCCCGAAGGGTTTCGGAATATTTGGGAATTTATAGTGCAAAGATGGGGTGCGGGAGGCCACCGAGGTGGGCACAACCCACCTGGGCGCGCCAGGGGGCCCTAGCACGCCCTGGTGGTGTTGGCCCCCTCGGGGCACCCCCTAGGTGTAGCTTTGGCCCATTGGGTTCCTTCTGGTCCAAAAAAAATCTCCGAAAAGTTTCATGGTGTTTGGACTCCGTTTGATATTGATTTCCTGCGATGTAAAAAACAAGCAAAAAAACAGCAACTAGCACTGGGCACTGGGTCAATAGGTTAGTCCCAAAAAATGATATAAAGTTGCTATAAAATGATTGTAAAACATCCAAGAATGATAAATAACAGCATGAATACTTCATAAATTATATACGTTGGAGACGTATCAGCATCCCCAAGCTTAATTCCTACTCGTCCTGAAGTAGGTAAATGATAAAAGAAATAATTTATGAAGTGTGAATGCTAGCAAAGTGCATAAGTTTGATCAATGATATTTTCAATCACTTTTCCTAGCATCATGATAGCAATTCTTTCTTATAAAACTTCTCATGTTAAAGTAGCAACCAGTTCACATGTTAAGGATCAAACCATGAATTCTCTTGAAACTCAACAACCTATGTTCTCAGTCACTAAGCAATTGCAATTCAACTTATTCAACAGAATTTAAGTAAGAGCTCCACATACTCAACCATCATATAGTCTTTTATGATTGCTAACACTCACCGCGTACACATGAGCAAAATGTTTCAACCGGACACATAGAAAGATAGGGGATTATTGTTTTGCCTCCCAACGTATTCACCTCAAGAGTGATGTCAACAATAATAACTCACGCTACCCATATTCAACTGGACATATGTGCCTAGATCTTTCCTCACCACATGATGCTTGACAAAGGAGAAAAATAAAAAGGAATAGAGAGAAAACTTTGACTCCTTGCATAAAAGTAAATACTGAAAAGTAAAAGATAGGCCCTTCGTAGAGGGAAGCAGAGGTTGCCATGCGCTTATTTGTTTGTATGCTCAACCCCTTAGTGCAAAAGAATGTCACGTTATATTGCCCCTTATGATAGCAACCTTTATTATACAGTCCATCGCTTTTATTACTTTGCCATCACAAGTTCGTACAACGCTCAATTTTCTCTTACACTAAATGATCTCACACTTTTAGAAGCAATTTTTATTGCCTTATTGCACCGATGACAACTTACTTGAAGGATATTGCTCAATCCTTAGGTAGGTATGGTGGACTCTTGAAAATAAGATTTGGGTTTAAGGGTTTTTGGATGCAAAAATCTCTACTTGGTGCGGAATTTTTGGCTAGCAAAGATGGGGGGCAAGCACCACATGTTGAAGGATCTATGACAATATAACTTCTATGTGAATATGAAAAACATAAATCATTACATTGTCTTCCTTGTCCAACGTCAACAATTTTGGCATATGATATTTTGATGAGGGCTCACAATCACAAAAGATTTCCAAGATAGTGTATCTGCATGTGAAAGTTCTCTTCCTTATACTAATTATTCATGAATTGCTTGTATGACCAATATTGTGATTGTCAAGCCTCAAAATATTTCACTTTTATAAACCCAATGTGAAGCTACCACTAGGCATGATATGGTTTCAACGTCATGACATTCAATTTATTCAACAATTTACTCAAAGGATATAAGTGAAGCACAAGAGTAAATGACATAGAAAAGAGCTTCGTTGACGGGATGTGAATGCCGCTTACTTAGCCTCCTTGGCAATTACTTGAGGACACCATTTTATTTAAAAACTTTAAGATATAATTATTTTATTAAAACATCAAGCAAAACAAAATAACATTTCAATAATAGCACACATCATGTGAAGAAGCAAAAACTTAGGATCAACCGATACTAACTGATAATTGTTGATGAAGAAAGGTGGGATGCCTACTAGGGCATCCCCAAGCTTAGATGCTTGATACTTATTGAAATATTATCTTGGGATTCCTTGTTCATCCCCAAGCTTGAGCTTTTTTGTCTCCTTAATTCCTTTCATATCACGGTTTACCTAATACTGAAAACTTCATCCACACAAAACTAAACAAGAACTCGTGAGATAAGTAAGTATAAACTAATGCAAAAACCTTATCATTCTCTACTTTATAAAATCACTAAAATTATTATTAAACATTTCATACTAAATGCCTCTGCCTATTTAATACTCCTATCCTCAAATAAAATCATTAAACAAGCAAACATATGCAAACAATGCAAACATAACAGCAATCTGCCAAAACAGTACAGTCTGTAAAGAATGCAAGAGTATCCATACTTATTCAACTTTAAAAATTCTGAAAATCTAACACACTGTAGAAAAATTATCAGAGATTATTTTCCAAAAAGTTTCAACAATTTATCACATTTTGACTTTTCTAGGGCAACAGCGATAATCTTTCTGTTTTCAAACAACAACATGTAGACTTGCAAAATAAGTATGGTAAAGGCTATCCTTGACATTTTTATTGAAAATAAAGATGAAAAACATTATTATAAATAACATAAAGCAAATCCTAGTAAAGTAAAATGACGCTTCAAGCAAAACACATATCATGTGAGGAATGAAAATATAGCTCCAAGTGAGGTTACCGATAATGTTGGAGACGAAAGAGGGGATGCCTTTCGGGGCATCCCCAAGATTAGTTGCTTGGATATTCCTTGAATGTTACCTTGGGGGTGCCTTTGGAATCCCCAAGCTTAGGTCCTTGTCCCTCCATATTCTACTCATATCGATATCTCACCCAAAACTTGAAAACTTCAGTCACACAAAACTTAATGAAACTTCGTGAGATGAGTTAGTATGATAAAGAGCAAACCATTCACTTTGGTACTGTGAAGACAAGATCCATAATTTTACTCAAACAATGAATACTATAGCATATCATTTACACAGTTTATATTGAGTAATATAAGCCATAGAAACTAGATAACAAGCAAACTATGCATTGAAAGTAGAATCTGTCAAAAACAGAACAATCTGTAAAGATTTGAATTGTTCTCATACTTCTGCAACTCTAAAAATTCTGACAAATTAGGAAAGCGCAGGTAATTTGTGTATCAATCATGTGTAAAAATCTCAGGTAAAAATCACGTTCAGGTGAATTATATAAATTCCTTGACTAGGTGCAAAAGTTTCTGTTTTTGGACACAATCAAGTCAACTATCATCCACACTATCCCAAAGGCTTTAGTTGGCACTTTATTGAAACAAAAACTATAAAACATGATTACCACAGTAGCCTAATCATGTGAACACACAAAAACAGTAGTTAAAAGTGTTGGGTTGTCTCCCAACAAGCGCTTTTCTTTAATGCCTTTTAGCTAGGCATGATGATTTCAATGATGCTCGCATAAAAGAAAAGAATTGAAACATGAAGAGAGCATCATGAAACACATGTCAAGCACATTTAAGTTTAACCCACTTCCTATTCATAGGGATTTTTTGAGCAACCAACCCATGAAAACAAGAACCAACTAGCATAGGAAGGCAAAACAAGCACAACTTCAAAACAATCAACACATAGAGAAGAAACTTGATATTATTGAGATATGTAAGAGCATAAGTTCCTCTCTCATAATAATTTTCAGAGGCATCATGAATGGATTCAACAATATAACTATCACATACAACACTCTTTTCATGATGCACAAGCATAGAAAATTTATTACTCTTTATGGCATACATGTCATCATAATAATCATCATAGATAGCAACGTTATTGTCATAGTCAATTGAAACCTCTTCCAAAATAGTGGATGTATCACTAAATAAAGTCATGACCTCTCCAAATCCACTTTCATCAATATTGTAATAAGATTCAACATCCTCCAAAATAGTTTGATCACTACTACCTAGAGTTGACACTCTTCCAAACCCACTTTCATCAATGTAATCATCATAAATAGGAGGCATGCTATCATCATAATAAATTTTCTTATCGAAAGTAGAAGGAATCGAAGGATCATATTCATTAATCAAATCATCCCCAAGCTTATGACAAGCATTATTTCCAGCAAATAAATCTTCAAACATATCATACTCATTAAACATAACATCCCCAAGCTTGTGGATTTGCATATCACCACAATCATTGTTATCAATAGCATGAATGACACCAATAGTATAGCAAACATTATTATCATATTATTCCAAGAAAGTGCTAAAATTATTCTCAAGCTCATAAGGGACATCATTGCCTTCCCAATCATAATCATTACAACAAGTAGTAGGTATCACAAAATCATACTCAATATCATCATCCTCCATCAACATATTAGATTCACTTTCATGAGGCACAATGGTGATAGGAGCAACATTATTTGGGAGAGATACCTTTTTACCTCTATTCTTTCTTTCTTTTTTCTTCACCACATCATGTGTGGGTTTAATTAATTTTTTCAAGCTTCTTGTTGAAGAGATTGATTGTATAAGAAGCTTCTCCTCGTTACCCGATTCATCATAATATAAACTAGGAGGGTACTGGGAAATATTTTCCCTTTCATTAGTACTCTCTTCATATTCTATTTGTTTTCTTCTCTTTAGATAGTTGGCAATATAAGGATTCTCAATGCAATTTACCGCACAAAACATATAAATTTCCTCTAGATCAAAATTAAGAAATCTCTCGGGATTTGGAAAACCCTTAGTTATACGTTTCATTTCTTCATACCCCAAAAGAAGACTAAGCTCTTTATGATGCTCAAGGGTAATCAAGTTGTCACAATTTTTGGACACGATTTGATCATGAAATAATTTGCATTGGAGATTTAAATGACCACATTCATTGCAAAGTTCACAAGGATGGTGAAAGAAATTACATCTTTCAGCACAATCATCTAGCTCTCTTGCAACTTTTTTGTTTCTAAATATTTATGCTTCTTACAAAATATGCTCTCTTGCAACTTTTGGCGATGGTGAGGAGCTCGGGGCCGGAGGTGTGGGCACGGGCGGCGTCCCGGGCGGCGTCAGGCCGGGTTCGGGGAGGAACGGGAGCGGGCGGCGTCAGAGATCGGCGTGAGGAGGCGAGACGGTGACGGCGCGGCGAGACGACGACGATGCGGCGATGTCGCGAAGAGAAGAAGAATGGAGGGTAACTGAATTTTTTTGAAGTGTTGTATATATAAGGAGGCCTTTAGTCGCGGTTGGTGGCTCCAACCGCGACTAAAGACCCCCCCTTTAGTCGCGGTTGGAGCCAAAAACCGTGACTAAAGGTGAATTTCAGCGGGCGCGGGCGACGAGAAGCGAAACCCTTTAGTCGCGATTGGTGGCTCCAACCGCGACTAAAGGGGAGGGGTCTTTAGTCGCGGTTGGAGCCACCAACCGCGACTAAAGGGGTGTTCCTGGAACGACGCACTGCGATGGAAGTTTAGTCCCACCTCGCTAGTTGAGGGGCGCAAGTCGAGGGGCGCCTCGACCAGTTTATAAGCCCCGACGCGGGCACTGCATTGAGCTCCTCTCTAATGCAGGCCTTCTGGCCCTACCTCTGCTACGATTCCCTGTGGGCTTACTGGGCCTTGCGGGCCTGCATCCTGGCCCAGGCTGGGTTTCTAGTCGTATGCACGTCGTGGCGGCCCAGTAGGCGGGATTTTTTTTTTCATTTTTTCATTTTTTGCTTTATTTATTTTCTTTTGTTTCTGAGTTTTTTTGTGCTTTATTGAGAGTTAATGAGTGAATCTTTTTGTGTTAGGTCAAAAAAATTATAAACTTTCTGTTAGTGGTAGTAGTTTTCAAATTCAAATAGTTTAAATTTGAATCATTTGAAATTTGTGTGAATCACTAGTTTTTGAATAACTTCACTTTAAAAATATATTTTCCATTGATTCTTTGTTCTACTATTTAATATTATTGTGTTTTATCATTATATCCAATTTGGTAATTCTTAGGTTATTTAAAAAATGAAATGCCTTTGTAACAAACGAGTTTTAGTCTGAAACCCTGATACTTCGAATGAGATTGTCCATTTTGTACACGAAGTGCATTCAGTTTTTGCCTAACCCTCTCAACTTTTTAGCACCTGCTATGTGGATGAAATGATGATACCATGCCAACTTTCAACCTTTTCAGAGTTCATTTGTAGTGCTTATCAATTTTAGGGTCATTTAGCTCAAAAAAATCAGTAAATGCATGAAAAATAGCAAATGAAGTCAGAAAGGGTTGAAAATTGATGGCCTCCCTTCGAATGGTGCATATTGAACGCACAAAAAGTCTGGAGTTTAAATAAGTTAAAAAATGAAATGCCTTGGTAACAGGCGAGTTTTCGTTTGAAACCCTGATACTTCGAAAGAGATTGTCCATTTTGTACACGAAGTGCATCCAGTTTTTGCCGTAACCCTCTCAAATTTTTAGCACATGCTATGTGGGTGAAATGATGATATCATGCCAACTTTGAACCTTTTGAGAGTTCATTTGTAGTGCTTATCAATTTCAGGGTCATTTAGCTCAAAAAAAATCAGTAAATGCATGAAAAATAGCAAATGAAGTCGGAAATGGTTGAAAATTGATGGCCTCCCTTCGAATGGTGCATACTAAACGCACAAAACGCATAAGTACACTACTATTACAAAGATTCCCTTTGGTTTGTCCGAAGTGGGACTTTCTAGATATATAAGTCCGGAAACTAACTAGAGAAGCCGGTCACATCCCAGAGTGGGATCTTTGGGTGTAAAACTTTTTCTTCACGTGTGTCTCTTTGTGTCGTAACCATGGACAATCTTCATTGTTTAACTTGATGCTAGGGTCAACATTCACTGTGAAGGGAGCAATTTCATGAAACTTTTCATAATCTTCTGACATGTCTGTCTTGTCCTCCACTCCCACGATGTTTCTTTTCCCTTGAAGAACTATGTGGCGCTTTGGCTTATAGCATGATGTATTTACTTCCTTATCTTTTCTTTTTCTCGGCTTGGTAGACATGTCCTTCACATAGAAAACTTGTGCCACATCATTGGCTAGGACGAATGGTTCGTCTGCGTACCCAAGATTGTTGAGATCCACTGTTGTCATTCCGTACTGCGGGTCTTCCTTTACCCCGCCTCCTGTCAGATTGACCCATTTGCACCTAAACAATGGGACCTTCAAATCAAGTCCATATTCAAGTTCCCATATCTCCTCTATGTAACCATAGTATGTGTCCTTTGGCTCATTGTTGTTTGTGTTGGGAATATGCCCTAGAGGTAATAATAAATTAGTCATTATCATATTTCCTTGTTCATGATAATCGTTTATTATCCATGCTATAATTGTGTTGATCGGAAACTCAGATACATGTGTGGATACATAGACAACACCATGTCCCTAGTATGCCTCTAGTAGACTAGCTCGTTGATCAAAAGATGGTTAAGGTTTCCTAGCCATGGACATGAGATGTCATTTGGTAACGGGATCACATCATTAGGAGAATGATATAATGGACAAGACCCAAACTACAAACGTAGCATATGATCGTGTCAGTTTATTGCTACTGTTTTCTGCATGTCAAGTATGTGTTCCTATGACCATGAGATCATGCAACTCACTGACATCAGAGGAGTACCTTGTGTGTATCAAACGTTGCAACGTAACTGGGTGACTATAAAGGTGCTCTACAGGTATCTCCAAGGGTGTCTGTTGGGTTGGCATGGATCAAGACTGGGATTTGTTACTCCGTGTGACGGAGAGGTATCTTAGGGCCCACTCGGTAATACAACATCACAATAAGACTTGCAAGCAATGTGACTAAGTGTTAGTCACGAGATCTTGTATTACAGAATGAGTAAAGAGATTTGCCGGTAACGAGATTGAACTAGGTATAGAGATATCGACGATCGAATCTCGGGCAAGTAACATACCGAAGAACAAAAGGAACATCATACGGGATTAACTGAATCCTTGACACAGAGGTTCGACCGATAAAGATCTTCATGGAATATGTAGGAACCAATATGGTCATCCAGGTCCCGCTATTGGTTATTGACCATAGAGGTGTCTCGGTCATGTCTACATAGTTCTCGAACCCGCAGGGTCTGCACACTTAAGGTTCGGTGACGTTTCGGTAGTATAGAGTTATGTATGATGGTGACCGAAGGTTGTTCAGAGTCCCGGATGAGATATCAGACGTCACAAGGAGCTCTGTAATGGTCTGGAGCTAAAGATTGATATATAGGAAGTCCTATTTTGGTCGCCGGAAAAGTTTCGGGCTCATCGGTAGTGTACCGGGAGTGCCGGTAGTGTACCGGGGGACCATCGGGAGGGGTATTTGGACCCAAGAGGCTACATGGGCTGTGGGAGGATAAATACCAGCCCTTAGTGGGCTGGTTGAAGTCCCACAAAGGGCCCATGCGGCTGGGAAGAAAAGCCCAAGGAGAAAAAGGTGGAAAAAGGCAAAAAGTCTAAATAAGGAAGGAGTCCTGATCCTAATAGGATTGGAGTAGGACTCCTCCACCTCCAATTTCGGCCAGATCTTGAGGGTTTGAGGCTGCCTCCTCCCCTCCCTGCCTCCTATATATACTAGAGGATTTAGAGGTAAAAGCTAACCCTAATAGCCACGTGCTACCCGTTCCTCTAGTGCATAGTTTCTCCTCTAGATCAGTTTTCTGCAGTGCTTAGGCGAAGCCCTGTCGGAGTAGCTCCACCACCATCGCCGGAGCACCGTCACGCTGCCGGAGAAATCTTCTACCTCTCCTCTCCCTCTTGCTGGATCAAGAAGGTGGAGATCGTCATCGAGCTGTACGTGTGCTGAACGCGGAGGTGCCGTCCGTTCGGCGCTAGATCGGAAGGACCGTGATCAAGATCGCGGGACGGATCGTGATGAGATCGCGGGACGGATCGTGATGAGTTCGCGGGACAGATCGTGATTGGATCGCGGGACAGATCGTGATGAGATCGCGGGACGCTCGGCGATTTGGATCGCGAAGACGTTCGACTACACCAACCGCGTTTCTTAACGCTTCCCGCTTAGCGATCTACAAGGGTATGCAGATCCACTCTCTGTCTCGTAGATGCTCATCACCATGGATAGATCTTGCGTGGGCGTAGGAAATTTTTTGTTTCCCATGCAACGTTCCCCAACAGTTTGCTGCATCAAAGCGGACACCACTGTTTTGGTTGGCGCTCTTTTTATCTTGGGCGACCGTGTAAAATGTATTCCCATTTATCTCGTACCCTTTGAAAGTCAATATAGTCGAAGATGGTAACTTGGATAGCAAGTACATGTTATCTTCAATAGTGTCGTCATGCATGAGACGTGTCTGCAACCAACCGGCGAAAGTCACCGTTTGTTCATGTGTAATCCAGTCGTCAGACTTCTCCGGGTGTTTGGAGCGTAGAATATTCTTGTGTTTCCTGATATATGGAGCCACCAAGGCGGAAATTTGTAGAACTGTGTAGTGTGCTTGCGCCAAAGAATGCTCGTCCCAGCATATTAGTGAATTCTTTCCTAGCGTGCCTTTTCCACCCAGTCCGCCATCATGCCACGATTCGGGAACACCTGTCGGCTTAATGTAAGGAATAAAGTCAACACAAAACTCAATGACCTCCTCTGTTTAATGGCCCTTGGAGATGCTTCCTGTTGGCCTAGCACGATTATGAACATATTTCTTTAAGACTCCCATGAACCTCTCAAAGGGGAACATATTGTGTAGAAATACATGACCCAGAATGGCAATATCCTTGACTAGGTGAACTAGGACATGTGTCATGATATTGAAGAAGGATGGTGGGAACACCAACTCGAAACTAACAAGACATTGCACCAAATCATTCTCTAACCTTGGTAGGATTTTTGGATCGATTACCTTCTGAGAGATTGCATTCAGGAATGCACATAGCTTCACAATGGCTAATCGAACGTTTTCTGGTAGAAGCCCCCTCAATGCAACTGGAAGCAGTTGCGTCATAATCACGTGGCAGTCATGAGACCTTAGGTTCTGGAACTTTTTCTCCGCCATATTTATTATTCCCTTTATATTTGACGAGAAGCCAGACGGGAGCTTCATACCGAGCAGGCATTCGAAGAATATTTCCTTCTCTTCTTTGGTAAGAGCATAGCTGGCATGACCCTGAAACTGCTTTGGATCCATGCCGTCTTTTCCATGCATACGTTGCTGGTCCTCCCGTGCCTCCGGCGTATCTTTTGTCTTCCAATACACGCCCAAGAAGCCTAGCAGGTTCACGCAAAGATTCTTCGTCATGTGCATCACATCGATTGCAGAGCGAACCTTGAGGTCTTTCCAATACGGTAGGTCCCAAAATATAGATTTCTTCTTCCACATGGGTGCGCATTTGTCAGCGTCATTCGGAACAGATTGTGCACCAGGACCCTTGCCAAAGATTAATTTTTAATCCTTGACCATATCAAGTATTTCATCACCCGTACGGTGGCGAGGCTTCTTCCGGTGACCTGCCTCACCTTTGAAATGCTTGCCTTTCTTTCTTACGGGATGCCTGCTCTGAAGAAATCGACGATGCTCCAGATACACATTCTTCTTACATTTATCCAAATATATACTGTCGGTATCATCTAAACAGTGCGTGCATGCATGGTATCCCTTGTTTGTTTGTCCTAAAAGGTTACTAAGAGCAGGCCAATCATTGATGGTTACAAACAGCAACGCATGTAGGTCAAATTCCTCCTGATCTTTCGCATCCCACGCACGTACATCTTTTCCATTCCACAGCTGTAAAAGTTCTTCAACCAATGGCCTTAGGTACACATCAATGTCGTTGCTGAGTTGCTTGGGGCCTTGTATGAGCACTGGCATCATAATGAACTTCCGCTTCATGCACAACCAAGGAGGAAGGTGATAGATACATAGAGTCATAGGCCATGTGCTATGATTGTTGTTCTACTCCCCAAAAGGATTAATGCCATCTGCACTTAAACCAAACCATACGTTCCTTGCATCCTTTGCAAAGTCCTTCCACTTTCTCTCGATTTTTCTCCACTGCGACCCATCAGCGGGCACTCTCAACTTCCCGTCTTTCTTACGGTCTTTATTGTGCCATCGCATCAACTTGGCATGCTATTTGTTTTGGAACAAACGTTTCAACACTAGTATTATAGGTGTTGGGGAACGTCGCATGGGAAACAAAAAAATTCCTACGCACACGCAAATCTATCCATGGTGATGAGCATCTACGAGAGGGAGAGTGGATCTACATACCCTTGTACATCGCTAAGCGGGAAGCGTTAAGAAACGCGGTTGGTGTAGTCGAACATCTTCACGATCCAAATCGCCAAGCGTCCCACGATCTCATCACGATCCGTCCCGCGATCCAATCACGATTCGTCTCATGAACTCATCACGATCCGTCCCGCGATCTCATCACGATCCATCTCATGATCTTGATCATGATCTGTCCCGCGAACTCATCACGATTTGTTCCCCGATCTCATCACGAACCGTCTCGCGATCTCGATCACGGTTCTTTCGATCTAGCGCCGAACGAACGGCACCTCCGCGTTCAGCACACTTGCAGCTTGATGACGATCTCCGCCGTCTTGATCCAGCAAGAGAGTGCGGAGAGGTAGAAGAGTTCACCGGCAGCGTGACGGTGCTCCGGTGATGGTGGTGGAGCAATTCCTGCAGGGCTTCGCCTAAGCACTGCAGAAACCCAATCTAGAGGAGCACCGGTGGAACGGGTAGCACGTGGCCGTAAATTCTATGCAAAAACCCTCTATTCCACCAGTATATATAGGAGGAGAGGAGAGGCAGCCTTGGCGCAAGGGCAAGGCCCTCTAGGAGTCGGCCGGCCAAGGTGGAGGAGTCCTACTCCTCCTTCACTCCTAGTAGGAGTAGGACTCTTCCTTTTTTGCCTTTTTCTCCACTTTTCTCTTTAGGCTTTTCTCTCCTAGTGCATGGGCCTCGTGTGGCTATTCCACCAGCCCACTAAGGCTGGTTAAAACTCTCCCACAGCCCATGAACCCTCTTGGCTCGAAATACCCCTCCCGGAGGTCTCCCGGTACACTACCGGCACTCCCGGTACACTACCGATGAGCCCGAAACTTTTCCGGCGACCAAACTGGGACTTCCTATATATGAATCTTTACCTCCGGACCATTCCGGAGCTCCTTGTGACGTCCGGGATCTCATCCGGGACTCCGAACAACCTTCGGTCATCACCATACATAACTGTTGGGGAACATCACATGGGAAACAAAAAATTTCCTACGCACACACAAACCTATCCATGGTGATGAGCATCTACGAGAGGGAGAGTGGATCTACGTACCCCTGTAGATCGCTAAGCGGGAAGCGTTAAGAAATGCGGTTGGTGTAGTCGTACTTCTTCGCGATCCAAATCGCCGAGCGTCCCGCGATCTAATCACGAACCGCCCCGTGAACCAATCACGAACCGTCCCGCGATCTCGTCACGATCCGTCCCGCGATCCGGTCACAAATGTCCCATGGCCTTGATCACGATCCTTCCGATCTAGTACCGAACGGACGACACCTCCGCGTTCAGCACACGTGCAGCTTGATGACGATCTCCACCGTCTTGATCCAGCAAGAGTAGGCGGAGAGGAGGAAGAGTTCACCGGCAGCGTGATGACGCTCCGACGATGGTGGTGGAGCAATTCCGGCAGGGCTTCGCCTAAGCACTGCAGAAATCCGATCTAGAGGAGAAACTATGCACTAGAGGTTAGGGTTTGCACGTGGCTGAAAATCAAGTGCCAAAACCCTAGAAATCCTCTAGTATATATAAGAGGAGAGGAGGAGGCTGCCTTGGCGCAAGGGCAAAGCCCTTTGCAGCCGGCCGAGCCAAGGAGGAGAAGTCCCACTTCTCCTCCACTCCTAGTAGGAGTAGGACTCTTCCTTTTTGCCTTTTTTCCACCTTTTCCTTTAGGTATTTTTCCCTCCTGCGCCATGGGCCTTTGTGGCTGTTCCACCAGCCCACTAAGGGCTGGTTATTATTCTCCCACAGCCCATGGACCCTCTAGGGTCGAAATACCTCTCCCGGAGGTCTCTCGGTACACTACCGGCACTCCCGGTACCCTACCGATGAGCCCGAAACTTTTCCGGCGACCAAACTGGGACTTCCTATATATGAATCTTTACCTTCGGACCATTCCGGAGCTCCTCGTGACGTCCGGTATCTCATCCGAGACCCCAAACAACCTTAGGTCACCACCATACATAACTCTACACTACAAAAACGTCACCGAACCTTAAGTGTGCAGACCCTACGGGTTCGAGAACTATGTAGACATGACCGAGACACCTCTACGGCCAATTACCAATGGCGGGACCTGGACGTTCACATTGGTTCCTACATATTCTACGAAGATCTTCATCGGTCGAACCTCTATGTCAAGGATTCAGTTAATCCCGTATAACGTTCCCTTTGTTCTTCGGTATGTTACTTGCCCGAGATTCGATCATCGACATCTCCATACCTAGTTGAACCTCGTTACTGGCAAGTCTCTTTACTTGTTCCATAATACAAGATCCCTCAACTAACAATTAGTCACATTGCTTGCAAGGCTTATTGTGATGTTGCATTACCGAGTGGGCCCCGAGATACCTCTCCGTCACACGGAGTAACAAATCCCAGTCTTGATCCATGCCAACTCAAGAGACACCATCGGAGATACCTGTAGAGCACCTTTATAGTCACCCAGTTACGTTACGATGTTTGATACACACAAGGCACTCCTCCGTTATCTGTGAGTTGCATGATCTCATGGTCAGAGGAACATATACATTAACATGCAGAAAACAGTAGCAATAAATTGACACGATCATACGCTACGTTTGTAGTTTGGGTCTTGTCCATCACATCATTCTCCTAATTATGTGATCCCGTTATCAAATGACATCACATGTCAATGGCTAGGAAACCCTGACCATCTTTGATCAACGAGCTAGTTCACTAGAGGCATACTAGGGACACAGTGTTGTCTATTTACCCACACATGCAATGTGTTTCCAATCAATACAATTATAGCATGGATAATAAACGATTATCATGAACAAGGAAATATAATAAAAACACTATTGCGTCTAGGGCATATTTCCAACAGTCTCCCACTTGCACTAGAGTCAATAATCTAGTTCACATCACTATGTGATTTACATGGTAATGAATCGAACACCCATACAGTTCTGGTGTTGATCATGTTTAGCCCTTGGAAGAGGTTTAGTCAACGGGTCTGCAACATTTAGATCCGTGTGCACTTTGCAAATATTTATGTCCTTCTCCTCGATGTAGAAACGGATGGAGTTGAAGCGTCGCTTTATGTGTCTGGTCCTCTTGTGAAACCTTGGTTCCTTGGCTAGAGCAATGGCACCAGTGTTGTCACAGAACAGGTTTATTGGATTCAGTGCACTAGGCACTACTCCAAGATCTGTCATGAACTGCTTCATCCAAACACCTTCCTTCAATGTAACCCTTTACGACGAGCTCTTTATCACCTCCATAAACGAGAAACATATCCTTTTGTCCTTTTTAGGTACTTGAGGATATTCTTGACTGCTTGCCAGTGCTCCACTCCAGGATCACTTTGAAACCTTCCAGCCATACTTATGGCAAGGCTGACATCGGGTCTTGTGCACAACATTGCATACATGATAGAGCCTATGGCTGAAGCATAGGGGATGAGACTCATCTTTTCTTTATCTTCTGCAGTCACTGGGCATTGAGTCTTACTCAACTTCACACCTTGTAACACAGGCAAGAACCCTTTCTTGGACTGCTCCATCTTGAACTTCTTCCAAACTTTATCAAGGTATGTGCTCTGTGAAAGTGCTATTAAGCGTCTCAATCTATCTCTATAGATCTTAATGCCTAATATGAAAGCACCTTCTCCTAGGTCCTTCATTGAAAAACTCTTATTCAAATATTTCTTCACGCTTTCCAGCATTACTATATTATTTCCAATCAGCAATATGCATCATATACAACTCTTCCTCAAGGAAACCGTTGAGGAACGCTGTTTTGACATCCATCTGCCAAATTTCATAGTCGAAATAAGTAGCTATTGCCAACATGATTCTGACAGACTTAAGCATCGCTATGGGTGAGAAAGTCTCATCGTAGTCAACTCCTTGAACTTGTGAAAAACCCTTTGCCACAAGTCGAGCTTTATAGACGGTGACATTACCGTCCGCGTCTGTCTTCTTCTTAAAGATCCATTTGTTATGAATGGCCTTTCGCCCTTTAGGTAGTACTTCCAAAGTCCATACTTTGTTTTCATACATGGATCCCATCTCGGATTTCATGGCCTCTAACCATTTCTCGGAATCCGGGCCCATCACTGCTCCTCCATAGCTCGTAGGTTCATTGTTATCTAACAACATGACCTCCAAGACAGGGTTGCCGTACCACTCGGGAGTAGTATGCGTCCTTGTCGACCTACGAGGTTCAATAGTAGCTTGATCCGAAGCTTCATGATCATCATCATTAACTTCCTCTTCTACCATCGTAGGTTCCACAGAAACATCTTTCTGCGCTGCGCTACTTTCTGGTTGAAGTAAAGGTTCAATAACCTCATCAAGCTCTATTTTCCTCCCACTCAATTCTTTCGAGAGAAACTCTTTCTCAAGAAATGTTCCGTTCTTTGCGACAAACACTTTGCCTTCGGATCTAAGATAGAAGGTATACCCGACTGTCTCCTTCGGGTATCCTATGAAGACGCTTTTTTCCGCTTTGGGTTCCAGCTTTTCAGGCTGAAGCTTTTTGACATAAGCACCACATCCCCAAATTTTAAGAAACGACAACTTTGGCCTTTTGCCAAACCACAATTCATATGGCGTCGTCTCAACGGATTTTGATGGTGCCCTATTTAAAGTGAATGCAGCTATCTCTAATGCATAACCCCAAAATGATAGTGGCAAATCAGCAAGAGACATCATAGAACGTACCATATCTAATAAGGTTCGATTACGACGTTCAGACACACCATTACGCTGTGGTGTTCCGGGCGGTGTGAACTGTGAAACAATTGCACATTGTCTTAAGTGACTGCCAAACTCATAACTCAGATATTCACCTCCTCGATCAGATCGCAGAAATTTAATCTTCTTGTTACGATGATTCTCAACTTCACTCTAAAATTGCTTGAACTTTTCAAACATTTCAGACTTATGTTTCATCAAGTAAATATACCCATATCTACTTAAGTCATCAGTGAAGGTGAGAAAGTAACGATATCCACCTCGCGCGCTGCAACATTCATCGGACCGCACACATCAGTATGTATGATTTCCAATAAGTCACTTGCCCGTTCCATTGTTCCAGAGAATGGCGTTTTAGTCATCTTGCCCATCAGGCACGGTTCACATGTGTCAAGTGATTCAAAATCAAGTGACTCCAAAAGTCCATCAGCATGGAGCTTCGTCATGCGTTTTACACCAATATGACCTAAACGGAAGTGCCACAAGAAAGTGGTACTATCATTAACAACTCTACATCCTTTGGCATCAATGTTATGAACATGTGTGTCATCACCATCAAGATTCAATATGAATAAACCCCTAACACTGGGTGCATGACCATAAAAGATATCACTCATATAAATGGAACAACCTTTATTCTCTGATTTAAATGAGTAACCATCTCACAATAAACAAGATCCAAATATAATGTTCATGCTTAACGCATGCACTAAATAACAATTATTCAGGTCCATCACTAATCCTGATGGTAATCGAAGAGAGAGCGTGCCGACGGCGATCACATCAACCTTGGAACCATTTCCCACGTGCATCGTCACTTCGTCCTTTGCCAGTCTTCGCTTATTCCGTAGTTCCTGCTTTGAGTTGCAAATGTGAGCAATAGAACCGGTATCAAATACCCAGGCACTACTACGAGAACTAGTAAGGTACACATCAATAACATGTATATCATATATACCTTGTTTGTCGTTGGCCGCCTTCTTGTCAGCCAGGTACTTGGGGCAGTTCCGCTTCCAGTGACCAGTTCCTTTGCAATGAAAGCACTCAGTTTCTGGCTTAGGTCCATGCTTAGGCTTCTTTGTAGGAGTAGCAACTGCTTTGCCATCCTTCTTGGTTTTACCCTTCTTGCCTTTGCCCTTGCCATTTTTCTTGAAACTAGCGGTTTTATTAACCATCAACACTTGATGTTCTTTCTGGATTTTAGACTCAGCGACTTTCAGCATCGCAAACAGCTCGGATGATGACTTGTTCATCCCGTGCATGATATAGTTCATCACAAAGCTCTTGTAACAAGGTGACAGTGATTGAAGAACTCTGTCAATGATCGCCCCTTGCGGAAGGGTAATTCCCAACTCAGCTAGATGGTTTGAATACCCAAACATTCTGAGTATATGCTCACTGATAGACCCGTTCTCCTCCATCTTGCAAGCATAGAACTTATCGGAGGTCTCATACCTCTCGATCCGGGCATTCTTCTGAAAAATAAACTTCAACTCCTGGAACATCTCATATGGTCCATGACGTTCAAAACGTCTTTGAAGTCCCGGTTCTAAGCCATACAATATTGCACACTGAACTATTGAGTAGTCTCCAGCACGAGCCTCCCAAGCGTTCTTAATGTCTTCGGAGGTCATGTCTTCTGGCTGGTCACCAAGCGGTGCATCAAGGACATATTGTTTCTGGGAAGCCGTGAGGATAATCCTTAGATTACGGGCCCAATCAACAAAGTTACTTCCATCATCTTACAACTTAGCTTTCTCTAGGAACGCATTAAAATTCAGGGGTGCTACTGCGCGAGCCATTGATCTACAACATAAATATGCAAAGGTTACTTAGACTATTGTTCAAGATAATGAGTTTAGTTAATCAAATTTACTAAAGCTCCCACTCAAATTGACATCCCTCAGGTCATCTGAGTGTCACATGATCCAAATTCACCAACTCAAGTCCAATCATCACGTGAGTTAAGGTGGCTTCAATGGTGAACATCATTATGTTGATCATATCTACTATATGACTCATGTTCGACCTTTCGGTCTCTTGTGTTCCGAGGCCATGTCTGTACATGCTAGGCTCATCAAGTTTAAACCAAGTGTTCTGCACGTGCAAATCTGGCTTGCACCTGTTGTATGTGAACGTAGAGTCTATCACACCCGATCATCACGTGGTGTCTCGACACGACGAACTTTCGCAACGGTGCACACTCGGGGAGAGCACAGTTTTATCTAGAAATTTAAGTGAGGGATCACCTTATAATGCTACCGCCGTACTAAGCAAAACAAGGTGCATAAAAGGATTAACATCTCATGCAATTCATAAGTGACATGATATGGCCATGAACTTGTGTTTAAGATCTCCATCTTCAAAACACCGGCATGATCTCCATCGTCACCAGCACAACACTATGATCTCCATCATCTTGATCTCCATCATCTTGATCTCCATCAATGTGCTGCCATTGGGGTTGTGGCGCCAGCCCTGCTTCTACTTCTATTGCTACCGCTTAGCGATAAAGTAAAGCATTACATAGCGCTTAATGATTGACACACAGGTCATACAATAATTAAATACAACCCTATGGCTCCTGCCGGTTGCCGTACTCATCGACGTGCAACTCGTGAAATTCTATACATCACATGATCATCTCATACATCACATATATCACATCATGTAATTGGCCATATCACATCACAACATACCCTGCAAAAACAAGTTAGACGTCCTCTAATTGTTGTTGCAAGTTTTACGTGGCTGCTACGGGTATCTAGCAAGAACAATTCTCACCTACGCATAAACCACAACAGTGATACACTAGTTTGCTTTTCAACCTTCTCAAGGACCGCCTTTGTCGGATCCTGTCCAACTAAAGTGAGAGAAACTGACACTTGCAAGCCATCTATGCAACAAGTTGCGGTTGAGGGAAACAGTCTCTCATAAGCGTACGAGTAATGTTGGTTCGGGACGCTTCATCTCACAATACCGCTAAATCAAAATCCGACCAAGGAAGGAAGCAATCTAAGCATCAACGCCCACAAACCTTTTGTGTTCTACTCGAGATCTCATCGAATCATCAACCTAGCTCTGATACCACTGTTGGGGAACGCCGCATGGGAAACAAAAAAGTTTCCTACGCACACGCAAACCTATCCATGGTGATGAGCATCTACGATAGGGAGAGTGGATCTATGTACCCTTGTAGATCGCTAAGCGGGAAGCGTTAAGAAACGCGGTTGGTGTAGTCGTACTTCTTCGCGATCCAAATCGCCGAGCGTCCCGCGATCTAATCATGAACCGTCTCGTGAACCAATCATGAACCGTCCCGCGATCTCGTCACGATCCGTCCCGTGATCCGATCACGAACGTCCCGTGGCCTTGATCACGGCACCTCCGCGTTCAGCACACGTGCAGCTTGATGACGATCTCCACCGTCTTGATCCAGCAAGAGGAGGTGGAGAGGAGGAAGAGTTCACCGGTAGCATGACGGCACTCCGGCGATGGTGGTGGAGCAATTCCGGCAGGGCTTCGCCTAAGCACTACAGAAATCCGATCTAGAGGAGAAACTATGCACTAGAGGTTAGGGTTTGCACGTGGCTGAAAATCGAGTGCCAAAACCCTAGAAATCCTCTACTATATATAAGAGGAGAGGAGGAGGCTGCCTTGGCACAAGGGCAAAGCCCTTTGCAGCCGGCCGAGCCAAGGAGGAGAAGTCCCACTTCTCCTCCACTCCTAGTAGGAGTAGGACTCTTCCTTTTTGCCTTTTTTCCACCTTTTCCTTTAGGTATTTTTCCCTCCTGTGCCATGGGCCTTTGTGGCTGTTACACCAGCCCACTAAGGGCTGGTTATTATTCTCCCACAGCCCATGGACCCTCTAGGGTCGAAATACCTCTCCCGCAGGTCTCCCAGTACACTACCGGCACTCCCGGTACACTACCGATGAGCCCGAAACTTTTCCGGCGACCAAACTGGGACTTCCTATATATGAATCTTTACCTCCAGACCATTCCGGAGCTCCTCGTGACGTCCGGGACCTCATACGGGACTCCGAACAACCTTCGGTCACCACCATACATAACTCTACACTACCGAAACGTCACCGAACCTTAAGTGTGCAGACCCTGCGGGTTCGAGAACTATGTAGACATAACCGAGACACCTCTACGGCCAATAACCAATGGCGGGACCTGGACGTCCACATTTGTTCCTACATATTCTACGAAGATCTTCATCGGTCAAACCTCTATGTCAAGGATTCAGTTAATCCCATATAACGTTCCCTTTGTTCTTCGGTATGTTACTTGCCCGAGATTCGATCGTTGGTATCTCCATACCTAGTTCAACCTCGTTACTGGCAAGTCTCTTTACTCATTTCGTAATACAAGATCCCGCAACTAACAATTAGTCACATCGCTTGCAAGGCTTATTGTGATGTTGCATTACCGAGTGGGCCCCGAGATACCTCTCCGTCACACGGAGTAACAAATCCCAGTCTCGATCCATGCCAACTCAACAGACACCATCGGAGATACCTGTAGAGCACCTTTATAGTCACCCAGTTACGTTGCGACATTTGATACACACAAGGCACTCCTCCGATATCTGTGAGTTGCATGATCTCATGGTCATAGGAACATATACATTGACATGCAGAAAACAGTAGCAATAAACTGACACGATCATACGCTACGTTTGTAGTTTGGGTCTTGTCCATCACACCATTCTCCTAATGATGTGATCCCATTATCAAATGACATCACATGTCAATTGCTAGGAAACCCTGACCATCTTTGATCAACGAGCTAGTTCACTAGAGGCATACTAGGGACACAGTGTTGTCTATTTACCCACACATGCAATGTGTTTCCAATCAATACAATTATAGCATGGATAATAAACGATTATCATGAACAAGGAAATATAATAATAAACACTTTATTTATTGCCTCTAGGGCAGATTTCCAACAATAACTCTATACTACCGAAACGTCACCAAACCTTAAGTGTGTAGACCCTGCGGGTTCGAGAACTATGTAGACATGACGGAGACATCTCTACGGTCAATAACCAATGGCGGGACCTGGATGTCCACATTGGTTCCTACATATTCTACGAAGATCTTTATCGATCGAACCTCTATGTCAAGGATTCAGTTAATCCCGTATGATGTTCCCTTTGTTCTTCGGTATGTTACTTGCCCGAGATTTGATTGTCAGTATCTCCATACCTAGTTCAACCTCGTTATCGGCAAGTCTCTTTCCTCGTTCCGTAATACAAGATCCCGTAACTAACAATTAGTCACATTGCTTGCAAGGCTTATTGTGATGTTGTATTACCAAGTTGGCCCTGAGATACCTCTCCGTCACACGGAGTAACAAATCCCAGTCTCGATCCATGCCAACTCAATAGACACCATCGGAGATACCTGTAGAGCACCTTTATAGTCACCCAGTTACGTTGCGACGTTTGATACACACAAGGCACTCCTTCGATATCCATGAGTTGCATGATCTCATGGTCATAGGAACATATACTTGACATGCAGAAAACAGTGGCAATAAACTGACACGATCATATGCTACGTTCGTAGTTTGGGTCTTGTCCATCACATCATTCTCCTAATGATGTGATCCCGTTATCAAATGACATCTCATGTCCATGGCTAGGAAACCTTAACCATCCTTTGATCAACGAGCTAGTCTATTAGAGGCATACTAGGGACATGATTTTGTCTATGTATCCACACATGCATCTAAGTCTCCGATCAGTACAATTATAGCATGGATAATAAACGATTATCATGAACAAGGAAATATGATAATAACCAATTTATTATTGCCTCTAGGGCATATTTCCAATAGCCTCCCACTTGCACTAGACTCAATAATCTAGTTCACATCACCATGTGATTCGCATTGTTATGAATCTAACACCCAAATGAGTTCTGGGTTCGATCATGCTTTGCATGTGAGAGAGGTCTTATAGTCAACGGGTCTGTAACATTCAGATCCGTGTGTACTTTGCAAATCTCTATGTCAAACCGTAAACACTGCTACCACACTCCACTTGGTACTTTTCCAAATGGTTGCTCCACTATACGTATCCAGATTGCTACTACGAGCCATCCGGATTGGTGTTTAAAGTTTGCATCGACGTAACTCTTTACGACGAACTCTTTATCACCTTCATAATCGAGAAACATCTCCTTAGTATGTTAGTTACTAAGGATAATATTGACCGCTGTCCAGTGATCTACTCCTGGATCACTTTTGTACCCCTTGACAGACTCATGGCAAGGCACACTCAGGTGCGGTACACAACATGGCATACTACACAGAGCCTATGGCTAAGGCATAGGGGACGACGTTCATCTTTTCTCTTTCTTCTGCCGTTGTCGAGTTTTGAGTCTCACTCAACTTCACACCTTACAAATCAGGCGAGAACTCTTTCTCTGACTGATCCATTTTGAACTCTTTCAAAATCTTGTCAAGGTATGTACTTATTGAAAGTCTCATCAAGCATCTTGATCTATCTCTATAGATTTTGATGCTCAACAATTAGGCATCTTTATTCAGGTCTTCCTTTGAAAATCACTTTTCAAACAACCATTTATGCTTTCCAGAAATCCTACATTATTTCCGATCAACAATATGTCATCCACATATACTTATCAGAAATTATATAGTGCTCCCACTCACTTTATTGTAAATACAAGTTTCTCGTAAACTTTGTATAAACATCAAAACTTTGATCACCTCATCAAAGCGTATATTCCAACTCCGAGATGTTTTCTTCAGTCCATAGAAGGATCACTGAAGCTTGTACACCTTTTAGCATCCTTAGGACTGACAAAACCTTCTGGTTGTATGACATACAACCTTTCCTCAAGTAAACCGTTAAGGAAACGATGTTTTGACATCCATCTGCCAGATTTCATAATTGAAAATGCAGCAACTGCTAACATAATTCCAACAGACTTTAGCATCGCTACGAGTGAGAAAGTCTCACCGCAGTCAACTCCTTGAACTTGTCACAAACATCTTTGCAACAATTCGAGCTTTACAAATGGTGATAATTACCATCAGCGCTTGTCTTCATTTTAAAGATCCATTTGTACTCAATGACCTGCCGTCCAACGAGCAAGTGTACCAAAGTCTATACTTGGGTTTCATACATGGATCCTATATCGGATTTCATGGCCTCCAACCATTTGTTGGAATCCGGGCCCATCATCGCTTCTCCATGCTATAATTGTATTGATCGGAAACTCAGATACATGTGTGGATACATAGACAACGCCATGTCCCTAGTATGCCTCTAGTAGACTAGCTCGTTGATCAAAAGATGGTTAAGGTTTCCTAGCCATGGACATGAGATTTCGTTTGATAACGGGATCACATCATTAGGAGAATGATGTGATGGATAAGACCCAAACTACAAACATAGCATATGATCGTGTCAGTTTATTGCTACTAGTTCTGCATGTCAAGTATATGTTCCTATGACCATGAGATCATGCAACTCACGGATATCGGAGGAGTGCCTTGTGTGTATCAAACGTCGCAACGTAACTGGGTGACTATAAAGGTGCTCTACAGGTATCTCCGATGGTGTTTGTTGAGTTGGCATGGATCGAGACTGGGATTTGTTACTCCGTGTGACGGAGAGGTATCTCAGGGCCCACTCGGTAATACAACATCACAACAAGCCTTGCAAGCAATGTGGCTAAGTGTTAGTCATGGGATCTTGTATTACGGAACGAGTAAAGAGACTTGCCAGTAACGACGTTGAACTAGGTATGGAGATACCGACGATCGAATCTCGGGCAAGTAACATACCGAAGAACAAAGGGAACGTTATACGGGATTAACTGAATCCTTGACATAGAGGTTCGACCGATAAAGATCTTCGTAGAATATGTAGGAACCAATGTGGACGTCTAGGTCCCTCCATTGGTTATTGACCATAGAGGTGTCTCGGTCATGTCTACATAGTTCTCGAACCCGCAGGGTCTGCACACTTAAGGTTCGGTGACGTTTCAGTAGTGTAGAGTTATGTATGGTGGTGACCGAAGGTTGTTCGGAGTCCTGTATGAGATCCTGGACGTCATGAGGAGCTCCGGAATGGTCCGGAGGTAAAGATTCATATATAGGATGTCCCAGTTTGGTCGCCGAAAAGGTTTCGGGCTCATCGGTAGTGTACCGGGAGTATCGGTAGTGTACCGGGAGTGCCGGTAGTGTACCGGGGGACCTCCGGGAGGGGTATTTCGACCCCAAGAGGTCCATGGGCTGTGGGAGAATAATAACCAGTCCATAGTGGGCTGGGAAAACAGCCACAAAGGCCCATGGTACAGGAGAGAAGTCCTAAAGCAAAAAGTGGAAAATCAGCCAATAGGAGGCAATCCTACTCCAACTAGGATTGGAGGTGAAGTAGGATTGCTCCCACCTCCTATTTCGGCCGACCCAAAGTCCTTGGCTGCCTCTCCTCTCCTCTCCTCCTATATATACTAGTGGATTGGGTGGTTTTTGGACAGAATTTCCGGCCACGTGCTACCCGTTCCACCGGTGCATAGTTTCTCCTCTAGATCGTAGTTCCGCAGTGCTTAGGCGAAGCCCTACCGGAATTGCTCCACCACCATCACCGGAGCGCCGTCACGCTGCCGGTGAACTCTCTCTCCTCTCCACCTCCTCTTGCTGGATCGAGACGGTGGAGATCGTCATCAAGCTGCACGTGTGCTGAACGCTGAGGTGTCGTCCGTTCGGCGCTAGATCGGAAGGACCGTGATCGAGATCGCGAGACGGTTCGTGATGTGATCACGGAACGGATCGTGGTTAGTTCGCGGGACAGATCGTGATCAAGATCGTGAGACGGATCGTGATGAGTTCACGGGACAGATCATGATGTGTTCGCGGGACGGTTCGTGATTGGATCGCGGGACGCTCGGCGATTTGGATCGCGAAGAAGTTCGACTACACCAACCGCGTTTCTCAACGCTTCCCGCTTAGCGATCTACAAGGGTACATAGATCCACTCTCCCTCTCGTAGATGCTCATCACCATGGATAGGTTTGCGTGTGCGTAGGAAATTTTTTGTTTCCCATGCGACGTTCCCCAACAGTGGCATTAGGAGCTAGGTTGATGGTTCGATGAGATCTCGAGTAGAACACAAAAGGTTTGTGGGCGTTGATGCTTAGATTGCTTCCTCCCTTGGTCGTATTTTGGTTCAGCGGGATTGTGAGATGAAGCGGCCCGGACCAACATTACTCGTACGCTTACGAGAGACCGGTTCCCTCGACGCAACTTGTTGCCTAGATGGCTTGCGGGTGACAGTTTCTCTCACTTTAGTTGGATCGGATTCGACAAAGGCGGTCCTTGAGAAGGTTGAAAAGCAAACTAGTGTATCACCGTTGTGGTTTATGCGTAGGTGAGAATTGTTCTTTCTAGATACCCATAGCAGCCACGTAAAACATGCAACAACAATTAGAGGACGTCTAACTTGTTTTTGCAGGGTATGTTGTGATATGATATGGCCAATTACATGATGTGATATATGTGATGTATGAGATGATCATGTGATGTATAGATTATCACGACTTGCATGTCGATGAATACGACAACCGGCAGGAGCCATAGGGTTGTCTTTAATTATTGTATGACCTGCGTGTCAATCATTAAGCGCTATGTAATGCTTTACTTTATCGCTAAATGGTAGCAATAGTAGTAGAAGCATGCAGGGCGTGACAACCCCGATGGTGACACGTTGATGGAGATCAAGATGATGGTGATCATGGTGTCATGCCGGTGACGATGGAGATCATGCCGGTGCTTTCTAGATGGAGATCAAAAGCACAAGTTCATGGCCATATCATGTCACTTATGATTTGCATGTGATGTTAATCCTTTTATGCACCTTATTTTGCTTAGGACGACAGTAGCATTATAAGGTGATCCCTCACTTAATTTCAAGCTAAATTGTGTTCTCCCCGAGTGTGCACCATTGCGAAAGTTCGTCATGTTGAGACACCATGTGATGATCGGGTGTGATAGACTCTACGTTCACATACAACGGGTGCAAGCCAGTGTTGCACATGCAGAACACTCGGGTTAAACTTGACGAGCCTAGCATGTACAGACATGGCCTCGGAACACAAGAGACCGAAAGGTCGAACATGAGTCATATAGTAGATATGATCAACATGATGATGTTCACCATTGCAGCCACCTCAACTCAAGTGATGATCGGACTTGAGTTGGTAAATTTGGATCATGTATCACTCGAATGATCGGAGGGATGTCAATTTGAGTGGGAGTTCTTAAGTAATATGATTAATTGAACTCATTATGATGAACATCGTCAAAGTGTCTTTGCAAATTATGTTGTAGATTACTAGCTCGCACTGTAGCTCCCTTAAATTTGTATATGTTCCTAGAGAAATAGAGTTGAAAGATGTTGGTAGCAATATTGCAGACTGGGTCCGTGATCTGAGGATTGTCCTCATTGCTGCACAGAAGGCTTATGTCCTTAATGCACCGCTCGGTGCGCCACCCCCTCTAGCGTCGTCTATAGATGTTGTGAACATCTGACAGGCACGTTTCGATGACTACTTGAGAGTTTAGTGCGTCATGCATTACGGCTTAGAATTGAGGCTCCGAAACGTTTTGAACGTCACGGAACATATGAGATGTTCTAAGAGCTGAGATTGTGATCTCAGGCTCGTGCCCGAGTTGCGAGATATAGGATCTCCAACGAGATTCTTTGCCTGCAAGATGAAAGAGAATAGCTCAATCGTTGAGCATGTGCTCAGACTATCTGGGTACTACAATCGCTTGAATCGAGTGGGAGTTGATCTTCCAGATAAGATAGTGATTGATGTAGTTCTCCAAGTCACTGTCACGGAGCTACTAGAACTTGGTGATTAACTATAAAATGCCAGGGAAAGAAATGTTGATCCCTGAGCTGTTCGCGATGTTTGACACCGCGAAGGTAGAAATCAAGAAGGAGCGTCAAGTGTTGATGGTTAATCAAACCACTAGTTTCGAGAAGGGCAAGAGCAAGGAGGGAAACTTCATGGATAGCAAGTCAGCTGCTGCTCCAGTGAAGCAACCCAAAGTTGAACTCAAACCCGAGACTAAGTGCTTCTGTTATGAGGTGAGCGGTCGCTGAAGCGGAACAACCCTAGATACTTGGTAGATAAGAAGGCTGGCAACATTAATAGAAGTATATTTGATATACGAGTTATTAATGTGTACCTTGCTAGTACTCTTAGTACCACCTAGGTATTGGATACCGGTTCGGTTGCTAAATGTTAGTAACTCGAAATAAAAGCTACGGAATAAACGGAGAACTAGCTAAGGGTGAGGTGACGATATGTGTTGGAAGTGTTTCCAAGGTTGATGTGATCAACATCGCACGCTCTCTCTACCTTCAGGATTAGTGACAAACCTAAATAAATGTTATTTGGTGTTTTGCGTTGAGCATGAACATGATTAGATCATGTTTATTGCAATACGGTTATTCATTTAAGTTAGAGAATAATGGTTATTCTGTTTACGTGAATAATACCTTCAATGGTCATGCACCCAATGAGAATGGTTTGTTGAAATCTTGATCGTAGTAGTACACATGTTCATAACATTGATGTCAAAAGATACAAAGTTAATAATGATAGTACCACATACTTGTGGCACTGCCGCTAAATGTCATATTGGTATAAAGCGCATGTAGAAACTCCATGCTGATGGATATTTGGACTCATTCGATTTCGAATTGGTTGAGAGATGCGAACCATGCCTCTTGGGCAAGATGACTAAAGGACCCCGTTGGATGGAGCGGGCAAGTGATTCATTGGAAATTATACATGTTGATGTATGCAATCTAGTGAGTCTTGTAGCGTGCAGTGGATATCATTATTTTCTTACCTTCACTGATGATTTGAGTAGATATAGTGTATATTTACTTAATGAAACACAAGTCTGAATTGTTTGAAAGGTTCAAGAAAATTCAGAGTGAAGTTTAAAGATCATCGTGACAAGAAGATAAAAATGACCACGATATGATCGGGGAGGTGAATATCTGAGTTACGAGTTTGGCATACAACTTAAGACAATGTATAATTTGTTTCACAACTAACGCTACCTGGAACACCATGGTGTGATGGTGTGTCCGAACATCATAGTCATGCTTTATTGATATAGTGCATACTGTGATGTCTCTTATCGTTTTAGTACTATAATTTTTGGGGTTATGCATTAGAGACAACTACATTCACTTTAAATAGGGCATCATCTAAATCCGTTGAGATGACACCGTGTGAATTATGGTTTGATAGAAACCTAAGCTGTCATTTCTTAATATTTGGGGCTGTGACACTTGTGTGGAAAATGTTTTCACCTAATGAGGTCGAACCCAAGGCGGACAAATGCATCTTCATAGAATACCCTAAGATCAGTTGGGTGAACCTTCAATCTCAGATCCTAGTGCAAAGTGTTTGTTGCTTAAACGGATCCTTTCTCGAGGAAATGTTTCTCTCGAAAGAATTGAGTGGGAGGAAGATAGAACTTGATGAGGTTGTTAAACCTTTGTTCCACCAGAGAGTAGCGCAGCGCAGAAAGATGTTTCTGTGAAGCCTATGTTAGTTGAAGAGGAAGTTAATGATGATGATCATGAAGCTTCAGGATCAAGTTACTATCGAACTTCGTGGGTCGACAAGGATGTGTACTGCTCCTAAGTGGTACGACAACTCTGTCTTGGAGATCATGTTGTTGGAAAACGATGAAACTATGAGCTATGGAGAAGCGATGATGGGCCCGGATTCCTAAGAATGGTTAGAGGCCATGAAATCCGAGATAGGATCCATGTATGAAAACCAAGTATAGACTTTGGTAGACTTGCTCGTTAGACGGCAGGTCGTTGAGTACAAATGGACCTTTAGAATGAAGACAGACACTGATGGTGAATGTCACCATTTGTAAAGCTCGACTTGTTGCAAAGTTGTTTGTGACAAGTTCAAGGAGTTGACTGCGATGAGGCTTTCTCACTCGTAGCGATGCTAAAAGTCTGTTGGAATCATGTTAGCAGTTGCTGCATTTTCAATTATGAAATCTGGCAGATGGATGTCAAAACATCGTTTCCTTAACGGTTTACTTAAGGAAAGGTTGTATGTGATACAACCAGAAGGTTTTGTCAGTCCTAAGGATGCTAAAAGATGAGCAAGCTTTAGTGATCCTTCTATGGACTGAAGAAAGCATCTCGGAGTTGGAATATACACTTTGATGAGGTGATCAAAGTTTTTGTAGTTTATACAAAGTTTACGAGAAACTTGTATTTGCAATAAAGTGAGTGGGAGCACTGTAGAGTTTCTGATAAGTATATGTGGTTGACATATTGTTGATCGGAAATAATGTAGAATTTCTGGAAGGCATAAAAGGTTGTTTGAAAAGTGTTTTTCAAAGGAAGACCTGGATAAAGCTACCTAATTGTTGAGCATCAAAATCTATAGAGATAGATCAAGATGCTTGATGAGACTTTCAATGAGTGCATACCTTGACAAGATTTTGAAAGAGTTCAAAATGGATCAGCCAGAGAAATAGTTCTCGTCTGATTTGTAAGGTGTGAAGTTGAGTGAGACTCAAAGCTCGACAACGGCAGAAGGAAGAGAAAGGACGAACGTCGTCCCCTATGCCTTAGCCATAGGCTCTATATTATGCCATGCTGTGTACCACACCTATGTGTGCCTTGCCATGAGTCCGTCAAGGGGTACAAGAGTGGTCCAGGAGTGGATCACTGGACAGCGGTCGGAATTATCCTTAGTAACCAGAGGACTAAGGAAATGTTTCTTGATTATGGAGGTGATAAAGAGTTCGTCGTAAAGAGTTACGTCGATGCAAGCTTTAACACCTATCCGGATGACTAGTAGTAGCAATTTGGATACGTATAGTGGAGCAGCCATTTGGAAATAGTACCAAGTGGAGTGTGGTAGCAGTGTTTACGGTTTGACATAAAGATTTGCAAAGTACACACGGATCTGAATATCGTAGACCCGTTGAGTATAAGACCTCTCTCACATGCAAAGCATGATCGAGCCCCAGAACTCATTGGGTGTTAGATTCATAACAATGCGAATCACATGGTGATGTGAACTAGATTATTGACTCTAGTGCAAGTGGGAGACTGTTGGAAATATGCCCTAGAGGCAATAATAAATTAGTTATTATCATATTTCCTTGTTCATGATAATCGTTTATTATCCATGCTATAATTGTATTGATCGAAAACTCAGATACATGTGTGGATACATAGACAACACCATGTCCCTAGTATGCCTCTAGTAGACTAGCTCGTTGATCAAAAGATGGTTAAGGTTTCCTAGCCATGGACATGAGATGTCGTTTGATAATGGGATCACATCATTAGGAGAATGATGTGATGGATAAGACCCAAACTACAAACATAGCATATGATCGTGTCAGTTTATTGCTACTAGTTCTGCATGCCAAGTATATGTTCCTATGACCATGAGATCATGCAACTCATGGATATCGGAGGAGTGCCTTGTGTGTATCAAACGTCGCAACGTAACTGGGTGACTATAAAGGTGCTCTACAGGTATCTCCGATGGTGTTTGTTGAGTTGGCATGGATCGAGACTGTGATTTGTTACTCCGTGTGACGGAGAGGTATCTCAGGGCCCACTCGGTAATACAACATCACAACAAGCCTTGCAAGCAATGTGTCTAAGTGTTAGTCATGGGATCTTGTATTACGGAACGAGTAAAGAGACTTGCCAGTAACGAGGTTGAACTAGGTATGGAGATACCGACGATCGAATCTCGGGCAAGTAACATACCGAAGAACAAAGGGAACGTTATACGGGATTAACTGAATCCTTGACATAGAGGTTCGGCCGATAAAGATCTTCATAGAATATGTAGGAACCAATGTGTACGTCTAGGTCCCGCCATTGTTTATTGACCATAGAGGTGTCTCGGTCATGTCTACATAGTTCTCGAACCCGCAGGGTCTGCACACTTAAGGTTTGATGACGTTTCGGTAGTGTAGAGTTATGTATGGTGGTGACCAAAGGTTGTTAGGAGTCCCGGATGAGATCCCGGATGTCACGAGGAGCTCCGGAATGGTCCGGAGGTAAAGATTCATATATAGGATGTCCCAGTTTGGTCGCCGGAAAGGTTTCGGGCTCATCGGTAGTGTACTGGGAGTATCGGTAGTGTACCGGGAGTGCCGGTAGTGTACCGGGGGACCTCCGGGAGGGGTATTTCGACCCCAAGAGGTCCATGGGCTGTGGGAGAATAATAACCAGCCCTTAGTGGTCTGGGAAACAGCCACAAAGGCCCATTGCGTAGGAGAGAAAGTCCTAAAGCAAAAAGTGGAAAATCAGCCAATAGGAGGCAATCCTACTCCAACTAGTATTGGAGGTGAAGTAGGATTGCTCCCACCTCCTATTTCGGCCGACCCAAAGGCCTTGGCTGCCTCTCCTCTCCTCTCCTCCTATATATACTAGTGGATTGGGTGGTTTTTGGACAGAATTTCCGGCCACGTGCTACCCGTTCCACCGGTGCATAGTTTCTCCTCTAGATCGTAGTTCCGCGGCGCTTAGGCGAAGCCCTGCCAGAATTGCTCCACCACCATCACCGGAGCGCCATCATGCTGCCGGTGAACTCTCTCTACTCTCCACCTCCTCTCATTGGATCGAGACGGTGGAGATCGTCATCAAGCTGCACGTGTGCTGAACGCGGAGGTGCTGTCCGTTCGGCGCTAGATCGGAAGGACCGTGATCGAGATCGCGAGACGGTTCGTGATGTGATCACGTAACGGATTGTGATGAGTTCGCGGGACAGATCGTGATCAAGATCGTGAGATGGACCGTGATGAGTTCACGGGACGGATCATGATGTGTTCGCGGGACGGTTCGTGATTGGATCGCGGGACGCTCGGCGATTTGGATCGCGAAGAAGTTCGACTACACCAACCGCGTTTCTTAACGCTTCCCGCTTAGCGATCTACAAGGTACGTAGATCCACTCTCCCTCTCGTAGATGCTCATCACCATGGATAGGTTTGCGTGTGCGTAGGAAATTTTTTGTTTCCCATGCGAGGTTCCCCAACATATGATGCTCGGACACACCATCACACTATGGTGTTCCAGGTGGCGTTAGTTGTGAAACAAATTTCACATTGTCTTAAGTTGTATGCCAAACTCGTAACTCAGATATTCACCTCTACGATCATATCGGAGTCATTTTTATCTTCTTGTCACGATGATCTTAAACTTCACTATGAATTTGCTTGAACCTTTCAAACGATTCAGACTTGTGTTTCATTAAGTAAATATACACTATATCTACTTAAATCATCAGAAGGTAAGAAAATAACGATATCCACTACACGCTACAAGACTCACTGAATTGCATACATCAACATGTATCATTTCCAATGAAGCACTTGCCCGCTCCATCCAACGGGGTCCTTTAGTCATCTTGCCCAAGAGGCTTGGTTCGCATGTCTCAACCGATTCGAAATCGAATGAGTCCAAAGATCCATCAGCATGGAGTTTCTTCATGCACTTTATACCAATATGACATTTTGCGGCAGTGCCACAAGTATGTGGTACTATCATTATTAACTTTGTATCTTTTGACATCAATGTTATGAACATGTGTATTACTACGATCAAGATTTCAACAAACCATTCTCACTGGGTGCATGACCATTGAAGGTATTATTAATGTAAACAGAATAACCATTATTCTCTAACTTAAATGAAGAACTGTATTGCAATAAACATGTACTAATCATGTCCATGCTCAACGCAAAACACCAAATAACATTTATTTAGGTTCGTCACTAATCCTGAAGGTAGAGAGAGCGTGCGATGTTGATCACATCAACCTTGGAAACATTTCCAACACATATCATCACCTCACCCTTAGCTAGTTCTCCGTTTATTCCGTAGCTTTTATTTCGAGTTACTAACATTTAGCAACCGAACCGGTATCCAATACCCAAGTGCTACTAGGAGTACTAGCAAGGTACACATCAATAACTCGTATATCAAATATACTTCTGTCGATGTTGCCAACCTTCTTATCTACCAAGTATCTAGGGTTGTTCCGCTTCAGCAACCGCTCACCTCATAACAGAAGCACTTAGTCTCAGGTTTGAGTTCAACTTTGGGTTGCTTCACTGGAGCAGCAACTGACTTGCTATCCATGAAGTTTCCCTCCTTGCTCTTGCCCTTCTCGAAACTAGTGGTTTGATTAACCATCAACACTTGACGCTCCTTCTTGATTTCTACCTTCGCGGTGTCAAACATCGCGAACAGCTCAGGGATCAACATTTCATTCCCTGGCATTTTATAGTTAATCACCAAGTTCTAGTAGCTCCGTGACAGTGACTTGGAGAACTACATCAATCACTATCTTATTTGGAAGATCAACTCCCACTCGATTCAAGCGATTGTAGTACCCAGATAGTCTGAGCACATGCTCAACGATTGAGCTATTCTCTTTCATCTTGCAGGCAAAGAATCTCGTTGGAGATCTCATATCTCGCAACATGGGCACGAGCCTGAGATCCTAATTTCAGCTCTTAGAAACATCTCATATGTTCTGTGACGTTCAAAACATTTTGGAGCCTCAATTCTAAGCCATAATGCATGACGCACTAAACTATCAAGTAGTCATCACAACATCTACAGACGATGCTAGAGGGGTTGGCGCACCGAGCGGTGCATTAAGGACATAAGCCTTCTGTGCAGCAATGAGGACAATCCTCAGATCACGGACCCAGTCCACAATATTGCTACCATCATCTTTCAACTCTATTTCTCTAGGAACATATAAAAATTAAGGGAGCTACGACGCGAGCTAGTAATCTACAACATAATTTGCAAAGACACTATTGACTATGTTCATGATAATGAGTTCGATTAATCATATTACTTAAGAACTCCCACTCAAATTGACATCCCTCCGATCATTCGAGTGATACATGATCCAAATTCACCAACTCAAGTCCGATCATCACGTGAGTTGAGGTCGCTGCAATGGTGAACATCATTATGTTGATCATATCTACTATATGACTCATGTTCGACCTTTCGGTCTCTTGTGTTCCGAGGCCATGTCTATACATGCTAGGCTCGTCAAGTTTAACCCGAGTGTTCTCCATGTGCGACACTGGCTTGCACCCGTTGTATGTGAACGTAGAGTCTATCACACCCAATCATCACGTGGTGTCTCAACACGACGAACTTTCGCAACGGTGCACACTTGGGGAGAACACAATTTATCTTGAAATTAAGTGAGGGATCACCTTATAATGCTACTGTCATCCTAAGCAAAACAAGGTGCATAAAAGGATTAACATCACATGCAAATCATAAGTGACATGATATGGCCATGAACTTGTGCTTTTGATCTCCATCTAGAAAGCACCGGCATGATCTCCATCGTCACCGGCACGACACCATGATCTCCATCATCTTGCTCTCCATCAATGTGTCGCCATCGGGGTTGTCACGCGCTGCATGCTTGTACTACTATTGCTACCGTTTAGCGATAACGTAAAGCATTACATAGCGCTTAATGATTGACATGCAAGTCATACAATAATTAAAGACAACCCTATGGCTCCTGCCAGTTGTCGTATTCAATAACATGCAAATCGTGATAATCTACACATCACTTGATCATCTCATACATCACATATATCACATCATGTAATTGGCCATATCATATCACAACATACCCTGTAAAAACAAGTTAGACGTCCTCTAATTGTTGTTGCATGTTTTACGCGGCTGCTATGGGCATCTAACAAGAACAATTCTCATCTACGCAAAAACCACAACGGTGATACACTAGTTGCTTTTCAACCTTCTCAAGGACCACCTTTGTCGGATCCAATCCAACTAAAGTGAGAGAAACTGTCACCCGCAAGCCATCTATGCAACAAGTTGCTGTTGAGGGAACCGGTCTCTCGTAAGCGTACGAGTAATGTTGGTCCGGGCCGCTTCATCTCACAATACCGCTAAATCAAAATCCGACCAAGGGAGGAAGCAATCTAAGCATCAACGCCCACAAACCTTTTGTGTTCTACTCGAGATCTCATCGAATCATCAACCTAGCTTTGATACCACTGTTGGGGAACATCGCATGGGAAACAAAAAATTTCCTACGCACACGCAAACCTATCCATGGTGATGAGCATCTACGAGAGGGAGAGTGGATCTATGTACCCTTGTAGATCGCTAAGCGGGAAGCGTTATGAAACGCGGTTGGTGTAGTCGAACATCTTCGCGATCCAACTCGCCGAGCGTCCCGCGATCTCATCACGATCCGTCCCGCAATCCAATCACGATCCGTCTCGTGAACTCATCATGATGCATCCCGCAATCTCATCACGATCCGGCTCACGATCTTGATCACAATCTGTCCCGTGAACTCATCACGATCTGTTCCGCAATCTCATCACGAACCGTCTCGCGATCTCGATCACAGTTCTTCCGATCTAGCGCCGAACGGACGGCACCTCCGCGTTCAGCACATGTGCAGCTAGATGACGATCTCCACCGTCTTGATCTAGCAAGCGAGAGCGGAGAGGTAGAAGAGTTCACCGGCAGCGTGACAACGCTCCGGTGATGGTGGTGGAGCAATTCCGACAGGGCTTCGCCTAAGCACTGCAGAAATCCAATCTAGAGGAGCACCGGTGGAACGGGTAGCACATGGCCGTAAATTCTATGCAAAAACCCTCTATTCCACCACTATATATAGGAGGAGAGGAGAGGCAGCCTTGGCGCAAGGTCAAGGCCCTCTAGGAGTCGGCCGGCCAAGGTGGAGGAGTCCTACTCCTCCTCCACTCCTAGTAGGAGTAGGACTCTTCCTTTTTTGCCTTTTTCTCCACTTTTCTCTTTGGGCTTTTCTCTCCTGGTGCATGGGCCTTGTGTGGCTATTCCACCAGCCCACTAAGGGCAGGTTAATACTCTCCCACAGCCCATGAACCCTCTTGGGTCTAAATACCCCTCCTGGAGGTCTCCCGGTACACTACCGGCACTCCCGGTACACTACCGATGAGCCCGAAACTTTTCCGGCGACCAAACTGGGACTTCCGATATATGAATCTTTACCTCTGGACCATTCCGAAGCTCCTCGTGACGTCCAGGATCTCATCCGGGACTCCGAACAACCTTCGGTCATCACCATACATAACTCTATACTACCGAAACGTCACCAAACCTTGAGTGTGCAGACCCTGCGGGTTCGAGAACTATGTAGACATGACCGATACACCTCTACGGTCAATAACCAATGGCAGGACCTAGATGTCCACATTGGTTCCTACATATTCTACGAAGATCTTTATCGGTCGAACCTCTATGTCAAGGATTTAGTTGATCCCGTATGATGTTCCCTTTGTTCTTCGGTATGTTACTTGCCCGAGATTCGATCGTCGGTATCTCCATACCTAGTTCAACCTTGTTATCAGCAAGTCTCTTTACTCGTTCCATAATACAAGATCCCATAACTAACAATTAGTCACATTGCTTGCAAGGCTCATTGTGATGTTGTATTACCGAGTGGGCCCTGAGTTACCTCTCCATCACACGGAGTAACAAATCCCAGTCTCGATCCATGCCAACTCAACAGACACCATCGGAGATACCTATAGAGCACCTTTATAGTCACCCATTTACGTTGCGACGTTTGATAACACACAAGGCACTCCTCCGATATCCGTGAGTTGCATGATCTCATGGTCATAGGAACATATACTTGACATGCAGAAAGCAGTAGCAATAAACTGACACGATCATATGCTACATTTGTAGTTTGGGTCTTGTCCATCACATCATTCTCCTAATGATGTGATCCCGTTATCAAATGACATCTTATGTCCATGGCTAGGAAACCTTAACCATCCTTGATCAACGAGCTAGTCTATTAGAGGCATACTAGGGACATTGTTTTGTGTATGTATCCACACATGCATCTAAGTCTCCGATCAATACAATTATAACATGGATAATAAAAGATTATCATGAATAAGGAAATATGATAATAACCAATTTATTATTGCCTCTAGGGCATATTTCCAACAATAGGAGCATACCACGTCACCTTGGTAGGAATCTTTTTCCTGGGCCGCTCGCTCTCAACATCACTAGGGTCATCGTGGCCGATCTTATAGCTCAAGGCACAGCATACCGTGCATGCATTCAAATCCTCCTACTCACCGCGGTAGAGGATGCAGTCATTAGGGCATGCATGTATCTTCTCGACCTCTAATCCTAGAGGGCATACAACCTTCTTTGCTTCGTACGTACTCTCTAGCAATTCGTTGTCCTTTGGTAGCTTCTTCTTTAACATTATCACAAATTTTGAAATGCCTTGTCAGATACACCATTCTCTGTCTTCCATTGCAGCAATTCCAGTGTGGTACCCAGCTTTTTATTGTCATCTTCGCAATTTGGGTACAACCCTTTTTTGTGATCCTCTAACATGCACTGCAACTTCTGCTTCTCCTTTTCACTTGCACAGTTTCTCTTTGCATCGACAATGGCCCAACCAAGATCATCAGCGGGCTCATTTGATGCCTCTTCTTCAGCTCCTTCCTGGATTTTCTTCCCCCATTGTTATACCATCGTATTCATGGAACCCATGGCCAAGATAGCTGTCGTCATCCTCTTCTTCTTCATTATCTTCCATTAGGATCCCTCTTTCACTGTGCCTGGTCCAATAGTTATAGCCGGACATGAAACCGGACTCAAACAGGTGGACGTGAATGGTTCTTGAGTTAGAGTAATTTCTATCATTCTTACAGCCAGCACATGGACAATACATAAAACCATCCGGCCGCTTGTTTGCCTCAGCCGCAACCAAAAAAGTATGCACGCCATTAATGAACTGGGGAGAGCATCGGTCGTCGTACATCCATTACTGGCTCATCTTCATTACACAACATCGAAAAGACCAAATTAATACAAGTTCGTACATAAAGTTCATACACACTTGTTCTCATAAAACAACATACAAACTCTCTAGCTAAAGCATTTAAATGCAACAACAAATGCGATCAACATCGCAACTAAGGTAACAATTGATCCAACAGCATAGTGATACCAAGCCTCACATCAATGGCATATCTTTTAAATTTTCTAATCTTCAAGCACATTGCACCCATCTTGATCTTGTGATCATCGACGACATCGGCAACATACAACTCTAGTTTCATCTTCTCTTCTTCAACTCTTTTCAATTTTTCTTTCAAATACTTGTTTTATTTTTCAACTAAATTTAACTTCTTGACAAGAATATCTATGTCGGTTGGAATCTCCGGTTCACATGCCTCCTAGATAAAAACATCTATGTCAACTTGATTGGCATAATTGTCATGAACACGAAATGCAACAAAGAGTTATAAAATAGAGTATATACCACATCCGCATCATAAGCCGGACGAGGGCCGACGCGGACAGATTTCAAAACCATGCCACTATGTATAACAAACAACCATATAGGTAAGAAAACTATACAAGTAACTAACTAAATCTTACAAACATGGTTTTTTTATTATAAAAAGGATAATAAAAAGAGGCTCACCAAGGTGGTGCCGGCGACGGGATAGTGCGTGCGATCGATGGTGGTTAGGACGGGGACGGGAAGGCACTAAGTAAACCAAACCTACAAATGCAAAGTAAGAAGTTAATTTGAGCTCAAATTGCATAAATCAAATAAACTACCACATACAAACTAAAACCCACAAATTACTATACTTATAGAGCATTGCAAGAGCTAATCTAGCAATGAGAGATGAAAGGACAAAGTTGCTAACCTTTGTGAACACTTGGATGGATGGGATGCCTCCAAATCTTGACAAATTTTGGCAAAAATGAAGGATGAGATCGAGGAAGAGAGGAAGAATAGAGCAGAGAGGAAAGGGGAAGAACAGAGGACTCTGCTCGGGCTGGCGCCAAAGGGTTTCAATATAGGGGGACCTTTAGTCTCGGTTGGTGGCTCCAACCACGACTAAAGGTTAGCCTATAGTCGCAGTTGGAGCCACCAACCAGGACTAAAGGTTCCCGTGGGGCCCCAGGCTAACGCTAGCCTGCCACCACAACTTTAGTGCCGGTTCATGGCATGAACCGGGACTAATGGTCTGTAACGAACCGACACTAATGATGCCCGTCATGAACCGACACTAATGATCACATTAGTGCCGATTCAAAAGCCAACCACGACTAATGAGGCAGACGAAAGGTCTGATTTCTACTAGTGTACATCAAGTGTTCTCAAATCCTTTAAAGAATCAATCCGATAAGAAAACTTCAAAGGGAAAACTCAATTCATCACAAGAAGATAGAGAGGGGAAAACTCCATATGATTCATCTATATCAATAAAGCTCGTGGTACATCAAGATCGTGACATCTCAAGAACACGAGAGAGAGAGAGAGAGCGAGATCCAACACATAGCTACCGGTACATACCCTTAGCCCCGAGGGTGAACTAGTCCCTCCTCATCATGGAGACCGCCGGATGATGAAGATGGCCTCCGGTGATGGTTTCCCCCTCCAATAGGGTGCCGGAACGGCTCCCAATTGGTTTTACGTGCCTATAGAGGCTTGCGGCGGTGGAACTACTGATCTAGGTTTCTTTCTGGAGGTCTTAGTATTTATAGGATTTTTTGGCGTCGGTCTCACGTCAAGGGGTTGCTCAAGGAGTCCACAAGCCACAGGGGTACGGCCTAGGGGGTGGCCGTGCCCAGCAGGCTTGTGGCCTCCTTGTCCACTTCCTGGCCCAGCTCTTCGCTCCAATATTTTTTATATTTTCCAAAATATTCTCCATAAATTTTCAGCCCATTCCGAGGACTTTTATTTCTGCACAAAAACAACACCACGGTAGTTCTGCTAAAAACAACGTCAGTCCGGGTTAGTTCTAATAAAATAATACCAAAATCATATGGAATTATTTTAAACATGGCATAAATAATTCATAAATTATAGATACGTTGGAGGCGTATCAGAGACGGACCACACGAACGCACTTCCCCAACTCTACTTCCGCTGCACGGCACTGTGCGTCTAGTGGTAACGAAATGGGATCCATCTCCGTAGCATGTTCTTGGATGTTCTACATATGATTTTTTTTGCATGCGATGCACCTATGGCAGAACCCAACAAAGAGGCCCTCACACACTCCTCCTCCTCGCTCGCCTCACCACGCCACGCTTCTTCACGACGCGCCGAGGGTTGCAGGATTGAGCTGAGCCGAGTTCATACCTACGCGCTTACTTTTTGCCGGTCAGGAACGGAGAGTCCGTAACAGACGTGCCATGATGTGAGACGTCGGATCGTGGGCTGTAACCGACTCGGACGTGGGTCCAGTCCAAGTCGCTCCATCCTGCCATGCATATATACCCGAGGTCCCTGCCAACCCTAGCCGCCGCCACAACCTATGGTTTCGCACCAATCGAGATCATTCTGCCGCCATCCAATTGTTCTCCATCCCTCCTTCCAGCATGCACCGCGAGAAGGGACAACAGGCGTACTGAACCCCGCCTCTCACTCGCGCAATCGCTGGCAGCGACGACTTCCTCAATGATGACTTCTTTCCTGATCTTGTCAACCTCTTCCTCAACGACATGGGCTACAACATCAACACCAGCGGTTCAGTTCCCGCTGCACCGTATGCAACCTTGTCCTCTCTGTTTGAAATCATGCTAGAATTTATGTGTCTAGTTTGTGCTGTAGATTCAATCTACTAGTTTACTATGCTAGTCTACATGATTAGTTTAGTCTATGCTTTTGTTGTCATGATTTATTTACTGCTTATTCGGATTAATTTTTGTAGTAATTTGCTCATATATTCAACAATCCAAAAACATGATTATAGGCAATTTACTCCAAGTGGTTTTGCTGCACATCTGAAGCCGCCCACCTTCAAGGGGGTGCAATATAAGAGGTGACGCATGAGAGCAGTCTACTAGTTTCAAACCATGTACTGATATGACGCCGCCAAGGGCAAGCCCAAGGGCGATCTTAATCCTGCACACCAATATGCTTTTGAGAAGATCGATACCCTCTTCAAGGGCGCCCTTCTGAGTGTTCTTGACGATTACATTGTGGATTCGTACATGTCGTTTGACAACGGCAAGGACATGTGGGTTGTGCTCGAGGCCAAGTTTGGGGCCTCGGATGCTGGCAGCGAGTTGTGTGTCATGGAGCAATTCTATGACTACAAGATGATTGATGAGCACCCTGTTGTTGAGAAAGCTCATGAGATATAGTCACTCGCAAAAGGATCTTGAGTTCTTTAAGTGTGTGTTGCCGGATAAGTTTGTGGCCGGAGGCATCATTGCCAAGCTTCCACCTTCGTGGAACAATTTTGCTACTTCTCTAAAACACAAGAGACATGAGTTTTCCGTTCCAGATCTCATTGGTACTCTTGATGTTGAAGAGACGGCGAGAGCAAAAGACACACGTGCTCGAGTTGCCGAGGGAGCTTTTACTACCCACATGGTACAGAAGAAGAACTTCCAGTCCAACAATCCCAATTACAATAAGAACAAATCTCAAGGCAAAGACAAGTTTGATGCAAAGAACAAGCCGTCACATTCTACCAACTTCAAGAAGAATTCTCATAAGAAGGAGAAGGGACTATGCCATGTCTGCGGTGATCCTAATCACCAGGCACCGAGATGTCCCAACCGATATGAGGAGCGCGAACTTGAGAAGAGCGGCAAGTCCGCTAATGTTGTCATCGGTGATACTGATATGAAGAAATCTGGGTATGGTATTTTTCCTACCATCCTTTCAGTATGTCATTCTCCTGATTAGTTAATTGACACTGGTGCCAATGTACCTCCATGTATTCTTCTTATCAGGCCACAAGGACTTCTCCCGTGCTAATGGGAAACGAGGCACGTGCCATTGTTCGAGGCGTAGGTACGGTCAATCTGAAGTTTACTTCGGGGAAGATCGTGTGCCTGAAGAACGTTCATCACGTGCCCCCGATCTCTAAAAATATCGTCTGTTGGTTCCCGTCTGTGTCGGGATGGTTTTAAGTTGGTTTTCGAGTCCAATAAAGTTGTAATTTCCAAGTACGGACAATTTGTTGGAAAAGGCTATGAGTGTGGAGGCTTGTTTCGCCTGTCTTTGTTAGATATTTGCACTAAAGTTATTAATAATGTTTGCCATGATAATGAGTCTAATATTTGGCATTCACGACTTTTTCATATTAACTTTGGTTGTATGTCACGGCTAGCCAATATGAGTTTAATTCCGAAATTCAATAATGTCAAGGTCTTCAAGTGCCAAGTGTGTGTGCAAGCTAAGCAACCTCGCAAGTCTCACAAGACTGCAGAGGCGAGAGACTTGGTGCACTAGAGCGTATTCATTATAATCTTTGTGAGATGAATGGCGTGTTGACAGAAGGTGTAAAGAAATATTTCAGGATGTTGATTGATGACTCCACTAGATATTTTTATGTGTATCTTCTGAAATCAAAAGATAAGGCTTTAAACTTCTTTAAAAACTATAAAGCTGAAGCAGAGAACCAACTTGATCGGAAAATTAAACGGCTTAGGTCTAATCGTGGTGGAGAGTATTTTTCCAATGATTTCGATTCATTTTATGCGGAATATGGTATAATCAATGAGAGGACGCCTCCCTACTCACCTCAATCAAATGGGATGGCCAAAAGAAAAAACGAACTCTAACGGATTTGGTTAACGCCATGTTAGACACATCGGGTCTCTTCAAGGAATGGTGGGGGAGACGCTAATGACTGCATGCCCATTTCCTAAACCGAGTTCGCACAAAGCAGAAAACCATTACTCCTTTTGAGGAATGGGAAAGGAAAATGCTGAAACTCTTTTATCTACGCACTTGGGGTTGTTTGGCGAAATTCAATATACCAATTTTCAAGAAGCGCAAGCTTGGACCAAAAATTGTGGATTGTGTTCTTTCGGGCTATGCTTTTCATAGAATTGGCTATAGATTTTTGATAATAAAATCTGAGGTATCCGACATTGGAGCCAGTCATGCGTCGGTGCGCCCTAACATCATTGGTAAGTATAGAGTGCTTAGACAAGCATCAAAGAAACATACGGACCTTACCCGGTACTTCAATTTTCGAGAGAGTTTCTTCTTGTTAAACCCTAACATCGTTGGTCTCTAGGCGTGTCACGCGCTGTGCTAGCCACTCCACCCTAGTTCGTTTCATAGAAATTACTAGGAGCGCGCCATACTTAAAGCTACTCGAGTGATTTTCTTTGGGATTTTTTCTTTTGTTTCTTCTTCTCCATTTTTATTTCATTAATTTTTGGATTTTTTAGTTTTCTTTTCCCTTCTCCATTTTTTGTCTGGTTTTCCTTTTCTTCTTCAATTTTTGGTTTTCTTTTCCTCTTTTAATTTTTTATTTGTTTCTTTTTATTTTTCATTCTACATTCTTATAACATGATCAACATTTTTTGGAAAATCTGTTCAACATTTTTAAATAATTTTTAAATATTTTTCATATACTTATCCAATATTTTTTAAATATTTGTTTAACATTTTATATACATGATCAACATTTTTCAAATACATTTTTAACATTTTTCAAATATTTGTTCAACATTTTATATACATGATCAACATTTTTTCAAATACTTGATAAACATTTTTTCAAATACTTGATAAGCATTTTTTCAAATACATGTTCAACTTTTTTAAAATACTTGTTCAACATGTTTAAAATACTCGTCCAATATTTTTTAAATACTTGTTCTAAATTTTTAAATGCATGATTATTATTTTTCTAAATATTATGTATTTTTAATATATATGTTTAGATTATTTGAAATTGTAAAGAAAAATTGAAAATGGAATCACAAAACAAAATAAAAACGTGAATAAGGGAAAAGGAAATGCAATACACACCAGCCTGGGCCGACCCATATGCTCATGCGCTTCAGCGAGTCGGAAGCATCCACTCACAGAATGCGAGACATAGCGATGCCCGTTAAGACTTGACAAGTAGGCTTCTTGAAAAATAAAATTGGTTGGCCTTTTAGATTAAAGTGAGTAGCGGACAGCTTATTCCAACTTATTTCTAGAACCCAACAAAAGAACTGGCCCTAACATGAGATTTATATCACAAAAATGATATCTTTAAAACAAAAAATGTTCCATTTTCTAACGGTATAGCTATTATATAATGTTTACTAAATTGATAAAACAGGCGATGAGACGCACATGATCTATAAATTGAAAAGGAGAGAGTAGGACAAGTCAATCAACGAACGAAAGGAATCAACTCCTCGACAACAGACGACTAGATGCGTCTACCTTTCTTTCTAAAGAAAAAGCACCGTGCTTCACCAGGTTTGTTGCATTTAATATGCATGGCCCACTTAATACCGCTCGCATGCCAGCACTGCACGACCCACTTATAAACGGGCCTAGACGGGTCGAGTCGTGCCTGACACGTTTAAGTGTGGGCTAGGTTGTGCCCTGGAGGCTCACTTGGCCAGGTTTGTGCATGCCCCGCCACCCGCCACCACCGAGCAATCTTTTTTTATAATGTCACATGCATTTTCTGAAAAACACGTGAACATTTAAAAAATGTTGCAAGGTGGTTATTAAATATGATATCGACATTTTGTATGTGTTTGGATGAGGTCGGGGGAGAGATAGGGTGAGAGCTGGAGACAAGGGCTTATCTGTAAATGTGTAACCGAATGGTGGGTATCCTTTCATAAAACTGGCATGGATTTATTTTCCGTGTGCGTTGGATATAAATCGAATGAATGTGAATGGAAGATGGCGGGCACATCATCATCATCACCACCAAATGTGTAATAGAAAACGAAGCTACAAGGTTGTTGAGAAAACCGGGGACACGAGAATTAGTTGTGATGATGTATATGAGGATCGTGTTTCTAGAAAATCTAGGGTCACGGAGATGTTTTTTTGTTTGTTTGAGGATAGCAGAGATGTTATTAATAAACACATGCATCATAAGCAGAATTTGCACAGCCCGGCCTCGGTCGAGTTACCCTAAACCCTAAACCATAATAAAAATAAAAATGGCAGTTGCTGTACTAAAAAAAAATGTACCTGTTGAGTGGCCAAAAAAAGGCGTTGTCGGCCGAATTTATAAGTAGTTACCGCGGTGTGTGTGGAGTTGAGTTCCCCTCCCAACCCCGATCCCGATCCGATCCCATCCCAACGGCGCTCCGGCGCTCCGGCGGCCGCACGCCGCCTCTCCTCCACCTCTCCTCCACCAAAAGAAAAAGAGAGACGATGCCCAAAAGAAAAAGAGAGACGACGCTCCGGCGGCCGCCCGCCGCCTCTCCTCCACCTCTCCTCCACCAAGATCCCGCCGCCTCTCCTCCACCGGGAGCGGGAGCGGGAGCGGGAGCGGGAACGAGCCAAGATCCCGCCATCGCCCCGCTGGTAAGATTCCTTCCTCTCTCTCTCTGGCTCTGGCTCGATCCCTAGGTAACCCTAACCCTAGCCGCCTCCTTCCCTCGGAGTTGGAGGTCGCCATACCCTTCTGGTAGCAGCTACGTAGGTACTTGTTGAGGGCTGACGCTATATTATATTTATACCACGATACGAGGGAGGGTCCTCGTCCATGACGCTCGTTGAGGGAGGGATGGACGACATTCCTTCATTAATCTGTCCCCATCCCCATTGGAGAAGCATATACAATTATTAATTAATTATTAAACACTCCAGGCATTAGAATAGATTAGACTAGACCCAAAGTCCAGCACCTCAGTGCTACTTAATTTAGTTTCATACCGGCCGTCTTTTTTTTTTTGTATCTGCTGCTTCAGCTTGATATACTATCATATAAGTACATGGCTCTGTTCAGCCAGGATTAATCGGGCCTACTTGCCGGATAGGATATTACTTATAACTAGCTTAGTAATGGTGGTCTCGATCGTGCTGCTGATTTATTTATTTTATTACATCCATCCATACTTTTAATTTGCCACACATCTCTTAACTTAATAATTTCTAACAGTCCTGTCCGTGCGTGCTTCTCTTAATTTGCACAAGTCCGATTAAGCTATATATGCCAAATTTGTCTAATGGTCCTTTCTTAGGACGGTTCGTTGCCATTTTCTTTGTTATTAGTTTGTGTGTAACCAGGCTGCTTTTTTTTTTCCTTTTTCTATTTCTAACTGAACCATTCTGGATGCTTTTTTCATGTTTGCCAGAATGGACAGTTGATACAGCCAGCTATGGATAATATCACTCAGATTCTAAAAGATGCTCAGGATCCGGATAACAACATAAGGCTAGCAGCAGAAGGCAAACTCCAGCAGCTCCAGGAGCGTAATCGTCCCAACTTCCTCCTGTCCTTATCAGCAGAGCTATCGAGTGAGGCAAGCCCACCTGAGTGCAGATGCCTTGCTGGCATTATCCTCAAGAATTCTGTGGAAGGAAAGTATTCTGGGGATAACGAACTCCTCACCAAACAATGGATCAACCTGGATCAACGTATCAAATCCCAGATTAAGGAGTCATTGCTGATAACACTAGGATCTTCGGCTCCTCAGGCGAGGCATGCCTCATCACAGGTTATTGGCAGGCTCTCATTTATTGAGATACTCTCCCATGGATGGCAAGACCTCTTTGTCAGATTACTGGACAACATGGCAAAGCAGGGTGCATCTCCACTAAAGCAGGCAACTCTAGAGGCGCTGGAGTATGTGTTTGAGGATGATGAGGCCTTGAGGTTCAACAAGGACACAATTGATGGTGTTCTGGATGCCGTCATCCGGGCAATGAACCACCAGGCAGAGAAAAGTTCTCAAGTCCGGCTTGCAGCGGTCAAAGCTCTAGGGAATGTTTTGAAGTTTGCCAACTTCGCAGATGATGATGATTGCAGAAATCGTATAATGACTGCAATCTGTGATGCAGCTAAACACGATGAAGTAGCGGACATCAAGCATGCAGCATTCGTCTGCCTTACTGCAATTGCATCCAAATATCATATGGAGTTAGAACCTTACATGGAAACCACACTCAGCCTTACAACTCAAGCTTTGGGCTTGGAAGGAGGTGTCGACGAAATAGTTGCCCTCGAATGTATCGAGTTCTGGAGTACTATTTGTGGACAAGTGATTGAACTCCGAGAACAAAAAAAGCGCTTTCCTCGTGTTATCTTGACCGCAGATTGTCACTTCATTGAGAATCCCCTCTGTTTGCTTGTTCCACTTCTGCTACAAACTCTGTCGTTACACCAAGGAAGAGATGTTGATGAACTGAACATCTTCATGAGTGCTATGGCATGCCTAGGCCTCGTCGCTAGAACTATCGGGGATGCAGTTGTCCCACTTGCAATGCAGTTTGTCGAGGGTAACATCAAAGTGGCAGATTGGCGTAGTCGCAAGACAGCTATTTCTGTACTAGGCGTTATCCTTGAAGGGCCCTCTATTGAAAAACTCGCTCCCGTGGTCGGTTTGTTGATGGACAAGATGGAAGACCCACACATGGAGGTAAGAGGCACCGCTACATGCACTCTTGGGCAGGTGTTTGAGCTTCTGCATTCTCCAGCTCTTGATAAAAGATTTTTCACAAATGAAGACTTTCCTCGCATCATGGCTGCGTTGTCAAAGAGGGGTAAAGATGTTCCACAAGTGTCCAAGGAAGTCTATGGAGCTATATATTTTCTTGCCCGAGGTTATCATGTGCCAACCTCATCTGTGGTAGACCAATCAAAAAGGGAAATCTCATCTGAGCTTTCACCTTTTCTTAGTGGTGTTATCGATGCTCTCCTTTCTGCTTCAGAACTTGATAAGAAGACCCCTTTCGGGCTTCCAGCATCTGAATCTGCTTATGGTGCATTGATTGAGGTTGTGAGAGTAAGCAACATGCAGGATCTTAAAGCTGTGCTAGCTCTTATGGTTTTAATGCCTAGCATCATGAGAAGATTAAACACAGCGCTTGATGCCAAAGCAATTTCGTCAGATGACAAGACTAACAAGCACAATCTTCAGGTGTTGCTCTGTGACGTACTGCACGCCATCATCGAGAAACTAGGCAATTCACCTTACGTGGACAAGGTTAGGGAGTCTGCTCGGTTTATGTTGCTTCAGTTTTGCCGTGTCCTGACTTGCGACTGTTGTACCGCACGTGATAAAGCAGCGCTTGCCATTGGTTCTCTGGCTCGTGCCGTCGGTCCAAAGTTTCTGGATCACATGCCTATATTTTTGCAGTATTACAGTGTGAAGCTATTCTCCCCAATCTATTTAGAGGTGATTGGCACTATCTTTCATGTCTTGAGAGATGAAATCCTGCCATACTGTGATTATATGATGGATGTTCTTTACAGAGGTCTCTCAAAACGTGCGCTTAAACCTCTAATTTTGGCATGCTTTGGAGAGATTGCTCTTGCTATCGGCAATCATTTTGAGGAGTACCACCTGAAGGCTGTTAGGAAAAAGCTGAAAGAAGCTGCTAACTCAAGTTATTATTATGATGAGGATAAGGTTGATTACGGTAACCAGGTTATACAGGGAATATGCAAGGCTTACTCTGGCATATTGCGGGGTATAAACCGAAAATCTGGGTTGAAGGTAGCAGCGGATCTAGTGAAGTTCATTGAAGCTGTCTCCGAGGACAAGGACAGGTGAACATGATGTTCAATGCCTTCTTTTTGGTCAATTGTTCCATGCGATTAACATGCCATCATTTTAACTAGTTGCCTTGCTCTTGTTTCTTATATGGGCGACTGTCTCGTACAATTATTTGCACATGCCATCATTCTAATTACTTGCCTAGCTTGCTCTTGTTTCTTATATGGGCGACTGTCCCGTAAAATTATTAGCACATGCCGCCATTCTAATTAGTTGCCTAGCTTGCTCTTGTTTCTTATACGGGTGGCTGCTCCATATGATTATTTGCACATGCCGCCGTTCTAATTAGTTGCCTTGCTTTTGTTTCTTATATGGGTGACTGTTCCATAGGATGATTTGCACATGCCACCATTCTAATTAGTTGCCTTGCTCTTGATTCTTGTATGGGTGACTGCTCCATATGATTATTTCCGCATACCATCATTTTAATTAGAAGGCGACATATTCCCTAATTGCTCTCCGCATCTCCCATAGTGGTTACTCAACAAATTAGACTTTTAACAGTGTAGAGCAAAGTAGATATTATTAGATAAAATAAAGAAGGTTGGCAGACCAGGCAATTCAGTACTCCCGCTGTAAAGAAATATAAGAGCGTTTAGATCACTACTCTAGTGGTCTAAACGCTCTTATATTTCTTTACGGAGGGAGTACTGATAATCTGGAAAGAAAGGAACCCCGTTCCAGTTTCCTCCCAAATAGACTTTTTAAAAGGTTGGCAGACCAGACTTTTAACTGTCATTTGCCGACATCAGCATTTTCTGTTATTAGTATAAAATAGCTAACTAAGCTGATCAATGCAAAGAGAAAAATGCATGAGTTGAAACCAGAAAAACCATGCAGTTTCACTTTATTTTAGAATGAAAAAGTAGTGTTAAGACACATATAGAAGTTGATATTCATTAATTTATTGCTCGTCTAAAGCACCTTGAAGCACACATTGCTCTTTGAAATGTCCTCTAGCCAGGTGCATATTTACTTGGCTGTTGTATTTTCTGGAGCATTTTTGTCTCAGGATTACAACAAGGAATGTCGCAAGTTTCAACCTTATAATTTCCTCGTAGTGATTCCTACTTGTTAAGTTTGTCGCCTGCGAGGAACTTTCATCACTCTCAAAGCTATATATGGGTAGTCTTTCCTTCCCATATAGTATTAGTCAAGTATTCCGCACCATTAGATGGGGTCATCTCGTCCAGTCAATAATCCATCCATCCCTTTTTATCTTGTCAACTTGCTACCTTTCAAGTTGCTCAGTAATCTGAATCTCTTTCGATACTATTATTTTCCGTATAGATGCAAAGGATCTTGTCAACTTGCTACCTTTCAAGTTGCTCAGTAATCTGAATCTCTTTCGATACTATTATTTTCCGTATAGATGCAAAGGATCTTCAAAGAAGGGGGTCTGTAGACCGAAAGAAGAAATAGGGGGGGGGGGGGGGGTAGAGTAAGGCTGTCATAAAAATTAGGTGGATACCTTGTTTTATTATAGAAGCTGAAATTCAGGAACTATTTTCTATCAGTTCCTTGTTTTATAGTAGTATAGAGTTTCCTCTTGCTGCTGCTGCTTATATAATTATGTTGTGCATCTTTGTTTGTTTCAGGGGTGCAAAGGTGACATCCGATGCAGTTGATGTGTTGGATCGGTTTGGTTTCATGGCCGAGTCATGGAAAAATGGACTGATTTCGGAATTAGGGAGGTAGTAATATATATGAGGAGGAACTCGATCTGCTTCTTGGTTTTTTGGCAAGTTGCCACATATGCATGGGAGGACAACTCGATGTGTGTGGCATTGGCAGTATGACGATGTATTTTTTTGTGGCAATTGGATGGACAGCCAAACTGAACTTGTCTAGTCGTCGGCGTGTGTCTATTTGCTAGCTAGCAGATTATGTATGATTAACCGATCCTGAATTCCTGATTGTGATTGGTAGGGTGTGCTCTCGACCAGTTGTTGGTAGAGTTGGCTGAGCTGTGCTTGTTTAGGTGCATGTTGTTGGATTAGTCTGGTTTAGTTCACGAGTGAGGGCGACTATATGCTGTTAGGAGGAGGGGGTGGTGGGCAACTCGATGCAAAAATGTGATGGCCTTAGGTGACTTGGCTCTGGCCCTGGTTAGTCTATGGTTTTGGGTGCAATGGCGAGTTTTTTTTTGTATGGCTGGGTCGTGGTGTGTATTGGATTAGTTGAATTTGGTTTCCGGATGCGTATGACTATATGTTTTATGTGCATCTCGGTAGTTCTATGTGCAATGGCGGGTTCACGGGGACTATGTGTTTTGGTTTAGGTGACTTGTTTTTCTTTGCATAGGTTGGGGGTGACGTATGTGCGGGCAATTAGATGTGGAGAGAGGGGGGGGGTGCATTTTTAAACTACGCCCCATTTTTAAACTTGCACTCATCAAATCTCCATCTAGGAAATACCTTGTTCTTAAAATAGTGGCACATAATATCGTTTGTCCAAAGTGCTTATTCCCAAGGTGGACAGTTGTGAGAAAATGTCTATAATACTTATTCACATAATATAAAGTGAGGTACAACGACCAAGAAACTGAAAGCTTTACTCCATCGAGGCGGCTCCGTCAGGGGGACCCCCTTTCACCATACTTGTTCTTGATTTGTGCTGAAGGTTTGTCTAGTGTGTTGGCTCAAAAAGAGGAGGTTCGTGGCATTGAAGGTGTTCAGGTGTGCAGAAATGCACCATCAGTTTCTCATTTACTCTTCGCTGATGATTCCCTAATACTTGAAGGCAAATTTGAATAATGCAACCTCATTGAGACAAGCTCTGGATCAATATTGTGGGAGTTCAGGACAAATGGTGAGTGATGCTAAATGAAGTATTTATCTCAGCCCTAACGTTGATGTTGCTTTAAAAGCACAAGTATGCAGGGAATTGAATATTATGACTAAAGCCCTGTCGGACAAGTACCTAGGCCTACCAGCAATGGTGGGGCTAGATAAAAGTAAAAGTTTTGTGTACCTGTTAGAAAGGATGATTCAGCGGATAAAAGGGTGGAAAGAAAAGTCTTTTTCTATGGGGGGCAAAGAAATTTTATTAAAGTCAGTTATCCAATCTATCCCAGTGTTTGCAATGTCGGTGTTCAAAATTCCTAAGAAGCTACGCAAAGAGATGAATGATGTGTTGGCCGGATTCTGGTGGGGTGATACTGAAGAGCAAAAGCGCATGCATTGGGTAGCATGGTGGAGATTATGCGTCCCAAAGAAGTTGGGAGGCATGGGCTTTCGAGACCTGCATGCTTTTAACCTAGCCATGCTAGCTAAGCAAAGTTGGCACTTGATTAGTAAACCAGATTCTTTGTGTGTGCGTGCCTTACGGGCAAAATATTTTCCAGACGGGAACTTACTCAAAGCAGGCCCAAAAAGGGTCCATCTTTCACTTGGCAGAGCATTATTGCTGGCGTGCAAGTTTTTAAAAGGGGGCATATATGAAGGGTAGGATCTGGTACCACTAGTAGAAAACAGGAAACTAGTCTCGGTTTCAGAGAGCCTTTAGTCCCGGTTCTGGAATCGGGACAAAACAAGCGGGACTAATATCCAAAACCTTTAGTCTCGGTTCGCTTACGAACCGGGACCAAAGGGGCTCCACGTGGCCATTGCGGGGCGCCCAGGCAGGATGACTTTTAGTTCCGGTTGGTAACACAAACCGGGACCAAAAGGCAGCCACGCGTCAGCAGCTCGCAGGCGCTGGTTTTTTTTGGAAGGGGGTTTAGGGGTTTTGGAGGGTTAATTTAGGGGTTTCATATTGTGTTAGCTAGCTAATAGAGAGAAGTGACCTCTCTTTCTCCGTGCTTGGTTGACGCTAGCTACTATACATATAGAGAGAACTCGACGCTAGCTAATAAGCAAATGATGGAAACCATTAATTACACAAGATCATCATGCTGAACATATATAGAGAGAAGTGACATCTCTTTCTCCGTGCTTGGTCGAACAACAAGTTTTCGTATATCTATCCGACGCTACTACATATATACAATATAACATCTCTTACAACCCCTAACATCATCTATCTAAGATCCAATCGCAAATCCACATGGTATTCTCCGTCTTTAGGTATGACGTGGTCAAGAAAGAATCCCGCCAATTCCTCTTGAATTGCTCGTATGCGATCATGTGGTAGGAGTTCATCCCTCATCTTCCAGATCTAATTTAAACAAGGGGGTCAATACATGCATATATATGAATGAAACTCAACACAATTGATGATAATATATAAAATAAAATTGTGAATATTATTTACATACTTCAAATTGTTTGTCAGAGAAGCCCCACTCAGAGGTCGAGTGGAGAATGAACTCGCATACGTAGTATCCGCATAAAATAGTCCCGGATTCCTGGTACAAGCACTTTACGAGAATATCGTTTAATCAAACTGATAAGCAAGCATGATAATGTTATTGATGAAAATTTGAATCAATTAGAGATGCGCGGAACTAGCTAGTACTACTTACTTTGGGGGGTGTAAATCGCAGCTCTTTGTTTAGACCGGGAACCTTTCGGGTGAACTTTTTTCAAACCCTGTCAGGCAAAGAAAATGATTACTTGATATCAGAAAATGAACGAAAGTTGCCCATATGATCCCAGTATTGCTTGAACTTACTTCTTGAGCATTGCAGTCATGTTCGCATAATCCTCGGGATCTTTACCTTTACATCTCGAGTCTAAGACAATTACTAATGTCCCGTCAAGCTTAATGGATAGCAGAATAAAGTGGTAACTGCACACACATATATAACTCATCAGTTACATTACTTAACCTCGAGTAAGCGAAACCGAATATGCAGAAGACAGTAACACTCACTTGAAGTTGTAAGGAAAGAGTATTTCCCTTTTGTTTTGATCTGTAAGGAACGAATTTAGCAAGTTCTCCTTGATATCTTTGACTTTGTTTCGTACCGTCCATTCATTTACGACATCTGGGCTAATGAACCCAACGTCGAAGATTCCTGCTTTTTTCTTTGCATAGGTTGGGGGTGACGTATGTGCGGGCAATTATATGTGGAGAGAGAGGGGGGGGGGGGTGCATTTTTAAACTACGACCCCATTTTTAAACTTGCACTCATCAAATCTCCATCTAGGAAATACCTTGTTCTTAAAATAGTGGCATATAATATCGTTTGTCCAAAGTGCTTATTCCCAAGGTGGACAGTCGTGAGAAAATGTCCATAATACTTATTCACATAATATAAAGTGAGGTACAACGACCAAGAAACTGAAAGCTTTACTCCATCGAGGCGGCTCCGTCAGGGGGACCCCCTTTCACCATACTTGTTCTTGATTTGTGCTGAAGGTTTGTCTAGTGTGTTGGCTCAAAAAGAGGAGGTTCGTGGCATTGAAGGTGTTCAGGTGTGCAGAAATGCACCATCAGTTTCTCATTGACTCTTCGCTGATGATTCCCTAATACTTATGAAGGCAAATTTGAATAATGCAACCTCATTGAGACAAGCTCTGGATCAATACTGTGGGAGTTCAGGACAAATGGTGAGTGATGCTAAATGAAGTATTTATCTCAGCCCTAACGTTGACGTTGCTTTAAAAGCACAAGTATGCAGGGAATTGAATATTATGACTAAAGCCCTGTCGGACAAGTACCTAGGCCTACCAGCAATGGTGGGGCTAGATAAAAGTAAAAGTTTTGTGTACCTGTTAGAAAGGATGATTCAGCGGATAAAAGGGTGGAAAGAAAAGTCTTTTTCTATGGGGGGCAAAGAAATTTTATTAAAGTCATTTATCCAATCTATCCCAGTGTTTGCAATGTCGGTGTTCAAAATTCCTAAGAAGCTACGCAAAGAGATGAATGATGTGTTGGCCGGATTCTGGTGGGGTGATACTGAAGAGAAAAAGCGCATGCATTGGATAGCATGGTGGAGATTATGCGTCCCAAAGAAGTTGGGAGGCATGGGCTTTCGAGACCTGCATGCTTTTAACCTAGCCATGCTAGCTAAGCAAAGTTGGCACTTGATTAGTAAACCAGATTCTTTGTGTGTGCGTGCCTTACGGGCAAAATATTTTCCAGACGAGGAACTTACTCAAAGCAGGCCCAAAAAGGGTCCATCTTTCACTTGGTAGAGCATTGTTGCTGGTGTGCAAGTTTTTAAAAGGGGGCATATATGGAGGGTAGGATCTGGTACCACTAGTAGAAAACAGGGAACTAGTCTCGGTTTCAGAGGGCCTTTAGTCCCGGTTCTGGAATCGGGACAAAACAAGCGGGACTAATATCCAAAACTTTTAGTCTCGGTTCGCTTACGAACCGGGACTAAAGGGGCTCCACGTGGCCGTTGCGGGGCGCCCAGGCAGGATGACTTTTAGTTCCGGTTGGTAACACAAACCGGGACCATAAGGCAGCCACGCGTCAGCAGCTCGCACGCGCTGGTTTTTTTTGGAAGGGGGTTTAGGGGTTTTGGAGGGTTAATTTAGGGGTTTCATATTGTGTTAGCTAGCTAATAGAGAGAAGTGACCTCTCTTTCTCCGTGCTTGGTCGACGCTAGCTACTATACATATAGAGAGAACTTGACGCTAGCTAATAAGCAAATGATGGAAACCATTAATTACACAAGATCATCATGCTGAACATATATAGAGAGAAGTGACATCTCTTTCTCCGTGCTTGGTCGAACAAGTTTTCGTATGTCTATCCGACGCTACTACATATATACAATATAACATCTCTTACAATCCCTAACATCATCTATCTAAGATCCAACCGCAAATCCACATGGTATTCTCCGTCTTTAGGTATGACGTGGTCAAGAAAGAATCCCGCCAATTCCTCTTGAATTGCTCGTATGCGATCATGTGGTAGGAGTTCATCCCTCATCTTCCAGATCTAATTTAAACAAGGGGGTCAATACATGCATATATATGAATGAAACTCAACACAATTGATGATAATATATAAAATAAAATTGTGAATATTATTTACATACTTCAAATTGTTTGTCAGAGAAGCCCCGCTCAGAGGTCGAGTGGAGAATGAACTCGCATACGTAGTATCCGCATAAAATAGTCCCGGATTCTTGGTACAAGCACTTTACGAGAATAACGTTTAATCAAACTGATAAGCAAGCATGATAATGTTATTGGTGAAAATTTGAATCAATTAGAGATGCGCGGAACTAGCTAGTACTACTTACTTTGGGGGTGTGTAAATCGCAACTATTTTTTTAGACCGGGAACCTTTCGGGTGAACTTTTTTCAAACCCTGTCAGGCAAAGAAAATGATTACTTGATATCAGGAAATGAACGAAAGTTGCCCATACGATCCCAGTATTGATTGAACTTACTTCTTGAGCATTGCAGTCATGTTCGCATAATCCTCGGGATCTTTACCTTTACATCTCGAGTCTAAGACAATTACTAATGTCCTGTCAAGCTTAATGGATAGCAGAATAAAGTGGTAACTGCACACACATATATAACTCATCAATTACATTACTTAACCTCGAGTAAGCGAAACCGAATATGCAGAAGACAGTAACACTCACTTGAAGTTGTAAGGAAAGAGTATTTCCCTTTTGTTTTGATGTGTAAGGAACGAATTTAGCAAGTTCTCCTCGATATCTTTGACTTTGTTTTGTATCGTCCATTCATTTACGGCATATGGGCTAATGAACCCAACGTCGAAGATTCCTGCTTTTTTGCATTCGAGGATCTTCAATCTACATAATATAGTGAGGATAATTATATACACATGCAATGAACAAGCTGAGCTAGAGACTTAACTATAGAAGTAATACTTACAAACAGTAGCAAGTCATGAGTTGTTTGTCGAGGGCATGTTGATTCTATAACTGAAATAACTCCACAAATTCAATAGGCATCAGGTCGAGTCCAATGAATTCGTGCTCTTTTTTAATTCTGATATACATAGTGTCTTTCCCAGTCTCCCTGCAGGTTTTCATGTACCAATCATGCAATTTGTACATCATTGTTGTTAGATGAGGATGATCAGGTTTGACGAGAGGCTTCCCGTGCATGTATCTAAAGTCTTGTACTACAACCTTAGCCGTTTCAAAATCTACATCATCCCCCAAGTAATCACCGGGATTGGTACCGGGCAGTAGCCCTGGATGATTAGCGATATCGCTAGACACCTTCAGCGGGGGGCATGATTGCTTCTCCTGTTCGCCGAGCTGGGGAATTGTTTTCCCACTTCTTCGTTCTTCGACTCTTGCAGCACTGGAAGTACTTCCCGACCGTTGCGCTTCATTATATGTCTTTACTATACATCGGTCATAGTTTCATGGCAACGGAGGCGGTGATGGTCGCTTCATGGCATCCAGAGTGCGCTTCGCTTTCACCGGATCTACCTTTTCCTTTATAGGTGCATGTTTCCGTGCAAAATGGCCCTTCACTTTGGCTTTACTGATGTCATCGTTTCCTTTGTCAGTCCTCTCATATGGTAACTTTGTAAGAGGCTTGAGGCTTGGACCAAATTTGAATTTCTTCGCACCTATTGTACTGCTAGCCGTCGGAGTAGCAGCGTCTTTCTTCCGTCGTGGCTGACGCGTCGGAGGAGGCGGAGTGGCCTGACGCGCCGGAGGAGGCAGAGGAGGCGGAGTGGCCTAACGCTGTTGGAAATATGCCCTAGAGGCAATAAATAAAGTGTTTATTATTATATTTCCTTGTTCATGATAATTGTTTATTATCCATGCTAGAATTGTATTAATTGGAAACATGGATACATGTGTGGATACATAGACAAACACAATGCCCCTAGTATGCCTCTAGTGAACTAGCTCGTTGATCAAAAGATGGTTAAGGTTTGCTAGCCATGGACATGAGATGTCAGTTGATAATGGGATCACATCATTAGGAGAATGATGTGATGGACAAGACCCAAACTACAAACGTAGCATATGATCGTGTCAGTTTATTGCTACTGTTTTCCGCATGTCAAGTATATGTTCCTATGACCATGAGATCATGCAACTCACAGACACCGGAGGAATGTTTTGTGTGTATCAAACGTCACAACGTAACTGGGTGACTATAAAGGTACTCTATAGGTATCTCCGAAGGTGTCTGTTGGGTTGGCATGGATCAAGACTGGGATTTGTTACTCCGTGTGACGGAGAGGTATCTCAGGGCCCACTCGGTAATGCAACATCACAACAAGCCTTGCAAGCAATGTGACTAATGTTTTAGCCGTGGGATCTTGCATTACGGAACGAGTAAAGAGACTTGCCGGTAACGAGGTTGAACTAGGTATGAAGATACCGACGATCGAATCTCGGGCAAGTAACATACCGAAGAACAAAGGGAACGTTATACGGGATTAACTGAATCCTTGACATAGAGGTTCGACCGATAAAGATCTTCATAGAATATGTAGGAACCAATGTGGACATCCAGGTCCCGCCATTGGTTATTGATCGTAGAGATGTCTCGGTCATGTCTGCATAGTTCTCGAACCCGCATGGTCTGCACACTTAAGGTTTGATGACGTTTCGATAGTGTAAAGTTATGTATGGTGGTGACCTAAGGTTGTTTGGAGTCCCAGATGAGATCCCGGACGTCACGAGGAGCTCCAGAATGGTCCGGAGGTAAAGATTCATATATAGGAAGTCTCAGTTTGGTCGCCGGAAAAGTTTCGGGCTCATCGGTAGTGTATCGGGAGTGCCGGTAGTGTACCGGGAGGGGTATTTCGACCCAAGAGGATTCATGGGCTGTGGGAGAGTGTTAAGCAGCCCTTAGTGGGCTGGTGGAGCCACAACAGGCCCATGCGGTTTGGGGGAAGAAACCCAAAGGGAAAAGGTGGAAAAAAGGCTAAAAGGGAGAGTCCTACTCCTACTAGGATTGGAGGAGGAGTAGGACTCCTCCCCCTTGCTTCGGCCGACTCCTAGAGGGGCTTGGCCCTGAGCCAAGGCCTCCTCTCCCTCTCCTCCTACATATACTAGTGGAATAGATGGGTTTTGGACATAATTTCCGGCCACGTGCTACCCGTTCCACCGGTGCATAGTTTCTCCTCTAGATCGTATTTCCGCAGTGCTTAGGCGAAGCCCTGTCGGAATTGCTCCACCACCATCACCGAAGCGCCGTTACGCTGCCGGTGAACTCTTCCTCCTCTGCACTTCTTCTTGCTGGATAAAGACGGTGGAGATCATCATCAAGCTGCACGTGTGCTGAACGCGGAGGTGCCGTCCGTTCGGTACTAGATCGGAAGGACCGTGATCAAGGCCACGGGACGGATCGTGATTGGATCGCGGGATGGATCGTGACGAGATCGCGGGACGGATCGTGACGAGATCATGGGACAGATCATGATTGGATCGCAGGACGCTTGGCGATTTGAATCGTGAAGACGTTCGACTACACCAACCGCGTTTCTTAACGCTTCCCGCTTAGCGATCTACAAGGGTACGTAGATCAACTCCCCCTCTCGTAGATGCTCATCACCTTGGATAGGTTTACGTGTGCGTAGGAAATTTTTTGTTTCCCATGCATTGTTCTCCAATAGTGGTATCAAAGCTAGGTTGATGGTTCGATGAGATCTCGAGTAAAACACAAAAGGTTTGTGGGCGTTGATTCTTAGATTGCTTCCTCCCTTGGTCGTATTTTGGTTCAGCGGTATTGTGAGATGAAGCGGCCCAGACCAATATTACTCGTACGCTTACGAGAGACCGGTTCCTCGATGCAACTTCTTGCTTAGATGGCTTGCGGGTGACAGTTTCTCTCACTTACTTGGATCGGATCCGACAAAGGCGGTCCTTGAGAAGGTTGAAAAGCAAACTATGTATCACCGTTGTGGTTTATGCGTAGGTGAGAATCGTTCTTGCTAGATACCCGTAGCAGCCACGTAAAACATGCAACAACAATTAGAGGATGTCTAACTTGTTTTTGCAGGGTATGTTGTGATGTGATATGGCCAATTACATGATATGATATATGTGATGTATGAGATGATCATGTGATGTATAGAATTTCACGACTTGCACGTCGATGTGTACGACAACCGGCAGGAGCCATAGGGTTGTCTTTAATTATTTTATGACCTGCGTGTCAATCATTAAGCGCTATGTAATGCTTTACTTTATCACTAAACGGTTGCAATAGAAGTAGAAGCAGGGCTGGCGCCACAACCCCGATGGCGACACGTTGATGGAGATCAAGATGATGGAGATCATGGTGTCGTGCTGGTGACGATGGAGATCATGTCAGTGCTTTGAAGATGGAGATCTTAAGCACAAGTTCATGGCCTTATCCTGTCACTTATGAATTGCATGTGATGTTAATCCTTTTATGCACCTTGTTTTGCTTAGTACGACGGTAGCATTATAAGGTGATCCCTCACTTAAATTTCAAGATAAATTGTGTTCTCCCCGAGTGTGCACTGTTGCGAAAGTTCGTCATGTTGAGACACCACGTGATGATCGGGTGTGATAGACTCTACGTTCACATACAACGGGTGCAAGCCAGATTTTCACACGTAGAACACTCGGGTTAAACTTGACGAGCCTAGCATGTACAGACATGGCCTCGGAACACAAGAGACCAAAAGGTCGAGCATGAGTCATATAGTAGATATGATCAACATAATGATGTTCACCAATGAAGCCACCTTAACTCACGTGATGATCAGACTTGAGTTGGTGAATTTGGATCATGTGACACTTAGATGACCCGAGGGATGTCAATTTGAGTGGGAGCTTTAGTAATTTGATTAACTAAACTCATTATGTTGAACAATAGTCTAAGTAACCTTTGCATATTTATGTTGTAGATCTGTAACATCTCAAAATTCCATTTTGGAATGTTATGATATATAGCTATGCATCCATCTGCATCATTGCTTGAATACATGTATTGTTGAAATGCCCTTTCTAAATTTCTGAAAGCCCTTTCTATTTTTCCCTAAGTTGCTTTCACCTATTTGAAATCTTGGTAAAAAGTTCAAATAAGAGAGGAGGAACATGACACTCCACACCAGGGACTAATTGGTGATATATTTGAACAATAATAACCAGGGGTTATTTTGAAAATATTTGCAAAAAGGATTTAAAAACAATTAGGCAATTTCTTAAAATATTTTTTTTTCAAAGTGTTCAAATGACAGAATAGAAATGTTCATTAAATGGAATTTATTATTCTGTTAATTTTGATATATAATACCCCTATATTTATAAACGGTTTGAATGTTTTAAAAGCTTTTGAATGTCATTGGAAAATTATTAATAGAAAACGGTAACGGTTTCCTGTATTAAACGGGCCGGCCCAACGGCTTTAAAAGCTGAGACCGTTACCGGTCGGCCGACCGACGCGCAGTAACTGCGTTCTCTCTCGCTGCCACCGGGCCCCACCCCCGACCGACCGTTAGCCCGACCGGTCAACCCTCTCCTTCCCCGCACGCGCCGGACCTCGCCGGCCGTTTCCTTCCACCCCCGCGGATCTCGCCCCTCTTAACCCCCCCTCACTCCCCGCACCCCTATAAGTACCGGCCACTCCTCGCCTTCCATTTCCCCCCAAACCCCCTCCTACCTCGCCGGAAGGCTGCCGCAATTCGTCGCCGGAGTTCCCACCACCACCGGACCTCCCTTCGACCGTAGCCATCGACTCCGTCCACCTCTCGCCCCACCGTTGCCACCAATCGACGCCGGACGTCAAGCTCCGTCGCCCGGACCACTTCGCTGCCTCCCTCGACCACCGGAGCTCCTGCCGTCGTCTTTGCCGCTTTCGGACTCGCCGGAGATCCCCACGCCGGCGACTTTTACCCCGTGAGCTTTTCCACCCCTCAGATCTAAAACCACGGCCGAGATTAGAACGGATTAATTCCAAACCGGTATCCCCTACCGACCGGTCGCCCGCCCGTAAGCACTTGCGCGCACACGCCGCCAACCAATAGGAAAGCGCCACGTAGCCCCCTGGCCGTCCGATAGATATTTCACTTTTTCTGATTTTTTTAGAAAACAGAACCGGTTATGATTTTGTTTTGTGAATATCTTTTGTTCTGTTTAATGTATTGAGTTTATTCTTTTTGCAATAGCTCACATTTTTCATGTAGTTTCACCCTGTACTTTTAAATTTCAAATTTGAACTATAAAATTTGAATTGAATAAAATTTTCTCAAAATCTTCAAATCTGAATAACTAGAGTTTGAAAATAGATTTTCACATGAATCTTTTTGCTACAGTTTGGGATTAGTTAGGACTACCTTCATGCTTAGTTTGAGGATTTTAAGATGATTGTTGTTAGTGTTTTAGCTATAAACAGAATCTGCCTAGTATTATAATATAGTTTTATTTACTTAGTTTTAGTTAGTTTAACTTATATTTAGTTTTAATTTGTTTAGTAGGTTCTGTTGTTTAAACATTTAGTGTTTTACTTATTGTTAATAAAAATATAAAATGGTTTAGTTTATTTCTTTGTTAATATAGGAATCACAACTTCTTTTCAAATAGGTTTATTTTTGATTAAAACAACTAGTTTAGCAATAGATTTCTTTGAACAAAGTTTTATATAATCTAATTCTGTTATCTAAGACAAGTTTATTTGTAAATTCTTTTCTGTTAAGAGAAGGTTTGCTAATAAATAATAAGTTTTGTTTTGCTCTTTTGTTAGTAAAACTATATTTGTTTCATATAGTGTTTATCAAAACTTTTAAAAACTTTACTAAAATTTTCCCAACAAACTTAAATTGATTTTTTCTTCTGTTTATTAATAAAATATTTTATTGTTCCTTGCTGTCAACTATTGTTTTGTTATTAAAAAATAGTTTTGTTATGTTAGTAGTGGTTTACCCATCACCTTTTGAGAACAAAACTTGGTGTGTTTTTCTTACTTGTGATTTGTGCATTGTTTTGTCTTGATTGTTTACTAGTTCATGGTTGATGGTTGTGAGTTACAATATTTTGTTCTATGCTTATTTGAGTGCTCTTGTTTGCTTCGTTAGATTATCCGGAGTGCGAAGCTTGTTACTTAGAGTCACTCACGTACGAAGATCATCAATCAGGCAAGTCACTTTGATCATGTTTACCCATGTTTTATATGCATTAGTTCTACCATCTCCCCAATTGCATGCAAGATAGGTTAGTTGGTAACTTGGTTACATTGTAGTAGTATCATGTGGTAGGTACCCCTCTCAATCCCCTTGACACCTTTGGCCCTGGGAAACGTTGTTTTACTTTTGCTATGCTATTAGTAGACGGGGTTGGTTGTGTGATTCATGAGAGTTGAGAGAGTTAATAATTTCAAGACCTACATAATGATCAAGATTTAAGACTCCGAGTTTTCAACATACCACTGGGTGGATGATGGTTGAACGGCACCCTGGAGAAACCAGTGGATTTGCCTAGGTGATGCTGGAGATGGCCAGTATTCACGCGGAAAGATCCACCCAGGCACAAAGATATGGATGGGTGCTTCAAGACCCAAGGCTTACCTGCACAGCCACAAGTCATTATGGGCTCTGGCTTGGTTGGATATCGTGGTGACCCTGGACAGGCGGTGCTACGAGAGGTAGAAGAACGGTAGGAAAGGATGGGCACCGACAGAGTCGCAGGGAAACCCTTTGGAAGACCATGTTTTGGTCATCCGTTTCTCAAACACCCTGAAGTGCGAGAAATCAAACGGAGGCGACCAAATCTTGTGGGGAACGTGTGCAAAACTCTGCAGAGTACTCAAACCTAATCGATTAGGCGTGTCCACGGTCATGGACGACTTGAGCCAAAGGAATTGAAACTTCCGGAACTCTCAACACAATTAATATGATGATGTGGGTATTAATAATTTGGGAATGAGAATTGGTTGGTGGAACCATCTCATTAATCAACCAACTTAGTAATATTTTTGCTTAGCCCCTTTCTTGATGTAGGAAAAGCTTGGCGTTACGCAAAAACTTACCACCCCACCTGCCATATATGCATATAGACTAGATGATTATCTTTTCACCCCTCTCTTGTGACTTTGCCGACATATTCCATATGCTGACCTACATGGCTGCAACGTATCATGTTGCAGAGTGCTTTTCCGACTAGGAGTGAGGATACGCTCTACGCTCGGTGAGATGCCCTTAGAGTCAGATGGACTCATCTACCTTCGACGCTTCCGCAAGACTTAATTATTCTCATGAGTTGGCCTTCGGCCACTTTATTGTAATTTTTATTGTAATAAAGGACTCGATATGAGATTTCGATTAATATAATGCTGTGTGATTTCCCTTTGATATATACATTGATGTACCGTGTGTGTACCAGCATGATCTTGGGATGGTACGGAAACACCGGAGACTTGACCTTTCAGGTCGGGTCGCTACAAGATCAATGGCTCGCGCAGTAGCACCCCTGAATTTTAATGCGTTCCTAGAGAAAGCTAAGCTAAAAGATGATGGAAGTAACTTTGTTGACTGGGCCCGTAATCTGAGGATTATCCTCACGGCTTCCCAGAAATTATACGTCCTTGATGCACCGCTCGGTAACCAACCTGCAGACTTGTCTTCGAAGACGTTAAGAACGCTTGGGAGACACGTTCTGGAGATTACTCAATAGTTTGGTGTGCAATATTGTATGGCTTAGAACCAGGACTTCAAAGACGTTTTGAACGTCATGGAGCATATGAGATGTTCCAGGAGTTGAAGTTCATCTTTGAGAAGAACGCCCGGATTGAGAGGTATGAGACCTTCGATAAGTTGTATGCTTGCAAGATGGAGGAGAACGGGTCTATCAGTGAACATGTACTTAGAATGTCTTGGTACTCGACTCGTCTGGCTGAGTTGGGAATTGCCCTTCCGGTAGAGGCGATCACTGACAGAGTTCTTCAATCACTGCCACCTAGTTACAAAAGCTTTGTAATGAAATATAACATGCACGGGATGAAGAAGTCTCTCGCCGAGCTGTTTGCGATGCTGAAAGTCACTGAGTCTGAAATCCAGAAAGAACATCAAGTGTTGATGGTCAATAAAACCACTAGTTTCAAGAAAAACGGCAAAGGCAAAGGCAAGAAGGGTAAAACCAAGAAGGATGGCAAAGCAGTTGCTACTCCTGTAAAGAAGCCTAAGCATGGACCTAAGCCGGAGACTGAGTGCTTTCATTGCAAGGGAACTGGTCACTGGAAGCGGAACTGCCCCAAGTACCTGGCTGACAAGAAGGCGGCCAAAGACAAACAAGGTATATATGATATACATGTTATTGATGTGTACCTTACTAGCTCTCGTAGTAGTGCCTGGGTATTTGATACCGGTTTGGTTGCTCATATTTGCAACTCAAAGCAGGAACTACGGAATAAACGGAGGCTGGCAAAGGACGAAGTGACGATGCGCGTGGGAAATGGTTCCAAGGTTGATGTGATCTCCGTCGGCACGCTCTCTCTTCGATTACCATCGGGATTAGTGATGAACCTGAATAATTGTTATTTAGTGCCTGCGTTAAGCATGAACATTATATCTGGATCTTGTTTATTGCGAGACAGTTACTCATTTAAATCAGAGAATAAAGGTTGTTCTATTTATATGAGTAATATCTTTTATGGTCATGCACCCAATGTGAGGGGTTTATTCATCTTAAATCTTGATAGTGATGACACACATGTTCATAACATTGATGCCAAAAGATGTAGAGTTGATAATGATGGTACCAGTTTTTTGTGGCACTGCCGTTTAGGTCATATTGGTGTAAAACGCATGAGCAAGCTCCATGCTGATGGACTTTTGGAGTCACTTGATTTTGAATCACTTGACACATATGAACCATGCTTCATGGGCAAGATGACTAAAACGCCGTTCTCTGGAACAATGGAACGGGCAAGCGACTTATTGGAAATCATACATACCGATGTGTGCGTTCCAATGAATGTTGCAGCGCGTGGTGGATATCATTATTTTCTGACCTTCACTGATGACTTAAGTAGATATGGGTATATTTATTTAATGAAACACAAGTCTGAAATGTTTGAAAAGTTCAAGCAATTTCAGAGTGAAGTTGAGAATCATCGTAACAAGAAGATTAAATTCCTGCGATCCGATCGAGGAGGTGAATATCTGAGTTACGAGTTTGGTAGTCACTTAAGACAGTGTGGAATTGTTTCATAGTAGACACCGCCCGGAACACCTCAGCGTAATGGTGTGTCCGAATGTCGTAATCGTACCTTATTGGATATGGTGCGTTCTATGATGTCTCTTGCTAATTTGCCACTATTGTTTTGGGGTTTTGCATTAGAGACAGCTGCATTCACTTTAAATAGGGCACCATCAAAATCCGTTGAGACGACGCCATATGAACTGTGGTTTGGCAATAGGCCAAAGTTGTCGTTTCTTAAAGTTTGGGGATGTGATGCTTATGTCAAAAAGCTTCAACCTAAAAAGCTGGAACCCAAAGCGGAGAAATGCGTCTTCATAGGATACCCGAAAGAGACAGTCGGGTATACCTTCTATCTCAGATCCGAAGGCAAAGTGTTTGTCGCTAAGAACGGAACATTTCTTGAGAAAGAGTTTCTCTCGAAAGAATTGAGTGGGAGGAAAATAGAGCTTGATGAGGTTGTTGAACCTTTGCTTCTACCGGAAAGTAGCGCAATGCAGAAAGATGTTTCTGTGGAGCCTATGATGATTGAAGAGGAAGTTAATGATGATGATCATGAAGCTTCGGATCAAGTTACTAATGAGCCTCGTAGGTCGACAAGGATGCGTACTACTCCTGAGTGGTACGACAATTCTGTCTTGGAGGACATGTTGTTAGACAACAATGAACCTACGAGTTATGAAGGAGCGGTGATGGGCCCGGATTCCGAGAAATGGTTAGAGGCCATGAAATCGGAGATGGGATCCATGTATGAAAACAAAGTATGAACTTTGGAAGTATTACCCGAAGGGCGAAAGGCCATTAAGAAGAAATGGATCTTTAAGAAGAAGACAGACGCAGACGGTAATGTCACCGTCTATAAAGCTCGACTTGTGGCAAAGGGTTTTTCACAAGTTCAAGGAGTTGATTACGATGAGACCTTCTCACCAGTAGCGATGCTTAAGTTTGTCAGAATCATGTTAGCAATAGCTGCTTATTTTGATTATAAAATTTGGCAGATGGATGTCAAAACAGCGTTCCTCAACGGTTTCCTTGAGGAAGAGTTGTATATGATACAACCAGAAGGTTTTGTCGATCCAGAAAATGCTGACAAAGTTTGCAAACTCCAACGATCCATTTATGGGCTGGTGCAAGCATCTTGGAGTTGGAATAAGTGCTTCGATGAGGTGATCAAAGCGTTTGAGTTTATACAAGTTTATGGAGAAGCTTGTATTTACAAGAAAGTGAGTGGGAGCTCTATAGCGTTTCTAATATTATATGTGGATGACATATTGCTAATTGTAAACAATATAGAAATGCTAGAAAGCGTGAAGGAATATTTGAACAAAAGTTTTTCAATGAAGGACCTAGGAGAAGCTGCTTTCATATTAAGCATTGAGATCTATAGAGATAGATCGAGATGCTTAATAGCACTTTCACAGAGCACATACCTTGATAAAGTTTTGAAGAAGTTCAAAATGGAACAGTCCAAGAAGGGCTTCTTGCCTGTGTTACAAGTGTGAAGTTGAGTAAGACTCAATGCCCAGTGACTGCAGAAGATAAAGAAAAGATGAGTACCATCCCCTATGCTTTAGCCATAGGATCTATCATGTATGCAATGCTGTGCACAAGACCCGATGTCAGCCTTGCCATAAGTATGGCCGGAAGGTTTCAAAGTGATCCTGGAATGGAGCACTGGCAAGCGGTCAAGAATATCCTTAAGTACCTTAACAGGACTAAGGACATGTTTCTCATTTATGGAGGTGATGAAGAGCTCGTCGTAAAGGGTTACGTCGATGCAAGCTTTGAAACTGATCCGGACGACTCTAAGTCGCTAACTGGATACATATTTATTCTTAACGGGGGAGCAGTAAGCTGGTGCAGTTCCAAGCAAAGCGTGGTAGCTGATTCTACGTGCGAAGCAGAGTACATCGCAGCCTCGGAGGCAGCGAACGAAGGTGTCTGGATGAAGCAGTTCATGACAGATCTTGGAGTAGTGCCTAGTGCACTGAATCCAATGAGCCCGTTCTGTGACAACACTGGTGCCATTGCTCTGGCCAAGGAACCAAGGTTCCACAAGAGGACCAGACATATAAAGCGACGCTTCAACTCCATCCAATATTACATCGAGGAGAAGGACATAAATATTTGCAAAGTGCACACGGATCTGAATGTAGCAGACCTGTTGACTAAACCTCTTCCAAGAGCTAAACATGATCAACACCAGAACTGCATGGGTGTTCGATTCATTACAATGTAAATCACATAGTGATGTGAGCTAGATTATTGACTCTAGTGCAAGTGGGAGACTATTGGAAATATGCCCTAGAGGCAATAAATAAAGTGTTTATTATTATATTTCCTTGTTCATGATAATTGTTTATTACCCATGCTAGAATTGTATTAATTGGAAACATGGATACATGTGTGGATACATAGACAAAGACAATGTCCCTAGTATGCCTCTAGTGAACTAGCTCGTTGATCAAAAGATGGTTAAGGTTTGCTAGCCATGGACATGAGATGTCATTTGATAACGGGATCACATCATTAGGAGAATGATGTGATGGACAAGACCCAAACTACAAACGTAGCATATGATCGTGTCAGTTTATTGCTACTATTTTCCGCATGTCAAGTATATGTTCCGATGACCATGAGATCATGCAACTCACTGACACCGTAGGAATGCTTTGTGTGTATCAAACATCACAACGTAACTGGGTGACTGTAAAGGTACTCTACAGGTATCTCCGAAGGTGTCTGTTGGGTTGGCATGGATCAAGACTGGGATTTGTTACTCCGTGTGACGGAGAGGTATCTCAGGGCCCACTCGGTAATGCAACATCACAACAAGCCTTGCAAGCAATGTGACTAATGTGTTAGCCACGAGATCTTGCATTACGGAACGAGTAAAGAGACTTGCCGGTAACGAGGTTGAACTAGGTATGAAGATACCAACGATCGAATCTCGGGCAAGTAACATACCGAAGAACAAAGGGAACATTATACGGGATTAACTGAATCCTTGACATAGAGGTTCGACCGATAAAGATCTTCGTAGAATATGTAGGAACCAATGTGGGTCCTGCCATTGGTTATTGATCGAGAGATGTCTCGGTCATGTCTGCATAGTTCTCGAACCCGCAGGGTCTGCACACTTAAGGTTTGATGACGTTTCGGTAGTGTAGATTTATGTATGGTGCTGACCGTAGGTTGTTCGGAGTCCCGAATGAGATCCTGGAAGTCACGAGGAGCTCCGGAATGGTCCAAAGGTAAATATTCATATATAGGAAGTCCCAGTTTGGTCACCAGAAAAGTTTCGGGCTCATCGGTAGTGTACCAGGAGTGCCGGTAGTGTACCGGGAGACCTCCGGGAAGGGTATTTCGACCCAAGAGGCTTCATGGGCTATGGGAGAGTATTAACCAGCCCTTAGTGGGCTGGTGGAATAGCCACAATAGGCCCATGCGGTTTGGGGGAAGAAACCCAAAGGGAAAAGGTGGAAAAAAGGCTAAAAGGGAGAGTCCTACTCCTACTAGGATTGGGGGAGGAGTAGGACTCCTACCCCTTGCTTCGGCCGACTCCTAGAGGGGCTTGGCCCTGCGCCAAGGCCTCCTCTCCCTCTCCTCCTATATATACTAGTGGAATAGAATGGTTTTGGACAGAATTTTCGGCCACGTGCTACCCGTTCCACCGGTGCATAGTTTCTCCTCTAGATCGTATTTCCGCAGTGCTTAGGCGAAGCCATGCCGGAATTGCTCCACCACCATCACCGGAGCGCCGTTACGCTGCCGGTGAACTCTTTGTCCTCTCCACTTCTTTTTTCTGGATCAAGACGGTGGAGATCATCATCAAGCTGCACGTGTGCTGAACACGGAGGTGCCATCCGTTCGGTACTAGATCGGAAGGACCGTGATCAAGGCCACGGGACGGATCGTGATTGGATCGCGGGACGGATCGTGATGAGATCGCGGGACGGATCGTGACGAGATCGCGGGACGGATCGTGATTGTATCGCGGGACGCTCGACGATTTGAATCGCGAAGACGTTCGACTACACCAACCACATTTCTTAACGCTTCTCGCTTAGCGATCTACATGGGTATGTAGATCAACTCCCCCTCTTGTGGATGCTCATCACCATGGATAGGTTTGCGTGTGCATAGGAAAATTTTTGTTTCCCATGCAACGTTCTCCAACAGACGCGCCAAAGGAGGCTGAGTGGCCTGACGCGCCTGAGGAGGCAGAGTATCCTCATGCGCCAGAGGAGGTAGAGTGGCCTCACGCACTGGATGAGGCAAAGGAGGAGGCGGAGTGTCCTCATGCGCCGGAGGAGGCGAAGGAGGTGGAGTGCCCTGATGCTCCGGAGGAGGCTGAGTCTGTTGAGGCTTCTAGTTTGGAAGCTTGATGTACTCCTTTCTCCATAGACATGTACTCCTCTGAGCATTTTCCAGAAGAATAATATCCTCTTCATGTGTAGGGTTGTCAAGCTCCAGCCCCTCATATCCATCCATTATTTCATCCACCATCACAACAGCATAGCCATGTGTAATCGGACGGCAATGGAAAGTTCCCTCAGCTCGAGGAGGTAGAACAGAGCCGACCGCTGCCTTGAAGGTCAGGTTCTGGCATCTCGTCATTAGCTCGCAATGTTGAGCCTCCGTGATACTATCCACGGGGTAGCAAGGAGCCATGAAATCAAGCTGAACGAGCTTTCTTGAAGCCACACTACTTCTCCGCTGAGATGGTGGGGTAGCTTCTGGGGCGTCGTCGAAGGAAGGATCTTCGTTCTGCTCAGATGGTTGGCCGGTAGCTCTCAAGTTCCTCTACTTTTGCTAATCTTGCACTGAGCTTCTGCATTTTGCTTGCTTCCAGTTTCCTCTTTCTCTCTCGGCTTCTATAACCGCCATTGTTGGGAAACCCATGCTTCCACGAAACAGAGCCTGATGTACCTCATGTTCGTCCAGGGTGTTCAGGATTCTCGAGGGCCTCTGTCAGCTCGTCCTTATCTCTGTCGGGAATGACCATCCCTTCCTATGCTGCCTTGATTGCTTCCTGAAGCTTTGTTATGGGTATTGCAAGTTGAGCTCTCGTCCAGACACACTTCCCTGTTTCTGGGTCCAAAGTTCCCCCAACCCCGAAGAACCAAGTACTTGAACGATCTGGCCAGTGCAATGTCTCTAGGTGGACATTCTTAGCAAGCAGGTCTTGCTCAACTTTGTCCCACAACGGTCGGGCTTTGTAGTAGCCATCTGACCCCGTGTGATGGTGATACTGCTTCGCTGCAACATTTTCTTGTTTGTCAGTGACATTTTCTTACTCTTCTCCGATTTCTTGTAGGCCACAAATTCGGGCCGTTGATATCTTATCTTCTCATATCATCCTTTGAACTCCGGAGTCTCATCTTTCTCAATAAACTTTGTGTTCAACTCTTTCTTCCAGTTCCTGGATAGTTCTGCCATCTTCTTAAGAGGCCATGACTTGACCTTTCTCTCTATAACTGGGTTATTCGGATCCTTCTCTTGCGGTAGGCCAAAGTTTCTCATCAGCTCGGTCCAAAGATCATATTTCAGTCTATCCTGGACATAAGGAACTTCGGGGTCCTTATTATTCTTATTCCATTGCTGGGTGCTAATCGAGACGTAGTACCTAACAACAACTCAACACTGATGTACAAATGCGTCCTTGGTTCGCTTGGGAGCAACCGGTTGGCCATCGTTCGCGACTTCTTTGATCGTGAACCTTTCATCCTAGCACAACCTTTTCTTCGGGCCTCGTCTCCTTACCTCGATGGACTTTGCAACAGTTGAGGATCCCTCCTCCGTTCGGTCACTGGAGCCATGATCATGATCTCTTTCCTTCGCCGTGATCATGATCTCCTTCCTCCGCCATTCGGTCACCGGAGCCGTCATTATCTCTTGCCTCCTCCATTGTTGGATCACCGAAGCCGTCCTCCCTTTCCCGACCATCGGTGTCGTTGAGATACACCAAGGGATTATACCCGGTGCGGATTATATCCCCCAACAAGTCTTCCTGTGATCCATAGTTTCTGCAAATATTATGACATGGAAATATACAAACATGAGATATGGAAATCAATACAAGGCATTAATCAATAGTGTCAAGCAGGTGGTTGCCAGCGAGTCGACGACGAGGATGCTGGCCAGGCATCGTCGACTCAACAGCTACGCTATGCAACTAAACATTTAAACATGTAAACATCATATACCTGCCTAATATAAAATCGTCGATATCATCGGGGACTCTTGCTCCCTCACCGTCGATCAGACTCTCATCATCGAGGACACCTCGGTATCGCTTCACTGATAAAACAACTAAACAACTAAAACAACTAAAACATAAAACAACTAAACTAACTAAAACAATATGTACACTTAATTAAATAAAACAAATAAAACATACAAAAAAACTAAACAACTAAAACAACTAAATTAACTAAAACATAAAAAAACTAACTAAAACATAAAACAACTAAAATGATCGTCGGGGAGCTCATCGGGGCTTGATGAGGAGAGCGACGTCACGGGGAGATCGCAACGACGAGGGGGAGAGCGGCGATGGCGACGAGCAGCAACGACGTCCGGTCAGGGCGGCGACAGGACAGAGGGTGGGGAGGGCGGGGAGGACACGGCAAGACGGGAAGAGCATCGAGGGCGATGACGGCGGCGAGGGCGACGACGTAGGGTTGTGGGGCGTTGAGGACGACGATGTCGGGTCACGGGGCGTCGACGGGGCAGAGGGCGCATTGCGAGAGCGACATGATGAGGAGAACGGCAACGATGGCGAGGGCGACGATGTTGGGTCGGGGCGTCGACGGGCTAGAGGGCGGCGAGTGCATCGACGACGAGCTCGGGCAGCCTCGCAGCGTCAATGTGCTTGGCGTCGTCAGGGCAACTACACGTACAATATGCAAATTTCGTAACTCCCGCTTATATACAGAGACCTTTAGTCCCGCTTGGTAGATCTAACCGGGACTAAAGGGGCGCATTAGTCCCGGTTGGTGGGTTGGTAGCAGCAACCGGGACTAAAGGGGTGCCTTTAGTCCCAGTTGCTGCCACCAACCGGGACCAAAGGCCTGGCGCATCGGTGTTGAATGTTTAGTCCCACCTCGCTAGTCGAGGGGCAACCACGTCATTTTATAAGCCTCGCTGCACATGACCTATCGAGCTCCTCTCCAAAGCAGGCTATATATATGTTGGGGAACGTTGCATGGGAAACAAAAAATTTCCTACGCACATGCAGACCTATCCATGGTGATGAGCATTTACGAGAGGGGGAGTTGATCTACGTACCCTTGTAGATCGCTAAGCGGGAAGCGTTAAGAAACACGGTTGGTGTAGTCGAACGTCTTTGCGATCCAAATCACCGAGCGTCCCGCGATCCAATCACGAACCGTCCCGCGATCCAATCACAATCCGTCCCCCGATCTCGTCACGATCCATCCCGCGATCCAATCACGATCGTCTCGTGGCCTTGATCACGGTCCTTCCGATCTAGTACCGAACGGACGACACCTCCACGTTCAGCACACGTGCAGCTTGATGACGATATCCACCTTCTCGACCCAGCAGGAGGGAGTGGAGAGGAGGAAGAGTTCACCGGTAGCGTGACGGCGCTCCGGCGATGGTGGTGGAGCAATTCCGACAGGGCTTCGCCTAAGCACTGCGGAAATCCGATCTAGAGGAGCACCGATGGAACGAGTAGCACGTGGCCGTAAAATCAAGTGCAAAACCCTCAAGTCCTCCGATATATATAAGAGGGAGGGAGGAGGAGGTCTGGAGCACAAGCAACCCTTGTGCAAGGAGGATTGGAGGAATCCTCCTCCAATCCTGTAGGACTAGGATTGCTCCTTTCCTACTTGGAATCTCTTTCCACCTTGGCTTTTTTTTCTCTCTTTCTCAAGACTAGACGCATGGGCCTCTTAGAGGATTTACACCAGCCCACAAAGGGCTGGTTTCCACCCTCTCACAGCCCATGTAGCCTCTTGGGTCGAAATACCTCTCCCGATGGTCCTCCGGTACACTACCGGCACTACCGGTACACTACTGATGAGCCCGAAACTTTTCCGGCGACCAAAATAGGACTTCCTATATATGAATCTTTACCTCCGGACCATTCCGAAGCTCCCCGTGAGGTCTGAGATATCATTCGGGAATCCGAACAACTTTCGGTCACCGCCATACATGATTCTACACTACCGAAACATCACCGAACCTTAAGTGTGCAGACCCTACGGGTTCGAGAACTATGTAGACATGACCGAGACACCTCTACGGCCAATAACCAATAGCAGGCCCTGGATGACCATATTGGTTCCTACATATTCTACGAAGATCTTTATCGATCGAACTTCTATGTCAAGGATTCAGTTAATCCCGTATAACGTTCCCTTTGTTCTTCGGTATGTTACTTGTCCGAGATTTGATCGTCGGTATCTCCATACCTAGTTCAACCTCGTTACCGGCAAGTCTCTTTACTCATTCCGTAATGCAAGATCTCGTGGCTAACACTTTAGTCACATTGCTTGCAAGGCTTGTTGTGATGTTGCATTACCGAGTGGGCCCTGAGATACCTCTCCGTCACATGGAGCAACAAATCCCAGTATTGATCCATGCAAACCCAACAGACACCCTCGGAGATACCTGTAGAGTACCTTTATAGTCACCCAGTTACGTTGCGACGTTTGATACAAACAAAGCATTCCTCCGGTGTCAGTGAGTTGCATGATCTCATGGTCATAGGAACATATACTTGACATGCGGAAAACAGTAGCAATAAACTGACACGATCATATGCTAAGTTTGTAGTTTGGGTCTTGTCCATCACATCATTCTCCTAATGATATGACCCCGTTATCAAATGACATCTTTTGTCCATGGCTAGGAAACTTCAACCATCCTTTGATCAACGATCTAGTTAACTAGAGGCTTACTAGGGACACAATGTTGTCTATGTATCCACACATGTAGATGAGTTTCCGATCAATACAATTCTAACATGGATAATAAACGATTATCATGAACAAGGAAATATAATAATAAACACTTTATTTATTGCCTCCAGGGCACATTTCCAGCAGTCTCCCACTTGCACTAGAGTCAATAATCTAGCTCACATCGCTATGTGATTTACATTGTAATGAATCGAACACCCGTGCAGTTCTGGTGTTGATCATGTTTAGCCCTTGGAAGAGGTTTAGTCAACGGGTCCGCAACATTCAGATCCGTATGTACTTTGCAAATATTTATGTCCTTCTCCTTGATGTAATATCGAATGAAGTTGAAGCGTCGCTTTATGTGTCTGGTCCTCTTGTGAAACCTTGGTTCCTTGGCCAGAGCAATGGCACCCATGTTATAATAGAACAGGCTCATTGGATTCAGTGCACTAGGCACTACTCCAAGATCTGTCATGAATTGCTTCATCCAGACACCTTCCTTCGCCGCCTCCGAGGCTGCGATGTACTCCGCTTCGCATGTAGAATCGGCTACCACGCTTTGCTTGGAACTGCGCCAGCTTACTGCTCCCCCATTTAGAAAAAATACGTATCCGGTTTGTGACTTAGAGTCACCCGGATCAGTGTCAAAGCTTGCATCAACGTAACCCTTTACGACGAGCTCTTCATCACCTCCATAAACGAGAAACATTTCCTTAGTCCTTTCCAGGTACTTAAGGATATTCTTGACCGCTTGCCAGTGCTCCATTCGAGGATCACTTTGAAACCTTCCGGCCATACTTATGGCAAGGCTGACATCGGGTGTTGTGCACAGCATTGCATACATGATAGAGCCTATGGCTGAAGCATAGGGGATGACACTCATCGTTTCTTTATCTTCTGCAGTCACTGGGCATTGAGTCTTACTCAACTTCACACCTTGTAACACAGGCAAGAACCCCTTCTTAGACTGATTCATTTTGAACTTCTTCAAAACTTTATCAAGGTATGTGCTCTATGAAAGTGCTATTAAGTGTTTCGATCTATCTCTATAGATCTTAATGCCTAATATGAAAGCAGCTTCTCCTAGGTCCTTCATTGAAAAACTCTTGTTCAAATATTCCTTCACGCTTTCCAACATTTCTATACCTTTTCCAATCAGCAATATGTCATCCACATATAATATTAGAAATGCTATAGAGCTCGCACTCACTTTCTTGTAAATACAAGCTTCTCCATAAACTTGTATAAACCCAAATGATTTGATCACCTCATCGAAGCGCTTATTCCAACTCCGAGATGCTTGCACCAGCCCATAAATGGACCGCTGGAGTTTGCAAACTTTGTCAGCATTCTCTGGATCGACAAAACCTTCTGGTTGCATCATATACAACTCTTCCTCAAGGAATCCGTTTGAGGAACGCTGTTTTGACATCCATCTGCCAAATTTCATAGTCGAAATAAGCAGATATTGCCAACATGATTCTGACAGACTTAAGCATCGCTACGGGTGAGAAGGTCTCATCGTAGTCAACTCCTTGAACTTGTGAAAAACCCTTTGCCACAAGTCAAGCTTTATAGACGGTGACATTACCGTCCGTGTCTGTCTTCTTCATAAAGATCCATTTGTTCTGAATGGCCTTTTGCCCTTCAGGTAATAGTTCCAAAGTCCATACTTTGTTTTCATACATGGATCCCATCTCGAATTTCATGGCCTCTAACCATTTCTTGGAATCCGGGCCCATCATCGCTCCTTCATAGCTTGTAGGTTCATTGTTGTCCAACAACATGACCTCCAAGACAGGATTGCCGTACCACTCAGGAGTAGTACGCGTCCTTGTCGACCTACGAGGTTCATTAGTAACTTGATCCGAAGCTTCATGATCATCATCATTAACTTCTTATTCAACCATCGTAGGCTCCACAGAAACATCTTTCTGCACTGCGCTACCCTTCGGTAGAAGGAAAGGTTCAACAACCTCATCAAGCTCTATTTTTCTCCCACTCAATTCTTTCGAGAGAAACTCTTTCTCAAGAAATGTTCCGTTCTTAGCGACAAACACTTTGCCTTCAGATCTGAGATAGAAGGTATACCCGACTGTCTCTTTTGGGTATCCTATGAAGACACATTTCTCCGCTTTGGGTTCCAGCTTTCCAGGCTGAAGCTTTTTGACATAAGCATCACATCCCCAAACTTTAAGAAACAACAACTTTGGCCTCTTGCCAAACCATAGTTCATATGGCGTCGTCTCAACGGATTTTGATGGTGCCCTATTTAAAGTGAATGCAGCTGTCTCTAATGCAAAACCCCAAAATGATAGTGGCAAATCAGCAAGAGACATCATAGAACACACCATATCTAATAAGGTTCGATTACGACGTTCGGACACACCATTGCGTTGTGGTGTTCCGGGCGGTGTCAACTGTGAAACAATTCCACATTGTCTTAAGTGACTGCCAAACTCATAACTCAGATATTCACCTCCTCGATCAGGTCGCAGGAACGTAATCTTCTTGTTATGATGATTCTCAACTTGACTCTGAAATTGCTTGAACCTTTCAAACGTTTCAAACTTGTGTTTCATTAAGTAAATATATAACGATATCCACCATGCGCTGCAACATTCATTGGACTGCACACATCAGTATGTATGATTTCCAATAAGTCACTTGCCCGTTCCATTGTTCTAGAGAACGCCGTTTTAGTCATCTTGCCCATGAGGCATGGTTCACATGTGTCAAGTGATTCAAAATCAAGTGACTCCAAAAGTCCATCAGCATGGAGCTTCCCCATGCATTTTACACCAATATGACCTAAACGGCAGTGCCACAAGAAAGTGGTACTATCATTATCAACTCTACATCTTTTGGCATCAATGTTATGAACATGTGTGTCATCACTATCAGGATTTAAGATGAATAAACCCCTCACATTGGGTGCATGACCATAAAAGATATTACTCATATAAATAGAACAACCTTTATTCTCTGATTTAAATGAGTAACTGTCTCGCAATAAACAAGATCCAGATATAATGTTCATGCTTAACGCAGGCACTAAATAGCAATTATTCAGGTTCATCACTAATCTCGATGGTAATCGAAGAGAGAGCATGCCGACGGTGATCACATCAACCTTGGAACCATTTCCCACGCGCATCGTCACTTCATCCTTTGCTAGCCTCTGTCTATTCCGTAGTTCCTGTTTTGAGTTGCAAATGTGAGCAACCGAACCGGTATAAAATACCCAGGCACTAAAACGAGAGCTAGTAAGGTACACATTAATAACATGTATATCATATATACCTTGTTTGTCGTTGGCCGCCTTCTTGTCAGCCAGGTACTTGGGGCAGTTCCGCTTCCAGTGACCAGTTCTCTTGCAATGAAAGCACTCAGTTTCTGGCTTAGGTCCATGCTTAGGCTTTTTAACAGGAGCAGCAACTGCTTTGCCATCCTTCTTGGTTTTACCCTTCTTGCCTTTGCCCTTGCCATTCTTCTTGAAACTAGTGATTTTATTGACCATCAACACTTGACGTTCTTTCTGGATTTCAGACTCAGTGACTTTCAGCATCGCAAATAGCTCGGCAGAGACTTGTTCATCCCGTGCATGTTATAGTTCATCCGAAAGCTTTTGTAACTAGGTGGCAGTGATTGAAGAACTCTGTCAGTGATCGCCTCTACAGGAAGGGTAATTCCCAACTCTGCCAGACGAGTGGAGTACCCAGACATTCTAAGTACATGTTCATTGATAGACCCGTTCTCCTCCATTTTGCAAGCATAGAACTTATCGGAGGTCTCATACCTCTCGATCCGAGCATTCTTCTCAAAGATGAAGTTCAACTCCTGGAACATCTCATATGCTCCATGACGTTCAAAACATCTTTGAAGTCCCGGTTCTAAGCCATACAATATTGCACACTGAACTATTGAGTAATCTCCAGAACGTGTCTCCCAAGCGTTCTTAACGTCTTCGGATGACAAGTTTGCGGGTTGGTTACCGAGCGATGCATCAAGGACATATGATTTCTGGGAAGCCGTGAGGATAATCCTCAGATTATGGGCCCAGTCAACAAAGTTACTTCCATCATCTTTCAGCTTATCTTTCTCTAGGAATGCATTAAAATTCAGGGGTGCTACTGCACGAGCCATTGATCGACAACATAAATATGCAAAGGTTACTTAGACTATTGTTCAAGATAACGAGTTTAGTTAATCAAATTACTAAAGCTCCAACTCAAATTAACATCCCTCTGGTCATCTGAGTGACACATGATCCAAATTCACCAACTCAGTCTGATCATCACGTGAGTTGAGGTGGCTTCAAAGGTGAACATCATTATGTTGAACATATCTACTATATGACTCATGTTCAACCTTTCGGTCTCTTGTGTTCCGAGGCCATGTCTGTACATGCTAGGCTCGTCAAGTTTAACCCGAGTGTTCTACACGTGCATCACTAGCTTGCATCCGTTATATGTGAACGTAGAGTCTATCACACCCGGTCATCACATGGTGTCTCAACACGACGAACTTTCGCAACGGTGCACACTCGGGGAGAACACAATTTATATTGAAATTTAAGTGAGGGATCACCTTATAATGCTACCGTCGTTCTAAGCAAAACAAGGTGCATAAAAGGATTAACATCACATGCAATTCATAAGTGACATGATATGGCCATGAACTTGTGCTTTTAGATCTCCATCTTGAAAGCACCGGCATGATCTCCATCGTCACCAGCACGACACCATGATCTCTATCAACGTGCACCATCGGGGTTGTCACGCCCTGCATGCTTCTACTACTATTGCTACCGTTTAGCGATAAACTAAAGCATTACATTGCGCTTAATGATTGACACGCAGGTCATACAGTAATTAAAGACAACCCTATGGCTCCTGCCGGTTGCCGTACTCAATGACGTGCAAGTCGTGAAATTCTATACATCACATGATCATCTCACACATCACATAAATCACATCATGTAATAGGCCATATCACATCACAACATACCCTGCAAAAACAAGTTAGACGTCCTCTAATTGTTGTTGCATGTTTTATGTGGCTGCTACGGGTATCTAGCAAGAACGATTCTCACCTTCGCATAAACCACAACGGTGATAAATAGTTTGCTTTTCAACCTTCTCAAGGACCGCCTTTGTCAAATCCGATCCAACTAAAGTGAGAGAAACTGCACCCGCAAGGCATCTAGGCAACAAGTTGCATCGAGGGAACCGGTCTCTCGTAAGCGTACGAGTAATGTTGGTCCGAGCCGCTTCATCTCACAATACCGCTGAACCAAAAGACGACCAAGGGAGGAAGCAATCTAAGCATCAACGCCCATAGACCTTTTGTGTTCTACTCGAGATCTCATTGACACATAGACCTAGCTCATGATGCCACTGTTGGGGAACGTTGCATGGGAAACAAATTTTTTTCCTACGCACACGCAGACCTATCCATGGTGATGAGCATCTACGAGAGGGGGAGTTGATCTACGTACCTTGTAGATCGCTAAGCGGGAAGCGTTAAGAAACGCGGTTGGTGTAGTCTAACGTCTTCGCTATCCAAATCACCAAGCATCCCGCGATCCAATCATGAACCGTCCCGCGATCCAATCACGATCCATCCCCTGATCTCGTCATGATCTGTCCCGCGATCCAATCACGATCGTCTTGTGGCCTTGATCACAGTCCTTCCGATCTAGTACCGAACGGATGACACCTCCGCGTTCAGCACACGTGCAGCTTGATGACGATCTCCACCTTCTCGACCCAGCAGGAGGGAGTGGAGAGGAGGAAGAGTTCACCGGCAGCGTGACGGCGCTCCGGCGATGGTGGTGGAGCAATTCCGGCAGGGCTTCCCCTAAGCACCGCGGAAATCCGATCTAGAGGAGCACCAGTGGAACGAGTAGCACGTGGCCGTAAAATCAAGTGCAAAACCCTCAAGTCCTCCGGTATATATAAGAGGGAGGGAGGAGGAGTGCTGGCGCACAAGCAGCCCTTGCGCAAGGAGGATTGGAGGAATCCTCCTCCAATCCTAGTAGGACTAGAATTGCTCCTTTCCTACTTGGAATCTCTTTCCACCTTGGCTTTTTTTCTCTCTTTCTCAAGCCTAGCCACATGGGCCTAATATAGGACTTCCACCAGCCCACGAAGGGCTGGTTTCCACCCTCTCATAGCCCATGTAGCCTCTTGGGTCAAAATACCTCTCCCGATGGTCCTTCGGTACACTACCGACACTCAGGGTACACTACCGATGAGCCCGAAACTTTTCCGGCGACCAAAATAGGACTTCCTATATATGATCTTTACCTCCGGACCATTCCGGAGCTCCTCGTGACGTTCGAGATCTCATCTGGGACTCCGAATAACCTTCGGTCACCACCATACATGACTCTATACTACCGAAACGTCACCGAACCTTAAGTGTGCAGAACCTGTGGGTTCGAGAACTATGTAGACATGACCGAGACACCTCTACGGCCAATAACCAATAGCAGGCCCTGGATGACCATATTGGTTCCTACATATTCTACGAAGATCTTTATCGGTCGAACATCTATGTCAAGGATTCAGTTAATCCCGTATAACGTTCCCTTTGTTCTTCGGTATGTTACTTGCCCGAGATTCGATCGTCGGTATCTCCATACCTAGTTCAACCTCGTTACCGGAAAGTCTCTTTACTCGTTCCTTAATGCAAGATCCCGTGTCTAACACTTTAGTCACATTGCTTGCAAGGCTTGTTGTGATGTTGCATTACCGAGTGGGCCCTGAGATACCTCTTCGTCACACGGAGCAACAAATCCCAGTCTTTATCCATGCCAACCCAACAGACACCCTCGGAGATACCTGTAGAGTACCTTTATAGTCACCCAGTTACGTTGCAACGTTTGATACACACAAAGCATTCCTCCGGTGTCAGTGAGTTGCATGATCTCATGGTCATAGGAACATATACTTGACATGCGGAAAACAGTAGCAATAAACTGACATGATCATATGCTACGTTTGTAGTTTGGGTCTTGTCCATCACATCATTCTCCTAATGATATGACCCCATTATCAAATGACATCTTATGTCCATGGCTAGGAAACTTCAACCATCCTTTGATCAACGAGCTAGTTAACTAGAGGCTTACTAGGGACACAATGTTGTCTATGTATCCACACATGTATCTGAGTTTCCGATCAATACAATTCTAGCATGGATAATAAAAGATTATCATGAACAAGGAAATATAATAATAACCACTTTATTTATTGCCTCTAGGGCATATTTCCAACAATATATGCCTAAACTCTGCCTCTGCCATGTTGGGCCTGCTGGGCCCGCGGGCTTGCGTCCTGGCCCATGTTGAGATTGGTTTCTAGTCGTATGCAGGCCGTGGTTGTCCAGTAGGCGACACTTTTTTATGTTATTTTTGTTTGAATTTAAAGCCTTTTAGTCCCGGTTAGTGCCACCAACCAGGACTAAAGGGTTGGCGCAGCGGTGTGGTGGGAGTTTAGTCCCACCTCGCCAAGCGAAGGGTGTCGGAACCTGTTTATAAGCCCCGTCGCGGCTACTACGTTGAGCTCCTCTCAAATTTAAAATAGATGCCCTTATATAGGAAATTTGACCTAAATTTAAAATGCTAGTTAGGCGCCTAAGTAGCACTTTTAATTTAGGTTGAATTTTCTCTATGAGCGGATCTATTTCCACTTTTGCTAGTTTTTATGTTATTTTTTGCATATTAAAAGTTCTTCACAAAAAATAATAATTTATTAATATTATTTTTGCTATTAAAGTTTTTAACAATTTTTTTGACAATTTTAGTTGCATAAATTTTATATAATATCAAGTTTAGTTATATAACTTTTATCGGACGAAAACACGTCTATTACAAAAGTATTTCAATTTTTTAAACATATTTGAACTCAAGATTTTTTTTTGCATTCAATATGCACCATTCGAAGCCACATCATTCCTTTTCTGACTTCATTTGCTATTTTTTATGCATTTCATCATTTATTTTAAGCTAAAATGATCCTAAATTGAAAAGCACTACAAATGAACTTTGAATGGTTGAAACTTGGCATGGTACCATCATTACACCCACATAGCATGTGCTAAAAAGTTGAGAGGGTTACGGCAACGACAAAAACTAGATGCGCCTTGTGTACAAAATGGACAATCTCTTTCGAAGTATTAGGGTTTCGGACGAAAACACGTCTGTTACAAAAGGATTTCAATTTTTTAAACATATTTGAATTCAAGACTTTTTCTGCATTCGATATGCACCATTCAAAGCCACATCATCCCTTTTCAACCCTTTTCTGACTTCATTTGCTATTTTTCATGCATTTCCTCATTTAATTTAAACTAAAATGACCCTGAATTGAAAAGCACTTCAAATGAACTCTGAAATGGTTCAAACCTGGCATGGTAGCACAATTTCACCCACATAGCATGTGCTAAAAAGTTGAGAGGATTACAGCAAAAACTGGATGCACTTCGTGTACAAAATGGACAATCTCTTTCGAAGTATCAGGGTTTCGAACGAATACACGTCTGTTACAAAAGGCACAAAATGGACAATCTCTTTTGAAGTATCAAGGTTTTGAACGAATACACGTGTGTTACAAAAGGCATTTAATTTCTTGACATGTAATTGCAGTGATATTCTAGATCAAATCCATCATTAGAATAGTGGTGGAGAGAAAGTCTTAACTTTTTGTTCGCGTGTGTCCCTTGCTTATTGCACCGTAACCATGGATAATCTTCATCGTTCAACAGGGTGCTTGGGTCAGCCTTCACTTTGAAGGAAGGAATTTCATGAAACTTTTCATAATCTGCAGACATGTCTGTCTTGCCCTCTAATCCCACGATGTCTCTTTTCCCTGAAAGAACTATGTGGCACTTTGGCTCATCGTATGATGTATTTGCTTCCTTATGTTTTGTTTTTCTCGGTTTGGTAGACATGACCTTCACATAGAAAACCTGCGTTGCATCATTGGCTAGGACGAATGGTTCGTCTGTGTACCCAAGATTGTTCAGATCCACTATTGTCATTCCGTACTACGGGTCTACCTGTACCCCGCCTCCTGACAGATTGACCCATTTGCACCGAAACAAAGGGACCTTAAAATCATGTCCATAGTCAAGTTCCCATATGTCCACTATGTAACCATAATATGTGTCTTTTCCCCTATTGGTTGCTGCATCAAAGCGGACACCACTATTTTTGTTGGTGCTCTTCTAATCTTGGGCGATCGTGCAAAATGTACTCCCATTTATCTCGTACCCTATGTAAGTCAATACAGTCGAAGATGGTCCCCTGGCCAACGAGTACAACTCATTTGCAATAGTGGTGTTACCCATGAGATGTGTTTGCAACCAACTGCTGAAAGTCCTAGTGTGTTCACATGTAATCCAGTCTTCACACTGCTCCGGGTGTTTGGAGCGCAGAATATTCTTGTGTTCATTGACATAGGGTCACCAAGGTAGAATTCTGTAGAATTGTGTAGTGTGCTTGAGACCAAGAATGCCCGTCCCTACATATTATTGAGTCCGGTACTAGCGTGTATTTTCCAGTCAGTCTCCCTCATACCACGATTGAGGGAGACCAATCAGCTTAAGGTCAGGAAAGAAGTCAACACAAAATCCAATGACCTCCTTTGTTTGATGGCCCGTGGAGATGCTTCCTTCTGGCCTAGTACGGTTACGAACATATTTCTTTAAGACTCCCATGAACCTCTCAAAGGGGAAAATATTGTGTTGAAATATAGGGCCCAGAATGCCAATCTCGTTGACTAGATGAACTAGGACGTGCGTCATGATATTGAAGAAGGATGGTGGGAACACCAGCTCAAAACTGACAAGACATGGCACAAAATCACTCTTTATCCTTGGTAGGATTTCTGGATCGATTACCTTCTGAGAGATTGCATTGAGGAATACACATAGCTTCCCAATGACTAATCGAACGTTTTTCGGTAGTAGCCACCTCAATGCAACCGGAAGCAGTTGCGTCATAATCACATGGCAGTCATGAGACTTTAGGTTCTGGAACTTTTTCTCTGCCATATTTATTATTCCCTTTATATTCGATGAGAAGCCAAACGGGACCTTCATACTGAGCATACATTCAAAGAAGATTTCCTTCTCTTCTTTGGTAAGAGCATAGCTGGCAGGACCTTCATTGTAATAGCCCGAGACCGACGCTCCAGAGATTCCCCTTTAATTCCATTATTGTCGTGTGATTCTTTTGGTTGTTGCATTCATCATCGCATAATTCGCATCGTCTGCATAGCATCGTCACTCGTTTTCGAAAACTCGCATCCGTTCGTAGTTGTCGGTTCTCTTCGTTCTTGTCGTTGACCGTTTCATGACTAACCACACATGCACCTGTCCATGGCCAGTAGGTCCGGTTCAAACCCGATTTACCCAAAACATATTTGTTTTGTTTGTGTTTTGTTTAGACCATTCCGTCAACCATAGTCATCCGATTGAGATCTGAGGCCTCCAAACAGTTAGCCAAATCAGCCACCTGCTATATATAGCAGGCACCCCCTAACCAAATCAAAGCCAACCCTAATTTCTAGGTAGGTTGTCCCATCCCCGCCGCTGCAACACTCCTCTCTCTCGGGATCCATCCCCACCAATTAGCCTCTCGATCCATCGGAGGCAAATCATCGCCACCACCTCGCCTTGCACGCCCGCCCAATCGAGCTCGCATGTGGCCTCAGAATCCTCCCGTAGTCCCTGTGTCTCTGGACGCGTTCCCCTGCCTCCTCCCCGCATGCTGCCAGGAGTCGCCGGAGCCCCACGTCATCGGTGCCCATCAGGAGATGCTCCCGCATCCTCCTTCCTACCAGGAGCTGCTGCACCGAGGCAGCCACCTCCTCCCCTGCAACCTCCACCCGAGCAAACCTCGTCTCTCGCCTCCCCGTCTGCCGGCCACGAGCACCGGAGGCCAAGGCCAACACTTCATGACCGTGCTCCTCTTCCCCCTCTCCTTCCCTCACCCGCGATTCTCTCTCTCTCTCTCTGTACCAGGAACCAGGGAGTTCGTCATGGATGCCGATGGGGCACCACTGCCATGGATCAGATCCGGCCGGGAGCTCCTCCTCTACCTCGCCTGCCGCCGTCCCCTACCTCATTCCCGTTGCTGGTCATAGCCTCCATCGTCCTGTCAAGCTCCGTATCGCTCCCCCTGGCCCCCTGCCTCGTGCGTCACCACGAGGGAGACGCAGCGGAACCGTTGGGTCTGCTCGAGGGAGTTGACCCAAGCGCCAAGGCCCAGCCCAACTTCCCTGTGTGCAGTGAGAAAACAAACCCACGACCTACGCTTTCCTCAAGTTGGGAATCCCCCACCGAGTTGGTTAGCATTAAAGAATTGTTTGCATTAAAATTTGCCTAAATGTCATGCTAAAATGGTTTCTTTCATAACTTAATAACTGTAGCTCCGTTTCTAATGAACTACGTATTTAAACTCGCCTAGAAAGATGTGTAGAATCTCATGGTGATATTTATTTTCCTGTTTAACAACGCTAAAATGGCGATTAGGGCAGAACAGTACCGAAATCTTAATTTCCTCATGAGGTCATATTGGCAATGTCATGTGTTGCTTCCGGCCTCATTTAAAGTGCCTAGATGATGTAGTTGGTTGTGCTTCACCTCTTGCCATGTCTAACAACATTTAATATTGATGAGTACCTAAACGGGAGTGAACTAAATAATTTGAACGTGGAGTTTCGTTAATATGCAACTCGTTGTTGCATATTGAACTTCACTTAACGTGTAGTAGTTGGTTGTTGTTCTTGCCATGCCATGCCATGCATTGCATATTGAACCGGACATGCATCATATTTGTTTGTGCATCATGTCATGCATATGTTGTGGTGTTTCTCGTGTGTTGATTGTTTGTTTCCGGTTTGCTTCTTCTCGATAGAGATCCGAAAGCGTTCGGAGTGTGAGGATTCGTTCGACTACGTTGGCTCGTCTTCTTCATGGGCTCGTGCTTCTTCCAAGCGGGATCTCAGGCAAGATGATACATTTCCCTAGATACCACTACTATCATTGCTATGCTAATTGTCTCGCTTTTATCGTTATGTCTCGCTACCTACCACTTGTTTGTCAAGCCTCCCAACATTGCCATGATAAGCCTCTAACCTCCACTTCCCAGCAAACCATTGTGTGGCTATGTTACCGCTTGCTCAGCCCTTCTTATAGCGTTTCTAGCTGCAGGTGCAATTGCTTCCATGTGTCAACATGGACATCCTTTTGTTATCACAATATTATTGTTATTTAATTTAATGCACATATAAACTTGGTAAAGGGTGGAAGGCTTGGCCTTTTGCTCAGTGTTTTGTTCCACTCTTGCCGCCCTAGTTACTTGTGAAGCGGTATTATGTTCCATTGAGCGCTCCTAATATGCTCGGGGTTGTTATGGGGACCCCCTTGATTTTCGTTTTAGGATAAAGCTTGTCTAGCAAGGCCCAACATTGATACTACATTTTCCTAATAACTAATAAAATGCATAGGGACCCGCCGGCACCCATGGATAATTTAATCAACCCCCGGGCCAGTGCTCCTCATGAGTGTTGGTCCAAAATAGAGCACTGTGCGGGGCCAACCCGGGGCAACTCGGGAGATTTCTATCAGGCCAATGTACGCGTAGCTCATCTACCGTGCCCTGAGAACGAGATACGCGGTTCCAATCAAGATTGTCGGCATGTTGGGCGGCTTTGCTGGATTTGTTTTACCTTTCTCGAATGTCTTGCGTCAGGAACTCTGATCTTCTTCGGGCTATCTTGAGGTGTCGGATTTCCTTTGGAATTTCCTAGGATGATCACGAGATCCGTGGTCGATGTTATTCCCGCGGCGTGTGGTTAATTTGTGATGGACGACTTGGAGCACCCTTGTAGGGTTAAATCTTTCGGAAAGCCGTGTCCGCGGTTATGTGGCAAAACTTGGAAACTTTGTTTAACAGCCGGTCATAATAAACTTGAAGTAAACTCAAATAAAATACACCAACTGTGTGCGTAACCGTGACTGTCTCTTCTCATGAGTCCTATCCGAGAGAGAACACGGCGGGGTTATGTTTGACATAAGTAGGTGTTTAGGATCAGTTAGTGATCATTTTTAGTTCACGTCCGTTATGCGTAGACCATCATACTTTACTTTCTGTATTCGTATGTTAGCCACTCAAATAAATGCTTAGTTGCTTGCTGCAGCCTCCCCACTTATCCATACCTCACCCATTAGGCTTTAATAGTCTTGATACCCTTGGAAATGAGAATGCTGAGTCCCCGTGGCTCACAGATTACTACAACAACAGTTGCAGGTGCAGGTAATGCAATGATTTGACGTGAGCGCGATGCATGTTTTGATTTGGAGTTATTCTTCTTCTTCTTCATCGATCTAGGATGGGTTCCAGGCGACAGCCTGGGATAGCAAGGATGGATGTCATTTTGTCATTTGTTTTCATCTGTAGTCGGACCCTGCTCTTCTATATGAAGTTTGAATATGTTGTTGTATTGATGTGATCTTGATGTATCTTGTGGCGAGTGTAAGCCAATTCCATATACCCACCTCTTCTATAAATGTACTTGTAATGATATCCATTCTTGCAACACGACAAGATGCGCTTCTATCCCTGTCGAGGCCCTCGTGCCAAAGTAAGGATAGGATCGCATCTTGGGCGTGACATTCATACTTGTTTGGATGCATGCCGTCTTTTTCATGCGCACGTTGCAGGTCCTCCCGTGCCTCCGGTGTATCTTTTGTCTTCCCATACACTCCCAAGAAGCCTAGCAAGTTCACGCAAAGATTCTTCGTCATGTGCGTCACGTCGATTGCAGAGTGGACCTCTAGGTCTTTCCAATAGGGTAGGTCCCAAAATATAGATTTCGTCTTCCACATGGGTGCGCGTCCCTCATCGTCAGTCAGAACAGATAGTCTGCCAGGACCCTTTCCAAAGATTGCTTGTAAATCATTGACCATATCAAGCATGTGATCACCAGTACGGAGTGCGGGCTTCTTTCGGTGATCTGCCTAACCTTTGAAATGCTTTCCTTTCTTTCGACATTGATGGCTGGTCGGAAGAAATCGATGATGCCCCAGGTACACATTCTTCCTGCATTTGTCCAAACATATACTTGCGGTGTCATCTAAACAGTGCGTGCATGCGTGGTATCTCTTTTTTGTCTGTCCTGAAAGGTTACTGAGAGCAGGCCAATCATTGATGGTTACAAACAACAACGCATGTAGGTCAAATTCCTCCTGTTCGTTCTCATCCCACACACGTACACCTTTTCTATTCCATAGTTGTAAAAGTTCATCAATTGATGGCCTTAGGTACACATCAATGTCATTGCCGGGTTGCTTAGGGCCTTGGATGAGCATTGGCATCAAATGAACTTCCGCTTCATGCACAACCAAGGAGGACGGTTATATATACATAGAGTCACAGGCCTTGTGCTATGCTTGCTGCTCTGCTTCCCAAAAGGATTAACGCCATATGCACTCAACCCAAACCATACGTTCCTTGGGTCACTGCTACCTCTTGAGCATGCGTTGGTTTTCCCTTGAAGAGGAAAGGGTGATGCAGCAAAGTAGATAAGTATTTACCTCAGTTGTTGAGAACCAAAGTATCAATCCAGTAGGAGGAACAGGCTGTTGGGGAACGTTGCATGGGAAACAAAAATTTTCCTACGCACACGCAAGATCTATCCATGGCGATGCGCATCTACGAGAGGGAGAGTGGATCTACGTACCCTTGTAGATCTCTAAGCGGTAAGCGTTAAGAAACACGGTTGATGTAGTCGAACGTCTTTGCGATCCAAATCGCCGAGCATCCCGCGATCCAATCATGATCCGTCCCGATCAAGTACCGAACGAACGGCACCTCCGCGTTCAGTACACATGCAGCTTGATGATGATCTCCGCCTTCTTGATCCAGCAAGAGGGAGCAGAGAGGTAGACGAGTTCTCCGGCAGCATGACGGTGGTGCGGCGATGGTGGTGGAGATATTCCGGCAGGGCTTCGCCTAAGCACTGTAGAAAACCGATCTGGAGGAGAAACTATGCACTGGAGGATAGGGTAGCACGTGGCTGAAAAACTAGTGCAAAAACCCTAAGACCTCCAGTATATATAAGAGGGAGAGAGGAGGGGGCTTGGCTCAAGGGCCAAGCCCTCTAGGCTTCAGCTGAAGGGAGAGGAGAGGAGGAATCCTCCCCTAATCCTAGTAGGACTAGGATTGCTCCCCTTTTTGCCTTTTTCCACCTTTTCTCTTTGGGCTTTTCTTTCCCAACCGCATGGGACTTGTGTGGGAATACCCACAAACTATGTAGCCTCTTGGGTCGAAATACCCCTCCCGATGGTCTCCCGGTACACTCCCGGCCTCCCGGTACACTACCGATGAGCCCGAAACTTTTTTGGCGACCAAAACAGGACTTCCTATATATCAATCTTTACCTCCGGACCATTCCGGAGCTACTCGTGACGTCTGGGATCTCATCCGGGACTTAGAACAACCTTCGTTCACCACAATACATAACACTATACTACCAAAACGTCACCGAACCTTAAGTGTGCAGACCCTGCGGGTTCGAGAACTATGTAGACATGACCGAGACACCTCTATGGTCAATACCCAATAGCAGGACCTGGATGCCCATATTGGTTCCTACATATTCTATGAAGATCTTTATCGATCGAACCTCTATGTCAAGGATTCAGTTAATCCCGTTTGATGTTCCCTTTGTTCTTCGGTATGTTACTTGCCCGAGATTCGATCGTCGGTATCTCCATAACTAGTTCAACCTCGTTACCGCCAAGTCTCTTTACTCGTTCCGTAATACAAGATCCCGTGACAAACACTTAGTCACATTGCTTGCAAGGCTTATTGTGATGTTGTATTACCGAGTGGGCCCTGAGATACCTCTCCGTCACATGGAGTAACAAATCCAATCTTGGTCCATGCTAACCCAACAGACACCCTCGAAGATACCTGTAGAGCACCTTTATATTTACCCAGTTACGTTGAGACGTTTGATACACACAAGGCACTCCTCCGTTATCCGTGAATTGCAGGATCTCATGGTCATAGGAACATATACTTGACATGCAGAAAACAGTAGCAATAAACTGACGATCATATGCTACGTTTGTAGTTTGGGTCTTGTCCATCACATCATTCTCCTAATGATGTGACCCCGTTATCAAATGACATCACATGTCAATGACCAGGAAACCTTGATCATCTTTGATCAACGAGCTAGTTCACTAGAGGCATACTAGGGACAAAGAGTTGTCTATTTATCCACACATGTAACGTGTTTCCAATCAATACAATTATAGCATGGATAATAAACAATTATCATGAACAAGGAAATATAATAATAAACACTTTATTCATTGCCTCTAGGGCATATTTCCAACAGTCTCCCCCTTGCACTAGAGTCAATAATCTAGTTCACATCAATATGTGATTTACATTGTAATGAATCGAACACCCATGCAAGTCTGGTGTTGATCATGTTTAGCCCTTGGAATAGGTTTAGTCAGCGGGTCTGTAACATTCAGATCTGTGTGCACTTTGCAAATATTTATGTCCTTCTCCTTGATGTAATCGCGGATGGAGTTAAAGCGTAGCTTTATGTGTCTGGTCCTCTTGTGAAACCTTGGTTCCTTGGCCAGAGCAATGGCACCAGTGTTGTCACAGAACAGAGTCATTGGAGTCAGTGCACTGGGCACTACTCCAAGATCTGTCATGAATTGCTTCATCCATACACCTTCCTTCGCCTCCTCCGAGGCAGCAATGTACTCTGCTTCGCATGTAGAATCGGCTACCACGCTTTGCTTGGAAATGCACCAGCTTACCGCTCCCCCGTTGAGAATAAATACATATCCGGTTTGCGACTTAGATTCATCCGGATCAGTGTGAAAGCTTCAATCGACGTAACCCTTTACAACGAGCTCTTTATCACCTCCGTAAACGAGAAAAATTCCTTAGTCCTTTTCAGGTACTTAAGGATGTTCTTGACCACCGTCCAGTGCTCCATTCCAGGATCACTTTGAAACCTTTCGGACATACTTATGGCAAGGATGAGATCGGGTCTTGTGCACAACATTGCATACATGATAGAGCCTATAGCTGAAGCATAGGGGATGACACTCATCTTTTCTTTATCTTCTTCAGTCACTGGGCATTGAGTCTTACTCAATTTCACACCTTGTAACACAGGCAAGAACCCTTTCTTAGACTGATCCATTTGAACTTCTTCAAAACTTTATCAATGTATGTGCTCTGTGAAAGTGCTATTAAGTGTCTCGATCTATCTCTATAGATCTTAATGCCTAATATGAAAGCAGCTTCTCCTAGTTCCTTCATTGAAAAACTCTTGTTCAAATATTCCTTCACGCTTTCCAGCATTTCTATATTGTTTCCAATCAGCAATATGTCATCCACATATAATATTAGAAACGCTATAGAGCTCCCACTTACTTTCTTGTAAATACAAGCTTCTCCATAAACTTGTATAAACCCAAACGCTTTGATCACCTCATCAAAGCACTTATTCCAACTCCGAGATGCTTGCACCAGCCCATAAATGGATCGCTGGAGTTTGCAAACTTTGTCAGCATTCTCTGGATCGACAAAACCTTCTGGTTGCATCATATACAACTCTTCCTCAAGGAAACCGTTGAGGAACGCTGTTTTGACATCCATCTGCCAAATTTTATAATCAAAATAAGCAGCTATTGCTAACATGATTCTGACAGACTTAAACATCGCAGCGGGTGAGAAGGTCTCATCATAGTCAACTCATTGAACTTGTGAAAAACCCTTTGCCACAAGTCGTGCTTTATAGACGGTGACATTACCGACTGCGTTCGTCTTCTTCTTGAAGATCCATTTGTTCTGAATGGCCTTTCGCCCTTCAGGTAATACTTCCAAAGTCCATACTTTGTTTTCATACATGGATCCCATCTCGGATTTCATGGCCACTAACCATATCTCGGAATCCGGGCCCATCACCTCTCCTCCATACCTCATAGGTTCATTGTTGTCCAACAACATGACCTCTAAGACAGGGTTGCCGTACCACTCAGGAGCAGTACGCGCCCTTGTCGACCTACGAGGTTCAATAGAAACTTCATCCGAAGCTTCATGATCATCATCATTAACTTCCTCTTCAACCGTTATAGGTTCCTCAGAAACATCTTTCTGCGCTGCGCTACTCTCTTGTTGAAGTAAAGGTTCAACAACCTCATCAATCTCTATTTTCCGCCCACTCAATTCTTTCGAGAGAAACTCTTTCTCAAGAAATGTTTCGTTCTTAGCGACAAACACTTTGCCTTCGGATCTGAGATAGAAGGTATACCCGACTGTCTCTTTCGGGTATCATATGAAGACGCATTTCTCCGCTTTGGGTTCCAGCTTTTCAGGCTGAAGCTTTTTGACATAAGCATCACATCCCCAAACTTTAAGAAACGAAAACTTTGGCCTCTTGCCAAACCATAGTTCATATGGCGTCGTCTCAACAGATTTTGATGGTGCCCTATTTAAAGCGAATGCAGTTTCTCTAATGCATAACCCCAAAACAATACTGGCAAATCAGCAAGCGACATCATAGAACGCACCATATCTAATAAGGTTCGATTACGACATTCGGACACACCATTATGCTATGGTGTTCTAGGCGGTGTCAACTGTGAAACAATTCCACACTGTCTTAAGTGACTGCCAAACTCATAACTTAGATATTCACCTCCTCGATCCGATCACAGGAATTTAATCTTCTTGTTACGATGATTCTCAACTTCACTCTGAAATTGCTTGGACTTTTCAAACGGTTTAGACTTGTGTTTCATTAAGTAAATATAGCCATATCTAATTAAGTCGTCAATGAAGGTGAGAAAATAACGATATCCACCACGCGTTGTAATATTCATTGGACCGCACACATCAGTACGTATGATTTCCAATAAGTCACTTGCCCGTTCCATTGTTCCAGAGAACGGCGTTTTAGTCATCTTTCCCATGAGGCATGGTTCACATGTGTCAAGTGACTCCAAAAGTCCATCATCATGGAGCTTCCTCATGCATCTTACACCAATATGACCCAAATGGCAGTGCCACAAGAAAGTGGTACTATCGTTATCAACTCTACATCTTTTGGCATCAATGTTATGAACATGTGTATCATTACTATCAAGATTCAATATGAATAAACCCCTCACATTGGGTGCATGACCATAAATATTACTCATATAAATAGAACAACCATTATTCTCTGATTTAAATGAGTAACCGTCTCGCAATAAACAAGATGCAGATATAATGTTCATGCTTAACACAGACACTAAATAACAATTATTCAGGTTCATCACTAATCCCGATGGTAATCGAAGAGATAGCGTGCCGATGGCGATCACATCAACCTTGGAACCATTTCCTAAGCGCATCGTCACTTTACCCTTTGCCAGCCTTCGTCTATTCCGTAGTTCCTGATTTGAGTTGCAAATGTGAGCAACTGAACCGGTATCAAATACTTAGGCACTACAACAAGAGCTAGTAAGGTACACATCAATAACATGTATATCATATATACCTTGTTTGTCGTTGGCCGCCTTCTTGTCAGCCTGGTACTTGGGGCAGTTCCGCTTCTAGTGACCAGTTCCCTTGCACTCGAAGCACTCAGTTTCTGGCTTGGGTCCAGTCTTGGGCTTCTTTACAGGAGTAGCAACTGCTTTGCCATCCTTCTTGGTTTTACCCTTCTTGTCCTAGCCCTTGCCATTCTTCTTGAAACTAGTGGTTTTATTGACCATCAACACTTGATGTTCTTTCTGGATTTCAGACTCAGCGACTTTCAGCATCGCAAACAGCTCAGGGACTGACTTGTTCATCCCGTGCATGTTATAGTTCATCACAAAGCTCTTGTAACTAGGTGGCAGGGCTTGTCACCTCCTGGTAGGTGCCCTAGCGTGCACTCCAAGCCTAGTGGATTTGTTTCCTTCCAGAAAAAATCATTCTGAAGATTTTATTCCGTTTGGACTCCATTTAATATTCCATATCTGCAAAACTCAAAAACAAGGAAAAAACAGAAACTGACACTGGGCTCTAGATTAATAGGTTAGTCCCAAAAATAATATAAAATAGCATATTAATGCATATAAAACATCCAAAATAGATAATATAATAGCATGCCATCATAAAAAATTATAGATACGTTGGAGACGCATCAGCATCCCCAAGTTTAATTCCTGCTCGTCCCCAAGTAGGTAAATGATAAAAATAGAATTTTTGATGTGGAGTTCTACCTAACATATTTATCCATGTAATATTCTCTATTGTGGCATGAATATTCAGATCCATAAGACTCAAAACAAAAGCTTAATAGTGATATAAAAATATATATCATTTCAAGCATACTAGCAAAGCAAGTGGATCTCTTCAAAATATAATGGCAAAAGAAAGTTATCCCTACAATATCATATGGTCTGGCTATGCTCCATCTTCCTCATACACAATATTTATATCATGCACAACCCCGATGACAATTCAAGCAATTGTTTCACACTTATTATGTTCTCAAACTTTTTCAACTGTCACGCAATACATGAGCGTGAGCCATGGATATAGCACTATAGGTGGAATAGAATATGGTGGAGGTTGTCAAGGACAAGGAAAAGAAAGTCTCACATCAACTAGGCATATCAACGGGATATGGAGATGCACATTAATAGATATCAATGTGAGTGAGTAGGGATTACCATGCAACGGATGCACTAGAGCTATAAGTGTATGAAAGCTCAAAAAGGAACTAAGTGGACGTGCATCATGAAGAAAAATTCCACTAGTTATATGAAAGTGACAAAATAGGAGACTCTCTAAAATGAAGATCATGGTGCTACTTTAAATCACAAGTGTGGAAAAAGATAGTAGCAATGTCCCTTCTATCTTTTCTCTTATTTTTTGGTGGGCATCTCAGGCCTCTTTTATTCATCATTTTTTGTTTGGGCTTCGCTGGCCTCTTTTATTTTTCATAAAGTCTGGAATCTCATCCCCACTGTGAGGGAATTATAGCTTCCATCATCCTTTCCTCACATGGGACATGCTCTAATAATGATAATCATCACACTTCTATTTACTTACAACTCAAAGGGGAATTAGAAATCAATACCTAGAACAAAATATGACTCTATATGCAATATGAAAGTGGTGGTGCATGTCATGATAAAAGGAAATGGTGGAAGTTGCATGGCAATATATCTTGGAATGGCTATGGAAATGCCATAATAGGTAGGTATGGTGGCTGTTTTGAGGAAAGATATTTGGTGGCTGTTTTGAGGAAGGTGTTTGGTGGCTATTTTGAGGAAAGTGGATTTGTTGTACCGGCAAAAGTTGCACGGTACTAGAGAGGCTAGCAAAGGTGGAAGGGTGAGAGTGCGTATAATCCATGGACTCAACATTAGTAATAAATAACTCACATACTTATTGCAAAAGTCTATTAGTCATCGAAGAAAAGTATTAGACGCATGATCCTAGGGGAGAGGTTGGTAGGAGTAAACCATCGCGCTCCCGACCCTCACACAAAGGTCGACAATCTATAAACAAATCATGCTCCGACTTCCTTACATAACGGTTCACCATACGTGCATGCTATGGGAATCACAAACCTTTACACAAGTATTTGACCAAATCACAATTACTTCATAACATTACTATTAACATTACCATCTTTATATCTCAAAAAATTATGCAAGGAATTAAACTTCGCAAAAATACTCAATGCACTTAATATGGAAGTTTTTATTATATCCCTCTTGGATGCCTATCTTATTAGGACTAATTTCATAACCTAGACCAATTAGCATGCTGATTGAAGACTCTCAAAATAATATAAGTGAGGTGCGAGAGTTCAATTATTTCTATAAAATGCAAATACCACTTTGCTCTAAAAATATAAGTGAAGCACATAGAGAAAAATTGCCTATCTCAAAAGATATAAGTGAAGCACAAAGCACCAATGGATGCCTACACAAACAATCAAACTCTTGCACCCAACGCTATCAAGGGGTTGTCAATCCCTTCATGGTTATTTGCAAGGATTAGATCTGATAGAGATAGATGTAAACGAGTAAAAGATAAATAAATTACAGCAAAGTATTTTTGGTGTTTTTGGTTTATAGATCTGAAAATATATTATGGAGAGGTGACCCGGGGGCCATATGTTTCACTAGAGGCTTCTCTCTTGAAGGAAACTATCACGATGGGTAAACAAATTACTATCAAGCAATGATAGAAAAGCGAATAATCATGTAGATATCCAAGCAATGATCATGCATATAGGCATCATGTCCGTGTCAAGTAGACCGAAACGATTCTACATCTACTACAATTACTCCACACATCGACCGACTCCTGCCTGCATCTAGAGTATTAAGTTCATGAAGAACAGAGTAACACATTAGGTAAGATGACATGATGTAGAGGGATAAACTCAAGCAGTATGATGAAAACCCCATCTTGTTACCCTTGATGGCAACAATACAATACGTGCCTCGCTACCCCTACTTTCTCACTGGGTGAGGACACCGCAAGATTGAACCCAAAACTAAGCACTTCTCCCATTGCAAGAATTACCAATCTAGTTGGCCAAACCAACCAATAACTCGAAGAGACTTGCAAAGATATGAAATCGTGCATATAAGAATTCAGAGACGATTCAACTAAGATTCATGGATAATCTGAACATAAATCCACAATTCATTGTATCTTGACAAACACACCGCAAAAGAGTATTACATCGGATAGATCTCCATGAAGATCAGGAAGAACATGGTATTGAAGATCAAAGAGAGAGAAGAAGACATCTAGCTAGTAGATATGGACCCGTAGGTCTGTGGTGGACTACTCACGCATCATCGGAGGGGCAATGGAGTTGATGTAGATGCCCTCCATGATCTAATCCCCCTCCGGCAAATTACCAAAAAAAGGCTCCAAGATTGGATCTCAAGGGAACGAAGGATTCTGGCAGCAGAAAAGTATTTGCGTGGCTCTTTCTAGTGCTTGGGGAATATTTGGGTATTTATAGGATGAAGAATAGGGTTAGGAGACCTGCCAGGAGGTGGAAAGCCTGCCAGGCGCAGCCAGGGGGTGGATGCACCTCCAGGGCTTGTGACCTCCTGGAAGGTGCCCTGGCATGCACTCCAAGCCTGGTGAATTTGTTTCCTTCCAAAAAAATCATTCCGAAGATTTTATTACGTTTGGACTCCGTTTAATAGTCCATATCTGCAAAACTCAAAAACAAGGAAAAAATAGAAACTGGCACTGGCTCTAGAGTAATAGGTTAGGCCCAAAAATAATATAAAATAGCATATTAATGCATATAAAACATCCAAAACAGATGATATAATAGCATGCCATTATAAAAAATTATAGATACTTTGGAGACAGATCAGTTGTTGGGGAACGTTGTATGGGAAACAAAAAAATTCCTACGCTTCACCAAGATCAATCTAGGAGATGATCATCTATGAGAGGAGAGATTGGATCTACATACCCTTGTAGATCGCGAAGCGGAAGTGTTAAAGAACCCCGTTGATGTTGTCGTACGTCTCCGCGATCCAATTCGTAGGCCGTCCCACGAACTCCCGATCAAGTGCCGAACGGACGACACCTCCGGGTTCAGCACACGTGTAGCTCGATGACGATCTCATCCTTCTTGATCCAGCAAGAGGGAGTGGAGAGGTAGATGGGTTCTCCGGTAGCATGATGGCATGACGGCAGTGGTGGTGGAGCTGATCCAGCAGAGCTTCGCTAAGTGTCACCGAATCAATCTACTAGAGGGGAAGCTATCTAGGAGGGAGGAAGGGCTGCGCTGTGGCTTGTGGTGGGGAGGAGAGGGGCACCCAACCCCTAGGGTTTCCCCCTTGGGGCGGCGGCCAAGGGTGGAGGCGCCCTAGGGTGGCTTGCCACCCAAGGCAAGGTGGCGCCAACCCTAGGGTTGGCCCTTCCCACCAACCCCCAGCGGCATGGGCCTAGGTGGGAGCTGCACCCAGCCCACCAGGGGCTGGTGTGCACCCCTCACAGCCCATGTGGCCCCTCTGGGGGTGGAGGCCCCTTCCGATGGACCCCCGGGACCCTTCCGGCACCCCTAGTACGTTACCAGTGACGCCCGAACTTTTCCTGGTGACCAACACGGAACATCCTATATATGAATCTTCATCTCTGGACCATTTCGGAGTTCCTCGTCACATCCGGGATCTGATCCGGACTTCGAACAACCTTCGGTCACTGCGTGTGGATCACCGTGTTGAGCCGGTTCATAAGCCGCCTGGGTGAGAAGGCCATTCCTTTGTATCAAATGATGAAAAAGACAGACGACTTCGTATGCAGCAAAGCCGCCTGGTTGTAGGGGGCTTCTTACCTTCCTGGTATAGCTGTATTACCCGACCTCATAATATTCCGGATGATGTTTTCAGCCGGAGATTATGGAAGCAAGAGTGTTACTTCGTGTTATCTACTGCGGCGGCAACCGGAGGTCTTGCCTTTAAGGGTCCGAAGGACTAAGTGTTTTGGCCGGGTCTAAAAGGCTCAATTACGAGATTTTTGAAGGTGTTGCTTCGAATTCAAGACGGCCAAGTGCCCTTATAAGTAAAAACAGACGAGGAAAAGTCAATCTATGGTGAGCCGGCAGAAGATACTTAAAAAAGGCAGTAGAGGATATATATTATGAGCCGCCACAAGTTTACCCCAGTTATTACAGATATGCTCAGCAGGAGCCAAAATGTTAAGAGTTTACCGCATACAGGCGGGTCTTACATAAAAGCCGGTGGCCAGAGGATTACAAACATTCTTAACTTGCCGGCGAGTCACCCCACACCGGCTCTCAAGCTGCTTGGATCTGAAGACGGTCCAAGTTCTAGTTGCAGTGAGTCAATGCTGCAAAGGACCCTTCTTCAAAGAAGGGGGACACATCATGATTAGCCGGGAAAGGGTTCTTACTTTGAGCCGGTGTCAAATCTTTGTACTCGAAGAGCGGGCCAGGGATCCTCTTCATGTCTGGGCCATAAGCTGCTTGGTACACCTTTAGATTCACCTCATCCGCCAAGACGGAGCCCAAGATCCGGGACCACCTCACGCAGTCAGTGTAGCCATCGTCGGTGAAGTCGGAGCCATCGTCTTTCTTGGACAGATAGCCATCCATCATCTCATCCGGCGTTAGCTCCGGAGCAAAAGCGAACGCCCGACTGACACCCGCCATTGCTCCTTGGCGGGCAGCTGACTTCTTGAGCTCCCCAATCATCTGGGGCAGCGTGGAGAAGAGCTCTAGCACGCCCTTCAGAGTCGAAGGTATGATCTCCTTGAACTAGATGGCTTTAATGGTGCATATTGCTCCACAGAGCAGCTGTTCTGTGAAGGTATACATGGCCTTCAGCGGCAACAAGCTATATGAGGCTAGCTGTTGGCTCCTAGGACCTGCATAAGTCAGACAGTGGATATAAGTCGGAACAATATTGAAAGACATCGTCAAACAGAAACAATGCTTACCAAAGATGGTGGCTGTCATTTTCATGATATGTCATTTCAGCGACTGAAGCTCGTCAGAGACAGCTATCAGCCGCTGGTCGGCATCATCAGCCTGCTTCGCCAGCTTGGCTTCTTCGGCAGCGGCGCTCTCCTTAAAGGTGGCAAAATACGCCTTCAGCTTGGTCAGCTCCTCTGACAGCAGTCAGCACTTCTCGTCTGCCTCACCACGGGCGGTTTGCTGGGCGGCAAGGTTGTTCCGTAAGTCGTCTGCCTTCACGCCGGCTTTCTGCAAAGTTTCCTACAAAATGACAAGACAAATAATGAATCAGGGGTGACAAGTTTCAAACAGATTGCAAGCAATATGTGTGACACTTGGGGGCTAATGTTTCACAATTATGCCAGATTAAATACAGTAAAGTCCCGACTCAACCTTTGGCAAGATTGAGCCGACCCTTGGGGGCTACTATTGGCTTCTACTTACAGTAAAGTCCCGACTCAACCTTTGGCAAGATTGAGCCGGCCCTTGGGGGCTACTATTGGTTCTACTTACAGTAAAGTCCCGACTCAACCTTTGGCAGGATTGAGCCGGCCCTTGGGGGCTACTATTGGTTCTACTTACAGTAAAGTCCCGCCTCAACCTTTGGCAAGATTGAGCCGGCCCTTGGGGGCTACTATTGGCTTCTACTTACAGTAAAGTCCCGACTCAACCTTTGGCAAGATTGAGCCGGCCCTTGGGGGCTACTATTGGTTCTACTTACAGTAAAGTCCCACTCAACCTTTGGCAAGATTGAGCCGGCCCTTGGGGGCTACACATGGGGGCTAAGAGTAACAAGATAAGATGGTGATAACTTGCAGACAGAAAGTATCTATTTCTACAATGGTCCAAGAGCCGGATCATTATCCTATTGATATTCACCCGACTCTTGTGGGGATGTATAAGAGTACAAGGCAAAGTTAAAAGACTTACTTCATATTTGACCTTCATAGAGGTCACTAGCTTCAGCTCCAGGTCACGGCTGGTGAATAGCCGGCTGGCGTAGCTGGCGTGGAGCTCTTCGGCGGTCATCTTCTCTAGGTTGGAAGATTGAGACTCCAGCTTCTTGGAAGAGTCAGCCGACTCAACATGTTTGGTCAACACGTGAGCCGGAGGGAAAGGCAGGAGGATAGTCCCTTCAGCCGCTCGAGCAGGACTTGGCGGCGCAGAGGAAGCCTTCGGCGGGCTATGGACAATGATGTCCTCAGTCGCCGGCTCTGAAGAGGTGGCCGGGAGGTCCTTGGTGTTGGGGAATGTCGCATGGGAAACAAAAAATTTCCTACGCACACGCAAACCTATCCATGGTGATGAGCATCTACAAGAGGGAGAGTGGATCTACATACCCTTGTAGATCCCTAAGCGGGAAGCGTTAAGAAATGCGGTTGGTGTAGTCGAACATCTTCGCGATCCAAATCGCTGAGCGTCCCGCGATCTCATCACGATCCGACCTGCGATCCCATCACGATCCGTCCCGCGATCTCATCACGATCCGTCTCACGATCTTGATCACGATCTATCCCGCGAACTCATCACGATCCGTTTCGCGATCTCATCACGAACCGTCTCGCGATCTCGATCACGGTCCTTCCGATCTAGCGCCGAACGGACGGCACCTCCGCGTTCAGCACACGTGCAGCTTGATGACGATCTCCACCGTCTTGATCCAGCAAGAGGAGGTAGAGAGTAGAGAGAGTTAATCGGCAGCGTGACGGTGCTCTGGTGATGGTGGTGGAGTGATTCCGGCAAGGCTTCGCCTAAGCACTGCAGAAAACCGATCTAGAGGAGAAACTGTGCACCGGTGAAACGGGTAGCACGTGGCCGGAAATTCTGTCCAAAAACCACCCGATCCACTAGTATATATAGGAGGAGAGGAGAGGAGAGGCAGCCAAGGCCTTTGGGTTGGCCGAAATAGGAGGTGGGAGCAATCCTACTTCACCTCCAATCCTAGTTGGAGTAGGATTGCCTCCTATTGGCTGATTTTCCACTTTTTGCTTTAGGACTTTCTCTCCTGCGCCATGGGCCTTTGTGGCTGTTTTGCCAGCCCACTAAGGGCTGGTTATTATTATCCCACAGCCCATGGACCTCTTGGGGTCGAAATACCCCTCCCGGAGGTCCCCCGGTACACTACCGGCACTCCCGGTACACTATCGATACTCCCGGTACACTACGGATGAGCCCGAAACTTTTCCGGCGACTAAACTGGGACATCCTATATATGAATCTTTACCTCCGGACCATTCCGGAGCTCCTCGTGACGTCCGGGATCTCATCTGGGACTCCGAAACCTTCGGTCACCACCATACATAACTCTACACTACCGAAACGTCACCGAACCTTAAGTGTGCAGACCCTGCGGGTTCGAGAACTATGTAGACATGACCGAGACACCTCTACGGTCAATAACCAATGGCGGGACCTGGACGTCCACATTGGTTCCTACATATTCTACGAAGATCTTTATCGGTCGAACCTCTATGTCAAGGATTCAGTTAATCCCGTATAACGTTCCCTTTGTTCTTCGGTATGTTACTTGCCCGAGATTCGATCGTCGGTATCTCCATACCTAGTTCAACCTCGTTACTGGCAAGTCTCTTTACTCGTTCTGTAATACAAGATCCTGTGACTAACACTTAGCCACATTGCTTGTAAGGCTTGTTGTGATGTTGTATTACCGAGTGGGCCCTGAGATACCTCTCCGTCACACGGAGTAACAAATCCCAGTCTCGATCCATGCCAACTAAACAGACACCATCGGAGATACCTGTAGAGCACCTTTATAGTCACCCAGTTACGTTGCGACGTTTGATACACACAAGGCACTCCTCCGATATTCGTGAGTTGCATGATCTCATGGTCATAGGAACATATACTTGACATGCAGAAAACAGCAGCAATAAACTGACACGATCATATGCTATGTTTGTAGTTTGGGTCTTATCCGTCACATCATTCTCCTAATGATGTGATCCCATTATCAAATGACATCTCATGTCCATGGCTAGGAAACCTTAACCATCCTTTGATCAACGAGCTAGTCCATTAGAGGCATACTAGGGACATGGTTTTGTCTATGTATCCACACATGCATTTAAGTCTCCAATCAATACAATTATAGCATGGATAATAAACGATTATCATGAACAAGGAAATATGATAATAACTAATTTATTATTGCCTCTAGGGCATATTTCCAACAGTCTCCCACTTGCACTAGAGTCAATAATCTAGTTCACATCACCATGTGATTCGCATTGTTATGAATCTAACACCCAATGAGTTCTAGGGCTCGATCATGCTTTGCATGTGAGAGAGGTCTTATAGTCAACGGGTCTGCGGTATTCAGATCCGTGTGTACTTTGCAAATCTCTATGTCAAACCGTAAACACTGCTACCACACTCAACTTGGTACTATTTCCAAATGGCTGCTCCACTATACGTATCCAGATTGCTACTACGAGTCATCCGGATTAGTGTTAAAGCTTGTATCGACGTAACTCCTTACGACGAATTCTTTATCACCTCCATAATCGAGAAACATCTCCTCAGTCTCTTAGTTACAGAGGATAATCTTGACTGCTGTCCAGTGATCCACTCTTGGACCACTCTTGTACCCCTTGACAGACTCATGGCAAGACACACATAGGTGCGGTACACAGCATGGCATAATATAGAACCTATGGCTAAGGCATAGGGGACGACGTTCGTCCTTTCTCTTTCTTCTGCCGTTGTCGAGCTTTGAGTCTCACTCAACTTCACACCTTACAAATCAGACGAGAACTATTTCTCTGGCTGATCCATTTTGAACTCTTTCAAAATCTTGTCAAGGTATGCACTCATTGAAGTTTCATCAAGCATCTTGATCTATCTCTATAGATTTTGATGCTCAACAATTAGGTAGCTTTATCCAGGTCTTCCTTTGAAAAACACTTTTCAAACAACCTTTTATGCCTTCCAGAAATTCTACATTATTTCCGATCAACAATATGTCAACCACATATACTTATCAGAAACTCTACAGTGCTCCCACTCACTTTATTGCAAATACAAGTTTCTCGTAAACTTTGTATAAACTACAGAAACTTTGATCACCTCATCAAAGTGTATCTTACAACTCCGAGATGCTTGCTTCAGTCCATAGAAGGATCATTGAAGCTTGCTCATCTTTTAGCATTCTTAGGACTGACAAAACCTTCTGGTTGTATCACATACAACCTTTCCTTAAGTAAACCGTTAAGGAAACGATGTTTTGACATCCATCTGCCAGATTTCATAATTGAAAATGCAGCAACTGCTAACATAATTCCAACATACTTTTAGCATCGCTACGAGTGAGAAAGCCTCGTCGCAGTCAACTCCTTAAACTTGTCACAAACAACTTTGCAACAAGTCGAGCTTTACAAATGGTGACATTCACCATCAGTGTCTGTCTTCATTCTAAAGGTCCATTTGTACTCAACGACCTGCCGTCTAACGAGCAAGTCTACCAAAGTCTATACTTGGTTTTCATACATGGATCCTATCTCGGATTTCATGGCCTCTAACCATTCGTCGGAATCCGGGCCCATCATCGCTTCTCCATAGCTCGTAGGTTCATCGTTGTCCAACAACATGATCTCCAAGACAGAGTTGTCGTACCACTTAGGAGCAGTACACATCCTTGTCGACCCACGAAGTTCGATAGTAACTTGATCCTGAAGCTTCATGATCATCATCATTAACTTCCTCTTCAACTAACGTAGGCTTCATAGAAACATCTTTCTGCGCTGCGCTACTCTCTGGTTGAACAAAGGTTTAACAACCTCATCAAGTTCTATCTTCCTCCCACTCAATTCTTTCGAGAGAAACATTTCCTCGAGAAAGGATTCGTTTAAGCAACAAACACTTTGCACTAGGATCTGAGATTGAAGGTTCACCCAACTGATCTTAGGGTATTCTATGAAGATGCATTTGTCCGCCTTGGGTTCGACCTCATTAGGTGAAAACATTTTCCACACAAGTGTCACAACCCCAAATATTAAGAAATGACAGCTTAGGTTTCTATCAAACCATAATTCATATGGTGTCATCTCAACGGATTTAGATGGTGCCCTATTTAAAGTGAATGTAGTTGTCTCTAATGCATAACCCCAAAATTATAGTAGTAAAACTACAAGAGACATCATAGCACGCACCATGTCCAATAGAGCATAACTATGATGTTCGGACACACCATCACACTATGGTGTTCCAGGTGGCGTTTAGTTGTGAAACAACTTTCACATTGTCTTAAGTTGTATGCCAAACTCGTGACTCAGATATTCACCTCCACGATCATATCGCAGTCATTTTTATCTTCTTGTCACGATGATCTTTAAACTTCACTCTGAATTTGCTTGAACGTTTCAAACGATTCAGACTTGTGTTTCATTAAGTAAATATACACTATATCTACTCAAATCATCAGTGAAGGTAAGAAAATAACGATATCCACTGCACGCTACAAGACTCACTAGATTGCATACATCAACATGTATCATTTCCAATGAATCACTTGCCCGCTCCATCCAATGGGGTCCTTTAGTCATCTTGCCCAAGAGGCATGGTTCGCATGTCTCAACCGATTCGAAATCGAATGAGTCCAAATATCCATCAGCATGGAGTTTCTACATGCGCTTTATACCAATATGACATTTAGCGGCAGTGCCACAAGTATGTGGTACTATCATTATTAACTTTGTATCTTTTGACATCAATGTTATGAACATGTGTAATACTACGATCAAGATTTCAACAAACCATTCTCACTGGGTGCATGACCATTGAAGGTATTATTCATGTAAACAGAATAACCATTATTCTCTAACTTAAATGAATAACCGTATTGCAATAAACATGATCTAATCATGTTCATGCTCAACGCAAAACACCAAATAACATTTATTTAGGTTCGTCACTAATCCTGAAGGTAGAGAGAGCGTGCGATGTTGATCACATCAACCTTGGAAACACTTCCAACACATATCGTCACCTCACCCTTAGCTAGTTCTCCGTTTATTCCGTAGCTTTTATTTCGAGTTACCAACATTTAGCAACCGAACCGGTATCCAATACCAAGGTGCTACTAAGAGTACTAGCAAGGTACACATTAGTAACTCGTATATCAAATATACTTCTATCAATGTTGCCAGCCTTCTTATCTACCAAGTATCTAGGGTCGTTCCGCTTCAGCGACTTCTCACCTCATAATAGAAGCACTTAGTCTTGGGTTTGAGTTCAACTTTCGGTTGCTTCACTGGAGCAGCAACTGACTTGCTATCCATGAAGTTTCCCTCCTTGCTCTTGCCCTTTTCGAAACTAGTGGTTTGATTAACCATCAACACTTGACGCTCCTTCTTCATTTCTACCTTCGCGGTGTCAAACATCGCGAACAGCTCAGGGATCAATACTTCTATCCCTGGTGTATTATAATTCATCACTAAGTTCTAGTAGCTTTAGTGACAGTGACTTGGAGAACTATATCAATCACTATCTTATCTGGAAGATCAACTCCCACTTGATTCAAGCGATTTTAGTACCCAGACAATCTGAGTACATGCTCAACGATTGAGCTATTCTCCTTCATCTTACAGGCAAAGAATCTTGTTGGAGATCTCATATCTCGCAACACAGGCATGAGCCTGAGATCACAATCTCTGCCCCTAGAACATCTCATATGTTCCGTGACGTTCAAAATGTTTCGGAGCCTCAATTCTAAGCCGTAATGCATGACGCACTAAACTATCAAGTAGTCATCGAAACGTGCCTGTCAGATGTTCACAACATCTATAGACGACGCTAGAGGGGGTGGCGCACCGAGCGGTGCATTAAGGACATAAGCCTTCTGTGCAGCAATGAGGACAATCCTCAGATCACGGACCCACTCCGCAATATTGCTACCAACATCTTTCAACTCTATTTCTCTAGGAACATATACAAATTTAAGGGAGCTACAACGCGAGCTAGTAATCTACAACATAATTTGCAAAGACACTTTGACTATGTTCATGATAATGAGTTCAATTAATCGTATTACTTAAGAACTCCCACTCAAATTGACATCCCTCCGATCATTCGAGTGATACATGATCCAAATTCACCAACTCAAGTCCGATCATCACGTGAGTTGAGGTGGCTGCAATGGTGAACATCATTATGTTGATCATATCTACTATATGACTCATGTTCGACCTTTCGGTCTCTCGTGTTCCGAGGCCATGTCTGTACATGCTAGGCTCGTCAAGTTTAGCCCGAGTGTTCTGCGCGTGCAAATCTGGCTTGCACCCGTTGTATGTGAACGTAGAGTCTATCACACCCGATCATCACGTGGTGTCTCAACACGACGAACTTTCGCAACGGTGCACACTCGGGGAGAACACAGTTCATCTTGAAATTCAAGTGAGGGATCACCTTATAATGCTACCGCCGTACTAAGCAAAACAAGGTGAATAAAAGGATTAACATCTCATGCAATTCATAAGTGACATGATATGGCCATGAACTTGTGTTTAAGATCTCCATCTTGGAAACACCGGCATGATCTCCATCGTCACCGGCACAACACCATGATCTCCATCATCTTGATCTCCATCAATGTGTTGCCATTGGGGTTGTGGCGCCAGCCCTGCTTCTACTTCTATTGCTACTGCTTAGCGATAAAGTAAAGCATTACATAGCGCTTAATGATTGACACGCAGGTCATACAATAATTAAAGACAACCCTATGGATCCTGCCGGTTGCCGTACTCAACGACATGCAAGTCGTGAAATTCTATACATCACATGATCATCTCATACATCACATATATCTCATCATGTAATTGGCCATATCACATCACAACATACCCTGCAAAAACAAGTTAGACGTCCTCTAATTGTTGTTGCATGTTTTACGTGGCTGCTACGGGTATCTAGCAAGAACGATTCTCACCTACGCATTAACCACAACGGTGATACATAGATTGCTTTTCAACCTTCTCAAGGACCGCCTTTGTCGGATCCGATCCAACTAAAGTGAGAGAAACTGTCACCCGCAAGCTATCTAAGCAACAAGTTGTGTCGAGGGAACCGGTCTCTCATAAGCGTACGAGTAATGTTGGTCCGGGCTGCTTCATCTCACAATCCCGCTGAACCAAAATTCGACCAAGGGAGGAAGCAATCTAAGCATCAATGCCCACAAACCTTTTGTGTTCTACTCGAGATCTCATCGAACCATCAACCTAGCTCATGATGCCACTGTTGGGGAACGTCGCATGGGAAACAAAAATTTTCCTACGCACACGCAAACCTATCCATGGTGATGAGCATCTACGAGAGGGAGAGTGGATCTACATACCCTTGTAGATCACTAAGCGGGAAGCGTTAAGAAACGCGGTTGGTGTAGTCGAACATCTTTGCGATCCAAATCGCTGAGCGTCTCGCGATCTCATCACGATCCGTCCCGCGATCCCATCATGATCCGTCCCGTGATCTCATCACGATCCGTCTCACGACCTTGATCACGATCTGTCCCGCGAACTCATCACGATCCGTTCTGCGATCTCATCACGAACCGTCTCGCGATCTCGATCGCGGTCCTTCCGATCTAGCGCCGAACGGACGACACCTCCGCGTTCAGCACACGTGCAGCTTGATGACGACCTCCACCGTCTTGATCCAGAAAGAGGAGGTGGAGAGGAGAGAGAGTTCATCGGCAGCATGACGGCGCTCCGGTGATGGTGGTGGAGTGATTCCGGCAGGGCTTCGCCTAAGCGCTGCGGAAAACCGATCTAGAGAAGAAACTGTGCACCGGTGAAACGGGTAGCACGTGGCCGGAAATTCTTTCCAAAAACCACCCAATCCACTTGTATATATAGGAGGAGAGGAGAGGAGAGGCAGCCAAGTCCTTTGGGTCGGCCGAAATAGGAGGTGGGAGCAATCCTACTTCACCTCCAATCCTAGTTGGAGTAGGATTGCCTCCTATTGGCTGATTTTCCACTTTTTGCTTTAGGACTTTCTCTCCTGCGCCATGTGCCTTTGTGGCTATTTTCCCAGCCCACTAAGGGCTGGTTATTATTCTCCCACAGCCCATGGACCTCTTGGGGTCGAAATACCCCTCCTGGAGGTCCCCCGGTACACTACCGATACTCCCGGTACACTACCGATGAGCCCGAAACTTTTCCGGCGACCAAACTGGGACATCCTATATATGAATCTTTACCTCCGGACCATTCCGGAGCTCCTCGTGACGTATGGGATCTCATACGGGACTCCGAACAACCTTCGGTCACCACCATACATAACTCTACACTACCGAAACATCACCGAACCTTAAGTGTGCAGACCCCGCGGGTTCGAGAACTATGTAGACATGACCGAGACACCTCTACGGTCAATAACCAATGGCGGGACCTGGACGTCCACATTGGTTCCTACATATTCTACGAAGATCTTTATCGGTCGAACCTCTATGTCAAGGATTCAGTTAATCCCGTATAACGTTCCCTTTGTTCTTCGGTATGTTACTTGCCCGAGATTCGATCGTCGGTATCTCCATACCTAGTTCAACCTCGTTACTGGCAAGTCTCTTTACTCGTTCCGTAATACAAGATCCCGTGACTAACACTTAGCCACATTGCTTGCAAGGCTTGTTGTGATGTTGTATTACCGAGTGGGCCCTGAGATACCTCTCCGTCACACGGAGTAACAAATCCGAGTCTCGATCCATGCCAACTCAACAGACACCATCGGAGATACCTGTAGAGCACCTTTATAGTCGCCCAGTTACGTTGCGACGTTTGATACACACAAGGCACTCCTCCGATATCCGTGAGTTGCATGATCTCATGGTCATAGGAACATATACTTGACATGCAGAAAATAGCAGCAATAAACTGACACGATCATATGCTATGTTTGTAGTTTGGGTCTTATCCATCACATCATTCTCCTAATGATGTGATCCCATTATCAAATGACATCTCATGTCCATGGCTAGGAAACCTTAACCATCCTTTGATCAACGAGCTAGTCCATTAGATGCATACTAGGGACATGGTTTTGTCTATGTATCCACACATGCATTTAAGTCTCCAATCAATACAATTATAGCATGGATAATAAACGATTATCATGAACAAGGAAATATGATAATAACTAATTTATTATTGCCTCTAGGGCATATTTCCAACACTTGGTCAGCTGAGGCTCGACCGGCTTGGAAGGCGCTGGTTCTGGAGCAACGGGAGCCGGAGAGGACTTGTGAGTCTTCCTACGCTTGGCTTGCCCACTGCAAATAGAGGAACATCAGAATCAGAGTGGTATGATCATCAAAAGGAATACAGAAGTATTAGCCGGAAAAACTTATAGCGGGTGGATTTTCGGAGGTGGTAGGACTAACGCTGTAGAGTCGTCAGAGGAAGGGGATTTCTAAAAAAGATGAACTTAAGTGATAAGAGACGGATTCATAAGGCAGAGCCGGTGCAGTTAAGTAAAAAGAGAAGGCATACCTTGGCTGAGCGCTTTCTAGCCGGAGAGTTGGGAAGGCCTGACATCAGCTCTATTGAGCCGACGCTCCGAGTTTGACGACGTTTGATTTGTTGTTGTTTCTTCAAAAGGAATTGAGGATCCAGATAAGCAAGAGGATGTGACCAAGGAACTTTTCGAACGACTCGACAAATGTTCCGGATCATGCAATGTTCTGAGTCGGATGAAACACAAATTACCTTAGGAGGGCCGGCTCGACTGGTGTTTACTTCCTCCTGTGGATAATGGCATTAGTAAAATAGAAGAAGGAAATGAAGGGAATAAGTGAGTAGTACCTCAGAGCCGGATGACTCGGGTCGTTCAAACCACGCTTTGGTGGCAGCGGTCTTCTTGGTCTTCTTGGCAGCCGCCCTTTTCTGAGTCTTCTTTGGCGGTGGAATATATTCCTGAGCCCAGAAGTTGGAATTGTCCTGAAATGATGAGACAGAACACAAGAGTAGGTCTACAAGCAAAGTAAACAAAGACATATTTCGACAAAAGAAGTGGTCTTACATCAGGGGCCGGGTTAGCAGCACAGAAAGGCGCTAGGCCGATATCGGTGCAAGCTCCGAATGTCTCGTGGAAAAGACTCCGTAGGACCATGGCGACATTGTTGTCGGTTAGCTTGGCCTCACCGAAGCAGAGGTCAGCATCGTATTCGCCTGGGTACTCGCACATGAGGCGGCTCCTCCGGCTTAACGGCATAATCCGCCAGCTGACCCAACAGTGGATCAGATCCAGACCTATTAAACCATTGGCCATGAGGGCCTTTATCTTCGCGTGAGCCGGCTCGAACCTGTCCCGTTCGGCGGGGGACAGCTGGCCAAGAAGCTCCCCAGACGTCTTCAGTTGGGAGGGGCGATAATCCTGCAGCGAGTGTTCGTTCTCCGGAGATGTGTCCTTGTAGTAAAACCAAGTCTTGTTCCAATCCTTGGGATGGCTTGGCATTGGAACAACCGGAAAGATGATGTCCTGGCGCCTCTGAATCAAAATCCCGCCAAGCTCCAGACTCGGACCAGACTTCATTTCCGTCCGATGGTTGGCGTAATAAAACTCATAGAAAAGACCCACAGACGGCTCAACCTGCAAGTACACCTCGTAGAGCACTTGGAAGTTGCAGATGTTTGAGATGGAGTTGGGGGCGAGGTCTTGAGGATGCAGTTTATAGCAATGGAGAACGTCCCTAAAAAACTTAGAACCGGGGGGGATGAACCCACGCTCTACATGGTCTGAGAACACGACCACTTCACCATCTTGAGGGGCAGGTCTCGTTTCGTCACCCGGAATTCGCCAGTGGATGACGTCTTTCGAAGGGATGGTGCCCGCAGCTACGAAGTCGGCCAGGTGCTCCTCTATGATGCAGGAGCCGACCCAATTGCAGGAATTGGAAGCCCGAGACATGGTGCAGGGTTTTTGGTCTGAGCAAAGTTAAAACATGCCGGGCCAAAATCTGTGGCGACTTACAGCGTAAAAGCGATGTTACAGAGGTCGTATTCTCCGGCTGATGAGAGCCGAAGACAGGCGGCGGGTCAGACTAAATAAGGAGGATGAAAAAATGGCTAAGTCCCAAGAAACAGGATCTACAAGTTGCCTTTGCGTTTTCAGATCTACAAAACCTACGAAATAGGTTATACTGAGCAGAACGACTATGAACTATCCGAAAGAGGAGAACGGCGCAAGAAGTGCAAGCAACCAAAACATATCTACTACCGTCGATTTCCTGTATAACGGCACCGCCGGCGGCCTTGGGCGGACGACTGCGGGAAGAACAAGAAGCATAGCGCATGCATTACGAGCTCCGCGGAGCCATGGCGGCGGCGGAGCCCCGGTCTAGTACTACCCCTATAATGGCACATCTACAGGCGCGGAGAGGCTTACCGGAGGTGAGAAGCACTCGTGGAAGATGATCTGGACGTGCTCAGGTTGATGCAGCGGGCCACGGAGACGACGGACGGAGACGGCGCCGGAGCGGAGGCGACACGGGCGGAGAGTTTGACAAAAAGCAGAGGAGGAGATGAGCGCAAAAAATGAAAACACCCCCTGCCCGTCCTATTTAAGAGGAGTGAGTGGCAAAGGCGCGAGAATCAAGGAACCGAACGACATTTTGAGCGAAATGGACGCCTCGATTTCCGGGCTGGTACATTTAATAAGCGAAAGATCCGTTGTGGATACGTTAGAGAATCTTTCTTGCTGATCTGGTGTGACATCATGGCGACTTACAACGGGCGGCTCACTGAAGAAATAGTAAGAAGGCTGACATGAGCGGGCTCAAATCAACCCGGGGCCTAATGTTGGGGATATGACCCAACGATGAGACCCGCCACAAAAGGTCCGGGTCACACAGGGCGGCTCGCTTCGCCCGGTTTGGAGTGGGCTGACAAGATGGTGTTCAAGGCGTCTGATGCTTGGGCCAGGAGAATCCGGCCCGAGACCCGGAAGACAAAGACCCGGGCGTGTAAGTCGCCCGGAGATAACTTAGCCAAGAAGGCAAGGGAACTTAGAGATAGATTCGGACATGTACAGGGAGTCGGTAACAATTCGTGTAACCTGTGGTCTAGACCTCTTATATAAAGGCTAGACCCGAGGCGGCTTAGGGGGGTTATCGAAAGCTAGGTCAAGCAATCGCTCCCTTGTAATCGATACATCAAACAATACCAACTCAAGCAGGACGTAGGCTATTACCTCAACTCGAGGGACCGAACCTGGGTAAATCCGTGTCCTTTGTCCCAACTAACCCCTTTGAGTCCATCACCATAGCAATGGCCTCGAACTCAAGTCCGTTGATCCGGACATCTGCCGTGTCAAATCCACGACAGTCACCAACACACATAACTCATCTATACCAAAACGTCAACGAAACTTAAGTGTGCACACCCTGTGGGTTCGAGAACTATGTAGACATGACCAAGACACCTCTATGGTCAATAACCAATAGCGGGACCTGGGTGACCATATTGGTTCCTACATGTTCTACGAAGATATTTACTGTCTGAACCTCTTTGTCCAGGATTTGGATAATCTCGTATGTTGTTCCCTTTGTTCTTCGGTATGTTACTTGCCCGAGACTCGATCGTCGGTATCTTCATACCTACTTTAGTCTCGTTACCGTCAAGTCTCTTTACTCATTCCGTAATACAAGATCCCTTGTCTAACACTTAGTCACATTGCTTGCAAGGCTCATAGTGATGTTGTATTACCGAGTGGGCCCGGAGATACCTCTCTGTCACACGGAACAACAAATCCCAGTGTTGATCCATGCCAACTCAACAGACATCCTCGAAGATACCTGTAGAGCATCTTTATAGTCACCCAGTTACGTTGCAACGTTTGAGACACACAAGGTACTCATCTGGTGTGAGTGAGTTGCATGATCTCATGGTCATAGGAATAGATACTTGACATGTAGAAAAGCATAGCAATAAACTGACACGATCATATGCTACGTTTGTAGTTTGGGTCTTGTCCATCACATCATTCTCCCAATGATGTGATCCCATTATCAAATGACATCTCATGTCCATGGCTAGGAAACCTTAACCATCTTTGATCAATGAGCTAGTCTGCTAGAGGCATACTAGGGACACAGTGTTGGTCTATATGCCCACACATGTATTTAGTTTCCAATTTACACAATTATAGCATGGATAACAAACGATTATCATGAATGCATTTGTTTTTTCAAAAGTCAAATGAGTGCATGTTTGACCAAATTTCTATAAAAATGTATCGATGTCCACAATGCGAAATTTATATCAGTTGATTCATCACGAAAATTAGTTTCAAATTTTATATATTACATATTGTAGATGTTATTATTTTACGCTACAATCTTGGTCAAACATTTAAATGGTTGACTTGCACGAAAACCAATACACCTTATATTCTGGAACGAAGGGAGTAATAAATAATCCGAAAGATCGAACATGGGTCATATAGTAGATATGATCAACATGATGATGTTCACCATTGAAACCACCTCAAATCACGTGATGATCGGACTTGAGTTAGTGAATTTGGATCATGTATCACTCAGATGACCTGAGGGATGTCAATTTGAGTGGGGGCTTTAGTAATTTGATTAACTAAACTCATTATCTTGAACAATAGTCTTAGTAACCTTTGCTTATTTATGTTGTAGATAAATGGCTCGCGCAGTAGCACCCTTGAATTTTAATGCGTTCCTAGAGAAAGATAAGTTGAAAGATGATGGAAGTAACTTTGTGGACTAGGCCCGTAAACTGAGGATTATCCTCATGGCTTCCCAGAAGGCTTATGTCCTTGATGCACCGCTTGGTGACCCACCCGCTCCCGTGTCATCGAAGATGTTAAGAATGCTTGGGAGGCACGTTCTGGAGATACTCAATAGTTCAGTGTGCAATGTTGTATGGCTTAGAACAGGACCTCAAACATGTTTTGAACTATTGGGAAACGTTGCATCGGAAACAAAAAATTTCCTACGCACACGCAAACCTATCCATGGTGATGAGCATCTATGAGAGGGGGGGTTGATCTACATACCCTTGTAGATCGCTAAGCGGGAAGCGTTAAGAAACGCGGTTGGTGTAGTCGAACTTTTCGCGATCCAAATCGCCGAGCGTCCCACAATCCAATCATGAACCGTACCGTGATCCAATCATGAACCGTCCCGCAATCTCGCCACGATCTGTCCCGCGATCCAATCACGATCGTCTTGTGGCCTTGATCACGATCCTTCCGATCTAGTACCGAACGGACGGCACCTCCGCATTCAGCACACGTGCAGCTTGATGGCGATCTCCACCGTCTTGATCCAGCAAGAGGAAGTGGAGAGGAGGAAGAGTTCGCCGGCAGCGTGACGGTGCTCCGGTGATGGTGGTGGAGCAATTCCGACAGGGCTTCGCATAAGCGCTGCGGAAAACCGAGCTAGAGGAGCACCGGTGGAAGGGGTAGCACGTGGCCGTAATTTCTATGCAAATACCTTCTATTCCACTAGTATATATAGGAGGAGAGGGAGTCATCCCTTGGCGCAGGGCCAATGGCCTCTTGGAGTCGGCCGGCCAAGGGGGAGGAGTCCTACTCCTCCTCCAATCCTAGTAGGAGTAGGACTCTCCCTTTTTTGACTTTTTTCCACTCCTTTTCCTTTGGGTTTCTTCCCCCAAACCGCATGGGCCTATTGTGGCTATTCCACCAGCCCACTAAGGGCTGGTCAATACTCTCCCAGAGCCCATGAAGCATCTAGGGCCGAAATACCCCTCCCGGAGGTCTCCCGGTACACTACTGGCACTCCCGCTACACTACCGATGAGCCCGAAACTTTTCGAGCGACCAAACTGGGACATCCTATATATGAACCTTTACCTCCGGACCATTTCGGAGCTCCTCGTGACGTCCGGGATCTCATCCGGGACTCTAAACAACCTTCGGTCACCACCATACATAACTCTATACTACCGAAACGTCACCAAACCCTAAGTGTGCAGACCCTGCGGGTTCGAGAACTATGTGGACATGACCGAGACACCTCTACAGTCAATAACCAATGGTGGGACCTGGATGTCCACATTGGTTCCTACATATTCTACGAAGATCTTTATCGGTCGAACCTCCACGTCAAGGATTCAGTTAATCCCGTATAACGTTCCCTTTGTTCTTCGGTATGTTACCTGCCCGAGATTCGATCGTCGGTATCTCCATACCTAGTTCAACCTCATTACCGGCAAGTCTCTTTACTCGTTCCGTAATGCAAGATCCCATGGCTAACACTTTAGTCACATTGCTTGCAAGGCTTGTTGTGATGTTGCATTACTAAGTGGGCCCTGAGATATATCTCCGTCACATGGAGTAACAAATCCCAGTCTTGATCCATGCCAACCCAATAGACACCTTCGAAGATACCTGTAGAGTACCTTTATAGTCACCCAGTTACGTTGCGACGTTTGATACACACAAGGCATTCCTCCGGTGTCAGTGAGTTGCATGATCTCATGGTCATAGGAACATATACTTGACATGCGGAAAACAGTAGCAATAAACTGACACGATCATATGCTACGTTTGTAGTTTGGGTCTTGTCCATCACATCATTCTCCTAATGATGTGACCCCGTTATCAAATGACATCTCATGTCCATGGCTAGGAAACCTTAACCATCCTTTGATCAATGAGCTAGTTCACTAGAGGCATACTAGGGACATAGTGTTTTGTCTATGTATCCACACATGTATCCATGTTTCCAATTAATACAATTCTAGCATGGATAATAAACAATTATCATGAACAAGGAAATGCAATAATAAACACTTTATTTATTGCCTCTAGGGCATATTTCCAACAGTCTCCCACTTGCATTAGAGTCAATAATCTAGCTCACATCACTATGTGATTTACATTGTAATGAATCGACCACCCATGCAATTTTGGTGGTGATCATGTTTAGCTCTTGGAAGAGTTTTAGTCAGTGGGTCTCCAACATTCAGATCCGTGTGCACTTTGCAAATATTTATGTCCTTCTCCTCGATGTAATCCCGGATGGAGTTGAAGCGTCGCTTTATATGTCTGGTCCTCTTGTGAAACCTTGCTTCATTGGCTAGAGCAATGGCACCAGTGTTGTCACAAAACAGGCCCACTGGATTCAGTGCACTGGGCACTACTCCGAGATTTGTCATGAACTGCTTCATCCAGACACCTTCCTTCGCTGCCTCCGAGGCTGCGATGTACTCCGCTTCGCACGTAGAATCAGCTACCACGCTTTGCTTGGAACTGCACCAGCTTACCGCTCCCCTGTTAAGAATAAATACGTATCCAGTTTGCGACTTAGAGTCATTCGGATCAGTGTCAAAGCTTGCATCGACGTAACCCTTTACGACGAGCTCTTCATCACCTCCATAAACGAGAAACATGTCCTTAGTCCTGTTAAGGTACTTAAAGATATTCTTGACCGCTTGCCAATGCTCCATTCCAGGATCACTTTGAAACCTTCCAGCCATACTTATGGCTAGGCTGACATCGAGTCTTGTGCACAACATTGCATACATGATAGAGCCTATGGCTGAAGCATAGGGGATGACACTCATCTTTTCTTTATCTTCTGCAGTCACTGGGCATTGAGTCTTACTCAACTTCACACCTTGTAACACAGGCAAGAACCCCTTCTTGGACTGTTCCATTTTGAACTTCTTCAAAACTTTATCAAGGTATGTGCTCTGTGATAGTGCTATTAAGGGTCTCGATTTATCTCTATAGATCTTAATGCCTAATATGAAAGCAACTTCTCCCAGGTCCTTCATTGAAAAACTTTTGTTCAAATATTCCTTCACGCTTTCCAGCATTTCTATACTGTTTCCAGTCAGCAATATATCATCCACATATAATATTAGAAACACTATAGAGCTCCCACTCACTTTCTTGTAAATACAAGCTTCTCCGTAAACTTGTATAAACCCAAACGCTTTGATCACCTCATCGAAGTGCTTATTCCAACTCCGAGATGCTTGCACCAGTCCATAAATGGATCGCTGGAGTTTGCAAACTTTGTCAGCATTCACTGGATCGACAAAACCTTCTGGTTGTATCATATACAACTCTTCCTCAAGGAAAACGTTGAGGAACGCTATTTTGACATCCATCTGCCAAATTTCATAGTCGAAATAAGCAGCTATTGCCAACATGATTCTGACAGACTTAAGCATCACTACTGGTGAGAAGGTCTCATCGCAGTCAACTCCTTGAACTTGTGAAAAACCCTTTGCCAGAAGTCGAGCTTTATAGATGGTGACATTACCGTCCACGTCCGTCTTCTTCTTAAAGATCCATTTATTCTGAATGGCCTTTTGCCCTTCAGGTAATACTTCCAAAGTCCATACTTTGTTTTCATACATGGATCCCATCTCGGATTTCATGGCCTCTAACCATATCTCGGAATCCAGGCCCATCACAACTCCTTCATAGATCGTAGGTTCATTGTTGTCCAACAACATGACCTCCAAGATAGGATTGCCGTACCACTCGGGAGTAGTACGCGTCCTTGTCGACCTACGAGGCTCATTAGTAACTTGATCTGAAGCTTCATGATCATCATCATTAACTTCTTCTTCAACCGTCGTAGGCTCCACAGAAACATCTTTCTGCGCTGTGCTACTCTCTAGTAGAAGCAAAGGTTCAAAAACCTCATCAAGCTCTATTTTCCTTCCACTCAATTCTTTCGAGAGAAACTCTTTCTCATGAAATGTTCCGTTCTTAGCGACAAACACTTTCCTTCGGATCCGAGATAGAAGGTATACCCGACTGTCTCTTTCGGGTATCCTATGAAGACGCATTTCTCCGCTTTGGGTTCCAGCTTTTCAGGCCGAAGCTTTTTAACATAAGCATCACATCCCCAAACTTTAAGAAACGACAACTTTGGCCTCTTGCCAAACCACAGTTCATATGGCGTCGTCTCAACGGATTTCGATGGTGCCCTATTTAAAGTGAATGCAATTGTCCCTAATGCATAACCCCAAAACAATACTGGCAAATCAGCAAGCAACATCATAGAACGCACCATATCTAATAAGGTTTGATTACGACATTCGGACACACCATTACGCTGTGGTGTTCCGGGCGGTGTCAACTGTGAAACAATTCCACACTGTCTTAAGTGACTGCCAAACTCATAACTCCGATATTCACCTCCTCGATCCAATCACAGGAATTTAATCTTCTTGTTACGATGATTCTCAACTTCACTCTGAAATTGCTTGAACTTTTCAAACGTTTCAGACTTGTGTTTCATTAAGTAAATATACCCATATCTATTTAATTCATCAGTGAAGGTGAGAAAATAACGATATCCACCACGTGCTACTACCTTCATTGGACCGCACACATCGGTATGTATGATTTCCAATAAGTCGCTTGCCCGTTCCATTGTTCTAGAGAACGGCGTTTTAGTCATCTTGCCCATGAGGCATGGTTCACATGTGTCAAGTGATTCAAAATCAAGTGACTCGAAAAGTCCATCTGCATGGAGCTTCCTCATGCATTTTACACCAATATGACCTAAACGGTAGTGCCACAAGAAAGTGGTATGATCATTATCAACTCTACATCTTTTGGCATCAATGTTATGAACATGTGTGTCATCACTATCAATATTTAAGATGAATAAACCCCTCACATTGGGTGCATGACCATAAAAGATATTACTCATATAAATAGAACAACCTTTATTCTATGATTTAAATGAGTAACCTCTCATAATAAACAAGATCCAGATATAATGTTCATGCTTAACACAGGCACTAAATAACAATTATTCAGGTTCATCACTAATCCCGATTGTAATCAAAGAGAGAGCGTGCCGACGGCGATCACATCAACCTTGGAACCATTTCCCACGCGCATCGTCACTTCGTCCTTCGCCAGCCTTCGTTTATTCCGTAGTTCCTGCTTTGAGTTGCAAATGTGAGCAACCGAACCGGTATCAAATACCCAGGCACTACTACGAGAGCTAGTAAGGTACACATCAATAACATGTATATCATATATACCTTGTTTATCTTTGGCCGCCTTCTTGTCAGCCAGGTACTTGGGGCAGTTCCGTTTCCAGTGACCAGTTCCCTTGCAAGGAAAGCACTCAGTCTCCGGCTTAGGTCCATGCTTAGGCTTCTTGACAGGAGTAGCAACTGCTTTGCCATCCTTCTTGGTTTTACCTTTCTTGCCTTTGCCTTTGCCGTTTTTCTTGAAATTAGTGGTTTTATTGACCATCAACACTTGATGTTCTTTCTAGATTTCAGACTCAGCGACTTTCAGCATCGCAAACAGCTCGGGGACTGACTTGTTCATCCCGTGCATGTTATAGTTCATCACAAAGCTCTTGTAACTAGGTGGCAGTGATTGAAGAACTCTGTCAGTGATTGCCTTTGGCGGGAAGGCAATTCCTAACTCCGCCAGACGAGTCGAGTACCCAGACATTCTGAGTACATGTTCACTGATAGACCCATTCTCCTCCATTTTGCAAGCATAAAACTTATCGGAGGTTTCATACCTCTCGATCCGGGCGTTCTTCTCAAAGATGAACTTCAACTCCTGAAACATCTAATATGCTCCATGACGTTCAAAACGTCTTAGAAGTCCCGGTTCTAAGCCATACAATATTTCACACTGAACTATTGAGTAATCTCTAGCACGTGCCTCCCAAACGTTCTTAACGTCTTCGGATGACACGGGAGCGGGTGGGTCACCAAGCGGTGCATCAAGGACATATAATTTCTGGGAAGCCGTGAGGATAATCCTCAGATTTTGGGCCCATTCAACAAAGTTACTTCCATCATCTTTCAGCTTAGCTTTCTCCAGGAACGCATTAAAATTCAGGGGTGCTACTGCGCGAGCCATTGATCTACAACATAAATATGCAAAGGTTACTTAGACTATTGTTCAAGATAATGAGTTTAGTTATTCAAATTACTAAAGCTCCCACTCAAATTGACATCCCTCAGGTCATATCAGTGTCACATGATCCAAATTCACCAACTCAAGTCCGATCATCACGTGAGTTAAGGAGGCTTCATTCGTGAACATCATTATGTTGATCATATCTACTATATGACTCATGCTCGACCTTTCGGTCTCTTGTGTTCCGAGGCCATGTCTGTACATGCTAGGCTCGTCAAGTTTAACCCGAATGTTTTGCGTGTGCAACACTGGCTTGCACCCGTTGTATGTGAACGTAGAGTCTATCACACCCTATCATCACGTGGTGTCTCAACACGACGAACTTTCGCAACAGTGCACACTCGGGGTGAACACAATTTATCTTGAAATTTAAGTGAGGGATCAACTTATAATGCTACTGTCGTACTAAGCAAAACAAGGTGCATAAACGGATTAACATCACATGCAATTCATAAGTGACATGATATGGCCATGATCTTGTGCTTAAGATCTCCATCTTCAATGCACCGGCATGATCTCCATCGTCACCGGCACGACACCATGATCTCCATCATCTTGATCTCCATCAATGTGCTGCCATTGGGGTTGTGGCGCCAGCCCTGCTTGTACAACTATTGCTACCGTTTAGCGATAAAGTAAAGCATTACATAGCGCTTAATGATTGCCACGCAGGTCATACAATAATTAAAGACAACCCTATGGCTCCTGCCGGTTGCCATACTCATCGACGTGCAAGTCGTGAAATTCTATACATCACATGATCATCTCATACATCACATATATCACATCATGTAATTGGCCATATCACATCACAACATACCCTGCAAAAACAAGTTAGACGTCCTCTAATTGTTGTTGCATGTTTTACGTGGCTGCTACGGGTATCTAGCAAGAACGATTCTCACCTACGCATAAACCACAATGGTGATACATAGTTTGCTTTTCAACCTTCTCAAGGACCGCCTTTGTCGGATCCGATCCAACTGAAGTGAGAGAAACTATCACCCGCAAGGCATCTAAGCAACAAGTTGCATCGAGGGAACCGGTCTCTCGTAAGCGTACGAGTAATGTTGGTCCAGGCCGCTTCGTCTCTCAATACCGCTGAACCAAAATACGACCAAGGGAGGAAGCAATCTAAGCATCAACGCCCACAAACCTTTTGTGTTCTACTCGAGATCTCATCAAACCATCAACCTAGCTCATGATGCCACTATTGGGAAATGTTGCATGGGAAACAAAAAATTTCCTACGCACATGCAAACCTATCCATGGTGATGAGCATCTACGAGAGGGGGAGTTGATCTACATACCCTTGTAGATCGCTAAGCGGGAAGCGTTTAGAAACGCGGTTGGTGTAGTCGAACTTCTTCGCGATCCAAATCGCCGAGCGTCCCGAGATCCAATCACGAACCGTCCCGCGATCCAATCACGAACCGTCCTGCGATCTTGTCACGATCCGTCCCGCGATCCAATCACGATCATCTCGTGGCCTTGATCACGATCCCTCCGATCTAGTACCGAACGGACGACACCTCCGCGTTCATCACACGTGTAGCTTGATGAAGATCTCCACCGTCTTGATCCAGCAAGAGGAGGTGGAGAGGAGGAAGAGTTCGCCGGCAGCGTGGCGGCGCTCCGGCGATGGTGGTGGAGCAATTCCGGTAGGGCTTCGCCTAAGCACTGCGGAAAACCGATCTAGAGGAGCACCAGTGGAACGGGTAGCACGTGGCCATAATTTCTATGCAAATCCCTTCTATTCCACTAGTATATATAGGAGGAGAGGGGAGGAAGCCCTTGGCGCAGGGACAATGGCCTCTTGGAGTCGGCCGGCCAAGGGAGAGGAGTCCTACTCCTCCTCCAATCCTAGTAGGAGTAGGACTCTCCCTTTTTTGCCTTTTTCCACTCCTTTTCCTTTGGGTTTCTTCCCCCAAACTGCATGGGCCTATTGTGGCTATTCCACCAGCCCACTAAGGCTGGTCAATACTCTCCCACAGCCCATGAAGCCTCTAGGGTCGAAATACCCCTCCCGGAGGTCTCCCGGTACACTACCGATGAGCCCGAAACTTTTCCGGCGACCAAACTGGGAGATCCTATATATGAATATTTACCTACGGACCATTCCGGAGCTCCTCGTGACGTCCGGGATCTCATCTGGGAAACCAAACAACCTTCGGTCACCACCATACATAACTCTATACTACCGAAACGTCACCAAACCTTAAGTGTGCAGACAATGCGGGTTCGAGAACTATGTAGACATGACTGAGACACCTCTACTATCAATAACCAATGGTAGGACCTGGACGTCCACATTGGTTCCTACATATTCTACAAAGATCTTTATCGGTCGAACCTCCATGTCAAGGATTCAGTTAATCCCGTATAACGTTCCCTTTGTTCTTCGGTATGTTACTTGCCCGAGATTCGATCGTCGGTATCTCCATACCTAGTTCAACCTCGTTACCGGCAAGTCTCTTTACTCGTTCCGTAATGCAAGATCCCATGGCTAACACTTTAGTCACATTTCTTGCAAGGCTTGTTGTGATGTTGCATTACGGAGTGGCCCTGAGATACCTCTCCGTCACACGGAGTAAAAAATCCCAGTCTTGATCCATGCTAACCCAACAGACACCTTCGGAGATACCTGTAGAGTACCTTTATAGTCACCCAGTTACGTTGCGACGTTTGATACACACAAAGCATTCCTTCGGTGTTAGTGAGTTGCATGATCTCATGGTCATAGGAACATATACTTGACATGCGGAAAATAGTAGCAATAAACTGGAACGATCATATGCTATGTTTGTAGTTTGGGTCTTGTCCATCACATCGTTCTCCTAATGATATGATCCCGTTATCAAATGGCATCTCATGTCCATGGCTAGGAAACCTTAACCATCCTTTGATCAATGAGCTAGTTCACTAGAGGCATACTAGGGACATAGTGTTTTGTCTATGTATCCACACATGTATCCATGTTTCCAATTAACACAACTCTAGCATGGATAATAAACAATTATCATGAACAAGGAAATGCAATAATAAACACTTTATTTATTGCCTCTAGGGCATATTTCCAACATGAATGTCATGGAGCATATGAGATGTTCCAAGAGTTGGAGTTTATTTTTAAGAAAAATGCACGGATCGAGAGGTATCAGACCTCCGATAAGTTCTATGCTTGCAAGATGGAGGAGAACGGGTCTATAAGTGAACATATACTCAAAATGTCTGGGTCTTTGACCCGTCTGGCAGAGTTTTGGATGCCCCTTCCACCGGAGGCAATCACTAACATAGTTCTTCAATCATTGCCACCTAGCTACAAGAGCTTCGTGCTGAACTATAACATGCACGGGATGAACAAGTCAGTCGCCGAGCTATTTGTGATGCTGAAAGTCGATGAGTCTGAAATCCAGAAAGAACATCAAGTGTTGATGGTTAATAAAACCACTAGTTTCAAGAAGAATGGCAAGGGCAAGAAGTTAACTCCAAGAAGGGTGGCAAAGCAATTGCCCCTCCCGTGAAGACACCCAAGGCTCGACCCAAGCCAGAAACTGAGTGCTTTCATTGCAAGGGAACTGGTCACTAGAAGCGGAACTGCCCCAAGTAACTGGCCGACAAGAAGGCGGCCAACACCAAACAAGGTATATATGATATATATGTTATTCATGTGTACCTTACCAACTCTTGTTGTAGTACCTCAGTATTTGATACCGGTTTGGTTGCTCACATTTGCAACTCAAAACCGGAGCTATGGAATAGACGAAGGCTAGCAAAGGACGAAGTCATTATGCACGTGGGAAATGGTTCAAAGGTTGATGTGATCACCGTCGGCACGCTCGCTCTTCGATTACCACAGGGATTAGTGATGAACCTGAATAATTGTTATTTAGTGCCTGCATTAAGCATGAACATTATATCTGGATCTTGTTTATTGCGAGACGGTTACTCATTTAAATTGGAGAATAATGGTTGTTCTATTTATATGAGTAATATCTTTTATGGTCATGCACCCAATGTGAGGGGTTTATTCATATTGAATCTCGATAGTCATGAGACACATGTTCATAACATTGATGCCAAAAGAGGTAGAGTTGATAATGATAGTACCACTTTCTTGTGGCACTGCCGTTTAGGTCATATTGGTGTAAAACGCATGAAGAAGCTCCATGCTTATGGACTTTTGGAGTCACTTGATTTTGAATCACTTGACACATGTGAATCAAGATCACTTGACACATGGAGCGGGCATGTGACTTGTTGGAAATCAAACAAACTGATGTGTGCAGTCCGATGAGCATTGAGGTGCGGTGGATATCATTATTTTCTCACCTTCACCGATGACTTTAGTAGATATGGGTATATTTACTTAATGAAAAACAAGTCTGAAATGTTTGAAAAGTTCAAGCAATTTCAGAGTGAAGTTGAGAATCATCGTAACAAGAATATTAAATTCCTACAATCTTATCGAGGAGGAGAATCTCTGAGTTATGAGTTTGGCAGTCACTTAAGACAATGTGGAATTGTTTCACAATTGACACCGCCCGGAACACCACAGTGTAATGGTGTGTCTGATCGTCGTAATCGAACCTTATTAGATATGGTGCGTTCTATGATGTCTCTTGCCGATTTGTAACTATCGTTTTGGGCTTATGCATTAGAGACATCTCCATTCACTTTAAATATGGCACCATAGAAATACGTTGAGACGACACCATATGAACTATGGTTTGGCAAGAAGCCAAAGTTGTCGTCTCTCAAAGTTTGGGGATGTGATGCTTATGTCAAAAAGCATCAGCCTGAAAAGCTGGAACCCAAAGCGGAAAAATGCGTCTTCATAGGATACCCAAAAGAGACAGTTGGGTATACCTTCTATCTCAGATCCGAAGGCAAAGTGTTTTCGCTAAAAACAGAACATTTCTTGAGAAATAGTTTCTCTCGAAAGAATTGAGTGGGGGGGAGATAGAACTTGATGAGGTTGTTGAACCTTTGATTCAACCAGAGAGTAGCACAACTCAGAAAGATGTTTTTGTGGAGCCTACGACAGTTGAAGAGGAAGTTAATAATGATGATCATGAAGCTTCGGATGAAGTTACTGTTGAACCTCGTAGGTCGACAAGGGTACGTACGGCTCCTGAGTGGTATGGCAACCATGTCTTAGAGGTCATGTTGTTAGACAACGATGAACCTACGAACTATGGAGAAGCGATGATGGGCCCAGATTCCGAGAAATGGTTAGAGGCCATGAAATCCAAGATGGGATCCATGTATGGAAGCAAAGTATGGACTTTCAAAGTATTACCTGAAGGGCGAACGGCCATTCAGAACAAATGGATCTTTAAGAGGAAGACGGACAGTAATGTCACCGTCTACAAAGCTCGACTTGTGGCAAAGCATTTTTCACAAGTTCAAGGAGTTGACTATGATGATACCTTCTCACTCGTAGAGATGCTTAACTCCGTGAGAATCATGTTAGCAAGAGCTGCATATTTCAACTATGAAATTTGGCAGATGGATGTCAAAACGGTATTCCTTAACGGTTTCCTTAAGGAAGAGTTGTATATGATACAACCGGAAGGTTTTGTCAATCCAGAGAATGCTGACAAAGTTTGCAAACTCGAGCAATCCATTTATGGACTGGTGCAAGCATCTTGGGGTTGGAATCTGTGCTTTGATGAGGTGATCAAAGCGTTCGGGTTTATACAAGTTTACGGAGAAGCTTGTATTTACAAGAAAGTGAGTGGGAGATCTATAGTATTTCTAATATTATATGTGGATGACATAATGATGATTGGAAACAAAATAGAAATGCTGGAAAGCATGAAGGGATATTTGAACAAGAGTTTTTCAATGAAGGACCTAGCAGAAGCTGCTTTCATATTATGCATTAAGATCTATAGAGATAGATCGTGACGCTTGATAGGACTTTCACAAAGCACATACCTTGATAAAGTTTTGAAGAAGTTCAAAATGGATCAGTCCAAGAAGGGGTTCTTGCCTATGTTACAAGGTGTGAAGTTGAGTAAGACTCAATGCCCAGTGACTGCAGAAGATAGAGAAAATATGAGTGTCATCCCCTATGCTTCAGCCATAGGCTCTATCATGTATGCAATGATGTGCACAAGACCCGATGTCAGCCTCGCCACAAGTATGGCCGGAAGGTTTCAAAGTGATCCAGGAATGGAGCACTGGACGGCGGTCAAGAATATCCTTAAGTACCTCAAAAGGACTAAGGAAATGTTTCTTGTTTATGTAGGTGATCAAGAGCTCGTCGTAAAGGGTTACGTTGATGCAAGCTTTGAAACTGATTCGGATGACTCTAAGCCGCAAACCGGATACATATTTATTCTCAATGGGGGAGCGGTAAGCTGGTGCAGTTTCAAGCAAAGTGTGGTAGCCGATTCTACATGTGAAGTAGAGTACATCGCAACCTCGGAGGCAGCGAAGGAAGGTGTATGGATGAAGGAGTTCATGACAGATCTTGGAGTAGTTCCCAGTGCACTAAATCCAATGGCTCTGTTCTGTGACAACCCTGGTGCCATTGCCATGGCCAAGGAACCAAGGTTTCATAAGAGGACCAGACGCATAAAGTGACGCTTCAATTCCATCCGCGTTCAAATCAAGGAGGAGGACATAAATATTTGCAAAGTGCACACGGATCTGAATGTGCAGACCCGTTGACTAAAGTTTAACCTGAGTGTTCCGCATGTGCAACACTGGCTTGCACCCGTTGTATGCTAACGTAGAGTCTATCCCACCCGATCATCACGTGGTGTCTCGACACGACAAACTTTCGCAACAGTCCACACTTAGGGAGAACACAATTTATCTTGAAATTTAAGTGAGGGATCACCTTATAATGCTTCCTAAGAAAAACAAGGTGCATACAAGGATTAACATCACATGCAAATCATAAGTGACATGATTGTTGGGGAACGTTGCATGGGAAACAAAAACTTTCCTACGCACACGCAAGATCTATCCATGGTGATGAGCATCTATGAGAGGGAGAGTGGATCTACATACCCTTGTAGATCGCTAAGCGTGAAGCGTTAAGAAATGCGGTTGATGTAGTCGAACGTATTCGCGATCCAAATCGATGAGCGTTTCGCAATCCAATCACGATTCGTCCCGATCTAGCACCGAACAGACGGCACCTCCGCGTCAGGACACGTATGACTTGATGACGATCTCTGCCTTCTTGGTCCAGCAAGAGGGAGTAGAGAGGTAGACAAGTTCTCTGGCAGTGCGACGGCCTTGCGGCAATGGTGGTGGAGCTATTCGAGCAAGGCTTCGCCTAAGCACCACTAAAACTGATCTAGAGGAGAAACTACGATCTAGAGGAGAGGGTAGCACGTGGCTTAAAATTACCTTTTTGCCTTTTTCCACCTTTTTCTCCTTGGGCTTTTCTTCCCAGCCGCATGGGCCCTTTGTGGGACTTCCACTAGATCATTAAGGGATGGTATTCATTCTCCCACAGCCCATGTAGCCTCTTGGGTCTAAATACCCCTTCTAATGGTCCCCCATTACACTACTGGCACTCCCGGTACACTACCGATGAGCCCGAAACGTTTCCGGTGACCAAAACAGGACTTCCTATATATCAATCTTTACCTACGGACTATTCCGGAGCTCCTCGTGACGTTCAGGATCTCATCCGGGACTCTGAAACACCTTCGGTCACCACCATACATAACTCTATACTACCGAAATGTCACCAAACCTTAAGTGTGCAGACCCTGCGGGTTTGAGAAATATGTAGACATGACCGAGACACCTCTACGGTCAATAGCCAACAGCAGGACCTGGATGCCCATATTGATTCCTACATATTCTATGAAGATCTTTATCAGTCGAACCTCTATGTCAAGGATTAAGTTAATCCCATATGATGTTCCCTTTGTTTATCGGTATGTTACTTGCCCGAGGTTTGATCGTTGGTATCTCCATACCTAGTTCAATCTCGTTACCGGCAAGTCTATTTACTCGTTCATAATACAAGATCCCGTGGCTAACACTTAGTCACATTGCTTGCAAGGCTAATTGTGATGTTGTATTACCGAGTGGGCCCTGAGATACCTCTCCGTAACACGGAGTAACAAATCCCAGTGTTGATCCATGACAACCCAGCAAACACCCTCGGAGATACCTGTAGAGTACCTTTATAGTCACGCGGTTACGTTTCAATGTTTGATACACAAAAGGCACTCCTCCGGTGTCCGTGAGTTGTATGATCTCATGGCCATAGTAACATATACTTGACATGCAGAAAACTATAGCAATAAATTGACACGATCATATGCTACATTTATAGTTTGGGTCTTGTCCATCCCATCATTCTCCTAATGATGTGATCCCGTTTATCAAATGACAGCTCATGTCAATGGCTAGGAAACCTTGACCATCTTTGATCAACAAGCTAGTCTACTAGAGGCATACTTGGGACATAGTTGTTTCTATGTATCCACACATGTAACGTGTTTCCAATCAATACAATTATAGCATGGATAATAAACAATTATCATGAACAAGGAAATATAAAATAACTATTTTATTATTGCCTCTAGGGCATATTTCCAACAGTCTCCCACTTGCACTAGAGTCAATAATCTAGGTCACATCACGATGTGATTTACATTGTAATGAATCAAACACCCATACAATTCTGGTGTTGATCATGTTTATCCCTTGGAAGAGGTTTAGTCAATCGGTCTGCAACATTCAGATCCGTGTGCACTTTGCAAATATTTATGTCCTCCTCCTTGATGTACTCGCGGACGGAATTGAAGCGTCGCTTTATGTGTCTTGTCCTCTTGTGAAACCTTGGTTCCTTGGCTAGTGCGATGGCACCAGTGTTATCACAGAACAGATCCACTCGGTTTAGTGCCCTAGGCACTACTCCAAGATCTGTCATGAACTCCTTCATCCAGACACCTTCCTTCGCTGCATCCGAGGCTGCGATGTACTCTGCTTCGCATGTAGAATCGTCTACCACGCTCTGCTTGGAACTGCACCAGCTTACCGCACCCCCATTAAGAATAAGTACGTATCTAGTTTGTGACTTAGAGTCGTCCGGATCTGTGTCAAATCTTGCATCAACGTAACCCTTTACGATGAGCTCTTGATCACCTCCATAAACGAGAAACATTTCCTTAATCCTTTTCAGGTACTTAAGGATATTCCTGACCGTTGTCCAGTGCTCCATCCCAGGATTACCTTGAAACCCTCCGACCATACTTATGCCAAGGTTGACATCGGGTCTTGTACGTAGCATTGCATACATGATAGAGCCTATGGCTGAAGCATAGGAGATGACACTCATTGTCTCTCTATCTTCTGCAGTCACTGGGCATTGAGTCTTACTCAACTTCACACCTTGTAACACAGGCAAGAACCCCTTCTTAGACTGATCAATTTTGAACTTCTTCAAAACTTTATGAAGGTATGTGCTCTGTGAAATTCATATTAAGCATCTTGATCTATCTCTATAGATCTTAATGCCTAATATGAAAGCAACTTATCCCAGGTCCTTCATTGAAAAACTCTTGTTCAAATATTCCTTCACGCTTTCCAACATTTCTATATTGTTTCCAATCAAAAATATGTCATCCACATATAATATTAGAAACGCTATAGAGCTCCCACTCACTTTCTTGTAAATACAAGCTTCTCCATAAACTTGTATAAACCCGAATGCTTTGATCACCTCATCAAAATGCAGATTCCAACTCCAAGATGCTTGCACCAGTCCATAAATGGATCGATGGAGTTTGCAAACTTTTTCAGCATTCTCTGGACCGACAAAACCTTATGGTTGTATCATATACAACTCTTCCTTAAGAATACCGTTAAGGAACGCTGTTTTGACATCCATCTGCCAAATTTCATAGTTGAAATATGCAGCTATTGCCAACATGATTCTGACGGACTTAAGCATCGCTATGGTGAGAAGGTCTCATCGTAGTCAACTCCTTGAACTTGTGAAAAACCCTTTGCCACAAGTCGAGCTTTATAGACGGTGACAATACCGTCCACGTCTATCTTCCTCTTAAAGATCCATTTGTTCCGAATGGCCTTTTGCCCTTCAGGTAATACTTCTAAAGTCCATACTTTGTTTTCATACATGGATCCCATCTCGGATTTCATGGCCTCTAACCATTTCTCAGAATCCGGGCCCATCATCGGTTCTCCATAGCTTGTAGGTTCATCGTTGTTTAACAAGATGACCTCCAAGACAGGGTTGCCGTACCACTCAGGAGCAATACGCGCCCTTGTCGACCTACGAGGTTTAATAGTAACTTGATCCGAAGTTGCATGATCATCATCATCAACTTCCTCCTCAACTGTCGTAGGCTCCATAGAAACATCTTTCTATGTTCTGCTACTATCATGCTGAAGTAAAGGTTCAATAACGTCATCAAGTTCTATTTTCCTCCCACTCAATTCTTTCGAGAGAAACTCTTTCTCTAGAAATGTTCCGTTATTTGCGACAAACACTTTGCTTTCGGATCTGAGATAGAAGGTATACCCAACTGTCTCTTTTGGATATCCTATGAAGATGCATTTATCCGCTTTGGGTTCCAGCTTTTCAGGCTGAAGCTTTTTGACATAAGCATCACATCCCCAAACTTTAAGAAACGACAACTTTGGCTTCTTGCCAAACCACAGTTCATATGGCGTCGTCTCAACGGATTTAGATGGTGCTCTATTTAAAGTGAATGAGGCTGTCTATAATGCATAACCCCAAAATGATAGTGGCAGATCGGTAAGAGACATCATAGAACGCACCATATCTAATAAGGTTCGATTACGACGTTTGGACAAACCATTACGCTGTGGTGTTCCAAGCGGTGTCAACTGTGAAACAATTCCACACTGTCTTAAGTGACTGCCAAACTCATAACTCAGATATTCACCTCCTCGATCAGATCACATGAATTTAATCTTCTTGTTACGATGATTCTCAACTTCACTCTGAAATTGCTTGAACTTTTCAAACATTTCAGACTTGTGCTTCATTAACTAAATATACCCATATCTACTTAAGTTATCAGTGAAGGTGAGAAAATAATGATATCCACCACGCGCCTCAACACTCATCAGACCACACACATCACTATGTATGATTTCCAATAAGTCACTCGCCCGTTCCATTGTTCCAAAGAACGGCGTTTTAGTCATCTTGCCCATAAGGCATGGTTCACATGTGCCAAGTGATTCAAAATCAAGTGACTCTAAAAGTCCATCAGCATGGAGCTTCCTCATGCGTTTTACACCAATATGACCCAAACGGCAGTGCCACAAGAAAGTGGTACTATCACTATCAACTCTACATCTTTTGGCGTCTATGTTATGGACATGTGTATCAAGATTCAACATGAATAAACCCCTCACATTGGGTGCAGGACCATAAAAGATATCACTCATATAAATAGAACAACCATTATTCTCAGATTTAAATGAGTAACCGTCTCGCAATAAATAAGATCCAGATATAGTGTTCATGGTTAACGCAGGCACTAAATAACAATTATTCAAGTTCATCACTAATCCCGATGGTAATCGAAGAGAGAACGTGCCGACGGCGATCACATCAACCTTGGAACCATTTCCCACATGCATCGTCACTTCATCCTTTGCCAGCCTTCGTCTATTCCGTAGTTCTCGCGTTGAGTTGCAAATGTGAGCAACCGAACCGGTATCAAATACCCAGGCACTACAAGGAGAGTTGGTAAGGTACACATCAATAACATGTATATCATATATACATTGTTTGTTGTTGGCCGCCTTCTTGTCAACCAGATACTTGGGGCAGTTCCGCTTCCAGTGACCAGTTCCCTTGCAATGAAAGCACTCAGTTTCTGGCTTGGGTCCAGCCTTGGGTTTCTTCACTGGAGTAGCAACTGCTTTGCCACCCTTCTTGGATTTACCCTTCTTGCCCTTGCCATTCTTCTTGAAACTAGTGGTTTTATTGACCATCAACACTTGATGTTCTTTCTGGATTTCAGACTCAGCGACTTTCAACATCGCAAACAACTCGGTGACTGACTTGTTCATCCCGTGCATGTTATAGTTCATCACAAAGCTCTTATAGCTAGGTGGCAATGATTGAAGAACTCTGTTAGTGTTCACCTCCAGCGGAAGGGGCATCCCTAACTCTGCCAGACATGTCGAATACCCAGACATTCTGAGTATATGTTCACTGACAGACCCGTTCTCCTCCATTTTGCAAGCATAGAATTTATCGGAGGTCTCATACCTCTCGATCTGGGAATTCTTCTTAAAGATAAACTCCAACTCTTGGAACATCTTATATGCTCCATGACGTTCAAAATGTCTTTGAAGTCCCGGTTCTAAGCCATACAACATTGCACATTGAACTATTGAGTAATCTCCAGAAGGTGTCTCCCAAGCGTTCTTAACATCTTCGGATGACAGGTCAGTGGGTTGGTCACCAAGCAATGCATCAAGGACATATGCCTTCTGGGAAGTCGTGAGGATAATCCTCAGATTACGGGCCTACTCTGGGAACGCATTAAAATTCAGGGGTGCTACTGCGCGAGCCATTGATCTAGAACATAAATATTCAAAGGTTACTTATACTATTGTTCAAGATAATGAGTTTAGTTAATCAAATTACTAAAGCTCCCACTCAAACTGACATCCCTCTGGCCATTCGAGTGATACATGATCCAAATTCACCAACTCAAGTCCGATCATCACATGGATTGAGGTGGTTGCAATGGTGAACATCATCATGTTGATCATATCTACTATATGACTCATGTTCGACCTTTCGGTCTTTTGTGTTCCAAGGCCATGTCTGTACATGCTAGGCTTGTCAAGTTTAACCCGAGTGTTCTACATGTGCAACACTGGCTTGCACCCGTTGTTTGTGAACATAGAGTCTATCACACCCGATCATCACGTGGTGTCTCGACACGACGAACTTTCGCAACGGTGCACACTCGGGGAGAACACAATTTATCTTGAAATTTAAGTGAGGGATCACCTTATAATGCTACCGTCATTCTAAGCAAAACAAGGTGCATAAAAGGATTAACATCGCATGCAAATCATTAGTGACATGATATGGCCATGAACTTGTGCTTTTGATCTCCATCTTGCAAGCACCGGCATGATCTCCATCGTCACCGGTATGACACCATGATCTTCATCATCTTGATCTCCATCAACGTGTCGCCATCGGGGTTGTCACGCCCCTCATGCTCATACTACTATAGCTACCGTTTAGCGATAAAGTAAAGCATTACATAGCGCTTAATGATTGACACGCAGGTCATACAATAATTAAAGACAACCCTATGGCTCCTGTCGGTTGCCGTACTCATCGACATGCAAGTCGTGATATTCTATACAACACATTATCATCTCATACATCACATATATCTCATCATGTAATTGGCCATATCACATCACAACATACCCTGCAAAAACAGGTTAGATGTCCTCTAATTGTTGTTACAAGTTTTACATGGCTGCTACGGGTATCTAGCAAGAACGATTCTCACCTACACAAAACCACAACGGTGATACATAAATTGATTTTCAACCTTCTCAAGGACCGCCTTTGTCGAATCCGATCCAACTAAAGTAGGAGAGACACACACTCGCTAGCCATGTTTGTGCAACAAAGTCACATGTCAGTCGATGGAATTGGTCTCTTGTAAGTATACGAGTAATGTTGGTCCGGCCCGCTTCATCCCACAGTACCGCTGAACCAAAAAACGACCAAGGGAGGAAGCAATCTAAGCATCAACGCCCACAAACTCTTTGTGTTCTACTCGAGATCTCATCTACACATAGACCTAGCTCTGATACCACTGTTGGGGAACGTTGCATGGGATACAAAAAATTTCCTACGCAAACGCAAGATATATCCATGGTGATGAGCATCTACGAGAGGGAGAGTGGATCTACATACCCATGTAGATCGCTAAGCGGGAAAAGTTAAGAAATGCGGTTGATGTAGTCGAAAGTCTTCACGATCCAAATCGCCGAGCGTCCCGTGATCCAATCACGATCCGTCCCGATCTAGCACCGAACAAACGGCACCTCCGCGTTCAGCACACGTACGACTTGATGATGATGTCCGACTTCTTGATCCAGGAAGAGGGAGCGGAGAGGTTGAAGAGTTCTCCGGCAGCGTGACGGTGTTGCGGCGAGGATGGTGGAGCTATTCCAGCAGGGCTTCGCCTAAGCACCGCTAAAACCGATCTAGAGGAAAACTACGATCTAGAGGAGACGGTAGCACGTGGCTGAAAATATATATGCAAAAACCCTAAAACCTCTAGTATATATAAGAGGAGGAGAGGAGGAGGATTGGCGCAAGGGCCAGCCCTCCTAGGCTTCAGCCGAAGTGAGGGAGGAGTCCTCCTCCTCCACTACTAGGAGGATTAGGACTCCTTCCTTATTTTCACCTTTTTGCCTTTTTACACCTTTTTCTCCTTGGACTTTTCTTCCCAACCGCTTGGGCCCTTTGTGGGACTTCCACCAGATCACCAATGGCTGGTATTCATCCTCCCACAGCCCATGTAGCCTCTTGGATCGAAATACCCCTTCCGATGGTCCCCCGGTACACTACCGGCAATCCCGGTACACTACTGATGAGCTCAAAACCTTTCCGGTGACCAAAACAGGACTTCATATATGTCAATCTTTACCTCCGGACCATTCATGAGCTCCTCCTGACGTCCAGGATCTCATCTGGGACTCCGAACAACCTTCAGTCACCACCATACATAACTCTATACTACTAAAACGTCACCGAACCTTAAGTGTGCAGACCCTGTGGGTTCGAGAACTATGTAGACATGACCGAGACACCTCTACGGTCAATAACCAACAGTGGGACCTGGATTCTCATATTGATTCCTACATATTCTATGAAGATCTTTATCGGTCGAACCTCTATGTCAAGGATTCAGTTAATCCCATATGATGTTCCCTTTGTTTATCGGTATGTTACTTGCCCGAGGTTTGATCGTTGGTATCTCCATACCTAGTTCAATCTTGTTCCGGCAAGTCTCTTTACTCGTTCCATAATACAAGGTCCCGTGGCTAACACTTAGTCACATTGCTTGCAAGGCTTATTGTGATGTTGTATTACCGAGTGGGCCCTGAGATACCTCTCCGTCACACGGAGTAACAAATCCCAGTGTTGATCCATGCCAACCCAGCAGACACCCTTGGAGAAACCTTTAGAGTACCTTTATAGTCACCTAGTTACGTTGCCACGTTTGATACACACAAGGCACTCCTCCGGTGTCCGCGAGTTGCATGATCTCATGGTCATAGGAACATATACTTGACATGCAGAAACCTGTAGCAATAAATTGACACGGTCATATGCTATGTTTATAGTTTGGGTCTTGTCCATCCCATCATTCTCCTAATGATGTGATCTTGTTTATCAAATGATATCTCATGTCAATGGCTAGGAAACCTTGACCATCTTTGATCAACAAGCTAGTCTACTAGAGGCATACTAGGGACATAGTTGTGTCTATGTATCCACACATGTAACGTGTTTCCAATAAATACAATTATAGCATGGATAATAAACGATTATCATGAACAAGGAAATATAATAATAACTATTTTATTATTGCCTCTAGGGCATATTTCCAACAATGATATGGCCATGAAATTGTGCTTTTGATCTCCATCTCCAAAGCACCGGCATGATCTACATCGTCACTGGCATAACACCATGATCTCCATCATCATGATCTCCATCATTGTGTCGCCATCGGGTTTGTCATGCCCACCAGGCTTATACTACTATTGCTACCGCTTAGCGATAAAGTAAACCATTACATAGCGCTTAATGATTGACAAGCAGGTCATACAATAATTATAGACAACCCTATGTCTCATGTCAGTTGACGTACTCATCGACATGCAAGTCGTGATATTCTATACAAAACATGATCATCTCGTACATCACACATATCTCATCATGTGCTTGGCCATATCATATCACAACATACCCTGCAAAAAACAAGTTAGACATCCTCTAATTGTTGTCGCATGTTTTATGTGGCTGCTACAGGTATCTAGCAAGAACAATTCTCACCTACTAATAAACCACAACGGTGATACTTAAATTGCTATTCAACCTTCTCAAGGACCGCCTTTGTCGAATCCGATCCACCTAAAGTAGGAGAGACAGACACCCGCCAGCCATCTTTGCGCAAGAGAGTTACACGTCAGTCGATGGAACCGGTCTCTCGTAAGTGTACGAGTAAGGTTTGTCCGGGCCGCTTCATCCCACAATACCGCTGAATCAAAACATGACCAAGGGAGTAAGCAATCTAAGCATCAACGCCAACAAACTCTTTTGAGTTCTACTCGTGATCTCATCTACACATAGACCTAGCTAATGAAGCCACAGTTGGGGAACGTTGCATGGGAAACAAAAAATTTCCTACGCTTCACCAAGATCAATCTAGGAGATGAGCATCTACGAGAGGAGAGTTTGGATCTACATGCCCTTGTAGATCGCTAAGCGGAAGCGTTAAAGAACGCGGTTGATGTAGTCGTACGTCTCTGCGATCCAAATCGCACGCCATCCCACGAACTCCCGATCAAGTGTCGAACGGACGACATCTCCGCGTACAGCACACGTGCAACTCGACGAAGATGTCTGCCTTCTTGATCCAGCAAGAGGGAGCAGAGAGGTAGATGGGTTCTCCAGAAGCACGAGAGCGTGACACCGGAGGTGGTGGAGCTGATCCGGCAGAGCTTCACTAAGCGTCGCCGAATCAATCTACTAGAGGGGAAGCTATCGGTGAGGGAGGAAGGGCTGCGCCGTGGCTTGTGGTGCGGCTTCCCTCTTCCCTCTCTCATATATATATAAGGGGGAGGGGCGCCCAACCCCTAGGGTTTCCCCCTTGGGGCGGAGGCCAAGGCTGGAGGCACCCTAGGGTGGCTTGCCACCCAAGGCAAGGTGGCGCCAACCCTAGGGTTGGCCCTCCCACCAACCCCCAGCCGCATGGGCCTAGGTGGGAGCTGCGCCCAGCCCACCAGGGGCTAGTGCACACCCCTCACAGCCCATGTGTCCCCTCCGGGGGTGGAGGCCCCTTCCGATGGACCCCTGGGACCCTCCCGACACCCTCGGTACGTTACCCGTGACGCCCGAACTTTTCCGTGACCAACACGGAACATCCTATATATGAATCCTCACCTCCGGAGCATTCCGGAGTTCCTCATCACATCCGGATCTCATCCAGGACTCCGAACAACCTTCGGTCACCAACACACATAACTTATCTATACCGAAACGTAACCGAACCTTAAGTGTGCAGACCCTGCGGGTTCGAGAACTATGTAGACATGACCGAGACACCTCTACGGTCAATAAAAAATAGCGGGACCTGGATGCCCATATTGGTTCCTACATGTTCTATGAAGATCTTTATGGGTCGAACCTCTATGTCAAGGATTCAGATAATCCCATATGTTGTTCCCTTTGTTCTTCGGTATGTTACTTGCCCGAGACTCGATCGTCGGTATCTTCATACCTAGTTCAGTCTCGTTACAGGCAAGTCTCTTTACTCATTTTGTAATACAAGATCCCGTGGCTAACACTTAGTCACATTGCTTGCAAGGCTCATTGTGATGTTGTATTACCGAGTGGGCCCTGAGATACCTCTCTATCACACGGAGCAACAAATCTCAGTGTGGATCCATGCCAACTCAATAGACACCCTCGAAGATACCTGTAGAGCATCTTTATAGTCACCTAGTTACGTTGCGACGTTTGATACACACAAGTTACTCCTCTTGTGTTAGTGAGTTGCATGATCTCATGGTCATAGGAACAGATACTTGACATGGAGAAAACCATAGCAATAAACTGACACGATCATGTGCTACGTTTGTTGTTTGGATCTTGTCCATCACATCATTCTCCCAATGACGTGATCCCATTATCAAATGACATCTAATGTCCATGGCTAGGAAACCTTAACCATCTTTAATCAACGAGCTAGTCTGCTAGAGGCACACTAGGGACACAGTGTTGTCTATATGCCCACACATGTATTTAGTTTCCAATCAACACAATTATAGCATGGACAATAAACGATTATCATGAACAAGGAAATATAATAATAAACACTTTATTTATTGCCTCTAGGGCATATTTCCAACATCAGTCACCTGTAAAGTCGCTCCACTTTCTCTCGATCTTTCTCCACTGCGACCCGTCAGCGGGTGCTCTCAACTTCCCGTCCTTCTTACGGTCTTTTATGTGTCATTGCATCAACTCGGCATGCTTTTTGTTTCTGAACAAACGTTTCAACCTTGGTATTATAGGAGCATACCACATCACCTTGGCAGGAACCCTCTTCCCGGTGCACTGGCCCTCAACATCACTAGGGTCATCTCGTCTTATCTTATACTGCAATGCACCGCACACCAGGCATGCGTTCAAATCCTCATACACACCGCGGTAGAGGATGCAGTCATTAGGGCATGCATGTATCTTCTGCACCTCTAATCCTAGAGGGCATAGAACCTTCTTTGTTTCGTACGTACTGTCGGGCAATTCGTTATCATTTGGAAGCTTCTTCTTCATTATTTTCAGTAGCGAACCAAATCCCTCGTCAGATACACCATTGTCTGCCTTCATTGCAGCAATTCCAATGTGGTACCAAGCTTTGTGTTGTCATTTTCGCAATTTGGGTACAACCCTTTTTTGTGATCCTCTAACATGCGATCGAACTTCAACTTCTCCCTTTCACTTTCGCATTCTCTCTGTGCATCAACAATGACCCGACGAAGATCATCATCGGGCACATCGTCTGGTTCCTCTTGATCTTCAGCTTCCCCCATTGCAGCATCACCATATTCTGAGGGCGGGTAGTTGTCATCATCCTCTTCTTCTTCATTGTCTTCCATCATAACCCCTCTTTCTCCGTGCTTGGTCCAATCATTATAGTGTGGCATGAAACCCTTCTCAAGCAGGTGGATGTGAAGGGTTTTAGAGTTGGAGTAATCCTTCGTATTCCCACAGATAGTACATGGACAATGTGTTGGAAATATGCCCTAGAGGCAATAACTAAAGTGTTTATTATTATATTTCCTTGTTCATGATAATCGTTTATTATCCATGCTATAATTGTATTGATCGGAAACTCAAATACATGTGTGGATACATAAACAACACCATGTCCCTAGTACGCCTCTAGTAAACTAGCTCGTTGATCAAAGATGGTCAAGGTTTCCTAGCCATTGACATGATATGTCATTTTATAACGGGATTACATCATTAGGAGAATGATGTGATGGACAAGACCCAAACTATAAACGTAGCATATGATCGTGTCAGTATTGCATGTCAAGTATATGTTCCTATGACCATGAGATCATGCAACTCACTGACACCGGAGGAGTGCCTTGTGTGTATCAAACGTCGCAACGTAACTGGGTGACTATAAAGGTACTCTACATGTATCTCCAAGGGTGTCTGTTGGGTTGGCATGGATTGAGACTGGGATTTGTTACTCCGTGTGACGGAGACGTATCTCAGGGACCACTCGGTAATACAACACCACAATAAGCCTTGCAAGCAATGTGACTAAAGTGTTAGTCACGGGATTTTGTATTACTGAACGAGTAAAGATACTTGCCGGTAATGAGGTTGAACTAGGTATGGAGATACCGACGATCGAATCTCAGGCAAGTAACATACCGAAGAACAAAGGGAACATCATACGGGATTAACTGAATCCTTGACATAGAGGTTCAACAAATAAAGATCTTCGTAGAATATGTAGGAACCAATATGGGCATCTAGGTCCCTCTATTGGTTATTGACCGTAGAGGTATCTCGGTCATGTCTACATAGTTCTCGAACCCATAGGGTCTGCACACTTAAGGTTCGGTGACGTTTCGGTAGTATAGAGTTCTGTATGGTGGTGACTGAAGGTTGTTCGGAGTCCCGGATGAGACCTCGGACGTCACAAGGATCTCCGGAATGGTCCGGAGGTAAAGATTCATATATAGGAAGTCCTGTTTTGGTCGCCAGAAAAGTTTCGGGCTCATCGGTAGTGTACCGGGAGTGCCGGTAGAGTATCGGGAGGCCACCGGGAGGGGTATTTCGACCCAAGAGGCTACATGGGCTGTAGGAGGGTGGAAACCAGCCCTTAGTGGGCTGTTGGAACATCCAAAAGAGGCCCATGCGGCGGAGGAAAAAGGCCTAAGAGAAAAAGTGGGAAAAAGGCAAAACAGTGTGAATCCTAGTCCTACTAGGATTGGAGGTGGACTCCACCTCTCCCTCTCTCCTTCGGCCGAAGCTAGGAGGCCTTGGCCCTTGTGCCAAGGTCTCTCCTCCTCTCCTATTATATATAATGGAGGTTTTAGGGGTTTTTCACTAGAATTTCAGCCACGTGCGACTCGTTCCTCCAGTGCATAGTATCTCCTCTAGATTGTATTTCTGCAGTGCTTAGGCGAACCCTGCCGAAATAGCTCCACCACCATCGCCGGAGCGCCATCACGCTACCGGAGAACTCTTCTACCTCTCCTCTCTCTCTTGATGGATCAAGAAGGTGGAGATTGTCATCAAGTCGTACGTGTGCTGAACGCGGAGGTGACGTCCATTCGGTGCTTGATCGGGACGGATCGTGAGGACGGTTCGTGATTGGATCGCGGGACGCTCGGCGATTTGGATCGCGAAGATGTTCGACTACACCAACCGCGTTTCTTAATGCTTCCCGCTTAGCGATCTACAAGGATACGTAGATCCACTCTTCCTCTCGTAGATGCTCATCACCATGGATAGATCTGCGTGTGCGTAGAAATTTTTTGTTTCCCATGCGACGTTCCCCAACAGTGGCATCATGAGCTAGGTCTATGTGTAGATGAGATCTTGAGTAGAACACAAAGAGTTGTGGGCGTTGATGCTTATATTGCTTCCTCCCTTGATCGTATTTTGGTTCCGCGGTATTGTGAGATGAAACGGCCCGGACCAACATTACTCGTACGCTTATGAGAGACCGGTTCCCTCAACCGCAATTTGTTGCATAGATGGCTTGCGGGTGACAGTTTCTCTCACTTTAGTTGGATCGGATTCGACAAAGGCGGTCCTTGAAAAGGTTGAAAAGCAACTTATGTATCAGCGTTGTGGTTTTGCGTAGGTGAGAATCGTTCTTGGTAGATACCCGTAGCAGCCACGTAAAATTTGCAACAAAAATTAGAGGACGTCTAACTTGTTTTTGCAGGGTATGTTGTGATGTGATATGGCCAATTACATGATATGATATATGTGATGTATGAGATGATCATGTGATGTATAGATTATCACGACTTGCATGTCGATGAGTACGGCAACCGACAGGAGCCATAGGGTTGTCTTTAATTATTGTATGACCTATGTGTCAATCATTAAGCGCTATGTAATGCTTTACTTTATCGCTACGATAGCAATAGTAGTAGAAGCATGTTGGGCGCGACAACCCCGATGGCGACACATTGATGGAGATCATGGTGTCGTGCCGGTGACGATGAAGATCATGTCGGTGCTTTCAAGATGGAGATCAAAAGCACAAGATCATGGACATATCATGTCACTTATGGTTTGCATGTGATGTTAATCCTTTTATGCACCTTGTTTTGCTTAGGACGACAGTAGCATTATAAGGTGATCCCTAACTTAAATTTCAAGATGAATTGTGTTCTCCCCAAGTGTGCACCGTTGTGAAAGTTTGTCGTGTTGAGACACCACGTGATGATCGGGTGTGATAGACTCTACTTTCACATACAACGGGTGCAAGCCAATGTTGCACATGCAGAACACTCGGGTTAAACTTGACGAGCCTAGCATGTATAGACATGGCCTCGGAACACAAGAGACCGAAAGGTCGAACATGAGTCATATAGTAGATATGATCAACATATTGATGTTAACCATTGAAGCCACCTCAACTCACGTGACGATCGGACTTGAGTTGGTGAATTTGGATCATGTGACACTCAGATGACCTGAGGGATGTCAATTTGAGTGGGAGTTTTAGTAATTTGATTAACTAAACTCATTATCTTGAACAATAATCTAAGTAACCTTTGCATATTTATGTTGTAGATCAATGGCTCGCGCAGTAGCACCCCTGAATTTTAATGCGTTCCTAGAGAAAGCTAAGTTGGAAGACTATAGAAGTAACTTTGTTGACTGGGCCCGTAATCTGAGGATTATCCTCACGGCTTCCCAGAAATCATATGTCCTTGATGCACCGCTTGGTGACCAACCAGAAGACCTGTCATCCGAAGACATTAAGAATGTTGGGAGACGTAGTAGTAAATCAAAAATTTCCTACGTGTTCACCAAGATCCATCTATGGAGAAACCAGCAACGAGTAAGGGGAGACTGGAGCTTCATACCTTTGAAGACCGCTAAGCGGAAGCGTTGCTAGAATGCGGTTGGTGGACTCGTACTTGTAGCGATTCAGATCGCGGTGGACTTCGATCTCAGCACCGAACAACGGTGCCTCCACGTTCAACACACGTGCAGCCCAGTGACGTCTCCTATGCCTTGATCCAGCAAGGAGGAAGGAGAGGTTGAGGGAGAGCTCCGACAGCACAACAATGTGGTGACGGTGGAGCTGCGTGGTACTCCAGCAGAGCTTCGCTAAGCACTACGGAGAACGAGGAGAAGGAGAGGTAGGGCTGCGCCAGGGAGGAGAGGAACTCGTGTGTGTTGCAGCCCCAAAACTCACCAATATATATAGGAGGAGAGGAGGGGAGGTGCTGCGCCCTAGGGTTCCACCCTAGGGGCTGGCGGCAGCCACCAGATGGCAATCTGGCCGGCGGCCAGGGTAGGGAGAGGTGGAGGCGCCCTAGGGTGGGCCTCAAGGCCCACCCACGCCTAGGGTTTGCCCCCTCCACCCCATGCTGCGCCTTGGGCTGGGGTGAGAGGCGCACCAGCCCACCTAGGGTCTAGTTCCCTCCCACTCTTGGCCCATGGAACCTTCCGGGGCTGGTGGCCCCACTTGGTGGACACCCGGAACCCTTCCGATGGTCCCGGTACGTTACCGACATTGCCAGAAACTCTTCCGATGGCCAAAACCTCACTTCCTATATATCAATCTTCGTCTCCAGGCCATTCTGGAGCTCCTCGTGACGTCCGGGATCTCATCCGGGACTCCGAACAACCTTCGGTAACCACGTACACTATTTCCCTATAACCCTAGCGTCATCGAACCTTAAGTGTGTAGACCCTACCGGTTCGGGACACACGTAGACATGACCGAGACACTCTCCGGTCAATAAATAACAGTGGGATCTGGATACCCATGTTGGCTCCCACGTACTCCACAATGATCTCATCGAATGAACCACGATGTCGGGGATTCAGACAATCCCGTATGCAATTCCCTTTGTCTACCGGCATGATACTTGCCCGAGATTCAATCGTCGGTATCCCTATACCTTGTTCAATCTTGTTACCGGCAAGTCTCTTTACTCATTTCGTAACACATCATCCCGTGGCTAACTCCTAAGTCACATTGAGCTCATTATGATGATGTCTTACCGAGTGGGCCCAGAGATACCTCTCCGTCACACGGAGTGACAAATCCCAGTCTCGGTTCGTGCCAACCCAACAGACACTTTCGGAGATACCCATAGTGCACCTTTATAGCCACCCAGTTACGTTGTGACGTTTGGCACACCCAAAGCATTCCTACGGTATCCGGGAGTTGCACAACCTCATGATCTAAGGAAACGATACTTGACATTGAAAAGCTTTAGCAAAAGAACTACACGATCTTGTGCTATGCTTAGGATTGGGTCTTGTCCATCACATCATTCTCCTAATGATGTGATCCCGTTATCATTGACATCCAATGTCCATGGTCATGAAACCATGACCATCTATTTATCAACGAGCTAGCCAACTAGAGGCTCACTAGGGACATATTGTGGTCTATGTATTCACACATGTATTACGGTTTCCGGTTAACACAATTATAGCATGAACAATAGACAATTATCATGAACAAGGAAATACAATAATAACCATTTTATTATTGCCTCTAGGGAATATTTCCAACAGTCTCCCACTTGCACTAGAGTCAATAATCTAGTTACATTGTGATGAATCGAACACCCATAGCATTCTGGTGTTGATCATGTTTTGCTCGTGAGAGAGGTTTAGTCAACGGATCTGCGACATTCAGATCCGTATGTACTTTACAAATATCTATATCTCCCTCATGAATGTAATCACGGATGGACTTGAAGCGGCGCTTGATGTGTCTTATCTTCTTGTGAAACCTGGGCTCCTTCTCAAGGGCAATAGCTCCAGTGTTGTCATAGAGTAGAGTCATCGGGCCCGACGCATTTGGAATCACTCCTAGGTCGGTGATGAAGTCCTTCATCCAGACTCCCTCCTTTGCTGCTTCCGAAGCAGCTATGTACTCCGCTTCACATGTAGATGCCGCAACGACGCTTTGCTTGCTGCTGCACCAGCTAACTGCCCCTCCGTTCAAAATATACACGTATCCGGTTTGCGACTTGGAGTCGTCCAGATCTGTGTTGAAGCTAGCATCGACGTAACCCTTTACGATGAGCCCTTCGGCACCTCCATATACGAGAAACATTTCCTTTGTCCTTTTCAGGTACTTCAGGATATTCTTGACCGCTGTCCAGTGTTCCGCTCCGGGATCACTTTGGTACCTCCCTACCAAACTAATGGCAAGGTTCACATCAGGTCTGGTACACAACATGGCATACATAATAGAGCCTATGGCCGAAGCATAGGGGATGACACTCATCTCTTCTCTATCCTTTGTCGTGGTCGGGCATTGAGTCGTACTCAATCTCACACCTTGTAACACAGGCAAGAACCCCTTCTAAGACTGATCCATATTGAACTTCTTCAATACTTTATCAAGGTATGTGCTTTGTGAAAGACCTATGAGGCGTCTCGATCTATCTCTATAGATCTTGATGCCTAATATGTAAGCAGCTTCTCCAAGGTCCTTCATTGAAAAATACTTATTCAAGTAGGCCTTTATACTTTCCAAGAGTTCTATACCATTTCCCATTATCAGTATGTCATCCACATATAATATCAGAAATGCTACAGAGCTCCCACTCACTTTCTTGTAAATACAGGGTTCTCCATAAACCTGTACAAACCCAAACACTTTAATCACCTCATTAAAGCGAATGTTCCAACTCCGAGATGCTTGCACCAGCCCATAGATGGAGCGCTGGAGCTTGCATACTTTGTTAGCATCTTTAGGATCGACAAAATCTTCCGGCTGCATCATATATAGTTCTTCCTTGAGGAAGCTATTAAGGAATGTCGTTTTGACGTCCATTTGCCAGATCTCATAATCATAAAATGCGGCAACTGCTAACATGATTCGGACAGACTTCAGCATTGCTATGGGTGAGAAAGTCTCATCATAGTCAACTCCTTGAACTTGTCGATAACCCTTAGCGACAAGCCGAGCCTTACAGATGGTCACATTATCGTCCGCGTCAGTCTTCTTCTTAAAGATCCATTTATTTTCAATGGCTCGCTTATCATCAGGCAAGCCCACCAAAGTCCACACTTTGTTCTCATACATGTATCCTATCTCGGATTTCATGGCTTCAAGCCATTTGTTGGAATCCGGGCCCGCCATCGCTTCTTCATAGTTCGAAGGTTCACCGTTGTCCAACAACATGATCTCGAGGACAGGGTTGTCGTACCACTCTGGTACGGAACGTGTCCTAGTGGACCTTCGTGTAGCAACTTGATCTAGAATTTCATGATCACCATCATTAACTTCCTCTCTAGCCGGTGTAGGCTCCACAGAAACAACTTCCTGTGTTGTGCCATTCTCCGGTTCGAGTGGAGGTACAATTACCTCATCAAGTTCTATTTTCCTCCCACTTACTTCTTTCAAGAGAAACTCTTTCTCAAGAAATGATCCATTCTTGGCAACAAAGACTTTGCCTTCAGATCTGAGGTAGAAGGTATACCCAATAGTCTCTTTGGGATATCCTATGAAGATGCACTTTTCCGCTTTGGGTTCGAGCTTCTCAGGTTGAAGTTTCTTCACATAAGCATCGCATCCCCAAACTTTTAGAAACGACAGCTTAGGTTTCTTTCCAAACCATAATTCATACGGTGTCGTCTCAACGGATTTTGACGGTTCCCTATTTAAAGTGAATGCGGCAGTCTCTAATGCATATCCCCAAAATGATAGTGGTAAGTCAGTATGAGACATCATAGATCGCACCATATCCAATAGAGTGCGATTACGACGTTCAGACACACCATTTCGTTGAGGTGTGCCACGCGGCGTGAGTTGTGAAACAATTCCACATTTCCTTAGGTGCGTGCCAAACTCGTGACTTAAATATTCTCCACCACGATCAGATCGTCGGCACTTTATTTTTCTATCACGTTGATTCTTGACCTCACTCTGAAATTCCTTGAACCTTTCAAAGGTTTCAGACTTGTGTTTCATTAAGTAGACATATCCATATCTGCTCAAGTCATCGGTGAGGGTGAGAACATAACGGTAACCACCGCAAGCCTCGACGCTCATTGGACCACATACATCGGTATGTATTATTTCCAACAAGTCAGTTGCTCGCTCCATTGTTCCGGAGAACGGAGTCTTGGTCATCTTGCCCATGAGGCATGGCTCGCACATGTCAAATGATTCAAAATCAAGAGACTCCAAAAGTCCATCAGCATGGAGCTTCTTCATGCGTTTGACACCAATATGACCAAGGCGGTAGTGCCACATGTAAGTGGGACTATCGGTATCAACCTTACACTTTTTGGCACTCACACTATGGACATGTGTAACATCACGTTCGAGATTCATCAAAAATAAACCATTGACCAGCGAGGCATGACCATAAAACATTTCTCTCATATAAATAGAACAACCATTATTCTCAGATTTAAATGAGTAGCAACCTCGAATCAAACGAGATCCAGATACAATGTTCATGCTCAAGGCTGGTACTAAATAACAATTATTAAGGTTTAAAACTAATCCTGAAGGTAGATGTAGAGGTAGCGTGCCGACGACGATCACATCGACCTTGGAACCATTCCCAACGCGCATCGTCACCTCGTCCTTTGCCAGCCTCCGTTTATTCCGCAGCTCCTTCTTGGAGTTACAAATGTGAGCAACTGCACCGGTATCAAATACCCAGGAGCTACTACGAGTGCTGGTCAGGTACACATCAATAACAAGTATATCACATATACCTTTAACGTTGCCGGCCTTCTTATCTGCTAAGTATTTCGGGCAGTTCCGCTTCCAGTGACTGGTACCCTTGCAATAAAAGCACTCAATCTCAGGCTTGGGTCCATTCTTGTTCTTCTTCCCGGCAACTTGCTTACCGGGCACGGCAACAACTTTGCCGTCCTTCTTGAAGTTCTTCTTACCCTTGCCTTTCTTGAAACTAGTGGTCTTATTCACCATCAACACTTGATGCTCCTTTTTGATCTCGACCTCCGCTGATTTCAGTATCGAGTACAACTCAGGAATGGACTTCTCCATACCCTGCATGTCGTAGTTCATCACAAAGCTCTTGTAGCTAGGTGGAAGCGACTGGAGGATTCTGTCAATGACCGAGTCATCCAGGAGATTAACTCCCAGCTGAGTCAAGCAGTTATGCAACCCAGACATCTTGAGTATATGCTCACTGACAGAACTATTCTCCTCCATCTTACAGTTGAAGAACTTGTCGGAGACGTCATATCTCTCGACCCGGGCATGAGCTTGGAAAACCAGTTCAGCTCTTGGAACATCTCATATGCTCCGTGTTGCTCAAAACGCTTTTGGAGCCCCGATTCTAGACTGTAAAGCATGCCGCACTGAACAAGGGAGTAATCATCGCAGCATGATTGCCAAGCGTTCATAACGTCTTGTTCCGCTGGGAGAATGGGTGCGTCACCTAGCGGTGCATCTAGGACATACAATCTCTTGGAAGCTATGAGGATGATCCTCAAGCTACGGACCCAGTCCGCATAGTTGCTTCCATCATCTTTCAGCTTGGTTTTCTCTAGGAACGCGTTGAAATTGAGGGTGACATTCGCGTTGGCCATTGGATCTACAACATAGATTGTAAAGACATTTTTAGACTAAGTTCATGATAATTAAGTTCACATAATCAAATTATTAAATGAACTCCCACTTAGATAGACATCTCTCTAGTCATCCAAGTGACACATGATCCATGTCAACTAGCCCGTGTTCGATCATCACGTGAGACGGACTAGTCGTCCATGGTGAACATCTCTATGTTGATCGTATCTTCTATACGACTGATGTTCGACCTTTCGGTCTTGTGTGTTCCGAGGCCATGTCTGTACATGCTAGGCTCGTCAAGTCAACCTAAGTGTTTCGCGTGTGTAAATCTGGCTTACACCCGTTGTATGCGAACGTTAGAACCTATCACACCTGATCATCACGTGATGCTTCGGAACAACGATCCTTAGCAACGGTGCACAGTTAGGGTGAACACTCCTCTTGAAATTTTATTGAGAGATCATCTTATTTACTACCTTCGTTCTAAGCAAATAAGATGTAAACATGATAAACATCACATGCAATCAATATAGTAACATGATATGGCCAATATCATCTTGCTCCTTTGATCTCCATCTTCGGGGCACCATGATCATCACTGTCACCGGCACGACACCATGATCTCCATCATCATGTCTTCATGAAGTTGTCTCGCCAACTATTACTTCTACTACTATGGCTAACATTTAGCAATAAAGTAAAGTAATTACATGGCGTTTATGATTGACACGCAGGTCATACAATAAATAAGACAACTCCTATGGCTCCTGCCAGTTGTCATACTCATCAACATGCAAGTCGTGTATCCTATTACAAGAACATGATCAATTTCATACATCACAATGCATCACATCACATCCTTCTTGGCCATATCACATCACGAGGCATATGCTGCAAAAACAAGTTAGACGTCCTCTAATTTGTAGTTGCAAGTTTTACGTGGCTGCTATAGGTTACTAGCAAGAACGTTTCTTACCTACGCCAAAACCATAACGTGATATGCCAATTGCTATTTACCCTTCATAAGGACCCTTTTCATCGAATCCAATCCGACTAAGGTGGGAGAGACAGACACCCGCTAGCCACCTTATGCAACCAGTGCATGTCAGGCGGTGGAACCGGTCTCACGTAAGCGTACGTGTAAGGTTGGTCCGGGCCGCTTCATCCCACAATACTGCCGAATCAAGATAAGACTAGTAGTGGTAAGCAAATTAACAAGATCGATGCCCACAACTGCTTTGTGTTCTACTCGTGCATAGATTCTACACATGGACCTAGCTCATGATGCCACTGTTGGGAGACGTAGTAGTAAATCAAAATTTTCCTACGTGTTCACCAAGATCCATCTATGGAGAAACCAGCAACGAGTAAGGGGAGAGTGGATCTTCATACCTTTGAAGATCGCTAAGCGGAAGCGTTGTTGGAACGCGGTTGGTGGAGTCGTACTCGTAGCGATTCAGATCGCGATGGACTCCGATCTCAGCACCGAACAATGGTGCCTCTGCATTCAACACACGTGCAGCCCGGTGACGTCTCCTACACCTTGATCCAGCAAGGAGGAAGGAGAGGTTGAGGGAGAGCTCCGACAGCACGACAGCATGGTGATGGTGGAGCTGCGTGGTACTCCGGCAGAGCTTCGCTAAGCACTACGGAGAACGAGGAGAAGGAGAGGTAGGGCTGCGCCAGGGAGGAGAGGAACTCGTGTGTGTTGCAGCCCCAAAACTCACCAATATATATAGGAGGAGAGGAGGGGAGGTTCTGCGCCCTAGGGTTCCACCCTAGGGGCTGGCGGCAGCCACCAGATGGCAATCTGGCCGGCGGCCAGGGCAGGGAGAGGTGGAGGCGCCCTAGGGTGGGCCTCAAGGCCCACCCACGCCTAGGGTTTGCCCCCTCCACCCCTTGCTGCGCCTTGGTTGGGGTGGGAGGCACACCAGCCCACCTAGGGGCTGGTTCCCTCCCACTCTTGGCCCATGGAACCTTCCGGGGCTGGTGGCTCCACTTGGTGGACCCCCGGAACCCTTCCGGTGGTCCCGGTACGTTACTGGTATTGCCCGAAACTCTTGCGGTGGCCAAAACCTCACTTCCTATATATCAATCTTCGTCTCGGACCATTCCGGAGCTCCTCGTGACATACGGGATCTCATCTGGGACTCCGAACAACCTTTGGTAACCACGTACACGATTTCCCTATAACCCTAGCGTCATCGAACCTTAAGTGTGTAGACCCTACGGGTTCGGGAGACACGTAGACATGACCGAGACACTCTCCGGTCAATAACCAACAGCGGGATCTGGATACCCATGTTGGATCCCACATACTCCATGATGATCTCATCGGATGAACCACGATGTCGGGGATTCAGACAATCCCGTATGCAATTCCCTTTGTCTACCGGTATGATACTTGCCCGAGATTCGATCGTCGGTATCCCTATACCTTGTTCAATCTCATTACCGGCAAGTCTCTTTACTCATTTCATAACACATCATCCCATGGCTAACTCCTTAGTCACATTGAGCTCATTATGATGATGTCTTACCGAGTGGGCCCAGAGATACCTCTCCGTCACACGGAGTGACAAATCCCAATCTCGGTTTGTGCCAACCCAACAGACACTTTCGGAGATACCCGTAGTGCACCTTTATAGCCACCCAGTTACATTGTGACGTTTGGCACACCCAAAGCATTCCTACGGTATCCAGGATTGCACAACCTCATGGTCTAAGGAAACAATACTTGACATTGAAAAGCTTTAGCAAACGAACTACACAATCTTATGCTATGCTTAGGATTGGGTCTTGTCCATCACATCATTCTCCTAATGATGTGATACCGTTATCAACGACATCCAATGTCCATGGTCATGAAACCGTGACCATCTATTGATCAACGAGCTAGCCAACTAGAGGCTCGCTAGGGACATATTGTGGTCTATGTATTCACACATGTATTACGTTTTCCGGTTAACACAATTATAGCATGAACAATAGACAATTATCATGAACAAGGAAATACAATAATAACCATTTTATTATTGCCTCTAGGGCATATTTCCAACAAAGAATGCTTGGGAGGCACGTTCTGGAGATTACTCAATAGTACAGTGTGCAATATTGTATGGCTTAGAACCGGGACTTCAAAGACGTTTTGAACGTCATGGAGCATATGAGATGTTCTAGGAGTTGAAGTTTATCTTTCAGAAGAATGCCCGGATTGAGAGGTATGAGACCTTTGATAAGTTCTATGCTTGCAAAATGGAGGAGAACGGGTCTATCAGTGAACATATACTCAGAATATCTGGGTATTCGACTCGTCTCGCAGAGTTGGGAATTGCCCTTCCACCTAAGGCGATCACTGACAGAGTTCTTCAAACACTGCCACCTAGTTACAAGAGCTTTGTGATGAACTATAACATGCACGGGATGAACAAGTCAGTCACCGAGCTGTTTGCGATGCTTAAAGTCGGTGAGTCTAAAATCCAGAAAGAACATCAAGTGTTGATGGTCAATAAAACCACTAGTTTCAAGAAGAATGGCAAGGGCAAAGGAAAGGGCAAGAAGGGTAAAACCAAGAAGGATGGCAAAGCAGTTGATAATCCTGTAAAGAAGCCCAAGGCTGGACCCAAGTCAGAAACTGAGTGCTTTCATTGCAAGGGAACTGGTCACTGGAAGCGGAACTGCCTCAAGTACCTGGCTGACAAGAAGGCGGCCAACGACAAACAAGGTATATATGATATACATGTTATTGATGTTTACCTTACTAGCTCTCATTGTAGTGCCTGGGTATTTGATACCGGTTCGGATGCTCACATTTGCAACTCAAAACAAGAGCTACGGAATAGACGGAGGCTCGCAAAGGACGAAGTGACGATGCGCGTGGGAAATGGTTCCAAGGTTGATGTGATCGCCGTCGGCACGCTCTCTCTTCAATTACCATCGGGATGAGTGATGAACCTGAATAATTGTTATTTAGTGCCTACGTTAAGCATGAACATTATATCTGGATCTTCTTTATTGCAAGACGGTTACTCATTTATATCAGAGAATAATGGTTGTTCTATTTATATGAGTAATCTCTTTTATGCTCATGCACCCAATGTGAGGGGTTTATTCTTGCTAAATCTTGATGGTGATGACACACATGTTCATAACATTGATGCCAAAAGATGTAGATTTGATAATGATAGTACCACTTTCTTGTGGCACTGCCGTTTAGGACATATTGGTGTAAAACGCACGAGGAAGCTCCATACTGATGGACTTTTGGAATCACTTGATTTTGAATCACTTGACACATGTGAACCATGCCTCATGGGCAAGATGACTAAAACGCCGTTCTCTGGAACAATGGAACGGGCAAGTGACTTATTGGAAATCATACATACTGATGTGTGTGGTCCAATGAATGTTGCAGCGCGCGGTGGATATTGTGATTTTCTCACCTTCACTGATGACTTAAGTAGATATGGGTATATTTACTTAATGAAACATAAGTCTGAAACATTTGAAAAGTTCAAGCAATTTTAGAGTGAAGTTGAGAATCATCCTAACAAGAAGATTAAATTCATGCAATCTGATCAAGGAGGTGAATATCTGAGTTATGAGTTTGGCAGTCACTTAAGACAATGTGGAATTATTTCACAGTTGACTCCGCCTGGAACACCATAGCGTAATGGCGTGTCCGAACGTCGTAATCGAACCTTATTAGATATGGTGTGTTCTATGATATCTCTTGCTGATTTTCCACTATCGTTCTGGGGTTATGCATTAGAGACAGCTGCATTCACTTTACATAGGGCACCATCAAAATCCATTGAGACGACGCCATATGAACTGTGGTTTGGCAAGAGGCCAAATTTGTCGTTTCTTAAAGTTTGGGGATGTGATGCTTATGTCAAAAAGCTGCAGCCTGAAAAGCTGGAACCCAAAGCAGAGAAATGCGTCTTCATAGGATACCCGAAAGAGACAGTCGGGTATACCTGCTATCTCAGATCCAAAGGCAAAGTGTTTGTCGCTAAGAACGGAACATTTCTTGAGAAAGAGTTTCTCTCGAAAGAATTGAGTGGGAGGAAAATAGAGTTTGATGAGGTTATTGAACCTTTACTTCAACCAGAGAGTAGCGCAGCGTAGAAAGATGTTTCTGTGGAGCCTACGACAGTTGAAGAGGAAGTTAATGATGATGATCATGAAACTTTGGATCAAGTTACTATTGAACCTCGTAGGTCGACAAGGGCACGTACTTCTCCTGAGTGGTACGACAACCCTGTCTTGGAGATCATGTTTTTGGACAACAATGAACCTATGAGGTATGGAGGAGCGATGATGGGCCCGGATTCCGAGAAATGGTTAGAGGCCATGAAATCCGAGATGGGATCCATGTATGAAAACAAAGTATGGACTTTGGAAGTATTACCTGAAGGGCGAAAGGCTATTCAGAACAAATGGATCTTTAAGAAGAAGAAGGACGCGGACGGAAATGTCACCGTCTATAAAGCTCGACTTGTGGCAAAGGGTTTTTCACAAGTTCAAGGAGTTGACTACGATGAGACCTTCTCACCCATAGCAATGCTTAAATCCGTCAGAATCATGTTAGCAATAGCTGCTTATTTCGACTATGAAATTTGGCAGATGGATGTCAAAATAGCGTTCGTCAACGGTTTCCTTGAGGAAGAGTTGTATATGATGCAACCAGAAGGTTTTGTCGATCCAGAGAATGCTGACAAAGTTTGTAAACTCCAGCGATCCATTTATGGGCTGGTGCAAGCATGTCGGAGTTGGAATAAGCGCTTTGATGAAGTGATCAAAGCGTTTGGATTTATACAAGTTTATGGAGAAGCTTGTATTTACAAGAAAGTGAGTGGGAGCTCTATTGCGTTTCTAATATTATATGTGGATGACATATTGCTGATTGGAAACAATATACAAATGCTGGAAAGCGTGAAGGAATATTTGAACAAGAGTTTTTCAATGAAGTACCTAGGAGAAGCTGCTTTCATATTAGGCATTAAGATCTATAGAGATAGATCGAGACGCTTAATAGCACTTTCACAAAGTACATACCTTGATAAAGTTTTGAAGAAGTTCAAAATGGATCAGTCCAAGAAGGGGTTCTTGCCTATGTTACAAGGTGTGAAGTTGAGTAAGACTCAATGCCCAGTGACTGCAGAAGATAGAGAAAAGATGAGTGTCATCCCCTATGCTTCAGCCATAGGCTCTATCATGTATGCAATGTTGTGCACAAGACCCGATGTCAGCCTTGCCATAAGTATGGCCGGAAGGTTTCAAAGTAATCCTGGAATGGAGCACTAGACAGCGGTCAAGAATATCCTTAAGTACCTGAAAAGGACTAAGGAGATGTTTCTCGTTTATGGAGGTGATGAAGAGCTCGTCGTAAAGGGTTACGTTGATGCAAGCTTTGACACTGATCCGGATGAATCTAAGTCGCAGACCGGATACGTATTCATTCTTAACGGGGGAGCGGTAAGCTGGTGCAGTTCCAAGCAAAGCGTGGTAGCCGATTCTACGTGCGAAGCGGAATACATCGCAGCCTCGAAGGCAGCGAAGGAAGGTGTCTGGATGAAGCAGTTCATGACAGATCTTGGAGTAGTGCCCAGTGCACAGAATCCAATGAACCTGTTATGTGACAACACTGGTGCCATTGCTCTGGCCAAGGAACCAAGGTTTCACAAGAGGACCAGACACATAAAGCGACGCTTCAACTCCATCCGCGATTACATCGAGGAGAAGGACATAAATATTTGTAAAGTGCACACGGATCTGAATGTTGCAGACCCGTTGACTAAACCTCTTCCAAGGGCTAAACATGATCAACACAAGAACTGCATGGGTGTTCGATTCATTACAATGTAAATCACATAGTGATGTGAACTAGATTATTGACTCTAGTGCAAGTGGGAGACTGTTGGAAATATGCCCTAGAGGCAATAAATAAAGTGTTTATTGTTATATTTCCTTGTTCATGATAATCGTTTATTATCCATGCTATAATTGTATTGATCGGAAACTCAGATACATGTGTGGATACAGAGATAACACCATGTCCCTAGTATGCCTCTAGTAAACTAGCTCGTTAATCAAAGATGGTCAAGGTTTCCTAGCCATTGACATGAGATGTCATTTGATAACGGGATCACATCATTAGGAGAATGATGTGATGGACAAGACCCAAACTATAAACGTAGCATATGATCATGTCAGTTTATTGCTACAGTTTTCTGCATGTCAAGTATATGTTCCTATGACCATGAGATCATGCAACTCACTGACACCGGAGGAATGCCTTGTGTGTATCAAACGTCGCAACGTAACTGGGTGACTATAAAGGTACTAAAGGTATCTCCGAGGGTGTCTGTTGGGTTGGCATGGATCGAGACTGGGATTTGTTACTCCGTGTGACGGAGAGGTATCTCAGGGCCCACTCGGTAATACAACATCACAATAAGCCTTGCAAGCAATGTGACTAAAGTGTTAGTCACGGGATTTTGTATTACGGAACGAGTAAAGAGACTTGCCGGTAACGAGTTTGAACTAGGTATGGAGATACCGACGATCGAATCTCGGGCAAGTAACATACCGAAGAACAAAGGAAACATCATACGGGATTAACTGAATCCTTGACATAGAGGTTCAACCGATAAAGATCTTCGTAGAATATGTAGGAACCAATATGGGCATCCAGGTCCCACTATTGGTTATTGGCCGTAGAGGTATCTCGGTCATGTCTACATAGTTCTCGAACCCGCAGGGTCTGCACACTTAAGGTTCGGTGACGTTTCGGTAGTATAAAGTTATGTATGGTGGTGACCGAAGGTTGTTCGGAGTCCCGGATGAGATCCCATACATCACGAGGAGCTTCGGAATGGTTCGGAGGTAAAGATTCATATATAGGAAGTCCTGTTTTGGTCGCCGGAAAAGTTTCGGGCTCATCGGTATAGTAGAAAATAGGGCTTTGGTTCAGGCATGGCCAGCCCATTAGTCCGGGTTCAGTCACGAACCGGGACTCATGGGTGCATACGTCCCGGTTCGTGCGCCCAGGGGGCCGGCCAGGCCTCGTGGGGCATTGGTCCCGGTTCGTCTGGACCCATTAGTCCCGGTTCCAGACACGAACTGGGACCAATGCGCCTCGCTCCTGGCCCACAACCATTGGTCCCGGTTCGTGGCTGGAACCGGGACCAAAGGGGGGCCTTTAGTCCCGGTTCCAGCCATAAACCGGGACCAATGGTATGGCCTATATATACCCCCTTGCCCGCGAGCAGAGCAGTGCACTGCTCTGTTTTTTTTGGCCGGTCGTGGGAGAGCTTCGTGGTGTTCTAGCTCACCTCCTATGCACATGAGGTGTTTGGTGAAATGCCCGAGCCACACTACTTAAGCTTTCTCCTCTCCAAACTCGCCCTCCAAGCTCCATTTTCCTCAAGATTTGTCCAGATTTAGCGGTCCGTCACGTCCCATCCCCGTCTTCACCGTCGTCGATCGCCCGCGCCGATCTCGTCGCCGGCACCACCGTGGTGAGCCTCTTGTTCTTATCTTCTTTATAAAAGAAAAAAATCTTACTTGTATGATTAGATAGATAATTGTCTATTTTTCTTACTTGTATTATTGCTTGTTATTATATAGTGCGATGGTTTTGGTATCCGCCCCCGTCGGCCCTCGTCCTGTCTATGATTCGGATGTGGTATATATTATCTTTTATAACTATTTGTTTCATTTAGTGTATATGGTAATTATGCTAACACCAACTTGACATAGATGTCTTTATCTAGGAGGTATGTGAACCGGATATTACATACGACCCTCTTGTTGAGAGGTTAAATTTAGTTGAAGAAGAAAACAAGCATTTAAAAGAAAAATTAAAAGGAGTTGAAGAAGAGAAGATGATATTGGAGTTGCATGTTGCGTATGTCGTAGATGGTCACAAGATCAAGATGGATGCAATGCGCTTGAAGATTAGAAAATATGCCATTCATAGCGAGGCTTGGTATCATTATGCCGTTGGATCAATTGTTACCTTGGTTGCGATTATGATCGTATTTGTTGTTGCATTGAAATGTTTTACATAGTTTCAATGTATGGTTTAATTAGATGCTTTGGAGAGCTATATATATGTTGTACTTTGGTTTTAATGTGATGAGAACTATGTATGTACTTTGGTTTTAATGTGATGATGAACTTCTATTAATTTGGTCACTTATCTATTCATGATGTTCTGTAATGGTTTTTGACACACTTAATGCACGCAGATGAATCGGCAATGGATGTACGGTGACAGACACACCTCCGAGTACATTGAGGGCGTGCATGATTTTCTCGAAGTGGCTGAGGCAAACAAGCAGAATGGTTTTATGTGTTGTCCATGCTCTATATGTGGGAATACGAAGTCTTACTCTGACCGGAAAACCATTCACGCCCACCTGCTTTATAAGGGATTCATGCCACACTATAATGTTTGGACCAAGCACGGAGAAATAGGGGTTACGATGGAAGATGGCGAAGAAGAAGAGTACGATGACAACTATGTGCCCCCTGAATACGGTGATGCTGCAACGGGGGAAGCTGAAGATCAAGAGGAACCGGACGATGTGCCCGATGATCTCCGCCGGGTCATTGTTGATGCAAGGACACAGTGTGAAAGTGAAAAGGAGAAGCTGAAGTTCGATCGGATGTTAGAGGATCACAAAAAGGGTTGTACCCCAATTGCGAAGATGGCAACACAAAGCTCGATACCGTACTGGAATTGCTGCAGTGGAAGGCAAAGTATGGTATACCTGACAAGGGATTTGAGGATGTACTGAAAATATTTAAGAAGAGGCTTCCAAAGGATAACGAATTGCTCGACAGTACGTACGTAGCAAAGAAGGTCGTATGCCCTCTAGGATTGGAGGTGCAGAAGATACATGCATGCCCTAATGAATGCATCCTCTACCGCAGTGCGTACGAGGATTTGAACGCATGCTCGGTATGCGGTGCATTGCGGTATAAGATCAGACGAGATGACCCTGGTGATGTTGACGGCGAGCCCCCCAGGAAGAGGGTTCCTGCCAAAGTGATGTGGTATGCTCCTATAATACCACAGTTGAAACGCCTGTTCAGGAACAAAGAACATGCCAAGTTGATGCGATGGCACAATGAAGACCGTAAGAAAGACGGGAATTTGAGACACACCGCTGATGGGTCGCAGTGGAGAATAATCGAGATAAAGTACCGGGCTGAGTTTGGAGATGACCCAAGGAACGTATGGTTTGGTTTAAGCACGGATGGCATTAATCCTTTCCGGGAGCAGAGGAGCAATCACAGCACCTGGCCTGTGACTCTATGTATGTATAACCTTCCTCCTTGGGTGTGCATGAAGCGGAAGTTCATTATGATGCCAGTTCTCATCGATGGCCCTAAGCAACCCGGCAACGACATTGATGTGTACCTAAGGCCATTAGTTGAAGAACTTTTACAGCTGTGGAATGGAAACGGTGTACGTGTGTGGGATGAGCACAAACAGGAGGAATTTGACCCTCATGCGTTGCTGTTTGTAACCATCAATGATTGGCCTGCTCTCAGTAACCTTTCAGGACAGACAAACAAGGGATACCACGCATGCACGCACTGTTTAGCTGACACCGAAAGTATATACCTGGAAAAATGCAGGAAGAATGTGTACCTGGGGAATCGTCGATTTCTTCCGACCAACCATCAATGTCGTAAGAAAGGCAAGCATTTCAAAGGCGAGGCAGATCACTGGAAGAAGCCCGCCATGCGTACCGGTGATCACGTACTTGTTATGGTCAATGATTTACACGTAATATTTGGAAAGGGTCCCGACGGACTATCTGTTGCGAATGACGACGAGGGACGTGCACCCATGTGGAAGAAGAAATCTATATTTTGGGACCTACCCTACTGGAAACACCTAGATGTCCGCTCTTCAATCGACGTGATGCACGTGACGAAGAACCTTTGCGTGAACCTGCTAGGCTTCTTAGGCGTGTATGGGAAGACAAAAGATACACCGGAGGCACGGGAGGACCTACAACGTTTGCACGAAAAAGACGGCATGCCTCCAAAGCAGTATGAAGGTCCTGCCAGCTATGCTCTTACCAAAGAAGAGAAGGAAATCTTCTTTGAATGCCTGCTCAGTATGAAGGTCCCTTCTGACTTCTCGTCGAATATAAAGGGAATAATAAATATGGCCGATAAAAAGTTTCAGAACCTAAAGTCTCATGACTGCCATGTGATTATGACGCAACTGCTTCCAGTTGCATTGAGGGGGCTTCTACCGGAAAACGTTCGATTAGCCATTGTTAAGTTATGTGCATTCCTCAATGCAATCTCTCAGAAGGTGATCGATCCAGAAATCCTACCAAGGCTAAGGAGTGATGTGGCGCAATGTCTTGTCAGTTTCGAGCTGGTGTTCCCACCATCCTTCTTCAATATCATGACGCACGTCCTAGTTCATCTAGTCGACGAGATTTTCATTCTGGGCCCCATATTTCTACATAATATGTTCCCCTTTGAGAGGTTCATGGGAGTTCTAAAGAAATATGTCCGTAACCGCGCTAGGCCAGAAGGAAGCATTTCCATGGGCCATCAAACAGAGGATGTCATTGGGTTTTGTGTTGACTTCATTCCTGGCCTTACGAAGATTGGTCTACCTGAATCGCGGTATGAGGGGAGACTAACTGCAAAAGGCACGATTGGAAGGGACTCAATAATATGCAGGGACGGACATTCTTGGTCTCAAGCACACTACACAGTTCTACAGAACTCTATCTTGGTGGCCCCGCATGTCAATGAACACAAGAACAGTCTGCACTCCAAACACCCGGAGGAGTGTGACGACTGGATTACACATGAACACATCAGGACTTTCGGTGATTGGTTGGAAACACGTGTCAGAGGTGACAACACTGTTTCTGATGAGCTGTTCTCGTTGTCCAGGGGACCATCTTCAACGGTATTGACTTACAAAGGATACGAGATAAATGGGAATACATTTTACACGATCGCCCAAGATCAAAAGAGCACCAACCAAAACAGCGGTGTCCGCTTTGATGCAGCAACCAAGAGGGGAAAGGACACATATTATGGTTACATAGTGGACATATGGGAACTTGACTACGGACATGATTTTAAGGTCCCTTTGTTTAAGTGCAAATGGGTCAATCTGTCAGGAGGCGGGGTATAGGTAGACCCACAGTATGGAATGGCAACAGTGGATCTGAACAATCTTGGGTACACAGACGAACCATTCGTCCTAGCCAATGATGTGGCGCCGGTTTTCTATGTGAAGACATGTCTACCAAACCAAGAAAAAGAAAAGATATGGAAGCGAATACATCATGCAATGAGCCAAATCGCCACATAGTTCTTTCAGGAAAAAGAGACATCGTGGGATTGGAGGGCAAGACAGACATGTCTGGAGATTATGAAAAGTTTCATGAAATTCCTCCCTTCAAAGTCAAGGCTGATCCAAGCACCATGTTAAGCAATGAAGAATATCCATGGTTACGGAGCAATAAGCAAAGGACACAAGCGAAGAAAAAGTGAAGACCGATGAAGTCAATAAGTTTAGAAAAATGAAATGCCTTTGTAACAGACGAGTTTTCGTCCGGAACCTACTTCGAAAGAGATGGTCCAGTTTGTACACGAAGTGCATCCAGTTTTTGCTGTAATCCTATCAACTTTTGCACACATGTTTTGTGGGTCAAATGATGATACCATGCCAAGTTTGAACCTATTCTGAGTTCATTTGTAGTGCTTTCCAATTTTAGGGTCATTTAGCTCAAATAAATCATTAAATGCATGAAAAATAGCAAATTAAGTCAGAAAGGATTGAAATTTTAGTATGAGGCTTTGAATGGTGCATATTGAATGCACAAAAATTCTTGAGTTCAAATACGTTTAGAAAAATGAAATGCCTTTGTAACAGACGAGTTTTCGTCCGAAACCTACTTCGAAAGACATGGTCCAGTTTGTACACGAAGTGCATCCAGTTTTTGTTGTAATCCTCTCAAATTTTGCACACATGTTTTGTGGGTCAAATGATGATACCATGCCAAGTTTCAACCTATTCTGAGTTCATTTGTAGCGCTTTCCAATTTTAGGGTCATTTAGCTCAAAATAAATCATTAAATGCATGAAAAATAGCAAATTAAGTCAGAAAGGGTTGAAATTTTACTATGTGGCTTTGAATGGCGCATATTGAATGCACAAAAATTCTTGAGTTCAAATAAGTTTAGAAAAATGAAATGCCTTTGTAACAGACGAGTTTTCGTCCGAAACCTACTTCAAAAGAGATGGTCCAGTTTGTACACGAAGTGCATCCAGTTTTTGCTGTAATCCTCTCAACTTTTGCACACATGTTTTGTGGGTCAAATGATGATACCATGCCAAGTTTCAACCTATTCTGAGTTCATTTGTAGTGCTTTCCAATGTCAGGGTCATTTAGCTCAAAATAAATCATTAAATGCATGAAAAATAGCAAATTAAGTCAGAAAGGGTTGAAATTTTAGTATGTGGCTTTGAATGGTGCATATTTAATGTGTAACCCTCGTACTTTGAAAGAGATGGTCCGTTTTGTACACGAAGTGCATCCAGTTTTTGCCGTAACCCTCTCAACTTTTTAGCACATGCTATGTGGGTGAAATGATGATACCATGCCAAATTTGAACCTTTTCGGAGTTCATTTAAAGTGTTTATCAATTTCAGGATCATTTAGCTCAAAAAAATCAGCAGGTGCATGAAAAATACCAATCGATCAAGTCAGAAAGGGCTGAAAATTGATGATGTGACTTTGAATGGTGCATTTTGAACACACAAAAAGTATGGAGTTCAAATAAGTTCAAAAAATGAAATCCCTTTGTAGCAGATGAGTTTTCGTCCGAAAGCGTGATACTTTGAAAGAGACTGTCCATTTTGTGCACGAAATGCATCCAATTTTTCTAAGTTCATTTGAAGTGATTTTTAATTTCTTTCAAAACATCGTGGGAGTGGAGTTCAAAAAATAATCAACTAAAAAGCTTTAATAAACCTCTAGTATTTCTGAAACTATAATTATATAAAAATTATGGAACTCAAATATCAAATGAAGTCAGAAAGGGTTGAAAATTGATGATGTGGCTTTGAATGGTGCATTTTTAACACAACGTGGTCAATAATATTAATGTTAGAAAACCCGCGGGGAGGAAGATGGAAAAGAGCAAGACCAATAGTTTTTTTCACCATTCATACAAGCTTGTTAAAATGAAATCACGAAGGGTGGAAAGTTATTTTTGTTAAAAAAATTAATAGCAAAAAGTGAAAATAGATGCGCTTACGCTGAAATTCAAGCTAAAATTGAAAGTCAACCACTTTGAACTAGTTGAACTTTCAATTTTAGCTTGAAATTTCAGTATAAGGGCATCTATTTTCACTCAACGTAGCAGCCGCGGCGGGGCTTATAAACAGGTGCGGTCTCCCCTCGACTAGCGAGGTGGGACTAAACATAAAGCAAAAAACAAAACAAAACACTGATTTTTTAAAAAAGTATGCCACCTACCGGGCCACCACGGCCTGAATACGACTAGAAACCCAACCAGCTTGTTGGGCCAGGATTCAGGCCCGTAGAAAGCCCAATAGGCCTACAGGCAGTGACACATCAGGCCCAAAAGCCTACAATTGAGAGGAGCTCGAGAGGGTGTGCGCATCAGCGCTTATAAACCACTCTCGAGCTCTCTCGGCTAGCGAGGTGGGACTAAAAATTTGGCTCTGGGCAGCACCACCCTTTGGTCCCGGTTGGTAGCACCAACCGGGACCAATGCCCACCTTTAGTCCCGGTTGGTGCCACCAACCGGGACCAAAGGTATGCTTCCTGCCCTTTGGGCTGACGAAAAGGGACCTTTGGTCCCGGTTGGTGGCACCAACCGGGACCAATACCCACCTTTAGTCCCGGTTGGTGCCACCAACCGGGACCAAAGGTCTCTGCTTCCCGCCCTCTAGGCTGCCGAAAAGAGACCTTTGGTCCCGGTTGGTGCCACCAACCGGGACCAAAGGTGGGTGTTGGTCCCGGTTGGTGCCACCAACCGGGACGAATGCTCTGTGTATATAAGCGACAGTTTGGATTTTTTTCAGAGTTCATCTACCACACTTGCCCCCAACGACGCCGAGCACATCGACGCTGCTAGCCTGCCCGAGCTCGCCGTCCTCATCGCCTTCCCGTCGCCGTCCCCGTCCTCGTCGTCGGCCCCGTCGCCTCCCCGAGCCGCCGGCCCCATCGCCGCCGTCCTCGTCGCCTCCCCATCACCGTCTTCCCCGTCGCGTGCTGCCGCCCGGCGTCGTCGTCCCCGTCTTCCCCGTCGCCGCCGTCCCCGTCTTCCCCGTCGCAGTCGTTCCCATCGACGCCTCCCCGTCGCCGTCGTCCCCGTCTTCCCTGTTGCCTTGTCCCCGTCGCCGCCATTCCCATCGACGCCTCCCCATCGCCGTTGTCCCTGTTGACTTCCACGTTGCCTTGTCCCCGCCGCCGCCGTTCCCATCGCCTCCGAGTGGCCGCCCCCAGTGAGCCCCCCTGCTCATCATGTATATGTGTCATGTATATGTTTTTTTTCATGTATATATATGTATATATTGTTGAAAATATGCCCTAGAGGCAATAATAAATTGGTTATTATTATATTACCTTGTTCATGATAATCGTTTATTATCCATGCTAGAATTGTATTGGTTGGAAACACCGATACATGTGTGGATACATAGACAACCCAGTGTCCCTAGTATGCCTCTAGTGAACTAGCTTTTTTATCGAAGATGGATATGGTTTCCTGACCATGGACATAAGATGTCATTTGATAACGGGATCACATCATTAGGAGAATGATGTGATGGACAAGACCCAAACTACAAACGTAGCATATGATCGTGTCAGTTTATTGCTACTGTTTTCTGCATGTCAATATATATGTTCCTATGACCATGAGATCATGTAATTCACTGACACCGGAGGAATACCTTGTGTGTATCAAACGTCACAACGTAACTGGGTGACTATAAAGGTGCTCTACAGGTATATCCGAGGGTGACAGTTGAGTTGACATGGATCAAGATTGGGATTTGTTACTCCGTGTGACGGAGAGGTATCTCAGGGCCCACTCGGTAATACAACATCACAACAAGCCTTGCAAGAAATGTGACTAAGTGTTAGCCACGGGATCTTGTATTACGGAACGAGTAAAGAGACTTGCCGGTAACGAGGTTGAACTAGGTATGAGGATACCGACGATCGAATCTCGGGCAAGTAACATACCGAAGAACAAAGGGAACATTATATGGGATTACCTGAATCCTTGACATAGAGGTTCGACCGATAAAGATCTTCGTAGAATATGTAGGAACCAATGTGGATGTCCAGGTCCCGCCAATGGTTATTGACTGTAGAGGTGTCTCAGTCATGTCTACATAGTTCTCGAACCCGCAGGGTCTGCACACTTAAGGTTTGGTGACGTTTCGGTAGTATAGAGTTGTGTATGGTGGTAACCAAAGTTTGTTAGGAGTCCCGGATGAGATCCAGGACGTCACGAGGAGCTTCGGAATGGTCCGGAGGTAAAGATTCATATATAGGAAGTCCCCATTTGGTCGCCGGAAAAGTTTCGGGCTCATCGGTAGTGTACCGGGAGTGCCGGTAGTGTACCAGGAGACCTCCGGGACGGGTATTTAGACCGCAAGTGGTCCATGGGATGTGGGAGAATAATAACCATCCCTTAGTGGGCTGGGGAAACAGCCACAAAGGCCCATGGCGCAGGAGGAGAAAGTCCTAAAGGAAAAAGTGGAAAATCAGTCAATAGGGAGCAATCCTAGTCCAACTAGGATTGGAGAAGGAGAGTCCTTCTCTCCCTCCCTCTTTTGGCCGAAATTGGCTTGGCCCTTGTGCCAAGACAGCCCTCCTCTACTCTCCTCCTTTATATACTAGTGGATTGGGGCTGTTTTGTACAGATTTGACGGCCACGTGCTACCCATTCCACCGGTGGATAGTTTCTCCTCTATATCGGTTTTCTACAGCGCTTAGGCGAAGCACTGCCGGAATTCCTCCACCACCATCACCAGAGCGCCATCACGCTGCCGGTGAACTCTCTCTCCTCTCCACCTCCTCTTGCTGGATCAAGACGGTGGAGATCGTCATCAAGTTGCACGTGTGCTGAACGCGGAGATGCCGTCCGTTCGGTACTAGATCGGAAGGATCGTGATCAAGGCCACGACACATTCGTGATGTGATCACGAGACGGTTCATGATGTGATCATGAGATGGTTCGTGAGGTGATCGCAAGAGGGATCGTGATGAGATCATGAGACGGATCGTGATGTGTTCGCGGGACGGATCGTGATGATATCGCGGGACGGATCGTGACAAGATCGCGGGACGGATCGTGATGAGATCGCGGGACCCTCGGCAATTTGGATCGCGAAGATGTTCGACTACACCAACCGCGTTTCTTAACGCTTCCCGCTGAGCGATCTACAAGGGTATGTAGATCCACTCCCCCTCTCGTAGATGCTCATCACCATGGATAGGTTTGCATGTGCGTAGGAAATTTTTTGTTTCCCATGCAACGTTCCCCAACAGTGGCATCATGAGCTAGGTTGATGGTTCGATGAGATCTCGAGTAGAACACAAAAGGTTTGTGGGCGTTGATGCTTAGATTGCTTCCTCCCTTGGTCGTATTTTGGTTCAGCGGTATTGTGAGATGAAGCGGCCCGGACCAACATTACTCGTACGCTTACGAGAGACCGGTTCCCGCGACGCAACTTGTTGCTTAGCTGGCTTGCGGGTGACAGTTTCTCTTACTCTAGTTGGATCGGATCCGACAAAGGCGGTCCTTGAGAAGGTTAAAAAGCAAACTAGTGTATCACCGTTGTGGTTTTTGCGTAGGTGAGAAGTGTTCTTGCTAGAAACCCGTAGCAGCCACGTAAAACATGCAACAACAATTAGAGGACGTCTAACTTGTTTTTGCAGGGTATGTTGTGATGTGATATGGCCAATTACATGATGAGATATATGTGATGTATGAGATGATCATGTGATCTATAGAATTTCACGACTTGCACGTCGTTGAGTACGGCAACCGAGCCATAGGGTTGTCTTTAATTATTGTATGACCTGCGTGTCAATCATTAAGCGCTATGTAATGATTTACTTTATCGCTAAACGGTAGCAATAGTAGTAGAAGCATGCAGGGCGTGACAACCCCGATGGCGACACTTTGATGGAGATCAAGATGATGGAGATCATGGTGTCGTGCCGGTGACGATGGAGATCATGCCGGTGCTTTGAAGATGGAGATCTCAAGCACAAGTTCATGGCCATATCATGTCACTTATGATTTGCATGTGATGTTAATCCTTTTATGCACCTTGTTTTGCTTAGGACGACGGTAGCATTATAAGATGATCCCTCACTCAATTTCAAGATAAATTGTGTTCTCCCCGAGTGTGCACCGTTGCGAAAGTTCGTCGTGTCGAGACACCATGTGATGATCGGGTGTGATAGACTCTACGTTCACATACAACGGGTGCAAGACAGATTTGCACACGCGTAACACTCGGGTTAAACTTGACGAGCCTAGCATGTACATACATGGCCTCGGAACACAAGAGACCGAAAGGTCGAACATTAGTCATATAGTAGATATGATCAACATGATGATGTTCACCATTGAAGCCACCTCAACTCACGTGATGATCGGACTTGAGTTGGTGAATTTGGATCATGTGACACTCAGATGACCTGAGGGATGTCAATTTGAGTGGGAGTTCTCAAGTAATATGATTAATTGAACTCATTATCATGAACATAGTCAGTAGTGTCTTTGCAAATTATGTTGTAGATTACTAGCTCGCGCTATAGCTCCCTTGTAATTTTATGTTCCTAGAGAAATAGAGTTGAAAGATGATGGTAGCAATATTGCGGACTGGGTCCGTGATATGAGGATTGTCCTCATTGCTGCATAGAAGGCTTATGTCCTTAATGCACCGTTCGGTACGCCACCCCCTCTAGCGTCGTCTGTAGATGTTGTGAACATCTGACAGACACCTTCTGATGACTACTTGATAGTTTAGTGCATCATGCATTACGACTTAGAATTGAGGCTCCAAGACGTTTGGAACGTCACGGAACATACAAGATGTTCTAAGAGTTGAGATTGTGATCTCAGGCTCGTGCCCGTGTTATGAGATATGAGATCTCAAACAAAGATTCTTTGCTTGCAAGATGAAAGAGAATAGCTCAATAGTTGAGCATGTGCTTAGATTGTCTGGGTGCTACAATCGCTTGAATCGAGTGGGAGTTGATCTTCCAGATAAGATGGTGATTGATATAGTTCTCCAAGTCACTATCACTAAGCTACTAGAACTTGGTGATGAACTATAAATTGCCAGGGATAGAAATGATTCCTGAGCTGCTCGCGATGTTTTGACACCGCAAAGGTAGAAATCAAGAAGGAGCATCAAAGTGTTGATGGTTAGTAAAAACACTAGTTTCGAGAAGGGCAAGGGCAAGTAGGGAAACTTCATGGATGGCAAGTCAGTTGCTGCTCCAGTGAAGCAACCCAAAGTTGAACATAAACCCGAGAATAAGTGCTTCCATTATGAGGAGAACGGTCACTGAAGCGGAACAACCCTGGATACATGGTAGATAAGAAGGCTGGCAATGTCGACAGAAGTATATTTGATGTACATGTTATTGATGTGTACCTTGCTAGTACTCCTAGTAGCACCTGGGTATTGGATACCGGTTCGGTTGCTAAATGTTAGTAACTCAAAATAAAAGCTACGGAATAAATGGAAAAATAGCTAAGTGTGAGGTGACGATGTGTGTTGGAAATGTTTCCAAGGTTGATGTGATCAACATCGCACGCTCTCACTACCTTCGGGATTAGTGATGAACCAAAATAAATGTTATTTGGTGTTTTGCGTTGAAGCATGAAACGTGATTAGATCATGTTTATTGCAACACGATTATTCATTTAAGTTAGAGAATAACGGTTATTCTGTTTACATGAATAATACCTTCAATGGTCATGCACCCAGTGAGAATGGTTTGTCGAATCTTGAGTGTAGTAATACACATGTTCGTAACATAGATGTCAAAAGATACAAAGTTAATAATGATAGTACCACATGCTTGTGGCACTGCCGCTAAATGTCATATTGGTATAAAGCGCATGAAGAAACTCCATGCTGATGGATCTTTGGACTCATTCGGTTTCGAATCGGTTGAGACATGCGGACCATACCTTTTGGGTAAGATGACTAAACCCCGTTTTCCGGCTTGATGAAACGGGCAAGTGACTTATTGGAAACAATGCATGTTGATGTATACGGTCCAATGAGTGTTTATAGCTTGCAGTGGATATCGTTATTTTCTTACCTTCACTGATGATTTGAGTAGATATAGTGTATATTTACTTAATGAAAGACAAATCTGAACTGTTTGAAAGGTTCAAAGCAAAGTTCAGAGTGAAGTTTAAGATCATCGTGACAAGAAGATAAAAATTTCTGCGATATGATCGTGGAGGTGAATATCTGGGTTACGAGTTTGGCATACAAATTTAGACAATGTGAAAGTTGGTACACAACTCACGCCACCTGGAACACCATAGTGTGATGGTGTTTCCGAACGTCGTAGTCGTGCCTTATTTGATATAGCACATACTATGATGTCTCTTATCGTTTTGCCACTATCGTTTTAGGGTTATGCATTTGAGACAACCGCATTCACTTTAAAATAGGGCACCATCTAAATCCGTTGAGATGACACCATGTGAATTATGGTTTGATAGAAACCTAAAGCTGTCATTTCTTGATGTTTGGGGCTGCGAAGCTTGTGTGGAAAATGTTTTCACCTAATGAGCTCAAACCCAAAGCGGACAAATGCACCTTCATAGAATACGCCAAGAACCATTGGGTATACCTTCTATCTCAGATCCGAGTGCAAAGTGTTTGTTGCTGAAATGGGTCCTTTCCCGAGAAAAGGTTTCTCTCGAAAGAATTGAGTGAGAGGAAGATAGAACTTGATGAGGTTATTGAACCTTGTTTCAACCAGAGAGTAGCTCAGCGCAGAAGGTTGTTTCTGTGAAACCTGTGGTGGTTGAAGAAGGAAGTTAATGATGTTGATCATGAAGCTTCGGATCAAGTTACTATCAAACCTCGTAGGTCGACAAGGACGTGTACTGCTCCTGAGTGGTACAACAACCCTGTCGTAGAAGTCATGTTGTTGGACAACGATGAACCTACGAGCTATGGATAAGCGATGATGGGCCCGGATTCCGACAAATGGTTGGAGGCCATGAAATCCGAGAAAGGATCCATGTATGAAAACCAAGTATAGACTTTGGTAGACTTGCTCGTTGGACGACAAGTCGTTGAGTACAAATGGATCTAAAATGAAGACAAACGCTGATGGTGAATGTCACCATTTATAAAAGCTCGACTTGTTGCAAAGAAGTTTATGACAAGTTCAAAGAGTTGACTACGATGAGACTTTCTCACTCGTAGTGATGCTAAAAGTCTGTTGGAATTATGTTAGCAGTTGCTGCAGTTTTCAATTATGAAATCTGGAAGATGGATGTCAAAACATCATTTCCTTCACAGTTTACTTGAGGAAAGGTTGTATGTGAATCAACCAGAATGTTTTGTCAGTCCTAAGGATGCTAAAAAGTGTGCAAGCTTCAGTGATCCTCCTATGGACTGAAGCAAGCATCTCGGTGTTGGAATATACACTTTGATGAGGTGATCAAAGTTTCGTAGTTCATACAAAGTTTACGGGAAACTTGTATTTACAATAAAGTGAGTGGGAGCACTATAGAATTTCTGATAAGTATATGTGATGACATATTGTTGATCGGAAATAATGCAGAAATTTCTGGAAAGCATGAACGGTTGTTTGAAAAGAGTTTTTCAAAGGAAGACCTGGATGAAGCTACTTAATTGTTGAGCATCAAAGATCTATGGAGATAGATCAAGATGCTTGATGAGACTTTCAATGAGTACATACCTTGACAAGATTTTGAAAGAGTTCAAAATGGATCAGTCAGAGAGAAGTGTTCTCGCCTGAGTTGTAAGGTGTGAAGTTGAGTGAGACTCAAAGCTCGACAACGGCAGAAGAAAGAGAGAGGACGAATGTTGTCCCCTATGCTTTAGCCATAGGCTCTGTATAGTATGCCATGCTGTGTACCGCACCTGTGTGTGCCTTGCCATGAGTCAGTCAAGGGGTACAACAGTGATCCAGGAGTGAATCACTGGACAGCGGTCAAGATTATCCTTAGTAACTGAAAGACTAAGGAAATGTTTCTCAGTTATGGAGGTGGTAAAAGAGTTCGTCGTAAAGGGTTACGTCGATGCAAGCTTTAACACCAATCCAGATGACTCGTATAGTAATCTGGATACGTATAGTGGAGCAGCCATTTGGAGTAGTACCAAGTGGAGTGTGGTAGCAGTGTTTACAGTTTGACATAGAGATTTGCAAAGAACACACAGATCTGAATGTCGTAGACCCATTGACTATAAAGACCTCTCTCACATGCAAAGCATGATCGAGCCCCAGAACTCACTAGGTGTTAGATTCATAACAATGCGAATCACATGGTGATGTGAACTAGATTATTGACACTAGTGCAAGTGGGAGACTATTGAAAATATGCCCCAGAGGCAATAATAAATTGGTTATTATTATATTACCTTGTTCATGATAATCGTTTATTATCCATGCTAGAATTGTATTGTTGGAAACACCGATACATGTGTGGATATATAGACAACCCAGTGTCCCTAGTATGCCTCTAGTGAACTAGCTTGTTTATCGAAGATGGTTATGGTTTCCTGACCATGGACATAAGATGTCATTTGATAACGGGATCACATCATTAGGAGAATGATGTGATGGACAAGACCCAAACTACAAACGTAGCATATGATCGTGTTAGTTTATTGCTACTGTTTTCTGCATGTCAATGTATATGTTCCTATGACCATGAGATCATGTAATTCACTGACACCGGAGGAATACCTTGTGTGTATCAAACGTCACAACGTAACTGGGTGACTATAAAGGTGCTCTACAGGTATATCCGAGGGTGACAGTTGAGTTGACATGGATCAAGACTGGGATTTGTTACTCCGTTTGACGGAGAGGTATCTCAGGGCCCACTCGGTAATACAACATCACAACAAGCCTTGCAAGCAATGTGACTAAGTGTTAGCCACGGGATCTTGTATTACGGAACAAGTAAAGAGACTTGCCGGTAATGAGGTTGAACTAGGTATGAGGATACCGACGATCGAATCTCGGGCAAGTAACATACCGAAGAACAAAGGGAACATTATACGGGATTACCTAAATCCTTGACATAGAGGTTCGACCGATAAAGATCTTCGTAGAATATGTAGGAACCAATGTGGACGTCCAGGTCCCGCCATTGGTTATTGACCGTAGAGGTGTCTTGGTCATGTCTACATAGTTCTCGAACCCGCAGGGTCTGCACACTTAAGGTTTGGTGACGTTTCGGTAGTATAGAGTTGTGTATGGTGGTAACCGAAATTTGTTCGGAGTCCCGGATGAGATCCAAGACGTCACGAGGAGCTCCGGAATGGTCCGGAGGTAAAGATTCATATATAGGAAGTCCCCATTTGGTCGCCGGAAAAGTTTCGGGCTCATCGGTAGTGTACCGGGAGTGCCGGTAGAGTACCGGAAGACCTCTGGGAGGGGTATTTCGACCCCAAGTGGTCCATGGGCTGTGGGAGAATAATAACCAGCCCTTAGTGGGCTGGGGAAACAGCCACAAAGTCCCATGGCGCAGGAGGAGAAAGTCCTAAAGGAAAAAGTGGAAAATCAGCCAATAGGGAGCAATCCTAGTCCAACTAGGATTGGAGAAGGAGAGTCCTTCTCTCCCTCCCTCTTTTGGCCGAAATTGGCTTGGCCCTTGTGCCAAGACAGCCCTCCTCTCCTCTCCTCCTTTATATACTAGTGGATTGGGGCTGTTTTGTACAGATTTGACGGCCACGTGCTACCCGTTCCATCGGTGGATAGTTTCTCCTCTAGATCGGTTTTCTGCAGCGCTTAGGCGAAGCCCTGCCGGAATTCCTCCACCACCATCACCGGAGCGCCGTCACGCTGCCGGTGAACTCTCTCTCCTCTCCACCTCCTCTTGCTGGATCAAGACGGTGGAGATCGTCATCAAGCTGCACGTGTGCTGAACGCGGAGATGTCGTCCGTTCGGTACTAGATCGGAAGGATCGTGATCAAGGCCACGACACGTTCGTGATGTGATCACGAGACGGTTCGTGATGTGATCGTGAGACGGTTCGTGATGTGATCGCGAGACGGATCGTGATGAGATCACGAGACGGATCGTGATGTGTTCGCGGGACGGATCGTGATGAGATCGCGGGACGGATCGTGACGAGATCGTGAGACGGATCGTGATCAGATCGCGGGACCCTCAGCAATTTGGATCGTGAAGATGTTTGACTACACCAACCGCGTTTCTTAACGCTTCCCGCTGAGTGATCTACAAGGGTATGTAGATCCACTCCCCCTCTCGTAGATGCTCATCACCATGGATAGGTTTGCGTGTGCGTAGGAATTTTTTTGTTTCCCATGCAACGTTCCCCAACATATATGTGTCATGTGTGTATATGTTTATGTATATATATGTTCATGTATATGTTTTTTTTCATGTATATGTATATATGTTCATGTATATGTGTGTATATGTTCATGTAAAAAGTCTTCGTTGCTTTTCATATGTACGAAAATGTAGAGTGAAAACGAAAGAGCATCGTTGTTGATCTACCCCCTCCCCGATAACTTCGACATGAGGAGGGACGTCGGACATGCATGAGGATACGGTATTTCCGTTTTCGATCCGATTCCGTTCCGTTACCGTACCGTTTCCGAATCCGTTCCATTACCGTTCCGAATCCGTTTCGTTACCATTACCGTACATGCATGAGGGGGGATTCTTATATTTATTTTCCTCAAGACTAGATCAAGGTGGCTAAGGATATAACCCCCCTCCCCTCCCCGACATCCGGATTACTTTTCTCAGAAATGGATGTATGTGGAACTAAAATACGTCTAGATGCTTCCATTTCTGCACAAGAGGTTTATTGTCGTGCCAAAAACTGGTGTCAACACATGCCCCCATGGTTTTCGGCAAAACTTGTATGTTTGGCACACTAATATATCCATGCTATATCATGTTTGTATTTTAATTGTCATGTTGTAATTAATAATTTGCAGAAACTATGGACGATCGTCAAAGAAACTTAGAAGAAGAAGAGATGTTGGGGGAAATCATCCGCGAAGGACCGTTGTTGGTGGGCGACATCGTCCGGGCAGGAGGTAATGTCTTCGAGTTTCTGAACGACACCGATGGTCTGGAAGAAGAGGGTGAAGCAGGCTCCGGTGATCGAATAGAGCTGGAAGGACATGCTTATGATGGCTCCTGTGAGCGAACGGAGGAAGGAGACCGTGATGGCGGCTCCGGTGAGCGAACGGAGGAAGGAGTTGTTGGAAAGTCCGGCTAGGTATATATAATAATTAAGCCTGTGTTGACTAGCTAATTGATGCATTAATTGGTTTGCTATGTGTACACATATTAACTCTCTTCTTTCTTCTTTTCTAGCCCTCCGTATCCGGATCGAGCCACACTTAGGTAACGAGACGAGGCCCGAAGAAAAAGTTGCGCCCGGATGAAAGGTTCACGATCACCAGCATCAGTAGAGATGGCCAACCGATTGAACCCAGCCGGACCAAGGATGCATTTTCTGCTCAGTGCGGGGTTCTTGTTAGGGACATGATCCCGATCACCATCCACCAATGGAATAAGCCGAAGGCCGGAGACCCTGAAGTGTCTTTTGTCACCGATAGACAGAAAGATGATCTTTGGACCGCGCTGAAGGCAAATTTCACCCTACCGGAAGAGGAGCATTCAAAAAAGCCAGTTATAGAGCAAAAGGTCAAGACTCATGCTCTTAAGAAGATGGCAGAGCTATTCAGGAGGTGGAAGAATGAGTTAAAAACAAAGTTTGTCGACAAAAATAAGACTCCAGTATTCCAGGGCCGATTTGAGAAGATAAGAGAACAGTGGCCCGCATTTGTGGCCCACAAGACATCGGAGAAGAGTAAGAAGATGTCAGCGATAAACAAACTAAATGCTGCAAGGAAGAAGCATCACCATCGCACGGGGTCAGGTGGCTACCACAAAGCCCGACCGTTGTGGGACAAGGCTGAAAAGGACCTTCTTGACAAAGGGATCGTACCAGCGACATTGAACTGGCCAGAGCGTGGAAGGAATTGGTTCTTCGGGGTTGGGGGAAACTTGGACCCTGAAACAGGGAAGTGCTGTTGGACGAACGAACAGCTTCAGGAGATAATTGCCAAAACGGAGAAAGGGACGTTCGTTCCCGACAGAGAGAACGACGAGCTCACAATGGCCCTTGGGAATCCTGAGCACCCAGGACGAACACGAGGCACGACAGGCTCCATTCTGTGGAAGCATGGGTTTCCTGACGCAGGCGATTACAAAAGCAGGGAGAGGAAGAGGAAACAGGAGCAAAGCGAAATACAGAACCTGCATGCAAGAGTACAAGCGCTAGAGGAGAGGCATCGAGCTGACAAAGCTACCCTAGAAGCTACCCCGCCATCTCAGCGGAGAAGCAGCGTGGCTTCGACTGAGCTCATTGCGCAGCCTGATTTGACGGCTCCCAGGTACCCCGTGGATGAAATCACGGAGTCTCAAGATTGCCACCTTAAGAAGCAATTGATGATGAACCTCAAACCCACGATGGCTATCGTCCATGTTGCACCTCCTCGACCCAACGGAACTTTTCACTATCGTCCGATTCCAGAAGGCTATGCTGTTGTGATGGTCGAAGAAATATTTGAGGGATATGAGGAGCTCGAACTTGACTACCCTATCGGCAAAGGGGAAACTCTCCTAGAGAATGCTCTGAGGACTTCATGTCTATGGCCGAAAGAATTCATCAAACTTCCGAACTGGACTGTGCCTCCGCCTCCTCCTCCTCCGGCGAGTAAGGGCCCGCCTCCTCCTCCGGCGAGTAAGGGCCCGCCTCCTCCTCCGCCTCCTCCTCCGGCGAGTGATCAGGGCACGCCTCCTTCTCCGACTCCTCCTCCGGCGAGTGATCGGTGCACGCCTCTTCCTCCGCCTCCTTCTCCGCCTGCGTCGGCGCGTCCGAGCAACCTGTCTCCTCCTCCGCCTCCTTCTCCGCCTGCGTCGGCACATCCAAGCAGCCCGTCTCCTCCTCCGCCTCGTCAGCAAGAGCAGAAGAGAGCCGCCGCCACCGCTCCGGCTGCTCCGGCGCCTCTTAAGCAACAAAGGAAAATAGCTGCCGTCGCTTCGGCGTCTAGCACTACAACCAGTGGCGGGAGGCGATACCAATACGGTCCATCATCTCTCAAGCCTCTTGAGACATTACCATACGAGAGGAGCGATGAGGAAAACGCGAAGATCTCTAAAGGCGAAGTGGATGCCTTTTTAAAAAAGAAAAATCCACCTCCGGAGGAGAAGATAGATGAGGTGAAATTGAAGCGCACTTTGGATGCCCTGAAGCGACCAGCAGCGGCTCCGCTGGATGACAACCATGTCCGCGCTCTTAAAAAGAAAATGCAAGAAGCGTGCCGGTCCCGAACCACTGCAACTGACAAAAGGAGAGAACAAAAAATTGCAATAGGGAAAAAATTCCCCAGCTCGGCGAACAGGCGAAACAATCGTGCCCCCCGCTGCAGGTGTCTAGCGATATCGTTGTCACAAATCTGCTGGCCGGGATGGTGCCCGGTACCAATGCTGCTGATTACCTGCCCGACGATACACATTTTGATCCACTGGAGGTGGACAAACACAAATTCCGGCACGGGTATCCTCTCGTCAGACCTGATCAACAGCTACCAACGATGATGCGAAAATTCCATCAGTGGTACATGGACACCTGCAAGAACTCTGGGTTTGATAGTGTGATGATTATGGTTAAAGGCAAGGACGACCTTGTTGGAATTGACGTGTTGTGTGTTCCATTTGAGGAGTTATTCCAGCTTTACAATCAAAAGTTCATCGATAAAGTAATCGTCACTTGCTGCTGTCTGTAAGTACTACTTTTTTAATTAAGTCTCTATATATAGCTCAACTCTTTCATTGCATGTACATATAATTCACTATATCATGCAGACTGAAGATCGTCGAATGCAAGCAAAGAGAAATCTATAATATTGGGTTCATTAACCTAAATCTCTTTGATCAATGGGAGATGAAAAAGAATCTCAAACAAGCCGAGGCCAACTTACTACAATCGTTGCTTCAACATCAAAACAAACAAAAAATAATCTTTCCTTACAACTTCGAGTGAGTGTTATACTGTGCATATTCGGTTTTCCTTTATTTACTCGAGGTTATAGTAATGTAATTGATGAGTTATGCATGCGTGCGCAGCTTCCACTTTATTCTCCTAGAGATTATGCTTGAGGAGGGACTAGTAACCGTCTTAGACTCAAGACGAAAAGATCCCAAGACGTATGCGATCATCACTGAAATGCTTAAGAAGTAAGTTCAATCGATCATTATCGCACCATTTCAACAACTTTGTTCATTTCCTGATGTTAGGTAATAATTATTTTCTATGTCTGGCAGGGTTTGGATACCGTTCACCGCAAAATCTCCGGGACTGCCGAAGGAGCTGAAATTTACACGCCCGAAAGTAAGTACTACTAGCTAGTTCCGCGCATCTCCTATTATATTGATTCTAGCTAGTTTCATCAATACCATTTATATAATGCTTGATTATTAGTTTGATTGACCTCTATTTCTCGTAAAGTGGTTGTGGCAGCAACCAGGGACTAATATTTATGGATACTACATATGCGAGTTCATCTACAACGCGACGATCTCTAAGCAGGGCGGCTACTCTAAAAAAGATTTTGATGTACGTAAGCAATAATATTCACAATTTTATTTTATTACCATCATTTGTGTTGAGTTTTATTCATATATATGTATTGACCCCCTTCTTCGAATTAGCTTTGGGAGCTACAGGAACAACTCCTACCACAAGATCGCATAATAGCCATTCAAGAGGAATTGGCGAGATTCTTTCTTGAACACGTCATCAGGAAAGAGGGAGAATACCATATGGAACTTGATTTCAGATGTTAGGGTATTGTAAGAGATCTTATATTGTATATATGTAGCCAATAGCGTCGGATAGATATACGAAAACTTGTTGTTCGAACAATCTCACTTCTCTCTGTATATGTTCATGACGATCTTCTGTACTTAATGGTTTAATTCCTTCATTTGCTTACTAGCTAGCATGTCGAGTCCTCTCTATAGCGTCGACCAAGCACGGAGATAAGAGAGGACACCTCTCTCTATTAGCTAGCTAACACAATATATTAAACCCCAAAATTAATCCTACAAAACCCCCATCCCCCCCTCTCAAAAAAAACCCCAGCCCCGAAACTGCTGATGCGTGGATGCGTTTTGGTCCCGGTTGGTGCTACCAACCGGGACAAAAGGCCCTCCTGCCCGGGCAAGCCGCAGAGGCCACGTGGAGGCCCATTTGTCCCGGTCCGTGGGCAAACCGGGACTAAAGGTTTTGGGCATTAGTAATGACCCTTTAGTCCCGGTTCCGGAACCGGGACAAATGGCCCTCTGGAACCGGGACTAATGGGCCTTTTTCTACTAGTGGTAGTGTACCGGGTGTGCCGGTAGTGTACCGGGAGGTCACCGGGAGGGGTATTTCGACCCAAGAGGCTACATGGGCTGTAAGAGGATGGAAACCAGCCCTTAGTGGGCTGGTGGAACATCCACAAGAGGCCCATGCAGCTGGAGGAAAAAGGCCTAAGAGGAAAAGTGGAAAAATGGCAAAATAGTGTGAATCCTAGTCCTACTAGGATTGGAGGTGGACTCCACCTCTCCCTCTCTCCTTCGGCCAAAGCTAGGAGGCCTTGGCCCTTGTGCCAAGGCCTCTCCTCCTCTCCTCTTATATATATTGGAGGTTTTAGGGTTTTTGCACTAGAATTTCAGCCACATGCTACCCGTTCCTCCAGTGCATAGTTTCTCCTCTAGATCGTATTTCTGCAGTGCTTAGGCGAAGCCCTGCCGGAATAGCTCCACCACCATCGCCGGAGTGCCGTCACGCTGCCGTAGAACCCTTCTACCTCTCCTCTCTCTCTTGCTGGATCAAGAAGGTGGAGATCGTCATCAAGCCGTACGTGTGCTGAACGCGGAGGTGCCGTTCGTTCGGTGCTTGATCGGGATGTATCGTGAGGACGGTTCGTGATTGGATCATGGGACGCTCGGCGATTTGGATCGCGAAGATGTTCGACTACACCAACCGCGTTTCTTAACGCTTCCCGCTTAGCGATCTATAAGGATACGTAGATCCACTCTTCCTCTCATAGATGCTCATCACCATGGATAGATCTGCGTGTGCATAGGAATTTTTTGTTTCCCATGCGATGTTCCCCAACACAATGCATAAAACCATTCTGCTTGTTTGCCTCAGCCTCTTCGAGAAAATTATGCAGGCCCTTAATATACTTGGAGGTGCGTCGGTCACCGTACATCCATTGCCGGTTCATCTGCGTGCATTATATAAATATAAGTGTATAAAAAACCATTACAGAACATTATGAATAGAGAAGTTACTAAATTAATAGAAATTCATCATCACATTGAAGCCAAATTACAGTAGTGACCAAAATAAATACATAAAGTTCATACATAGTTCTCATTGAACAACATATAGCTCTCTAGAACATCTAATTAAAACATACATTGAAACTATGTAAACAATTTAAATGCAACAACAAATGCGATCATAACCGCAACTAAGGTACCAATTGATCCAACAGCATAATGATACCAAGCCTCGGTATGAATGGCATATTTTCTAATCTTTCTAATCTTCAAGCGCATTGCATCCATCTTGATCTTGTGATCGTCGACGACATCGACAACATGCAACTCCAATTTCATCTTCTCCTCTTCAACTCTTTTTAATTTTCTTTCAAGTAATTGTTTACTTTTTCAACGAGATTTAACTTCTCGACAAGAATTTCTATGTCGGTTGGAATTTTCGGTTCACATAGCTCCTAGATAAAAACATCTATGTCACGTTGGTCAGCATAATTTCATAAACACTAAATGAAACAAATAGTTATAAAAGATAATATACCACATCCGAATCATAGACGGGACGAGGGACGACGGGGGCGGATACCAAAACCATGGCACTATATATAATAACAAACAATAATAAAAGTAAGAAAATTGTACAAGCACTCTAAATCATACAAGTAAGAATTTTTTCTTTTACAAAGAAGATAAGAACAATAGGCTCACCACGGTGGTGCCGGCGACGAGATCGGCACGGGCGATCGACGGAGGCGAGGACGGGGATGAGACAGGACGGACCGCCAAACCTAGACAAATCTTGAGGAAATGGAGCTTGGAGGTCAAGCTTGGAGAGGAGAAAGCTTAAGTGTGGCTCGGGCATTTCATCGAACACCTCATATGCATAGGAGGTGAGAGCTAGAGCAACACACACCCTGCACACGCCGACGTCCAAAAAACAAAGTGAGTGGGCAGGGGCGGGGCGGGGCGGGGGTATATATAGGCTTATATCTTTAGTCCCTGTTGGTGGCTAGAACCTGGACAGAAGACAGACTTTTGGTCCTGGTTCTAGCTACCAACCGGGACTAAAGGTGTTGGGCGAGGAGCGAGGCCCATTGGTCCCAGTTCGTGGCTGGAACCGAGACCAAAAGTGTCAGAAGAACCAGGACCAATGGCCTCTGAGGCCCTGCCGGCGCCCTGGCCTCACGAACCGGGACTGATGGCCCCTTTGGTCCCGGTTCGTAAGTGAACTAGGATTATTACCCTTATCATTGCCTCAACCAAAGTTGTGTTTTGTACTAGTGTACAAAGATTAACATCTAGGAGGATTATTGGATCCCCAACAGTCCTACATGGAAGGTTCTCATCCCAAAGAGATCAAATCATTCTCAAAACAATTGATGAACTCATAAATCCTATAATGGGACGGTGGGATGAGTATCTAATCAGGGATGTCTTTAGGCCCATTGATGCTGAGAGAATACTTAGGATCCCACTTAATGGTAATTTATTGGAAGACTTCATTGCATGGAATAAGACAAATTCATTTGTCTTCACTGTTCGGTCAGCGTACCACAACGAATGGGAGCATCAGTTTGGTGCTAGTATGAGAAGAGAGGATGGACAAGGACCGTTCAAGGTAAATCCTGTATGGGAGATTCTATGGAAACTCGACATCCCTAGTAAGGTTAAAATTTTCGTCTGGAAGGCCTTACATGGGACTGTCCCTGGATTCGCAATGCTGGCTGCTAGACATATTCCAGTTTCTCCACAATCTCCAGTGTGTAAATCAGGATCAGAAAAATATAAAACACTTATTATTCACGTGTAATCGAGCCCGCCAGGTTTGGAAATCGTTGGGAATTAATGATATCATTGACAAAGCTTTAGTTGTTGATCAGTCAGGGTCTATTGTTTTGGAGGAGATACTTCGACACGGCCCCAAAAAATGGCATGTGCTTGGTCAGATAGGCTTGAAGGAAGTCGTTGCTGTAGGTGCCTGGTACATCTGGTGGCAAAGGCGTGAACTGGTAAAGGGGCAAAAGGTTGCATCTCCGGTGAGGACAACTTTTGCTATAAATGCCTTCTCAGCGAACCATGCCTCTAGTGTACCGATCAAAACCATTAAATGTCATGGACAATACCGCCTCAGGATACTTATAAATTGAATATAGATGCAGCTTTCTTTGAAGATGGGACCGGAGCAGCTGGAGCGGTCATCCACAATGATCGTGGGGAGGCAGTAGCGGGATGTGTAGAGAAAATATATAATCTTCCGAGTCTAGCCACAGCGGAGGCACGGGCACTTGAATAGGGCCTTGCTCTCATTGAAAATCTTGGATGCGCCCCGGTCATTGTTGAATCAGACTCAATGGAACTTGTCCAATTCTGTAACGGTGAGACAGAGGTTCTGACCCCATATGCAGCAAACATGGCTGAATGTTTTGTGATCGCTCAGAGAAAAGGGATGCAAATAAGGTGGCCCATAGTCTAGCTAGGCATGCTTATGACTCAATTTCTACTGTTTTCTGGAATGGTGATCCACCCCTTGTTTATTATGCCACTTGTAATTGACAATGTAACCATCAACTTTTTGCAATAAAGAGGCACGAGGCATTCCTTTCAAAAAATAAAAAATAGTGGCACATAAAGAATCCGGTTTATCAATAAGACACCAAGCTTGTTTAGCTAACAAGGCAAGGTTGAAACAGTGAATCTAGAAAACCCATACCTCCTTGATTTTTTTGTGACACATCTTCCATTATGCCATTCAATGCATCCTCTTCTGATTGTCCTCGTCACCCCATAAAAATAATGCAACATCGCGTAAATGATTCCTTTGCTATTTTTTAGGAATTTTAAAGACGGACATGGCATAGGTTAGGATAGCTTGAATAACAGATATGAGCAAAACTTCATTTCCTTCCGTGGATAATAGTTTTTGCTTTCAACCACTAATTCTCATAATAATTCGACCAGTCAAGAATTGAAAACAATCACTTTTATCCATACCCACGTTGGTAGGCAAACCCAAATATTTGTCACTCGGGGCTTTAGCAATAATATTCAGAATTGTACAAATATGTGCCTTGTCTTCCACCTTTGTGTTTGGACTAAAAACTATACTAGATTTTTCAACACTCAACATATGCCCCGAGACGGCACAATAAGAATCCAAAACTTATTTCAATGCCTCCACATTCATAACATTTGCACGCATAAGTATCAAAGAGTCATCAGCAAAGAGAAGATTTGAAATCGATGAGGCATCTTTGCAAACCTTTATGTTTTCATTCTCCTCTGCATTAGCTAATAGGACAATCAGGCCCTCCGTGCATAACAAAAATAAATAGGGAGAGAGGGGATCTCCCTGCCTCAGTCCTCTAGTAGGTTTGAATCTATCAGATTCTTTAGCATTAAAACGAACCCGGTACTCGAGAGAGGAAACATATTGCATAATTAAACTCATCTAATTCTCTCAAAATCCAATTTTTAACATAATTTCCTTAAAAAATGACCATTCCACTCAATCGTAAGCCTTGTGCATGTCCAATTTGATAGCACATAGACCCTATACACCAGCCTCTTTTTTCTTTTTTTCTTTATTGTATGAGGCACAAAGGCGTCACCGTTTTTTTTGTTTTTTCATATGATTGGTTTCTTTCTTTTCCTTTTTTGGTCTTCCTTCTCTTTTACGACAATTTATTTCCCTTTTTTTCTTCTGTTCTACTTTTTCTTCCTTTTTCCCGAATGTACGCACATTTTTAGAAATTCACAATTCCTTTTGAAAATTGTGAACATTTGTGCGAACATATGTTGGAAATTGGAAGAATTTGTTTTGTAATTTGCTAACATTTTGTTTGTTTTAATGAACATTTCTTGAATCAGAGAACATTTTTTTGCAATTAATGATTGTTTTTGAATTTGCGAACATTTTCTCAGTTTCATATCAAATTTTGTAATATAAGAACGTGTTTCAAAATCATGAACATATTTTGATTTCCCGATTCATTTTTTTTCTTTCTAAATCATGAATAATTTTTTTCTGTGAAATCACGAGCATTTTCTGAACCCACGAACAGTTTTTTGTGTTTCTTATTTCTTTTTCTCGGAATGAGTGATTGTTTTAAAATTTTGAAAGTAGAATAATAATAATAAAAAAACCGGGCGCGCAGAACATGGGCGGCGTTATTGGGCTGTTTGGTCGGCCTCGTTCAGCGGTGCCGTGTATGTGTATGGAGTGTAAAATATAATATCTGGAACAAACCTAAAAGTGAGTCCTAGGATTCCCTCCTGCTCCTCCCTCTCCCCTGTGGCGGCGCGGCGCACATTGAGTTTGGCCAACTCCCCCTGCTGCCGGCCTCCCATCTCGCCCCAGCAAGAAGATCGATAGAGGTAACCATCGCCGCCGTAAGCCTCGCCATCTGCTCTTTCTCCCGATCTGCTCACGTATTACTGTATTAGCATCTCAGTTGTCTTTGAATCTGTTCCACGCCAATGCGGGGCAGCAGGGAGTGTAATGTACTACTAGATGATAGCATCTTCCTAGGTTGCATCACAGCTAGGACGGTAGGCACAGCAAGTGTACATACATACTAGTGAAATTTTTATATGTTTTGTCCTCTGATGCAAAAAAACAAACATGAAATCCAGGATTTAACAATACATCATTGAGAGGTTAAAAATCAAGACTGGATGCATCATCTGCTTTAATCTCTTCTTGATCTACTTCAACCCTACATGCATGTATTTGTTCCCGATCCATTTTGTTATTTTCTGTCTTCCATTAATGGTAGTAATGTTTTTGATTACTGGACATGTCTCCAGTAGCACTGGATAGGTAATTTAGGAATGGTGCCTGACCTAGATGAGCAGTTTGTAGTTGGTGTATTCTATTAAAGTAGATGATTGTGTGATTCTTGGACTTACAAATAATCTTTTCTTCTTTTGCTCAGTTTGGACAATGAGGAAGGATTGACACATTTTGCTGCCTGCTGCTTGGAGGAGACAAACAAGGGGACAGGTGTGTGTGTGTGTGTGTGTTCATCCTGTTGTTTTTCCCCTTTTCTTTTCTTTTCTTTTAGTAGATCTGCATCATGCTTTCGTTAGTAATTGTTATCAATCTGAATCATGATTTGTTCTGTGGGCTCTCACTGACTTTGATGAGACAATGCAGTGATCCGACTAGTTTCAACAAGCAGTGGAGCAGGGGCAAGCAATGAACCAGGGACAAGCAGTGGAGCAGGGGCAAGCAATGTACCAGGGGCAAGCAATGGAGCAGGGGCAAGCAATGGACGTGGATCATGTAAGCACCCATAACACTTCTCTCTTCATACTTCTGTTTTGAAATGATCAGTATGTGTTGCTCAATTTACATTTCTCAGTGTCTACATGCACTTTTAATACTTCTTTGTTTTATGTCCAGTTAATTCTTTCATATCCTAGTCACGTTGAACTTGCATCTATATGCGTGGTCTAGATTCTTGTAACTTGCCAAGCAACTAGTAACTTTAGTCTTATTTTTATTTCCATTTCCTCTAGTGAATCATTGGATCATTTCTTTATTTATTAATATCTAAACATAATTGTAACAATATAGCATTTTGGTGCAAGTGTAGGATGATCTGTCAGCCATCGTGACGGGCTCTAAAGCAGCCCATGCAAACTCTGGCATGTACAATAACTGGGGTACTTCCATTGACTTGTATAAATTCTCCAATAGCCAAGAAGTTGGATGGAAACGTGGGCACATCTTCCATGGAAGCAATAGAGAAGATATTTCCTTTGAGGGAGGAATCATAGAAGATATCAAGCCTCGAGATGACATCAATACAAGGGAAGCTATGTTCTTAGTCCAAGAACCGAATCTGTTGGGTAGTGTAGAGGATATGCTGATCAGAAGTTCAACGCTGAACCATATTGGAATTCTAAAACCGTACATTGCAGGCTTTAATACCCAAATCTCTAAAGCTGTCACTGGGTTTAGTGTGACCACTTCTTCTCTTGCTGATTGGATAGAGAACAAACAACTATCAGACAATTCGTCAGGTATCCCAGTTGAAGTGCAGCAGTTGATCAGGTATGTTTTTTTCAGCCCAAACATAGCCAAACTAACTCTATTTTCCCTGCCAAACCGAACTAAACTTAGACCACACCCATGGGTTAAACTCATTTGCTGGAGTGGGTTGAGAATCATTTATACTGTAAGCAACACCTGGACAAACATTCATACTGAACATCGTATAAGCAGCAACCATATATAGTATATATCTGAATTCATTTGCTGGAGTGGGTTCAGAATCATTTATACTGTGAGCAACACCTGAACAAGCACTCCTACTGAACATCGTATAAGCAGCAACCGTATATAGTATATATCGGAACCAGCCAGGCTTGCATGTATTCGAGAGCACGTACACATAGGTTCATAACCTACCAAATTCTACAGATCATGCAGCAATAAATCGCCTTCCTACTGTGTACCGTTCCTTACATGAACAAGGTTCCCGGGCTCCTCAAATGCATCCATCGTCTCCGTAAAATCCTCCAACAAGCTGAAAAAAACAAAGCCAGCAGTTGATGACACTGCATTGTAATAACTATACTCATAGTATTTGCTTTTTTTACTGGTCTATTTAAGCACCGGGAGCTCACCTCAGTTATAACCACATGCATCTCTTCTATGCTTTTAAGAAAAATCTTTTCCTGGTGCTGTTCTGCCAACATGCAACACCACCTTTTTGGGTTGAGCATTAAGTAGCTTGTTAGTGTGCAACAAACTCAACCTCAGTACAGAGTAGTAGCAATTGTGTGGTGAATACACCACACTATTGTGTTGTTTGATCTGTATAAGGGGATTAGGGGAGTAAGTAGCTATTTTGTTATTGTAATCTTTGGTAACTACACCAAGCTTGTCCCTCGTAATATGCCAAAAAAATTCTTTACTCTTCCAGATTACTGGAATATAGCTAATTGCCACTAGGGATTTTACTAAATGATTGTGCCTTCTCTTTTACCTTCAACATCCATGACCAATGAATGCATGGAACAGTTCTGCCCCACCTAGCCTGCTGCTTGTCAGGATGGTATTGTTTTCCGGGATGTTGACCAATTCTAAGCATGGAAAAATGAATATGGCACATATCCTGATACAAATATGCATGGGTAGATAGCACGTATCATGTCACGTTGTCCAGAACGTCCACTCTCAGGGCTGGCAATGTAAACAAAATTGTAAAGCCACTACCTTGTTAAGCAGTCGTAGAGGAACAAAACATGTACATATAGAGCAGTATTCTATCAATTGCAGATTAATTGCTAGCCAAGTATTGAGCATCTGAAATATGTTCTAGTTTCAACATTCATAATGAAAAAGGAGATTTTATTGCGATAGGCAAAATAGCTTACCTGCAAACAAGAAACACGACGCTCTCGAATATCCTTTTTTTTTGATACTTTAACAAATTTTTGCTCTACTGATGTGGCCCATTTATCTCCCCACTAGTTGAAAGCAGTCTGCTAGAGTTTGACAGAGAAGGAACACTCCCAAGTTTCCTATTATGAAAGAATATATGATCCAATGTCACATTTTGTGCTATTCACATGTTCAGGCAAGACCTGTCAAACGTTCAGAATTACCGATACAATTTGATAGGAAAAATGTTCTTGATTATGACTTGACGCGTGAGATGAGATCTTCAGGACATGCATGCACACACCATACTTGACCGACATGCAGGTACACAAAAATAAATGCAATAGTACTAGTGCAGCATGTCTAGATCAATGACAATCGATCAGAATATGAGTATAGAATGAAGTGCAAATACTTGCATGACAAGATATGCCCATCATGTCTACTCAAGGAATGAAATGTTTACACAAGGGCTGAAATACTTTCACTTATAAATAAGTTGCAGTACAGTTTCCAGGCACAAAGTTAAACTAGCAAATCTCCTTAAGAGTGCTGCCATTATTCATGTGCGCAAACTTGTGAATCTCTTCAAAGAAACCATCCGCGCTAGATCTCTAAAAAGAGTGGAGAAGGGGCATCACGACACCCTGGTAAATTAGTTCCCTCCCACATGCTGCAACAGCTCCTTCCCTGCTGGCGCCCTCCGTTGCCGCCTCTTCTCCTTGCCAGACCCTCCTTCACTGCCGCCACCTGCTGCACCCTTGTGCTGCAGCAGCTTGCCGGCTCACACTCCTAGAGGCATCAGAGGCGGAGAAGAAACGGTGTTTGAGGGTGCCAAGAGGGAGACATGGACCCACGAGCACAAGTGGTGCCGTCTGTTGCCTTCGAGGCGAGGGTTCTGCCAGCGCCAGGGTGAGGGCTCATCAGGATATGGTACTTTTTATTTGGCTCGGTTGCTTACTCGGCGACTAACCCTTGCTTAGAACCGGCTCTGGACCCATAGTTCTGCTGAATCAAGCAATCCCCCCCCCCCCCCCCCTAAATGACTATGCTGCAGTGTATGACTCTACAACCACTACAACTCTTCACACCTGAAATCAGTATCCACTCAACATCCATCATCTACACAGACCAGACCTCTTCTCCAATCAAATCCTTCTTCCTTTTGATCTGGCCCAGGGTAACACTTCCTCTAGACAAGGAACTGAAAAAATAGCACATTAGGAATTACCTCCAGTAGGTCATTGTCCGATTTAGCACATCGCTGCAACTTCAAGCGCACCTAAGCCTGCCTACAAGGCGGTGCCGCAGTGACCTGCGCCCGCCTACGAGGCGGCATAGCAAGGAGCTGCTCCACTCGCTGAAAGATTACTTGGAGGAGCGGCTGGTGATGGAGTGGTGGCGCTGGGAAGACCAAGGTAGTGGCTAGTGTTTTGAGGGCTGATCTGAGTAGAGAAGAAGATGGCTCTGATAACCAAGTAGAAAATGGGGAAAGTTAACTGTCTCCCCTGGACAGCAGCCCGTTTATTTATTCATACCTTTGCACTTGAGTCCTCATACAGCATACTATTACAGTAGCACCAACATGTACACTACAAAGTCACAGAATTCATGTGTCTTGCTGTTATAGTGAAGTTGCTGTGTCATAAGGTTGCCAATGACAGCCATCTGTCCGTGAATGCACATAGCCTTGCTTTTTGATCTAAGGCCAAATATCTTCCATTTTTTTTAGGGCTCAAATATCTTCCATTCGTGGTTTCTTCTCTTAACGTCGAGCTCCCCCGTTTATATTTTTGCTCATATCGTCTTGTTGGAATTACTTCCTTCATCATTTGCATAAATAAGTTTGCTTCCTTTATATTTTGCACTAATTTCTTCTTACTGAACTGTATTGTTGTTTTTTCTGCTAGTTACTAAGGGCCAAGACTCATATGTGCATTATTCTCTTTTTTGCGGCTGAGAGCTTGGCTTTAGCATCATATTTGTGTGTGTGTGTGTGTGTGATATTTATGTGATGACTGCAGCATCTTTGTGTACCGCACACAAGTTTAGTTATAGCTGTTAGTGTGCTGTATATATGAATCCAAATTGGTAGAGCTTACCAGATGTGTTTGTCATTTATACAGGACTGCCTACATGGCCATTGAGAAGATGTGGATTGCAGGGTCTACATCGGATGAATTGGCCGATCCTGCCAGCTATTGTATGATTGGGGATAGAATAAAAATCAACCCATTGCGCACTCGTATGAGGCTGGTGGGAGAAGCCAGCAATATGCCACTTCGGCGTGCGTTTGGCGACATGATAAGGAGTGTGATTTACAGCAAATGGAATGATAATGAGTTGCTGGATTTTATTGATCTTCTTGGGTATCAAGCAGCAAGGTATATAATTTGAAACCATACTAGAATATGTTTGTTCTTTTGCTGACTTTAATATCTTTGTCTTACAGATTATAATTAATGATGGTCAATTAGAGTTGAAGATGTCTTGGGCCACCCTGTCCTCCTTTCGCCTCATAGGCGACAGCTCATGTACTTCAAATTCAATACGGAGTCACTTGGCAATACTCGACTTGGCCATAATCGACGAAATTGGCTGCAAGCAAATGCTTGCCCTGAAGCTGGCTGGATAGTAGGTGCTTCAACCTTTGACCCGGTATTAAAGAAGATAATTGCCTATCAAGCACGCACACATATCAGGAACAAGAAGGATGCTTGGAGGTATGATGATGATGATTTGGTGCAGCACCATAGAAGCTTCGACCCAGATTTTTTCGGAGCTTTACATTTTTCAAGCGTGGTCACGGGGCATTACGGCCAGCATTTCAATTCCTCTACACAGGTAGAAGTCTTTCTGTGCAAACTGTGGTCTTTTCACTAGGGTGATGACTAATAATGACCTAAAAACTGTGTGACAGGGCAACCAGGGAGAGGAAATCAAATGCCGAGTCGATTATGTGCTCAAGAAGGTGCTGCCCCGTCTGCTCACAAAGCGCTACAACGTGAAGTTCATCAACTTTGATAATTAGAGCGGATGTGTTTGGATCTCTATCCGAGATTTGTTTTGTTGTTGGGTAGTACGTACTACTGGTTACTGAATTGTGTTTGTATCTCCCCCTCCCATATCTCTATCCTAGATTTTTGGTTTAAACTAGATACAGTATGTTTCTTTGTATCTCTCCGCTTGTTGGGTACTCTACTAAATTTGACTTTAACTAAGCAAGTGTTGTGGCTTGGCCGTACTCCCCTGTCCAGAAATACTTGTCCTAAAAATAAATAAAATAAATGTATCTATAATTAAAACTAAAATAAATCTAGATACAGTATTATTTATTATGTACTAGTAAGTGTGTATAGACTAGACGCTCTTGAAAAATGAAAATCATCCTCCTCCCCTCAGGACAAGGATGAGAGCCCGTATAGTCAATTTGGAGCCCACCAGGCAGCCCATTTGGAGCGAAATAGTGTGAACAGCAGGTTATAACCAATTTGTTTAAGCGTCGGAGGTCCTTTTTATCAATACGAAAACGTAGGAGGTCCTTTCCGACGAAAATTCCGTAGCGCCGTGCCATTTGAAGCCGAAAGTGATCAGCCTGTACCCTAGGTACTTACTAGCCTAGTAGGTACATCACGCAGGTAAAGACAGCATGTTAATTTCAAAAAAGAAAGAAAGAAAAAGAGGTAAAGACAGCATGTTAAATTCAAAAAAGAAAGAAAGAAAAAGAGGTAAAGACAGCATGTTACGTGAGTCATAATTGGAGCACATCATCTCACCACACCACGTAAATTAGTGTCCCAAGTCAAACCACGACAAGGTCGTTAGGACTGACCACTAAACCGCTCGCATATTCGGATTGTAAATGCCATCCACGCAGGTCTCTATCAGTCCGCAGGATGATTCGAACATACTTTCTTCCATAAACGTTGAGGACGGACGCAGCGGTCTTACTAGCTCCGTCATTGAAACGGCGCGCCGGCCGAGGACGCCGTCCGTTGCATGCTCGGCTGAACATGCATTCAAATATCTCCGTTAACCCCATGTGGAGCCCCTGTGTGACGGCGGCTGTCACGACGAGCCCCCCAACATATACGAAAAAACAGTCAAATGACAAGAAACCTCGTAGCTGTAGTCAAAAAATATTTGTCAAATAAATTTTATAAAAATGAATGTATTTAAAACTAAAATACGTCTAGATACATCCGTTTCCCCAACAAGTATTTTTGGATGGATGAAGTATATAACATGTTTAACATAGACATTTTTCTGCATCTAAGGAAAATACAGGTAGGTTTGTTCTAGTGACGTGAAAAATTTAAGAAAAAAATATTTAGTGACATGGCAATTTCAGGATTTTTTTCCATCTAGTACAAATTTGCTTACATTTTCCATTCATATTTTCTGTCTGAATTTGCCATGTTACTAGTGCAAAATTTTATTATTTTTTGGCATGTCAAAGTACAAATTTTCTAAATTTGGCCTACATATAGACATCTGAAATCTGTTCATTTGCCATGTCACTCATACAATTTTTTTTCTTTTTTTTGCCATGAATTAGAAAACATCCTATCTAATGTTTGCCATGACTTTTGTGTAGGCATTTATATAGCTTTTGCCATGGATCTGACCCGAAGTAATTGTCGTCGTTTAAGTTCAAAATTTAAACTAAAAGCATGACACTTATTTTGGATCGGAGGGAGTACTTGTTTGTGTTTATTTATTTTTAATCATGCCAAATTTGTTATGTGCTTATGTTCACTTTTTATATAGTTTTTGCCATGGATCATGGCAAATTTGTTAACATGTGTACCACTGCAATTTTGTTGCATCTAAGAAAAATGTAGGTACTTTTGTGTTTCGCGACATGGCAATTTTAAGAATGATTGATTTAGTGGCATGGCATTTTCACATTTTCTTTTGCTAAGAATTCTTGATCTAGTGACAAGCTTTTCTAGCTAAGTTTCCCGTGATCTTTAGAACATTTTCTTTCAAACTTGCCATTTTCTTTCAAACTTGCCATGGACCACGACAAAATTAAACTCTGCATGTTTTCTCATACAAATGAAATGACAATTTTATCTTACATATGTTTTTTTAATGTATTGTACCATGACAAATTTATTGTATATACCACAGGGAAAATTAAGCCGGCTCTAGTCACCTCTTGAAACAACCTTTCACCCCAGTTTATATATAAAGAAACAACCAAACACAGTATACGCAGAAACCCTGTTGTAGCGAATGTTTGAGGGAGGGACATAGAGCAACTATAGCCACGGTTTGCAAATCGGTGCCCTCAAACTCCCGCCGACGCGTCCGGACACATCCATGGACACTGACCTATTAGGCCTCAAATTTGCTTGTTCACATCCAACTCTTTTATATTTCATCCCCTAGATCCATACAAAGTCATGCAAAAGAAAATCGTACTACGTACTATCCTACTCTTCGTCCTCGTCGGCCGCAACCTGAACCGCCTTCTCCTCAGCCCACCCCGCCTCCATCTGCTCCTGACGAAGACGCCTAGCCTCCACAGTCGACTCCGAGCAGATGGAGTTCAGGATGGCCTGTTGCTCCGCCCGCAGATCCACGTCTTCCTTCATTGCTGGCGCATCCTCCTCCTCCACATCCAACATCGATGCCTCCTTCGCTGGCTCCTCTTTTGTCGGCTCCTGCTCCTCCTCCCCCACACCCAGCGCTGGCGCCTCCTCCGCCGGCTCCTGTTCCTCCTCCCCCACACCCAGCGCTCGCGCCTCCTCCGCCGACTCCTGCTCCTCCTCCCCCACACCCAGTGCTGGCACCTCCTCCGTCGGCTCCTGCTCCTCCTCCCCCACACCCAGCGCTGGCACCTCCTCCGTCGGCTCCTGCTCCTCCTCCTTTTTCTCCTCTACCTCCTCGAAACCCTCCACCGGATCCAGAGGTAGCCCCGCGGCTCTCCGAAGCCGGATCTGCTCAAGAAGTTAGAGCCGGTGCTGGATCGTGTAGTGGCTGCGGCGTGGGGGCATGGCTGACGGCTGCGATGGACGGAAGGAGAAAAATGTGAAGAGTAGGGTTTGGATGACGATGGCCGGCTTAAATAGCCGGGCTAGAATTACGCGGCACGCCGGTGCGGCGTCACACATCATTCATCCGTCAGACCGCCGGATTTTCAAACGATTTCACGTCAGTCTACACTGGCAGGCTGGCGTGGCGGTCACGCCCGGGCTTTCCCCATATCCGTTCGATATTTGGGCTGGATATGAAGGGTGCCGGTCAGATCAGATGTTTGAGAGACCCGGTTGGATCAAAATTTCATGACTGATCAATGACCAAGCAATCTACGTAACCATTTGAACGAGGTATGAGAGATCCAGTTGTAGATGCTTTTAGGTGTGGTCGATTGAAACCGAATCGATTGCTCTAGTCGGTTCTCCACCTGACGGGTGACTATCATATGTTATGCGCGTCCGTTGATTAAGTCGTAATAGTTTGGATGATGTAATTTGGATGAATCATTATGAAATGAAATGAAAGGAAGTTCCGTTGCACTAAATCATGTTTTCTCTGCAGCTACTGCTACTAGTGCGGACCATTTTTGTTTAGTTGCGCTGCCATGGTCAAAGCAAGTCAGACTTCCAGGGGCCCGCCCTGTGCATGCCGATTACTCCCTTCGTTTCCAAATTGAAATTTCTTTAAAGCAGGGACGGAGCCAGAAAATAGAGATAGGGGGGCAAGAATTAGAAGTGTAAAAATCATAGGATAGATATAGATGCATAATATAGTGCATATTGGAAGATCTAGGGTTGATTTTATATGTGTTGTGTTCACCCAGCTAACCAACGGCACGCCAAAATTCTGGTGGAGGGAAGAACCACTAATGCATCTTTGCACAAAAAAAAAATGGTTTTGTAAACGGGATGAGGTAATGGGGCTGGGGAGAGCCCAATAATCCGATCATAACCAAATAGTGGTTGCCAAGCTTATCACCGTCAAATATTTGGTCTGGCACTTTGGGTCTCTAATCCAAACAGGCCCTAGTTAATCAAATATTACATGGCTAATAATTCTAAATTTAACTCATAAGACAGTATCAAAGATGGAATTTTTCTAGCTAGTTGTTAATGTCTGTAGTTTTACGAATACACTTGTACGATTTGAAAGACACGAACGAATCTCATGCTGGAAATAATCTAACCGTTTTTATCATTTGGACGAGCTCATCCATGCGACCGACCGGCCAGAATGCAGTGTAGATCAACACCAGATGCTTGCATATCCTCCTCTCTTCTCGATGGAGAGATTCGGAGAGATTCGATAGACGATATAGCGGGCGGTCAGCGGCCGGCGGCAGCCTCGAAAGAAGGAGCAGGTTGGAGATTAGATTAGATCATTTTTAAGGTGTGATTAGATTAGATTACATACGTATTACTTTCGCTATGGGCTGCTTTCCTTTTCACATTTCTTGGAATTTGGGCTTTTTGCGTGCAATGGCTTGGAAAAAAAATACACGGGCCCTAGCCAAGGAAGCCCATAGGGGGGGGGGGGGGCGAAGGAAGCCACGAGATGGAAAGATGGTTGGCATTGGCAAGATGAGTGTGTGGGCATACGAGAGTGGTGATATGGTGGACGAGCTCATGCTTTGGAACAACGCGGCGGTGGAGATAGCATTTACTGCACGCAGAAACGTGGGTGGATTTGAACAGTGAAAAACGCACGCATACAGGTGTGGGGCCTTGGCAGGTGCGGTACGTAGAGCTGATGAAGGCGTGAGTGAACATCTCGATGGACTGTTAGCACATGACGGGGTGTATGGTCCGGTTGGCGCTCCTGTTTCGTGACTAGTAGTGTTTTCCTTTTCGTGAGTAAAAAAAAGAAAAAAGATAGCAACGCCACTTCTAATCTGAAGCAGAAAGAGTTAGGAACGCACTTTATGTTCATAAAATGTTTTGATAAAAAGTGCGTTCACAACATTTTCACCATGTATTTTAGAAATGTTGGCGCTCATCGTAGGCAATATTCAGCACATTTAGAAAAATATTCACAGTGTATCTAGAAAAATATTTGACATGTCTCCGAAAAAATGTTCAATACGTTAAAACTATTCACCATTTCATTCAAACAAAAAACTATTCACCATTTATTTTAAAAATATCCAAGTTGACAAATGTTCACCATGTATCCGGAAAAAAATAGTGTTGAAAAATGTTCTTTATATGTTGAAAAAATATCAACATCTATTTTGAAAATGGGAAAATATATTAAAAAAATGTCATCATGTATTTTAAAAATGGAAAAATAACAAAAAAAATGGCTCAGGATGGCCGAGGTGGCGGCGGCTTCTTCGGGGCATGGATCTCGGTGACCTCTATCCCTCTGTTGTAGTTTAGTGGGGGTGCCACCAATTGGGGGTTGGCAGCCCCGCGTGCGATGCCAAGTGTTGCTCTGTTGTGTGGTGGCTCACACATGTGTGCGGCATGCCTCGCAGCGGTAATTTTTTGATTAAATTAATCTATGCAATAATCACTATCATGGCGTTGACTAGATTATTGACATACTGATGATGAACCAAACTAATATGTACTACACATATAGTCAAGACATATATGCATGCAAGTAGTACTGCTAAGATCAACGTAAGTCAGAGCGGGATAAACGCGTTATACCCTCCAATAGGTCAGTTGGCCATAGCAGCAGCATTGACGGCGTCGGCGTTCTCGGCCGCCTTCCTGTCGGCTTCGAGCTTCTCGGCGTCGGTTGACATGGTGATGACGATGCAGACGTAGATGAAGTAGTCGGAAGAAACGACATCGAGCAGTCGCGTAGTCGCTCACCAAAAACCTAATCGCCCTTCTCCCCGTACAGGACCCGAAGAGGCGTGGTTTCAGAGGCCTGCTCTCCCGTCAACCGTGTACGCGATGAACGGGATGGAGTCGTCGGCGATAGCAGCAGCAAAAGGAACGACGAGGCGGTGTGCGCGTGGAGGCAGATGTGATCAGTTTTCCATGGCGGCTAGGGTTGGCCGAAGCCCTGCTTATGTAGGCAACGTCCGGATGGAGAGACGTGGGCTGGACCCACGTCCGTGTCGGTAGCCCACGATCAAATGGCTCAGATCGTGCCATTACACATTCCCCGTTCCCGACCGGCAAAAATAAGCGCGTAGGTATGAGCTCGGCTCGGCTCAATCTCGCAACCCGCGGCGCGTCGGAACAAGGCGTGGGGTAGCATGGCGAGGCGGACGACGAAGGAGGAGTGTGCGAGGGCCTCTTCTCTTCTCATGCTCCAATAGCATGTAGAAGAGAGCACCTTATAAAGAGGTCCAACTCTCTCTCCACTAGCAAGGTGGTACTAAACTTCCCACCCTCCTTTGTCATGCCACCTACATGGGCCCTTAGAGTTATTTTTGAAATTGTCTTATGGGCCTAAAGCCCATTTCAGATTTCAACAATCCCCCACCAGATCTCAAGGGTCCATTTCGTCCTCTGTTCCAATTATTGTTTTGATATACCAACATTTCAGTGAAGACCTGTTAAGGTTGAGCTTCACCTAGAGCAAGTAGCTACACTCCTTCACAACTGAACAATGACCTATATATGCCTTGAATTTTCAGTTTGGCGTCAAGAAGTTTCACCACAGGTCCTACTAGTACAAGGCTACCGAAGGCTGACTCCTCGGGTGGAGCATATTAGTCATAGTCCTGGCCTATTCATGAGTTTACTAAAGATCGCCCCAATCTCATAGACTGTGACCAACAATCGGGATCATATAGGTGTGTTCCTCCAAAGATCACTCTATAGGACGCATCTTGCTTACATATAAGCTTTAGAACACATTAAGACAGTAGTCATCCTGCCACACAGTATCCAAGAGTATTGCATCTCCAACGGAATGGGTTAGTAAAGTTACTCTCCCCAGTTCACCAGCGGCTTGTTTTCCCAGGTCCTACTTCACGGGATCTCCGATCACATAGGTTGGGTTACTACCATGGCAACTCATGTGGGTCTCATATCCATCTCCCTTGATGCATTATCTATCACAACACGTGATATCCCTTTAGTAAAGGGGTCTGCCAGATTCTTAGCCGTATGGATGTAATCCAACGCTATCACTCCGGAGCTTCTCAAACGTCTGACAACTTTCAGTCTCATTCTTATATGTTTGTTGGACTTCATGTTGTCCTTTGAACTCTTAAGTTTGGCAATAACTGTCTGATTATCGCAGTTCATAAGGATAGCCGGAACCGACTTCTCAATCACTGGCAAGTCCATCAAAAGATCTCGAAGAATTTGTGCTTCGACACCAGATGTGTCTAATGCCGTTAATTCTGCTTCCATTGTCGATCTCGTTAAGATCGTTTGCTTGCAAGACTTTGAGGAAACAACACCACCTCCAAAGGAAAACATATACCTAGTAGTGGCCTTCATCTCATCAGCATCAGAGATCCAATTCGCATCACTATACCCTTCAAGTACTGATGGGTCCGGTGTAGTGAAGTCCATGGTTCATTGTACCCTTTAGATAGCGCATAACTCTTTCAACAACATGCCAATGAACATCACTCGGATTGGCAACAAACCGGCTCAGTTTTCGCACAGCAAACGCAATGTCAGGCTTCGTTGCGCTAGCTAGATACATAAGTGAACCAATGATTTGAGAGTATCTCAATTGATCTTTAGCTGTGCCTGTGTTCTTGCGAACCAGCACCCTAGGATCATATGGTTTTTGAGCAATTTTGCAGTCCGAATATCCAAAACGACTCAAAATCTACTCAACATAATGGGATTGCAGAAGTATAATCCCACCATCATCATCTCTGAATAGCTTGATGTTCAAGATAACATCAGCCACTCCAAGGTCCTTCATCTCAAAGTTCTGAGACAGAAAAGACTTAACCTCCTCAATCACTTTGAGAATGGTTCCAAATATCAGTATTTCATCAACATACAAGCACAGTATAACTCCTTCACCCCCACCATGGCAATAGTATACACATTTGTCGGCTTCATTAACAACGAAGCCAGCATATGCCAGAGTTGTATTAAACTTCTCATGCCATTGCATAGGGTGCTTGTCTCAGGCCATATAAAGATTTCAGCAACCTGCACACCTTTCCTCCCTGACCATTTATTACAAAGCCATCTGGCTGTTGCATATAAATTTCATCGTCTAGCTCTCCATTCAGGAAAGCCGTCTTAACATCCATTTGATGGACGAGAAGACCATGCGAGGCTGCCAACGAGAGAAGTACCCGAATGATGGTCAGTCTGGCTATAGGTGAATAAGTATCGAAGAAGTCTTCTTCTTCTTTCTGGGCATAACCCTTGGCCACAAGCCTCGCCTTGTATTTTTTAATTGTACCATCGGGCCTAAGCTTCTTTTTGAAGACCCACTTACATACCAATGGTTTGCAACCATAGGGACGCTCAGTAATTTCTCATGTTCCATTAGCCATGATGGAATCCATCTCGCTACAGACCACATCTTTCCATTAGTCAGCATCAGGAGATGCATAGGCTTCTGAAATAGAAGTGGGATTATCATGCACGAGGTACACAAGGAAGTCATCACCAAAGGTCTTTGCAGTCCTTTGTCTCTTGCCCCTACCAAGGATTTCCTCGTCATCCTCCTCAGGATTTTCATCATGTGTTTGTTCATAGTATTCCGTAGGAATGGCAGGCTGAAGAGTCTCCTCCGATTCCTGTCTAGAAGTGATTTACAAATCTGTCATGGGGAATATATCCTCAAAGAATGTAAAATCGTTAGACTCCATAATTGTATCGACCTTCACGTCAGGTACCTCAGATTTCACTGCTAGAAATCTATAGCCAACACTATTCTTAGCATAGGCCAAATTAATGCGGTCCATAGTCTTTGGTCCAAGCTTACGCTTTGGGGATCAGCACATTGCCTTTCGCCAAACAACCCCAAGTACGTAAGTGCGACAACGTCGTCCTTCTCTTCGACCACTACTCATATGAAGTGACCTCATTATCTTTTGTCAGAACCTTATTCAGGACATGACATGAAGTCAATATAGCCTCCCCCACCATGCCTCTGATAAACCCGATGTATCTAACATAGCGTTAACCAAATCAGTCAGAGTATGGTTTTTCCGCTCGGCAACGCCATTTGATTGGGGTGAATAGGGAGGTGTTCTCTCATGAATAATACCGTGTTCCGCACAGAAAGAATCAAACTCATTAGAGAAGTACTCTCCACCATGATCAAACCGAACTCGTTTAATTTTCTTTTCAAGTTGATTCTCAACTTCTGCCTTATAGATTTTAAAGTAGTGTAGAGCCCCATCTTTAGTATTTAATAGATACACATATTAATATCTAGTGGAATCATCTACCAATGTCATGAAGTATTTATTTCCACCTTTAGTCAACACACCATTCATCTCGTAGAGATTAGAATGTATGAGTTCTAATGGTGCCAAGTGTCTGTCCTCCACAGCCTTGTGAGGCTTGCGAGGTTGCTTTGCTTGCGCACACAAATGACACTTAGAACCTTTGGCTAAAGTGAAACTCGGGATTAAATTCAGTTTTTCTAGCCGCGACATAGCACCGAAACTAATGTGACAAAGACGTGAATGCCAAACTTCAGATTCATTAACACTCGAATGCTTATTGTTCACGACTTTATTTCAAAAATCTGCAAGGGAAAAGCAGAACAGACCTCCACATTCATAACCTTTTCCAACGAAAAGTCCATATTTCGTAACAACTACTTTATTAGACTCGAAGACCAACTTAAACCCTTCTCTACACAGAAGGGAGCCACTAACGAGGTTCTTCTTGATGGTGGGGACATGCTGCACGTTCTTTAGCTGCACGATCCTTCCCGAAGTAAACTTCAGATCGACCGTGCCAACACCAAGAACAGAAGCACTCGCGCCATTCCCCATCAATACGGACCTGCGCCCTGTGAACTGATAAGAAGAGAACAATGAGATGTCAGCACACACATGAATATTTGCACCCGTGTCCACCCACCAATTGGTGGACTGAAAAACTGAAAAGATAGTAAATAAATTACCGTACCCAGATGTACCATTTTTATTGTTGCCCACAATCATATTGGCAGACTTGGAGTCCTGCACTAGCTTCTTGTACTTGTTTGGGCACTTGTTGGCCCAATGTTCCTCCGAACCACAAGTGAAGCAGCCATCACCCTTCTTATTCTTCTTGAAGGTCTTCTTTCCCTTCTTCTTGAAGTCGGTATTCTGTTAGACATAATTCTTTCCCTTGGGCTTGTGGGAATTGAAGTTCCTCTAATGTACCATATTGGGAACAAAAGAGCTTTCAACCGCATTTCCATGCGAGTCCTTTGCTCTCGAGTTCTGCTCAACACTCAGATGGCCGATGACATCCTATTCTGAGAATTCACGCCTCTGATGTTTCAGAGTGGTAGAAAAGTTCCTCTTGGAATTAGGGAGCTTAGCAATTATACACCCCATGACAAATTTGTGTGGTAAATTGCACTTAAGAACCTCAAATTCTTTAGCAATGCATATTATCTCATTAACTTGTTCCAACATAGAATGGTTGTCAACTATTTTGTAATCATGGAACTGCTCCATAACATATATCTCACTCCCAGCATCGATGGCCCCGAATTTAGATTCGAGTGCCTCCCACAAATCCTTGGTGACCCCCACATGTAAATATGCGTCAACCAGCTTATCTCCGTTCAGGCTAAGAACTGCTTCGATAAAATAGACGGTGGCCTACTTGAATGCCTTCTCCTTTTCAGGAGTGATCGTTCCTATGGGAGTGACACCGGCTACCCAGAACACGTTCATAGCCGTGAGCCATAAGGTGGTTTCGGTCTGCCAACAATTAAAGTATGTACCGGTAAAGTTGTCCGGTTTCAGTGTAGCAGCAATACCATTACTTGCAAAATTCCTACACATATTAGGTTTTTGGATTGTTGAGTATATAGGCAATTTTTTGATTAAATTAATCCATGCAATAATCACTATCATGGCGTTGACTAGATTACCGACATACTGATGATGAACCAAACTAGCATGTACTACACATAAAGTCGAGATATCTATGCATGCAAGTAGTACTGCTAAGATCAACGTAAGTAAGAGCGGGATAAACGCGTTATACCCTCCAATAGGCCAGTTGGTCGTAGCAACATCATTGGCGGCTGCCGCGTACTCGGTTGCCTTCCTATCGGCTTCGAGCTTCTCAACGCCAGCATCACATTCGACGTCGGTTGACATGGATAAACGCGTTATACCCTCCAATATGCCAGTTGGTCGTAGCAACATCATTGGCGGCTGCCGCGTACTCGGCTGCCTTCCTATCGGCTTCGAGCTTCTCAGCGGCAGCATCACGTTCGGCGTCGGTTGACATGGTGATGAAGATGAAGACGATGCAGACATAGATGAAGTATTCGGAAGGAACGGCAGCGAGCAGGCGCGTAGTCGCTCCCCAAAAATCTAATCGCCCCTCTCCCCGTACAAGACCTGGAGAGGCGTGGTTTCGAAGGCCTGCTCTCCCGTCAACTGTGTATGCGGTGAACGGGATGGAGTCACTGGCGGTAGCAACAACAAAAGGAACGACGAGGCGGTGTGCGCGTGGAGGCAGATGTGATCTGTTTTCCATGGTAGCTTGGGTTGGCTGAAGCCCTGCTTATGTAGGCAGCGTCCGGGTGGAGAGACATGGGCTGAACCCACGTCCGAGTCGGTAACCCACGATCCAACGTCTCAGATCGTGGTGTTACACATTCTCATTCCCAACCGGCAAAAATAAGCACGTAGGTATGAGCTCGGCTTGGCTCAATCCCGCAACCCGCGTCGCCTCACGTCGCGTCGTGATGAGGCATGGCGTGACAAGGTGGGCGGCGGAGGAGGAGTGTGCGAGGGCCTCTTCTCTTCTCATGGTCCAATAGCATGTAGAAGAGAGCACCTTATAAAGAGGTCCAACTCCCTCTCCACTAGCAAGGTGGTACTAAACTTCCCACCCTCCTTTGTCATGCCACCTACATGGGCCCTTAGAGATATTTCTGAAATTGTCTTATGGGCCTAAAGCACATTTCAGATTTCAGCAACCCCCCATCAGATCTCAAGGGACCATTTCGTCCTCTATTCCAATTACTGTTTTGATATACCAACATTTCAGTGAAGACCTGTTAAGGTTGAGCTTAACCTAGAGAAAGTAGCTACACTCCTTCACAACTGAACAACGGACTATGCCTTGAATTTTCAGTTTGGCGTCAAGAAGTTTCAGCACAGGTTCTACTAGTACTAGGCCGCCGAAGGCTGACCACTCGGGTGGAGCATATTAGTCACACTCCTGGCCTATTCAAGAGTTTACTAGAGATCACCCCAATGTCATAGACTGTGACCAGCAGTCGGGTTCATATAGGTGTGTTCCTCCAAAGATTGCTTTGTAGGACGCCTCTTGCTTACATATAAGCTTTAGAACACATTAAGACAGTAGTCATCCTGCCATATAGTATCCGAGAGTATTGCATCTCCAACGGAGTGGGTTAGTAAAGTTACTCTCCTCAGTTCACCACTGGCTTGTTTTCCCAGGTCCTACATCACGAGATCTCAGATCACATAGGTTGGGTTACTAACGTGGCAACTCATGTGGGTATCATACCAATCTCCCTCGATGCATTATCTATCACAACACGTGATAGCACTTTAATAAAGGGGTCTACCAGATTCTTAGCCTTATGGATGTAATCCAACGCTATCACTCTGGAGCTTCTCAAACGTCTGACAACTTTCAGTATCATTCTTATATGTTTGTTGGACTTCATGTTGTCCTTTGAACTCTTCTCTTTGGCAATAACTGTCTAATTATAGCAGTTCATAAGGATAGCCGGAACCGGCTTCTCAACCACAGGCAAGTCCATCAAAAGATCTCGAAGAAATTGTGCTTCGACACCAGATGTGTCTAATGCCATTAATTCTGCTTCCATTGTCGATCTCGTTAAGATCGTTTGCTTGCAAGACTTCCAGGAAACAACACCACCTCCAAAGGTAAACATATACCCAGTAGTGGCCTTCATCTCATTAGCATCAGAGATCCAATTCGCATCACTAAACCCTTCAAGTACAGACGGGTATCCAGTGTAGTGAAGTCCATGGTTCATTGTACCCTTTAGATAGCGCATAACTCTTTCAACAACATGCCAATGAACATCACCCAGATTGGCAACTTACCAGCTCAGTTTGCGCACAACAAACGCGATGTCAGGCTTCGTTGCGCTAGCTAGATACATAAGTGAACCAATGATTTGAGAGTATCTCAATTGATCTTTAGCTGTGCCTGTGTCCTTGCGAACCAGCATCCTAGGATCATATGGTGTTTGTGAAATTTTGCAGTCCTAATATCCAAAATGACTCAACATCTAATCAACATAATGGGATTGCAGAAGTATAATCCCACCACCATCATCTCCGAATAGCTTGATGTTCAACATAACATCAGCCACTCCAAGGTCCTTGTCTCAAAGTTCTGAGACAGAAAAGACTTAACCTCCTCAATCACTTTGAGAATGGTTCCAAATATCAGTATGTCCTCAACATACAAGCACAGTATAACTCCTTCGCCCCCATCATGGCGATAGTATACACATTTTTTGGCTTCATTAACAACCAATCCAACGTATGTCAGTGTTGTATTAAACGTCTCATGCCATTGCTTAGGTGCTTGTCTCAGGCCATATAAAGATTTTAGTATCCTGCACACCTTTCCTCCCTGACCATTTATTACAAAGTCATCTGGCTGTTGCATATAAATTTCCTCGTCTAGCTCTCCATTCAGAAAAGCCGTCTTAACATCCATTTGATGGACGAGAAGACCATGCGAGGCTGCCAATGAGAGATGTACTCGAATGGCGGTCAGTCTGGCCACAAGTGAATAAGTATCAAAGAAATCTTCTTCTTCTTCTTCCTGGGCATAACCCTTGGCCACAAGCCTAGCCATGTATTTTTCAATTGTACCATCAGGCCTAAGCTTATTTTTGAAGACCCACTTACATACCAATGGTTTGCAACCATAGGGACGCTCAGTAATTTCCCATGTTCCTTTAGCCATGATGGAATCCATCTCGCTATGGACCGCATATTTCCAGTAGTCAGCATCAGGAGATGCATAGGCTTCTGAAAGAGAAGTGGGATTTTCATGCACGAGGTACAGAAGGAAGTCATCACCAAAGGTCTTTGCAGTCCTTTGTCTCTTGCCTCTACCTAGGATTTGCTCATCATCCTCCTCAGGATTTTCATCATGTGTTTGTTCATTGTATTCCATAGGAATGGCAGGCTAAGGAGTCTCCTACGATTCCTGTCTAGAAGTGATTTGCATATCTCTCATGGGGAATATATCCTCAAAGAATGTAGCATCCTTAGACTCCATAATTGTATCGACCTTCATGTCAGGTATCTCAGATTTCACTACTAGAAATGTATAGCCAACACTATTCTTAGCATAGGCCAAATTAATGCAGTCCATGGTCTTTGGTCCAAGCTTATGCTTTTTGGGGATCGGCACATTGACTTTCGCCAAACAACCGCAAGTACGTAAGTAGGAGAGCGTCATCCTTCTCTTCGACCACTGCTCATATGGAGTGACCTCATTATCTTTTGTTGGAACCTTATTCAGGACATGACATGAAGTCAATATAGCCTCCCCCACCATGCCCTGGATAAACCTGATGTATCTAACATGGCATTAACCAAATACTTTAGAGTATGGTTTTTTCGCTCGGTAACCCCGTTTGACTGGGGTGAATAGGGAGGTGTCCTCTCATAAATAATACCGTGTTCCACACAGAAAGAATCAAACTCATTAGAGAAGTACTCTCCACCACGATCAAACCGAACCTGCTTAATTTTCTTTTCAAGTTGATTCTCAACTTCTGCCTTATAGATTTTAAAGTAGTCTAGAGCCTCATCTTTAGTATTTAATAGATACACATAGCAATATGTAGTGGAATCATCTATCAATGTCATGAAGTATTTCTTTCCACCTTTAGTCAGCCCACCATTCATCTCACAGATATTAGAATGTATGATTTCTAATGGTGTCAAGTGTCTGTCCTTCGCAGCCTTGTGAGGCTTGTGAGGTTGCTTTGCTTGTGCACACAAATGGCACTTAGAACCTTTGGATAAAGTGAAACTCGGGATTACATTCAGTTTTGCTAGCCATGACATAACACCAAAACTAATGTGACAAAGACATGAATGCAAAACTTCAGATTCATTAACACTCGAATGATTATTGTTCACGACTTTATTACAAAAATCTGCAAGGCAAAGGCGGAACAGACCTCCGCATTCATAACCTTTTCCAACAAAAAGTCCATAATCGTAACACTACTTTATTAGACTCGAAGACCAACTTAAACCCTTCTCTACATAGAAGGGAGCCACTAACGAGGTTCTTCTTGATGGCGGGGACATGCTGCACGTTCTTTAGCTGCACGATCCTTCCCAAAGTAAACTCCAGATCGACCGTGCCAACACCAAGAACAGAAGCACTCGCGCCATTCCCCATCAATATAGACTAGCGCCCTGTGACGTGATAAGAAGAGAAGAATGAGATGTCAGCACACACATGAATATTTTCCCCCGTTTCCACCCACCAATCGGTGGACTGAAAAATTAAAAATACAGTAAATAAATTATAGTACCCAGATGCACCATTTTCGTTGTTGCCCACAATCATATTAGCAGAATTGGAGTCCTGCGCTAGCTTCTTGTACTTGTTTGGGTACTTGTTGGCCCAATGTTCCTCTGAACCACAAGTGAAGCAGCCATCACCCTTCTTATTCTTCTTGAAGGTCTTGAAGTTGGTATTCTGTTGGACATAATTCTTTCCCTTGGGCTTGTGGGAATTGAAGTTCCTTTGATGTACCATATTGGGAACAAAAGAGCTTTCAACCGCTTTTCCATGCGAGTCCTTTGCTCTCGAGTTCTGCTCAACACTCAGATGGCCGATGGTATCCTCTATTGAGAATTCATGCCTTTGATGTTTCAGAGTGGTAGCAAAGTTCCTCCAGGAATTAGGGAGCTTAGCAATTATACACCCCCCGACAAATTTGCATGGTAAATTGCACTTAAGAATCTGAAGTTCTTTAGCAATGCATATTATCTCATGAGCTTGTTCAAACAGAGAACGGTTGTCAACCATTTTGTAACCATGGAACTCCTCTATAACATATATCTCGCTCCTAGCATCGGTGGCCACGAATTTAGATTCGAGTGCCTCCCACAAATCCTTGGCGACCCCCACATGTAAATATGCGTCAACCAGCTTATCTCCGATCATGCTAAGAACTGCTCCGATAAAATAGACGGTGTCCTAGTTGAACGCCTTGTCCTTTTCAGGAGTGATTGTTCCTGTGGGAGTGACACCAGCTACCCAAAACACATTCATAGCCGTGAGCCACAAGGTGGTTTTTGTTTGCCAATGATTAAAGTATGTACCGGTAAACTTGTCCAGTTTCAGTGCAGCAACAAAACCATTACTTGAAAAAGTCCTACATATATTAGTTTTTTTGGATTGTTGAGTATGTAGGCAATTTTTTGATTAAATTAATCCACACAATAATCACTATTATGGCATTGACTAGATTACTGACATACCGATGATGAACCAAACTAGCATGTACTGGACATATAGTCGAGACATCAATGCATGCAAGTAGTACTTCTAAGATCAACGTAAGTAAGAGCGGGATAAACGCGTTATAGCCTCCAATAGGCTAGTTGGTCGTAGCAGCAGCATTGGCGGCGGCCACGTCCTCAGCCGCCTTCCAATCGGCTTCGAGCTTCTTGATGACCCACAAGTATAGGGGATCTATCGTAGTCCTTTCGATAAGTAAGAGTGTTGAACCCAACGAGGAATAGTAGGAAATGACAAGCGGTTCTAAGTAAGGTATTCTCTGCAAGCACTGAAATTATCGGTAACAAATAGTTTTACGATAAGATAATTCATAACGGGTAGCAAGTGAAAATTGTAACCAAGGTGCAGCAAGGTGGCCCAATCCTTTTTATAGCAAAGGACAAGCCTGGACAAAATCTTATATAAAGAAAGGCGCTCCCTAGGACATATGGGAATTTATGTGAAGCTAGTTTTCATCATGCTCATTTGATTCACGCTCGCTACTTTGATAATTTGATATGTGGGTGGACCGGTGCTTGGGTGCTGCCCTTACTTGGACAAGCCTCCCACTTATGATTAACCCCTCCCGCTAGCAGCCGCTACTACGAAAGAAGAATTAAGATAAATATAACCATAGCATGAAACGTGTGGATCCAAATCAGCCCCTTACGAAGCAACGCATAAACTAGGGTTTAAGCTTCTGTCACTCTAGCAATCCATCATCTACTTATTACTTCCCAATGCCTTCCGCTAGGCCCAAACAATGGTGAAGTGTTATGTAGTCGACGTTCACATAACACCACTAGAGGAGAGACAACATACATCTCATCAAAATATTGAATGAATACCAAATTTACATGATTACTTATAACAAGACTTATCCCATGTCCTCAGGAACAAACGTAACTACTCACAAAAAATGTTCATGTTCATAATCAGAGGAGTATTAACGATGATCAAGGATCTGAACATATAATTTTCCACCAAGTAAACCAACTAGCATCAACTACAAGGAGTAATCAACACTACTAGCAACCCATAGGTACCAATATGAGGTTTTGAGACAAAGATCGGATACAAGAGAGGAGCTAGAGTTTGGAGAGGAGATGGTGCTGGTGAAGATGTTGATGGAGATTGACTCCCTCTCGATGAGAGGATCGTTGGTGATGACGATGGCTTCGATTTCCCCCTCCCGGAGGGAAGTTTCACAGGCAGGATCGCCCTGCCGGAGCTCTAGATTGGTTCTGCCCAAGTTTCGCCTGAGACGGAAGAGCCTCGTCCCGAAAGGTCTATTATGATTTTTTCCTCGATGAAACCCTCCATATAGCATAAAATGGGCACCGGAGGCCTGCCAGGTGGTCCACAAGCTCGCTAGGCGCGACCAAGGGGGTGCATCCAGCAGGCTTGTGGCTCCCAGGTGGGCCCCCTGATGTATTTATTTCGCCTAGCATTTTTATATATTCCAAAATAATTATCCGTAGATTTTTAGGACTTTTGGAGTTGCACAGAATAGGTATCTCAAATTTGCTCCTTTTCTAGTCAAGAACTCCAGCTGCCGCATTCTCCCTCTTCATGTAAACCTTGTAAACTAAGATAGAAAAGGCATAAGTATTGTACCAAAATGTGTAATAACAGCCCATAATGCAATAAATATCAATATAAAATCATGATGCAAAAGGGACGTATCAACCCCCCCAAGCTTAGACCTCGCTTGTCCTCAAGCGGAAGCCGTAATCGATAAATATGCCCACATGTTTAGAGATAGAGGTGTCGATAAAAATAAAAATACGGACATGAGGACATCATGATCATATTTAGGGAAACAATATAGTGACATGTAATTTCTTATGCTAAAGTAAAAATTCATTCACAATGGCACAGTATGAATCAAGAACTCTATTGAGAACTGACAAACTATGATCTTAGTCATTGAAGCAATTCCAATTCATCATAACGTAAGAAAGGGTCAATATAAGAGCTTGTAAAGCAAACCCACATACTCAATCATCTTTTAGTCTTTCACAATTGTTAATACTCACGAGGTACTTATGAGTTCAAAGTTTCAATCGAACAATGAGAAAGATAGAGGCTTATAGTGTTGCCTCCCAATTGTTTACCTCAAGGGTAATGCCAACAGTAATAACTCATGCTCATCCACTTCCGAGTGGATATATCTACCTAGATCTTTCCCCAACATGTGGCACTTGCCAGAAGATAAAGGCGAAAATAGCGAAGGTGATTGAGATCACCATGACTCTTGCATAAAGGTAAGTGCTAGAGAATAAAAGTAACAGATAGGCCCTTCGCAGAGGGAAGCAGAGGTTGTCATGTGCTTTTGTAGTTGGATGCACAATCTCTTAATGCAAAAGAACGTCATTCTATATTGCCCCTTGTGATAGAGAACTTTATTATGCAGTCCGTCGCTTTTATGTCTTCCTTATCACAAGTTCGTATAAAGTTTATTTTCCTCACACTAATAGATCACACATATTTACAAAGCAATTTTTATTGCTTGCACTGATTACAACTTACTTGAAGGATCTTATTCTATCCTTAGGTAGGTATGGTGGACTCTCATGGCAAAACTGGGTTAAGGGTGTTTGGATGCACAAGTAGTATCTCTACTTGGTGCGGGAGTTTTGGCTCATATGAGGTGGAAGCAAGTGACACATGTTGAGGGATCTATAACAATATAACTTCTATTCGGAAATAAGCAAACATAAACCATTATGTTGTCTTGCTTGTCCAACATCAACTTCTTAACATATAATATATTAATGAGTGCTCACAATCATAAAAGATGTCCAAGATAATATATTTATATGTGAACCTATCTTTCTTTATTACTTCCTTTTAATTGCGCCACTGACCAACAACTATGTTTGTCAACCCACAATAGGTTTCAATTGACATACTTTTTACATGTGAAGTCATCACTCCCCATAAGATTTTCATATGTACTATTTGCTTTTATTCTACACTTCTTTCCACTTCATCTTTCTATATATTAAGATCATACCAAGCAAGGCCCTCAACTCAAAAGCACTTTTCATTATATAACTCACAGACTTGCTTACATAGGAGGAATCATAAGGCAAAGACTCAAAACTAGATCACACGAAGACTTTATTCTACCAGATCAAGATATAACCAAAAAGACTGAACTAAGAAAAGATGATGAAAATAAAAATAAAAACGAAAGATGTGATGGTGATACGATATCGGGGCACCTCCCCCAAGCTTGGCGCAAGCCAAGGGGAGTGCCCATACCCATGTGTTTAGTTGTCTGGCTTCGGAGATGGTGATGCTATATACTTGGCAATGAGGCCATTCAGAATACAATTCTCCTCCTCGAGCTTGTTATTTTTCCGTATGAGATCCATTATTTCCTTGTAAAGTTTTTCAGCGATGGCTAGAGCGCCTTTAACCCATGGATGTTTCACAGCTGCGGGGGAAAAGCAACACTCCTCTTCATATTTTCAAAAGTAAGAAATTTAGCATTGGAAGGGATAACCGACGGAATTGCTGGGCTCTGAAGTTCTTCCAGCATGGCTCTAGGTTGTGAATTAGAGGTAACTTCTTGGTCTTCCTCCATGGCATCTATCCTTTTCAAGTCGGCCTCCATCGCTTCTTCCGTAGCTAGCCCGAAGCAGTTCTCCCTGACCGACTCTTGCAAAGACATCTTGCTCTAAATCTGTTGTAGAAACGACTCAAAAAGAAAATGGGAGGTATTGTCTTGATAAGATAATCAAAACCTTCGGGATATTATATAATGAATTTTTACCGACCCGAAAGAGTATGCCACAAGAAAACGGAGTCCGGGTGGTGCACGAGGTGGCCACAAGCCCCAGGGGCACGACCAGGGGGGTGGCCGCGCCGAGCAGGCTTGTCACCTCCTCGTGCACTATTCGGACTACTTTAAATTTTTGTAAATTTTTAAATATTCCAAAACAGATAAAAATTTCCATAGAAAATTTTTTGGAGTCCTTTTGCTCACCGTACCACATACCTATTCCTTTTTAGAGTCTGAAACGTTTTGGTAAGTCTCCCTAATGTACTCCTCCGGAGTTATGGTATTGATGATATTGGTTTCAACATTTATGGGAGTACCTGAGATATAATGTTTGATTCTTTGACCGTTCACCACCTTTGGGTTTGTGCCTTCGGCGTTGTTAATCTTGATGGCACCAGAACGGTATACCTCTTCGATGACGTAAGGACCTTCCCATTTAGAGAGAAGTTTTCCTGCAAAAATCTTAAATGAGAATTGTATAGAAATACATGATCACCTACATTAAATTCACGCTTTTGTATCCTTCTATCATGCCATCTTTTAACCTTTTCTTTAAACAACTTAGCATTCTCATAGGATTGGGTTCTCCATTCATCAAATGAGCTAATGTCAAATAACCTCTTCTCACCAGCAAGTTTGAAATCATAATTGAGCTCTTTGATTGACCAATAAGCCTTATGTTCTAGCTCTAGAGGTAAGTGACATGCTTTACCATAAACCATCTTATACGGAGACATACCCATAGGGTTTTTGTTAGCAGTTCTATAAGACCTCAATGCATAGTCGAGTTTCTTAGACCAATTCTTCCTAGATCTATTAACAGTCTTTTGCAATATCAATTTAATCTCTCTATTACTCAATTCTACTTGACCACTAGACTGAGGGTGATAAGGTGATGCAACTCTGTGATTAACATCATATTTAGCGAGAAATTTACGGAAAGCACCATGAATAAAGAGTGAACCACCATCAGTCATCAAATATCTAGGGACTCCAAATCTAGGGAAAATAACTTCTTTAAGCATTTTAATAGAAGTGTTATGATCAACACTACTAGTTGGAATAGCTTCTACCCACTTAGTGACATAATCAACATCAACTAGAATTTGAGTATACCCGTTAGATTGTGGAAAAGGCCCCATATAATCAAAGCCCCAAACATCAAATTGTTCGATAACAAGAGAGTAATTCATAGGCATTTCCCGATGTCTACTAATATTACCAATTCTTTGGCATTCATCACAGGATAAGACAAAGTTACAAGCATCCTTGAAGAGAGTAGGCAAATAAAACCCAGATTGTAGTACCTTGTGTGCGGTTCTATCTCCAGCGTGATGTCCTCCATATGCTTCGGAGTGACACTTGCGTAAGATCTGTTCCTATTCATGCTTAGGTACACAACATCTAATAATACCATCTACTCCTTCTTTATAAAGATGTGGGTCATACCAAAAGTAATGCCTTAAATCATAGAAGAACTTTTTCTTTTGTTGGTATGTGAAACTAGGAGGTATAAATTTAGCAACAATGTAATTGGCGTAATCAGCATACCAAGGAGCATAATGTGAAGTATTCATGACAGCTAATTGTTCATCAGGAAAAAGCTATCATCAATAGGTAGTGGTTCATCAAGAACATTTTCTAACCTAGACAAGTTATCTGCCACAGGGTTATCAGCACCCTTTCTATCAATGATATGCAAATCAAATTCTTGTAGCAGAAGGACCCACCTAATAAGTCTAGGTCTAGCATCTTTCTTCTCCTTAAGTTATTTAATAGCAGCATGATCGGTGTGAACAATTACTTTGGAATCAACAATATAAGGTCTAAACTTATCACAAGCAAACACGACTGCTAAAAATTCTTTTTCAGTAGTAGCATAGTTTCTTTGAGAACTGTCTAGAGTCTTACTGGCATAATGGATAACATTTAATTTCTTATCGACTCTTTGTCCTAGAACAACACCAACAACATAATCACTAGCATCACACATAATTTCAAAAGGTAGGTTCCAGTCGGGTGGTTGAACAACAGCTGCGGTAATCAAGGCATTCTTAAGAATTTCAAATGCTTCTACACAGTCATCATCAAAAACAAACAGAACATATTTTTGCAGAAGGTTTGTGAGAGGCCTAGAAATCTTAGAGAAATCTTTGATAAACCTCCTATAGAAACCAGCATGACCAAGGAAACTTCTTATACCTTTTATATCCGTAGGGCACGACATTTTTTCAATAGCATCAACTTTAGCTTTATCAACTTCAATACCTCTTTCGGAGATCTTGTGCCCCAAGAAAATACCTTCATTAACCATAAAGTGGCACTTTTCCAAATTCAAGACAGGATTAGTTTCTTCACATCTCTGCATAACTCGATCAAGGTTGCTCAAACAATCATCAAATGAAGTTCCATAAACGGAAAAATCATCCATGAAAACCTCAAGAATCTTTTCACAAAAGTCAGAGAATATAGCCATCATACATCTTTGAAAGGTAGCAGGTGCATTGCATAAACCAAAAGGCATACACCTATAAGCAAAGGTACCGAAAGGGCAAGTAAAAGTGGTTTTTTCTTGATCCTGGCTTGATATAGGTATTTGAGAGAAACCAGAGTAACCATCTAGAAAGCAAAAATGAGTATGTTTGGATAATCTTTCTAGCATTTGATCAATAAAAGGTAAAGGGTAATGATCTTTCTTAGTAGCTTTATTTAATTTCCTAAAATCAATTACCATTCTATAACCCGTAACAATTCTTTGCAGGATCAATTCATTTTTATCATTAGGAACAACGGTAATACCTCCCTTCTTAGGGACACAATGGACGGGACTAACCTATCTACTATCAGCAACATGATAAATTATACCTGCCTCCAGAAGCTTTAGTACTTCTTTTCTTACCACTTATTTCATCTTAGGGTTCAATCGTCGTTGGTGATCAATAACTGGTTTGGCATCAGGCTCCATATTAATTTTATGCTGGCATAGAGTGGATCTAATGACCTTAAGATCATCAAGAGTATAGCCAATAGCAGCACGGTGCTTCCTCAGAGTTTTCAATAATCTCTTTTCTTCATGCTCTGAAAGGTTATCACTAATAATAACAGGATATATCTCTTTTTCATTAAGATAAGCATATTTCAACGTATCAGGTAATTTCTTGAGCTCAAACACGGGATCGCCCTTGGGTGGAGGAGGATCCCCAAGTATTTCAACAGGTAAGTTGTGTTTCAAAATAGGGTGCTGCTCCATCTATTTCATTCCTCTCATTCATATGCATATCATTTTCATGGTCTAGAAAATATTGTTCCAAGGGATTAGTAGGAGGACGACAATAGAAGCGAGACCAATAATTTCATCTTTACTAGGCAATTCCTTGTCATGGGGTTGTCTACGAAATTTAGAGAAATTAAACTCATGAGACACATCCCCAAAGCTCACAGTAACTATTTCTTTTTCACAATCAATCTTAGCATTAACAGTATTCAAGAAGGGTCTACCAAATATAATGGGAATAAAATTATCTTGTGGGTAACCAAGAAAAGGAAAATCAGTAGGATTCTTTACTTTCCCACACAATACTTCAACATCTCTAACAATCCCCATTGGTGTAATAGTGTCTCTATTAGCAAGCTTAATAGTAACATCAATATCCTCTAGGTCCACTGGTGCAATATCATGCATGATTTCTTTGTATAAGGAATGGGGAATTGCACTTACACTAGCACCCATATCACATAATCCATGATAACAATGATCTCCTATTTTAACAGAAATAACAGGCATGCCAACAACTGGTCTATGTTTATGCTTAGTATCAGGTCTAGCAATTCTAGTAGCTTCATCACAGAAATGAATAACATTCCCATCAATATTATCAACCAAGAGATCTTTAACCATAACAATACTAGGTTCAAATTTAATTTGTTTAGGGGGTGTAGGTGTTCTAATACAACTCTTACGGACCACAGTTGAAGCTTTAGCATGTTCCTTTATCCTAACAGGGAAAGGTGGTTTCTCAATGTAAGTAGTAGGGATAACAGGATCAGCATTGTAAGTAATAATTTTCTCTTCAACCTTAATAGGTTCCACTACTTTCACTTCAATGGGAGGATGATATTTAGTGCTAAATTCACGAAAAGCATGAGTAGCAAAAGATTCACAGAAAAAAGCTACTATCTCAGAGTCAAGTCCATATTTATTGCTAAATTCACGAAAAGCATGGGTGTCCACGAAGAATTTAACACAATCAAACTTTAGATTTATACCTGAATCCTTACCTTCGTCGAGTTCCCAATCTTCAGAGTCGCGTTTAATTATTTCCAATAAATTCCATTTGAATTCAATATCTTTCTTCATAAAAGAACTAGCACAAGAAGTATCGAGCATGGATTGATCATTACGAGAAAGCCGAGCATAAAAATTCTGAATAATAATTTCTCTCGAGAGCTCATGATTGGGGCATGAATATAACATTGACTTAAGCCTCCCCCAATCTCGAGCGATTCTTTCTCCTTCACGAGGCCAAAAATTATAAATATAATTCCGATCACGATGAACTAAATGCATAGGATAGAACTTCTGATGAAATTCCATTTTCAACCGGTTGTAGCTCCATGATCCAATATCATCACATAGCCTATACCATGTCAATGCCTTCCCCTTCAAAGATAAAGGAAAGAACTTCTTCTTGACGTGATCCTCGGCAGACCTGCAAGCTTAAATAATTCACAAACTTCATCCACATAGATTAGATGCAAATCAGGATGTAGTGTTCCATCTCCTGCATAAGGATTAGCTAGAAGTTTCTCTATCATACCCGAAGGAATTTCATAATAAATATTTTCAGTAGGTTGAGGGACAACTCTTTGTGTTTCCGATCGAGGTGAAGATACCCCGAACAAGCCCCTCAAAGAATTACTTTCCATAGTAACAAATGACAGTAAATTTCAGCACACTATATAAATTTTTTCCTTACCAGGTTCCACTCACCAAAGGCGCTTCACTCCCCGGCAACGGCACCAAAAAGGTGTCTTGATGACCCACAAATATAGGGGATCTATCGTAGTACTTTCGATATGTAAGAGTGTCAAACCCAACGAGGAGCAGAAGGAAATGACAAGCGGTTCTCAGTAAGGTATTCTCTGCAAGCACTGAAATTATCGGTAACAGATAGTTTTGTGATAAGATAATTCGTAACGGGTAGCAAGTGAAAATTGTAACCAAGGTGCAGCAAGGTGGCCCAATCCTTTTTATAGCAAAGTACAAGCCTGGAGAAACTCTTATATAAAGAAAGGCGTTCCCTAGGACACATGGGAATTTATGTCAAGCTAGTTTTCATCATGCTCATTTGATTCACGTTCGCTACTTTGATAATTTGATATGTGGGTGGACCGGTGCTTGGGTGCTGCCCTTACTTGGACAAGCCTCCCACTTATGATTAATCCCTCCCACATGCATCCACAACTACGAAAGAAGAATTAAGAGAAATATAACCATAGCATGAAACACGTGGATCCAAATCAGCCCCTTACGAAGCAACACATAAACTAGGGTTTAAGCTTCTGTCACTCTAGCAATCCACCATCTACTTATTACTTCCCAATGCCTTCCGCTAGGCCCAAACAATGGTGAAGTGTTATGTAGTCGACGTTCACATAAAACCACTAGAGGAGAGACAACATACATCTCATCAAAATATTGAATGAATACCAAATTTACATGATTACTTATAACAAGACTTATCCCATGTCCTCAGGAACAAACGTAACTACTCAAAAAAAATGTTCATGTTCATAATCAGAGGAGTATTAACGATGATCAAGGATCTGAACATATAATTTTCCACCAAGTAAACCAACTAGCATCAACTACAAGGAGTAATCAACACTACTAGCAACCCATAGGTACCAATATGAGGTTTTGAGACAAAGATCGGATACAAGAGAGGAGCTAGAGTTTGGAGAGGAGATGGTGCTGGTGAAGATGTTGATGGAGATTGACTCCCTCTCGATGAGAGGATCGTTGGTGATGACGATGGCTTCGATTTCCCCCTCCTGGAGGGAAGTTTCACAGGCAGGATCGCCCTACCGGAGCTCTAGATTGGTTCTGCCCAAGATTCTCCTGAGACGGCCGCGCCTCGTCCCGAAAGGTCTATTATGATTTTTTCCTCGACGAAACCCTCCATATAGCAGAAAATGGGCACCGGAGGCCTGCCAGGTGGTCCACAAGCTCGCTAGGCGCGGCCAAGGGGGTGCATCCAGCAGGCTTGTGTCTCCCTGGTGGGCCTCCTGATGTATTTATTTCGCCTAGTATTTTTTTATATATTCCAAAATAATTCTCCGTAGATTTTCAGGACTTTTGGAGTTGCACAGAATAGGTATCTCAAATTTGCTCCTTTTCTAGTCAAGAACTCCAACTGCCGCATTCTCCCTCTTCATGTAAACCTTGTAAACTAAGATAGAAAAGGCATAAGTATTGTACCAAAATGTGTAATAACAGCCCATAATGCAATAAATATCAATATAGAATCATGATGCAAAAGGGACGTATCAACCCCCCAAGCTTAGACCTCGCTTGTCCTCAAGCGGAAGCCGTAATTGATAAATATGCCCACATGTTTAGAGATAGAGGTGTCGATAAAAATAAAAATACGGACATGAGGACATCATGATCATATTTAGGGAAACAATATAATGACATATAATTTCTTATGCTAAAGTAAAAATTCATTCACAATGGCACAGTATGAATCAAGAACTCTATTGAGAATTGACAAACTATGATCTCAGTCATTGAAGCAATTCCAATTCATCATAACGTAAGAAAGAGTCAATATAAGAGCTTGTAAAGCAAACCCACATACTCAATCATCTTTTAGTTTTTCACAATTGTTAACACTCACGAGGTACTTATGAGTTCAAAGTTTCAATCGAACACTGAGAAAGATAGGGGCTTATAGTGTTGCCTCCCAACTGTTTACCTCAAGGGTAATGTCAACAGTAATAACTCATGCTCATCCACTTCCGAGTGGATATATCTACCTAGATCTTTCCCCAACATGTGGCACTTGCCAGAAGATAAAGGCGAAAATAGCGAAGGTGATTGAGATCACCATGACTCTTGCATAAAGGTAAGTGCTAGAGAATAAAAGTAACAGATAGGCCCTTCGCAGAGGGAAGCAGAGGTTGTCATGTGCTTTTATAGTTGGATGCACAATCTCTTAATGCAAAAAGAGCGTCACTTTATATTGCCCCTTGTGATAGAGAACTTTATTATGCGGTCCGTCGCTTTTATGTCTTCCCTATCACAAGTTCGTATAAAGTTTATTTTCCTCACACTAATAGATCACACATATTTACAAAGCAATTTTTATTGCTTGCACCGATTACAACTTACTTGAAGGATCTTATTCTATCCTTAGGTAGGTATGGTGGACTCTCATGGCAAAACTGGGTTAAGGGTGTTTGGATGCACAAGTAGTATCTCTACTTGGTGCGGGAGTTTTGGCTCATATGAGGTGGAAGCAAGCGACACATGTTGAGGGATCTATAACAATATAACTTCTATTCGGAAATAAGCAAACATAAACCATTATGTTGTCTTCCTTGTCCAACATCAACTTCTTAACATATAATATTTTAATGAGTGCTCACAATCATAAAAGATGTCCAATATAATATATTTATATGTGAACCTATCTTTCTTTATTACTTCCTTTTAATTGCCCCAGTGACCAACAACTATGTTTGTCAACCCACAATAGGTTTCAATCGACATACTTTTTACATGTGAAGTCATCACTCCCCATAAGATTTTCATATGTACTATTTTATTTTATTCTACACTTCTTTTCACTTCATCTTTCTATATATTAAGATCATACCAAGCAAGGCCCTCAACTCAAAAGCACTTTTCATTATATAACTCACAGACTTGCTTACATAGGAGGAATCATAAGGCAAAGACTCAAAACTAGATCACAGGAAGACTTTATTCTACTAGATCAAGATATAACCAAAAAGATTGACCTAAGAAAATATGATGAAAATAAAAATAAAAATAAAAATAAAAACGAAAGATAAATATAACCATAGCATGAAACGTGTGGATCCAAATCAGCCCCTTATGAAGCAACGCATAAACTAGGGTTTAAGCTTCTGTCACTCTAGCAACCCATCATCTACTTATTACTTCCCAATGCCTTCCTCTAGGCCCAAACAATGGTGAAGTGTTGTGTATTCGATGTTTTCATAACACCACTAGAGGAGAGACAACATACATCTCATCAAAATATCGAACGAATACCAAAGTTACATGATTAATTATAACAAGACTTATCCCATGTCCTCAGGAACAAACGTAACTACTCACAAAACATGTTCATGTACATAATCAGAGGAGTATTAATGATGATCAAGGATCTGAACATATAATCTTCCACCTAGTAAACCAACTAGCATCAACTACAAGGAGTAATCAACACTACTAGTAACCCATAGGTACCAATCTGAGGTTTTGAGACAAAGATCGGATACAAGAGATGAGCTAGGGTTTGGAGAGGAGATGGTGCTGGTGAAGATGTTGATGGAGATTGACCCCCTCTCGATGAGAGGATCATTGGTGATGATGATGGCTTCGATTTCCCCCTCCCGGAGGGAAGTTTCACCGGCAAGACCGCCCTGCCAGAGCTCTAGATTGGTTCTGCCCAAGTTCCGCCTCGAGACGGCGACGCTTTGTCCCGAAAGCTCTCTTATGATTTTTCCTCAACAAAACCTTCCATATAGCAAAAGATGGGCACCGGAGGGCTGCCAGGTGGGCCACAAGCTCGCTAGCCTCCACCAGGGGGGGGGGGCGGCCAGCAGGCTTGTGGCTCCCTGGTGGGCCTCCTGATGTATTTATTTCGCCTAGTATTTTTTGTATATTCCAGAATAATTCTCCGTAGATTTTCAGGACTTTTGGAGTTGCGTAGAATAGGTATCTCAGATTTCTCCTTTTCAAGTCCAGAACTCCAGCTGTCGGCATTCTCCCTCTTATTATACGAAAATGTTTAATAACAGACCATAACGCAATAAATATCAATATAAAATCATGATGCAAAATGGACGTATCACTTCTCAGTGGCAACATCACGTTTGGCGTCGGTTGACATGGTGATGATGATGAAGACGACGCGGACATAGATGAAGTATTCGGAAGGAACGACAACGAACAGTCGCGTAGTCACTCCCCCAAAACGTAATCGCCCCTCTCCCCATATAGGACCCGGAGAGGCGTGGTTTCGGAGGCCTGCTCTCCCATCAACTGTGTATGCGGCGAACGAGATAGAGTCGCCACCGGTAGCAACAACAAAAGGAGGCGGTGTGCGCGTGAAGGCAGATGTGATCTGTTTTCCGTGGGTTAGCCGAAGCCCTGCTTATTTAGGCAGCGTCTGGGTGGAGAGACGTGGGCTGAACCCACGTCCGAGTCGGTAGCCCACGATCCAATGTCTTAGATCGTGGCGTTACATATTCTCCGTTCCCGACCGGCAAAAATAAGCGCACAGGTATGAGCTCGGCTAGGCACAATCCCGCAACCCGCGTCTCTTCACGTCGCGTCGTGACGAGGCATGGCGTGGCGAGGCGGGTGGCGGAGGAGGAGTGTGCGAGGGCCTCTTCTCTTCTCATGCTCCAATAGCATGTAGAAGAGAGCACCTTATAAAGAGGTCCAACTCCCTCTCCACTAGCAAGGTGGTACTAAACTTCCCACCCTCCTTTGTCATGCCACCTACATGAGCCCTTAGAGACATTTCTGAAATTGTATTATGGGCCTAAAGCCCATTTCAGATTTCAACAATCCCGCACAAGATCACAAGGGCCCATTTCGTCTTCTGTTCCAATTACTGTTTTAATATACCAACATTTTAGTGAAGACCTATTAAGGTTGAGCTTCACCTAGAGCAAGTAGCTACACTCCTTCACAACTGAACAATGGACTATCCCTTGAATTTTAAGTTTGGTGTCAAGAAGTTTCACAACAGGTCCTACTAGTACTAGGCCGCCGAAGGCCGACCCCTCGGGTGGAGCATATTAGTCACACTACTGGCCTATTCATGAGTTTACTAGAGATCACCCCAATCTCATAGACTGTGACCAGCAGTCAGGCTCATATAGGTGTGTTCCTTCAAAGATCGCTCTATAGCACGCGTCTTGCTTACATAAAAGCTTTAGAACACATTAAGATAGTAGCCATCCTGCCATACAGTACCCGAGAGTATTGCATCTCCAATGGAGTGGGTTAGTAAAGTTACTCTCCTCAGTTCACCACTCGATTGTTTTCCTTGGTCCTACTTCACGGGATCTCCGATCACATAGGTTGGGTTACTGCCATGGAAACTCATGTGGGTCCCATACCCATCTCCCTCAATGCATTATCTATCACAACACGTGATAGCCCTTTAGTAAAGGGGTCTGCCGGATTCTTAGCCGTATGGATGTAATCCAATGCTATCACTCTGGAGCTTCTCAAATGTCTGACAACTTTCAGTATCATTCTTATACGTTTGTTCAACTTCATGTTGTCTATTGAACTCTTCACTTTGCAATAACTATCTGATTATCGCAGTTCATAAGGATTTCCGGAACCGGCCTCTCAACCACTGGAAAGTCTATCAAAAGATCTCGAAGAAATTGCGCTTCGACACCAAATGTGTCTAATGCCATTAATTTTGCTTCCATTATCGATCTCATTAAGATTGTTTGCTTGCAAGACTTAAAGGAAAAAACACCACCTCCAAAGGTAAACATATACCCAGTAGTGGCCTTCATCTCATCAGTATCAGAGATCCAATTCACATCACTATACCCTTCAAGTACTGACGGGTATCCGGTGTAGTGAAGTCCATGGTTCATTGTACCCTTTAGATAGCGCATAACTCTTTCAACAACATGCCAATGAACATCACCCAGATTGGCAACAAACCAGCTCAGTTTGCGAACAGCAAACGCAATGTCAGGCTTCATTGCGCTAGCTAGATACATAAGTGAACCAATGATTTGAGAGTATCTCAATTGATCTTTAGCTGTGCCTGTGTCCTTGCGAACTAGCACCCTAGGATCATATGGTGTTTGTGAAATTTTGCAGTCCGAATATCCAAAATGACTCAAAATCTACTCAACATAATGGGATTGCAGAAGTATAATCCCACCATCATCATCTCTGAATAGCTTGATGTTCAAGATAACATCAGCTACTCCAAGGTCCTTTGTCTCAAAGTTCTGAGACAGAAAAGACTTAACCTCCTCAATCACTTTGAGAATGGTTCCAAATATCAGTACGCCATCAACATACAAGCACAGTCTAACTCCTTCGCCCCCACCATAGCGATAGTATATACATTTTTTGGCTTCATTAACAACCAAGCCAACATATGTCAGTGTTGTATTAAACATCTCATGCCATTGCTTAGGTGCTTGTCTCAGGCCATATAAATATTTTAGCATCCAGCACACCTTTCCTCCCTGACCATTTATTACAAAGCCATCTGGCTATTGCATATAAATTTCCTCGTCTAGCTCTTCATTCAGGAAAGCCTTCTTAACATCCATTTGATGGACGAGAAGACCATGCGAGGCTGCCAATGAGAGATGTACTCGAATGGTGGTCAGTGTGGCCACAGGTCAATAAGTATCAAAGAAATATTCTTCTTCTTCCTGGGCATAACCCTTGGCCACAAGCCTAGCCTTGTATTTTTCAATTGTACCATCAGGCCTAAGCTTCTTTTTGAAGACCCACTTACATACCAATGGTTTGCAACCATAGGGACGCTTAGTAATTTCCCATGTTCCTTTAGCCATGATGGAATCCATATCGCTATGGACCGCATATTTCCAGTAGTCAGCATCAGGAGATGCATAGGCTTCTGAAAGAGAAGTGGGATTATCACGCACGAGGTACACAAGGAAGTCATCACCAAAGGTCTTTGCAGTCCTTTGTCTCTTGCCTCTACCTAGGGTTTGCTCATCCTCCTCCTCAGGATTTTCATCATGTGTTTGTTCATAGTATTCCGTAGGAATGGCATGCTGAGGAGTCTCCTACGATTCCTGTCTAGAAGTGATTTGCATATCTCTCATGGGGAATATATCCTCAAAGAATGTAGCATCCTTAGACTCCATAATTGTATCGACCTTCACGTCACGTACCTCAGATTTCACTAATAGAAATGTATAGCCAACACTATTCTTAGCATAGGACAAATTAATGCAGTCCATGGTCTTTGGTCCAAGCTTATGCTTTTTGGGGATCGACACATTGACTTTCGCCAAACAACCCCAAGTGCGTAAGTAGGAGAGCGTCATCCTTCTATTTGACCACTGCTCATATGGAGTGACCTCATTATCTTTTGTCGGAACCTTATTCAGGACCTCACATGAAGTCAATATAGCCTCCCCCACCATGCCTTGGATAAACCTGATGTATCTAACATGGCGTTATCCAAATCAGTTAAAGTATGGTTTTTTCGCTCAGTAACCCCGTTTGACTGGGGTGAATAGGGAGGTGTCCTCTCATAAATAATACCATGTTCCACACAGAAAGAATCAAACTCATTAGAGAAGTACTCTCCACCATGATCAAACCGAACTCGCTTAATTTTCTTTTCAAGTTGATTCTCAGCTTCTGCCTTATAGATTTTAAATTAGTTTAGAGCCTCATCTTTAGTATTTAATAGACACACATAGCAATATGTAGTGGAATCATCTATCAATGTCATGAAGTATTTATTTCCACCTTTAGTCAACCCACCATTCATCTCACAGAGATTAGAATGTATGATTTCTAATGGTGCCAAGTGTCTGTCCTTCGCAACCTTGTGAGGCTTGTGAGGTTGCTTTGCTGTCGCACACGAATGACACTTAGAACCTTTGGCTAAAGTGAAACTCGGGATTAAATCCAGTTTTGCTAGCTGCGACATAACACCAAAACTAATGTGACAAAGACGTGAATGCCAAACTTCAGATTCATTAACACTCGAATGATTATTGTTCATGACTTTAATACAAAAATCAGCAAGGGAAAGGCGGAACAGACCTCCGCATTCATAACCTTTTCCAACGAAAAGGCCATATTCGTAACAACTACTTTATTAGACTCGAATACCAACTTAAACCCTTCTCTACATAGAAGGGAGCCACTAACGAGGTTCTTCTTGATGGGGACATGCTGCACGTTCTTCAGCTGCACGATCCTTCCCGAAGTGAACTTCAGATCGACCGTGCCAACACCAAGAACAGAAGCAATCGCGCCATTCCCCATCAATACAGATGCGCGCCCTGTGATGTGAGAAGAAGAGAAGAATGATATGTCAGCACACACATGAATATTTGCCCCCGTGTCCAACCACCAATCGGTGGACTGAAAAACTAAAAATACAGTAAATAAATTACCGTACCTAGATGAACCTTTTTCATTGTTGCCCACAATCATATTAGCAGAATTGGAGTCCTGCGCTAGCTTCTTGTACTTGCTTGGGTACTTGTTGGCCCAATGTTCCTCTGAACCACAAGTGAAGCAGCCATCACCCTTCTTATTCTTCTTGAAGGTCTTCTTTCCCTTCTTCTTGAAGTTGGTATTCTGTTGGACATAATTCTTTCCCTTGGGCTTGTGGGAATTGAAGTTCCTTTGATGTACCATATTGGGAACAAAAGAGCTTTCAACCGCTTTTCCATGCGAGTCCTTTGCTCTCGAGTTCTACTCAACACTCAGATGGCCGATGGTATCCTCTATTGAGAATTCACGCCTTTGATGTTTCAGAGTGGTAGCAAAGTTCCTCCAGGAATTAGGGAGCTTAGCAATTATACACCCCCCGACAAATTTGCATGGTAAATTGCACTTAAGAATCTCAAGTTCATTAGCAATGCATATTATCTCATGAGCTTGTTCCAACAGAGAACGGTTGTCAACCATTTTGTAACCATGGAATTGCTCTATAACATATATCTCGCTCCTAGCATCGGTGGCCCCGAATTTAGATTCGAGTGCCTCCCTCAAATCCTTAGCGACCCCCACATGTAAACATGCGTCAACCAGCTTATCTCCGATCATGCTAAGAACTGCTCCGATAAAATAGACGGTGTCCTACTTGAATGCCTTCTCCTTTTCAGGAGTGATTGTTCTTGTGGGAGTGACACCGGCTACCCAGAACACATTCATAGACGTGAGCCATAAGGTGGTTTTGGTTTGCCAACGATTAAAGTATGTACCGGTAAACTTGTCCAGTTTCAGTGCAAGAGAAAAACCAATGAACATCTCCGATCATTAGAGAAGTACTCTCCACCATGATCAGACCGGACTCATTTAATTTTCTTTTCAAGTTGATTCTCAACTTCTGCCTTATAGATTTTAAAGTAGTGTAGAGCCGCATCTTTAGTATTTAATAGATACACATAGCAATATCTAGTGGAATCGTCTATCAATGTCATGAAGTATTTCTTTCCACCTTTAGTCCACACACCATTCATCTCACAGAGATCAGAATGTATGAGTTCTAATGGTGCCAAGTGTCTGTCCTCCACAGCCTCGTGAGGCTTGCAAGGTTGTTTTCCTTGCACACACAAATGAAACTTAGAACCTTTGGCCAAAGTTAAACTTGGGATTAATTTCTGTTTTGCACGCTGCGGCATAACACCAAAACTAATGTGAAAAAGACATGAATGCCAAACTTCAGATTCATTAACACTCGAATGAATATTATTCATGACTTTATTACAAAAATCTGCAAGGGAAAGGCGGAACAGACCTCCGAATTCATAACCTTTTCCAACGAAAAGTCCATATTTCGTAGCAACTACTTTATTAGACTCGAAGGCCAACTTAAACCCTTCTCTACATAGAAGGGAGCCACTAACGAGGTTGTTCTTGATGGCGGGGACATGCTACACATTCTTTAGTTGCACGATCCTTCCCGAAGCAAACTTCAGATCGACCGTGCCAACACGAATCCCATCAATACGGACCCGCGCCCTGCGACCTGATAAGAAGAGAACAATGAGATGTTAGCACACACATGAATATTTGCATCCATGTCCACCCACCAATCGGTGGACTGACAAACCGAAAAGATAGTAAATAAATTAACATACCCAGATGCACCATTTTCTTTGTTGACCACAATCATATTGGCAGACTTGGAGTCCTGCACTGGCTTCTTGTACTTGTTTGGGCACTTATTGGCCCAATGTTCCTCTGAACCACAAGTGAAGCAACCATCACCCTTCTTATTCTGCTTGAGGGTCTTCTTTCCCTCCTTCTTGAAGTCAGTATTCAATTGGACATAATTCTTTCCCTTGGGCTTGTGGGAATTGAAGTTCCCCTGATGTACCATATTGGGAACAAAAGAGCTTTCAACTGCTTTTCCATGCGAGTCCTTTGTTCTCGAGTTTTGCTCAACACTCAGATGGCCGATGATATCCTCTATTGAGAATTCACGCCTCTGATGTTTCAGAGTGGTGGCAAAGTTCCTCTAGGAATTAGGGAGCTGAGCAATTATACACCCCATGATAAATTTGCCTGGTAATCTGCACTTAAGAACCTCAAGTTCTTTTGCAATGCATATTATCTCATGAGCTTGTTCCAACATAGAATGGTTGTCAACCATTTTGTAATCATGGAACTGCTCCATAACATATATCTAGCTCCCAGCATCGCTGACCCCGAATTTAAATTCGAGCGCCTCCCACAAATCCTTGGCGACCCCCACATGTAAATATGCATCAACGAGCTTATCTCCGATCACACTAAGAACTGCTCCAATAAAATAGACGGTGGCCTGCTTGAACGCCTTCTCCTTTTCAAGAGTGATCGTTCCCATGGGAGTGACACCGGCTACCCAGAACACATTCATAGCCGTTAGCCATAAGGTGGTTTTGGTCTGCCAGCGATTAAAGTATGTACCGGTAAACTTGTCCGGTTTCAGTGCAGCAGCAAAACCATTACATGAAAAATTCCTAAACATATTAGGTTTTTGGATTGTTGAGTATATAGGCAATTTTTTGATTAAATTAATCCACGCAATAATCACTATCATGACATTGACTAGATTACTGACATACTGGTGATGAACCAAACTAGCATGTACTACACATATAGTTGAGACATCTATGCATGGAAGTAGTACTGCTAAGATCAACGTAAGTAAGAGCGGATAAATGCATTATATCCTCCAATAGGACAGTTGGCCGTAGGAGCAACATTGGTAGCGGCTGCTTCCTCGGCTGCCTTCCTATTGGCTTCAAGCTTCTCAGCGGCAGCAGCACGTTCGACGTCGGTTGACATGGTGATGATAATGAAGACGATGCAAACATAGATGAAGTATTCGGAAGGAACGGCAGCGAGCAGTCACGTAGTCGCTCCCCCAAAACCTAATCGCCCCCTCTCCGTACAAGACCTGGAGAGGCGTGGTATCGGAGGCCTACTTTATTGTCAACCGTGTACATGGTGAACGACAGCGAGCAGTCGCGTAGTCGCTCCCCCAAAACCTAATCGCCCCCTCTCCGTACAAGACCCGGAGAGGTGTGGTATTGGAGGCCTACTTTATTGTCAACCGTGTACATGGTGAACGGGATGGAGTCGTCGGCGGTAGCAACAGCAAAAGGAACAACGAGGCGGTGTGCGCGTGGAGGCAGATGTGATCTGTTTTCCGTGGCGGGTTGGGTTGGCCGAAGCCCTGCTTATGTAGGCAACGTCTGGGTGGAGAGCCGTGGGCTGAACCCACGTCCGAGTCGGTAGCCCGTGATCCAACATCTCAGATCGTGGCGTTACGTATTCTCCATTCCTGACCGACAAAAATAGGCACGTAGGTATGAGCTCGACTCGTCTCAATCCCGAAACCTGCGTCGCCTCGCGTTGCATCGTGACGAGGCATGGTGTGGTGAGGCGGGCGGCAGAGGGGGAGTGTGCGAGGGCCTCTTCTCTTCTCTTGCTCCAATAGCATGTAAAACAGAGCACCTTATAAAGAGGTCCAACTCTCTCTTCACTAGCAAGGTGGTACTAAACATCCCACCCCCTTTGTCATGCCACCTACATGGGCCCTTAGAGATTTTTCTGAAATTTTCTTATGGGCCTGAAGCCCATTTAAGATTTAAGCAATTACCCACTAGATCTCAAGGGACCATTTCGTCCACTGTTCCAATTACTGTTTTGATATACCAGCATTTCCGTGAAGACATGTTAAGGTTGAGCTTCACCTAGAGCAAGTAGCTAAACTCCTTCACAACTAAACAACGGAATAGGCCTTGAATTGTCTGTTTGGCATCAAGAAGTTTTACCATAGGTTGTACTAGTACTAGGCTGCCAAAGGCCGACCCCTCGGGTGGAGCATATTAGTCACACTCCTGGCCTATTCATGAGTTTACAAGAGATCAGACCAATCTCATATACTGTGACCAGCAGTCGCGGTCATATAGGTGTGTTCCTCCAAAGACCGCTTTGTAGGACATCATATTGATTATGTGTAAGATTTAGAACACATGAAGACAATAGTTATCCTATCACACAATATCTGATAATATTGCATCTCCAACGGAATGGGTTAGTAAAGTTACTCTCCTCAGTTCATCAGTGGCTTGTTTTCCCAGGTCCTATTTCACGGGATCCCCGATCACATAGGCTGGCTTACTACTATGGCAACTCATGTGGGTCTCATACCCATCTCCCTCGATGCATTATCTATCACAACACGTGATATCCCTTTAGTAAAGGGGTCTGTCAGATTCTTAGCCGTATGGATGTAATCCAACGCTATCACTCCGGAGCTTCTCAAACATCTGACAACTTTTAGTCTCATTCTTATATGGTTGTTGGACTTCATGTTGTCCTTTGAACTCTTCAGTTTGGCAATAACTGTCTGATTATCACAATTACTAAGGATAGCCGGAACCACCTTCTCAACCATTGGCAAGTCCATCAAAAGATCTCGAAGAATTTGTGCTTCGACACGAGATGTGTCTAATGCTGTTAATTCTACTTCCATTGTCAATCTCGTAAATATCGTTTGCTTCCAAGACTTGCATGAAACAACACCACCTCCAAAGGTAAACATATACCTAGTAGTGGCCTTCATCTCATCAGCATCAGAGATCCAATTCGCATCACTATACCCTTCAAGTACTGACGGGTATCCGATATAGTGAAGTCCATGGTTCATTGTACCCTTTAGATAGCGCATAACTCTTTCAACAACATGCCAATGAACATCAGCCGGATTGGCAACAAACCGGCCCAGTTTGCTCACAACAAAAGCGATGTGAGGCCTCGTTTCGCTAGCTCGATACATAAGTGAACCAATGATTTGAGAGTATCTCAATTGATCTTTAGCAGTGCCTGTGTTCTTGCGAACCAGCACCCTAGGATCATATGGTGTTTGAGAAATTTTGTAGTCTGAATATCCAAAACAACTCAAAATCTTCTCAACATAATGGGATTGCAGAATTGTAACCCCAGTATCATCATTTCCGAATATCTTGATGTTCAAAATAACATCAGCCACTCCAAGGTCCTTCATCTCAAAGTTTCGAGACAGAAAAGACTTAACTTCCTCAATCATTTTGATATTGGTTCCAAATATCAGTATGTCATCAACATACAAGCATAGAATAACTCCTTTGACCCACCATGGCGATAGTATACACATTTGTCGGCTTCATTAACAACGAAGCCAAGAAATGTCAGAGTTGTATTAAACTTCTCATGCTATTGCTTAGGTGCTTGTCTCAGGCCATATAAAGATTTCAACAACCTGCACACCATCCTCCCTGACCATTTATTACAAAGCCATCTCGCTGTTGCATATAAATTTCCTCTTCTAGCTCATCATTCAGGAAAGCCATCTTAACATCCATTTAATGGACGAGAAGACCATGTGAGGGTGCCAACGGGAGAAGTACTCGAATGGTGGTCAGTATGGCCACAGGTGAATAAGTATCGAAGAAATATGCTGCTTCTTTCTAGGCTTAACCCTTGGCTACAAGCCTAGACTTGTATTTTTCAATTGTACCATTGGGCCTAAGCTTCTTTTTGAAGACCCACTTACATCCCAATGGTTTGAAACCGTAGGGACGCTCAGTAATTTCCCATGTTCCATTAGCCATGATGGAATCCATCTCGCTAGGGACCGCATCTTTCCAGTAGTCAGCATCAGGAGATGCATAGGCTTCTTAAATAGAAGTGGGATTATCATGCACGAGGTACACAAGGAAGTCATCACCAAAGGTCTTTGCAGTCCTTTGTCTCTTGCCCATCCCAAGGGTTTCATGGTCATCCTCCTCAGGATTTTCATCATGTGTTTGTTCATAGTATTCAATAGGAATGGCACGCTCAGGTGTCTCCTCCGATTCCTGTCTAGAAGTGCTTTGCAAATCTCTCATGGGGAATATATCCTCAAAGAATGTAGCATCCTTAGACTCCATAATTGGACCGGCCTTCATGTTAGGTACCTCAGATTTTACTAGTCGAAATCTATAGCAAACACTATTCTTAGCGTAGCCCAAATTAATACAGTACACATTCTTTGGTCCATGCTTACGCTTTTTAGGGATCGACACATTGACTTTCGCCAAATAGCCCGAAGTACGTAAGTAGGAGAGCGTCGTACTTCTCTTCGACCACTTCTCATATGGAGTGACCTCATTATATTTTGTCGGAACCTTATTCATGATATGATACGAAGTCAATATAGCCTCCCCCACCATGCCTTGGATAAAACAGATGTATCTAACATGGCGTTGACCAAATCAGTTAGGGTACGATTTTTCCACTCGACAACGTCCTTTGACTAGGGCGAATAGGGAGGTGTCCACTCATGAATAATACCATGTTCCGCAAAGAAAGAATCAAACTCTTTAGGGAAGTACTCTCCACCACAATCGGACCGGACTCGTTTAATTTTCTTTTTAAGTTGATTCTCAACTTCTGCCTTATAGATTTTAAAGTAGTGTAGAAGCTCATCTTTAGTATTTAATAGATAAACATAGCACTATCTAGTGGAATCATCTATACATGTCATGAAGTATTGCTTTCCACCTTTAGTCAACACATCATTCATCTCACATAGATCAGAATGTATGAGTTCTAATGCTGCCAAGTGTCTGTCCTCCGTTGCCTTGCGAGGCTTGCGAGGTTGCTTTGCTTGCACACACGAATGAAACTTAGAACCTTTGGCTAAAGTGAAACTTGGGATTAAATTCAGTTTTGCTAGCCGCAACATAAGACCAAAACAAGACAAAGACGTGAATGCCAAACTTCAGATTCATTAACACTCGTATGAATATTGTTCACAACTTTATTACAAAAATCTGCAAGGGAAAGGCGAAACAGACCGCTGCATTCATAACCTTTCCAATGAAAAGTCCATATTTAGTAAAAACTACTTTATTAGACTCGAAGACCAACTTAAACCCTTCTCTACCCAGAAGGGAGCCACTAACGTGGTTCTTCTTGATGGGGGGGGGACATGCTGCACGTTCTTCAGCTGCACGATCCTTCCCGACGTAAACTTCAGATCGATCGTGCCAACACCAAGAACAGAAGCACTCGCGCCATTCCCTATCAATATGGACCCGAGACCTGTGACCTGATAAGAAGAGAATAATGAGATGTCAGCACACACATGAATATTTGCACCCGAGTCCACCCACCAATTGATGGACTGGCAAACTGAAAAGATAGTAAATAAATTACCATACCCAGATGCACTGTTTTCATTGTTGCCCACAATCATATTGGCAGACTTTGAGTGCTACGTTGGCTTCTTGTACTTGTGTGGGCACTTGTTGGCCCAATGTTCATCTAAACCACAAGTAAAGGAGCCATCACCCTTCTTATTCTTCTTGAAGGTCTTCTTTCCCTTCTTCTTGAAGTCGGTATTCTGTTGGACATAATTCTTTCCCGTGGGTTTGTGGGAATTGAAGTTCCCCTGATGTACCATATTGGCAATGGAAGAGCTTTCAACCGCTTTTCCATGCGAGTCCTTTGCTCTCGAGTTTTTCTCAACACTCAGATGGCCGATGATATCCTCTATTGATAATTCACACCTTTGATGTTTCAGAGTGGTAGAAAAGTTCCTCCAGGAATTAGGAAGCTTAGCAATTATACACCCGCAAAAAATTTTCCCAGTAAATTGCACTTAAGAACCAGAAGTTCTTTAGCTATGCATATTATCTCATCAGCTTGTTCGAACACATAACAGTTGTCATGTAGCGACCCGACTCAAAACGAGTCAAGCCTCTGTGTTTTCTATGCCATCCCTGGATCAGTATGCTGGCACACACAGTACATCAATGTATATATCAAAGTGCAACCACACTTAATTAACGTAAAACTGATATATACCTTAAAATCTCAGCAGAAGCGGTCAACGGGAGTGGAGTCCCAATAACACCAACGGCAAGTTGAGTGCGGACCGTAACCCTGAATCGTACTCTTACTCGTCGTAGAAGAGTATCTGCAACATAAGACGTTGCAGCCGTGTAGGTCAGTACATTGAATGTACCGGCATGATCACCATAGCAGAAACAGAAGATAAAGACTATTCTATATGCAGTGGGGCTTTATGGCTCTGTGTCTAAGTTTTTGCATAAAGCTGATTTTTGTTTTTCTTTTCCTACAACAAAGGAATATCAGGAGTTTTCACTACAAAGTTATCTATCATGACATGGTTCCGCCAACCGATGTCTAAATACCCACAAGTAACTTAAGTTGCCCACAATTAGTTATCAGTCCAGTGTTGAGAGTTCAGAGATAGATCCAAGTCTAGAAGCTCAAATTGTCCGTAATCGCGGACACGGCTAATCGATTAGGTTTAACTCTACAGAGTGTTGTGTACTTTACCCACAAGATTCGTTCCCTCCTGGTAAGTCCTCGCACTGCCTGGTGTTTGCGAACAGGTCAAATGAAACATGGTCTTTCAGAGTGTTTCCCTGACTACTATCAGTGCCCATCCATTCCTAACGACGACTACATCTCGTAGCACTGCCCAGCCAGAGTCACAACAAAGTGTTGGGGAACGTTGCATGGGAAACAAAATTTTTCCTATGTACACGCAAAACTATCCATGGTGATGAGCATCTACGAGAGGGGGAGTTGATCTACATACACTTGTAGATCGCTAAGCGGGAAGCGTTAAGAAACGCGGTTGGTGTAGTCGAACTTCTTCGCGATCCAAATCGCCGAGCGTCCCGCGATCTAATCACGAACCGTCCCGTGAACCAATCACGAACCGTCCCGCGATCCAATCATGAACCGTCCCGCGATCTCGTCACGATCCGTCCCACGATCCAATCATGATCGTCTCGTGGCCTTGATCACGATCCTTCCGATCTAGTACCGAACGGACGGCACCTCCGCGTTCAGCACACGTGCAGCTTGATGACGATCTCCACCGTCTTAATCCAGAAAGAGGAGGTGGAGAGAAGAGAGAGTTCACCGGCAGCGTGACGGTGCTCCGGTGATGGTGGTGGAGCTACTCCGGCAGGGCTTCGCCTAAGCGCTGTGGAAAATGATCTAGAGGACCACCGGTGAAACGGGTAGCACGTGGCCGTAAGTTGTGTCCAAGAACCACCCAATCCACTAGTATATATAGGAGGGAGGGAGAGTAAGCCCTTGGCACAAGGCCAAGGGCCTCTTTGGTTCGGCCGAAGGGAAGGGGTGGAGTCCTACTCCACCTCCAATCCTACTTGGAGTAGGATTGCTCCCTATTGGCTGATTTTCCACTTTTTCCTTTAGGACTTTCTATCATTGCACCATGGGCCTTTGTGGATGTTTCCTCAGCCCACTAAGGGTTGGTTGTTATTCTCCCACAGCCCATGGACCTCTTGGGGTCGAAATACCCCTCCCGGAGGTCTCACGGTACACTACCGGCACTCCCGGTACACTACCGATGAGCCCGGAACTTTTCCGGCGACCAAACTGGGACTCCCATATATGAATCTTTACCTCCGGACCATTCCGGAGCTCCTCGTGATGTCCGGGATCTCATCCGGGACTCCGAACAAACTTCGGTCACCACCATACATAACTCTATACTACCGAAACGTCACCAAACCTTAAGCGTGCAGACCCTGTGGGTTCGAGAACTATGTAGACATGACCGAGACACCTCTACGGTCAATAACCAATGGCGGGACCTGGACTTCCACATTGGTTCCTACATATTCTACGAAGATCTTTATCGGTCAAACCTCTATGTCAAGGATTCAATTAATCCCGTATAACGTTCCCTTTGTTCTTCGGTATGTTACTTGCCCGAGATTGGATCGTCGGTATCTCTATACCTAGTTCAACCTTGTTACTGGTAAGTCTCTTTACTCATTCCATAATACAAGATCCCATGGCTAACACTTAGTCACATTGCTTGCAAGGCTTGTTGTGATGTTGTATTACCGAGTGGGCCCTGAGATACCTCTCCGTCACATGGAGTAACAAATCCCGGTCTTGATCCATGCCAACCCAACAGACACCCTCGGAGATACCTGTAGAGCACCTTTATAGTCACATAGTTACGTTGTGACGTTTGATACACACAAGGCATTCTTCCGGTGTCAGTGAGTTGCATGATCTCACGGTCATAGGAACATATATTTGACATACGGAAAACAACAACAATAAACTGACACGATCATATGCTACGTTTGTAATTTGGGTATTGTCCATCTCATCATTCTCCTAATGACGTGATCCCGTTATCAAATGACATCTCATGTCCATGGCTAGGAAACCTTAACCATCCTTTGATCAACGAGCTAGTTCACTAGAGGCATACTAGGGACATAGTGTTTTGTCTATGTATCCACACATGTATCTATGTTTCCAATTAATACAATTCTAGCATGGATAATAAACAATTATCATGAACAAGGAAATATAATAATAAACACTTTATTTATTGCCTCTAGGGCATATTTCCAACAGTCTCCCACTTGCACTAGAGTCAATAATCTAGCTCACATCACTATGTGATTTACATTGTAATGAATCGAACACCCATGCAGTTCTGGTGTTGATCATGTTTAGCCCTTGGAAGAGGTTTAGTCAACGGGTCTGCAACATTCAGATCCATGTGCACTTTGCAAATATTTATGTCCTTCTCCTCGATGTAATACCGGATGGAGTTGAAGCGTCGCTTTATATGTCTAGTCCTCTTGTGAAACCTTGGTTCCTTGGCTAGAGCAATGGCACCAGTGTTGTCACAGAACAGGCTCATCGGATTTAGTGCACTGGGCACTACTCCGAGATCTGTCATGAACTGCTTCATCCAGACACCTTCCTTCGCCGCCTCCGAGGCTGCGATGTACTCCGCTTCGCATGTAGAATCAGCTAGCACGCTTTGCTTGGAACTACACCAGCTTACCGCACCCCCGTTAAGAATAAATATGTATCCGGTTTGCGACTTAGAGTCGTCCGGATCAGTGTCAAAGCTTGCATCGACGTAACCCTTTACGACGAGCTCTTCATCACCTCCATAAACGAGAAACATGTCCTTAGTCCTGTTGAGGTACTTGAGGATATTCTTGACCGCTTGCTAGTGCTCCATTCCAGGATCACTTTGAAACCTTCCAGCCATACTTATGGCAAGGCTGACATCGGGTCTTGTGCACATCATTGCATACATGATAGAGCCTATGGCTGAAGCATAGGGGATGACACTCATCTTTTCTTTATCTTCTGCAGTCACTGGGCATTGAGTCTTACTCAACTTCACACCTTGTAACACAGGCAAGAACCCCTTCTTGGACTGTTCCATTTTGAACTTCTTCAAAACTTTATCAAGGTATGTGCTCTTTGAAAGTGCTATTAAGCGTCTCGATCTATCTCTATAGATCTTAATGCCTAATATGAAAGCAGCTTCTCCTAGGTCCTTCATTGAAAAACTCTTGTTCAAATATTCCTTCATGCTCTCCAGCAATTCTATATTGTTTCCAATGAGCAATATGTCATCCACATATAATATTAGAAACGCTATAGAGCTCCCACTCACTTTCTTGTAAATACAAGCTTCTCCATAAACTTGTGTAAACCCAAACGCTTTGATCACCTCATCAAAGCGCTCATTCCAACTCCGAGATGCTTGCACCAGCCCATAAATGGATCGCTGGAGTTTGCAAACTTCATCAACATTTTCTGGATCGACAAAATCTTCTGGTTGTATCATAAACAACTCTTCCTCAAGGAAACCATTGAGGAACGCTGTTTTGACATCCATCTGCCAAATTTCATAGTCGAAATAAGCAGCTATTGCCAACATGATTCTGACGGACTTAAGCATCGCTACGGGTGAGAGGGTCTCATCGTAGTCAACTCCTGGAACTTGTGAAAAACCCATTGCCACAAGTCGAGCTTTATAGACGGTGACATTACTGTCCGCGTCCGTCTTCTTCTTAAAGATCCATTTGTTCCGAATGGCCTTTCACCCTTCAAGTAATACTTCCAAAGTCCATACTTTGTTTTCATACATGGATCCCATCTCGGATATCATGGCCTCTAACCATTTCTCGGAATCCGGGCCCATCACCGCTCCTTCATACTCCCTCGGTTCCTTTATATAAGGTGTATTTGTTTTCCCAAAAGTCAAACGAGACCATGTTTGACCAAGTTTATAGAATAATATATCAATATTCACAATACAAAATTTATATCATTTGAACCATCATGACAAGTAGTTTCATATTTTATTTATTTGGAATTACATATATTATTAGTTTATTCTATAATCATGGTCAAACATTTAAATGGTTGACTTGCATGGAAAACAATACACCTTATATTCCGGAACGGAGGGAGTAGCTCGTAGGTTCATTGTTGTCTAACAACATGACCTCCAAGACACGATTGCCGTACCACTCAGGAGTAGTACGCGTCCTTGTCGACCTATGAGGTTCATTAGCAGCTTGATCCGAAGCTTCATGATCATCATCATTAACTTCTTCTTCAACTGTCGTAGGCTCCACAAAAACATTTTTCTGTGCTGCGCTACTTTCCGGCAGACGCAAAGGTTCAACGACCTTATCAAGCTATATTTTCCTCCCACTCAATTCATTCGAGAGAAACTCTTTCTCAAGAAATGTTCTGTTCTTAGCGACAAACACTTTGCCCTCGGATCTGAGATAGAAGGTATACCCAACTGTCTCTTTCGGGTATCCTATGAAGATGCCTTTCTCCGCTTTGGGTTCCAGCTTTTCAGGCTGAAGCTTTTTGACGTATGCATCACATCCCCAAACTTTAAGAAACGACAACTTTGGGCTCTTGCCAAACCACAGTTCATATGGCGTCGTCTCAACGGATTTCGATGGTGCCCTATTTAAAGTGAATGCAGCTGTCTCTAATGCAAAACCCAAAACGATAGTGGCAAATCAGCAAGAGACATCATAGAACGCACCATATCTAATAAGGCCCGATTACGACGTTCAGACACACCATTACTCTGTGGTGTTCCGGGCGGTGTTAACTGTGAAACAGTTCCACACTGTCTTAAGTGACTACCAAACTCGTAACTCATATATTCACCTCCTCGATCGGATCGCAGGAATTTAATCTTCTTGTTACGATGATTTTCAACTTCACTCTGAAATTGCTTGAACTTTTCAAACGTTTCATACTTGTGTTTCATTAAGTAAATATACCCATATCTACTTAAGTCATCAGTGAAGGTGAGAAAATAAGGATATCCACCACGCGCTACAACATTCATTGGACCGAACACATCGGTATGTATGATTTCCAATAAGTCGCTTGCCCATTCCATTTCTCCAGAGAACAGCGTTTTAGTCATCTTGCCCATGAGGCATGGTTCACATGTGTCAAGTGATTCAAAATCAAGTGACCCCAAAAGTCCATCAGCATGGAGCTTCCTCATGCATTTTACATCAATATGACCTAAACGACAGTGCCACAAGAAAGTGGTACTATCATTATCAACTCTACATCTTTTGGCATCAATGTTATGAACATGTGTATCATCACTATCAAGATTTAAGATGAATAAACCCCTCACATTGGGTGCATGACCATAAAAGATATTACTCATATAAATAGAACAACCTTTATTCTCTGATTTAAATGAGTAACCGTCTCGCAATAAACAAGATCCAGATATAATGTTCATGCTTAATGCAGGCACTAAATAACGATTATTCAGGTTCATCACTAATCCTGATGGTAATCGAAGAGTGAGCGTGCCGATGGCGATCACATCAACCTTAGAACCATTTCCCACGCGCATCGTCACTTCGTCCTTCGCCAGCCTCCGTTTATTCCACAGTTCCTGTTTTGAGTTGCAAATGTGAGCAACCGAACCGGTATCAAATACCCAGGCACTACTACGAGAGCTAGTAAGGTACACATCAATAACATGTATATCATATATACCTTGTTTGTCTTTGGCCGCCTTCTTGTTAGCCAGGTACTTGGGGCAGTTCCGCTTCCAGTGACCAGTTCCCTTGCAATCAAAGCACTCAGTCTCTGGCTTAGGTCCATGCTTAGGCTTCTTTACAGGAATAGCAACTGCTTTGCCATCCTTCTTGGTTTTACCCTTCTTGCCTTTGCCTTTGCCGTTTTTCTTGAAACTAGTGGTTTTATTGACCATCAACACTTGATGTTCTTTTTGGATTTCAGACTCAGCAACTTTAAGCATCGCAAACAGCTCGGCGACTGACTTGTTCATCCCGTGCATGTTATAGTTCATCACAAAGCTTTTGTAGCTAGGTGGCAGCGATTGAAGAACTCTATCAGTGATTGCTTCTGGCGGAAGTTCAATTCCCAACTCCGCCAAACGAATCGAGTACCCAGACATTCTAAGTATATGTTCACTGATAGACCCATTCTCCTCCATTTTGCAGGCATAGAACTTATCGGAGGTCTCATACCTCTCGATCTGGGCATTCTTCTCAAAGATAAACTTCAACTCTTGGAACATCTCATATGGTCCCTGATGTTCAAAACGTCTTTGAAGTCCCGGTTCTAAGCCATACAAAATTGCACATTGAACTATTGAGTAATCTCCAGTACGTGTCTCCCAAGCGTTCTTAACGTCTTCGGATGACATGTCTGTGGGTTTATCACCAAGCGGTGCATCAAGACGTATAGTTTCTGGGAAGCCGTGAGGATAATCCTCAGATTACGGGCCTAGTCAACAAAGTTACTTCCATCATATTTCAGCTTAGCTTTCTCTAGGAACGCATTAAAATTTAGGGGTGCTACTGCGCGAGCCATTGATTTACAACATAAATATGCAAAGGTTATTTAGACTATTGTTTAGGATAATGAGTTTAGTTAATCAAATTACTAAAGCTCCCACTCAAATTGACATCCCTCAGGTCATCTGAGTGTCACATGATCCAAATTCACCAACTCAAGTCCGATCATCACGTGAGTTGTGGTGGCTTCAATGGTGAACATCATTATGTTGATCATATCTACTATATGACTCATGCTCGACCTTTCGGTCTCTTGTGTTCCGAGGCCATGTCTGTACATGCTAGGCTCGTCATGTTTAACCTGAGTGTTCCGCGTGTGCAAAATTGTCTTGCACCCGTTGTATGTGAACCTAGAGTCTATCACACCCGATCATCACGTGGTGTCTCAACACGACGAACTTTCGCAACGGTGCACACTCGGGGAGAACACAATTTTATCTTGAAATTTAAGTGAGGGATCACCTTATAATGCTACCGTCGTACTAAGCAAAACAAGGTGCATAAAAGGATTAACATCACATGCAATTCATAAGTGACATGATATGGCCATGAACTTGTGCTTAAGATCTCCATCTTCACAGCACCGGCATAATCTCCATCGTCACCGGCACGACACCATGATCTCCATCATCTTGATCTCCATCAATGTGCTGCCGTAGGGGTTGTGGCGCCAGCTGCTTCTACTTCTATTGCTACCGTTTAGCGATAAAGTAAAGCATTACATAGCGCTTAATGATTGACACGCAGGTCTTACAATAATTAAAGACAACCCTATGGCTCCTGCCGGTTGCCATACTCATCGACATGCAAGTCGTGAAAATTCTATACATCACATGATCATCTCATACATCACATATATCTCATCATGTAATTGGCCATATCACATCACAACATACCCTGCAAAAACAAGTTAGACGTCCTCTAATTGTTGTTGCAAGTTTTACGTGGCTGCTACGGGTATCTAGCAAAAACAATTCTCACCTACGCATAAACCAAAACGGTGATACATAGTTTGCTTTTCAACCTTCTCAAGGACCGCCTTTGTCGGATCCGATCCAACTAAAGTGAGAGAAACTGCCACCCGCAAGCCATCTAAACAACAAGTTGCGTTGAGGGAACTGGTCTCTCGTAAGCGTACGGGTAATGTTGGTCCGGGCCGCTTCATCTCACAATACCGCTGAACCAAAATCCGACCAAGGGAGGAAGCAATCTAAGCATCAACACCCACAAACCTTTTGTGTTCAACTCGAGATCTCATCGAACCATCAACCTAGCTCTGATACCACTGTTGGGGAATGTTGCATGGGAAACAAAAATTTTCCTACGCACACGCAAACCTATCCATGGTGATGAGCATCTACGAGAGGGGGAGTTGATCTACATACCCTTGTAGATCGCTAAGCGGGAAGCGTTAAGAAACGCGGTTGGTGTACTCAAACTTCTTCGCGATCCAAATCGCCGAGCGTCCCGCGATGTAATCACGAACCGTCCGACGAACCAATCATGAACCGTCCTGCGATCCAATCACGTCCCGCGATCTCGTCACGATTCGTCCCGCGATCCAATCATGATCGTCTCGTGGCCTTGATCACGATCCTTCCGATCTAGTAGCGAACGGACGACACCTCCGCATTCAGCACACGTGCAGCTTGATGATGATCTCCACCGTGTTGATCCAGCAAGAGGAGGTGGAGAGGAGAGAGAGTTCACCGACAACGTGACGGCGCTCCGGTGATGGTGGTGGAGCTATTCCGGCAGGGCTTCGCCTAAGCGCTGCGGAAAACGATCTAGAGGAGCACCGGTGAAACGGGTAGCACGTGGCCATAAGTTGTGTCCAAAAACCACCCAATCCACTAGTATATATAGGAGGGAGGGAGAGGCAGCCCTTGGCGCAAGGCCAAGGGCCTCTTTGGTTCGGCCGAAGGGTAGGGGTGGAGTCCTACTCCACCTCCAATCCTACTTGGAGTAGGATTGCTCCCTATTGGCTAATTTTCCACTTTTTCCTTTAGGACTTGCTATCCCTGTGCCATGGGACTTTGTGGCCGTTTCCCCAGCCCACTAAGGGCTGGTTATTATTCTCCCACAGCCCATGGACCTCTTGGGGTCGAAATACCCCTCCCGGAGGTCTCCCGGTACACTACCGGCACTCCCGGTACACTACCGATGAGCCCGGAACTTTTGTGGCGACCAAACTGGGATAAAAATCTATCAACTAATATAAGAGAAAATAATTTTAAACAATTTAAAAAAAAATAAATTGAAATAAACCTAGAAGGAACTAAAGACAAAATCTGTTTTGCACGAAACATTAATTTAAACTATCCTAAAAATTCTGAAATTCTACCCACTACTAAATAGGATCACTAGTGATCAGTAGCAAAAAGATTCAACTAAAAATATATTTTTAAACTCAACATATTCAGAAAAAAGATTTGAATCAAATCTATTTAAATTCAAATTTAACTATTCAAACATAGTCAAACTTGGTATCTACAGAAAGTAGAACAAAATTTTGACACAATGCAAAAGGAATCAAATTAAAAGAATTAAAAATATAAAAGATATAAGGAAAATAAAAACAGAACACTTTCTGTTTTAAAACAGAAAACAGAAAAATAAAAAGTCCTGACTAACGGACAGGGGGTTACGTGGCGGCTTCTGATTGGCTAAAGGGGATGCATGTTCTAGCGATTCGAGCGAACGACCGACTCCTAACAGAAAATGTTTTGGCGTTTATAATAAAACCTATGTTCTAATCCTAGCTGTTCATCTAGATCGGACGGGGGAGAGGAAGGGGAAAGCTCACCGCAGCGGTGGTGGAGTCCGGCGAGAGCTCCCGCGATGTCCGACAACGGCGAGGTCGATGGTGACGGCGTTCCGGTGGTCCTCCGGCAAAGACGAGGGCACCAGGCGATCCAGACGGGTGCGGCGAAGACGATGGTGGCGCTGAGACGGCTCGGGGACGAAGGTGTCGACGACGGCGAGCTCGGAAGCAACGGCGGCGCTCGGTTATTAACGGGGAAAGGGGCTCCGGTGGGTGCGGGGCTCGGGCAGGTGGCTGGGGAGTTGCGCTCGAGGGTGGATAAGAGGTTGGTGGGCTCGGAAGGGCTGGGGGCGGCCGGGGTGGTGTGGCAGGAGAGAAATTGCGCGGCGTCTGCGCTCGGGCTCCGGTGAGCAATGGCGGCAAGGAAAGGCGTTGGGCAGAGGGATTAGCGGGGGGGGGGGGGGGAACGGGTCGTGGTGGGGCAGAGGCTTTATTTAGGGGCCTCGAGGTGGTCGGGGAAGGAAAGGAGAGAGAGATCCGATGCGGATTCGTCGCCAACAAGGTAAGGAAGGAGGGGGGGAGGGGATGACCGCGGTGATGGTGCGAGCGGTCGGTGGGGCCTGCGGTCAGAGAGAGAGAGGGAGAGGGCGCGGCATCGGGCGGCCGATGCAGAGGGATTTCAGAAGGCTTAAGTGGGCCGACGGTGTTTATTAAAACGTTAAATGCGTTTCCTTTTCCTATTTCCAGTGAATAAAAACTAATAAATGACATTAAAGGCAACTTGAAAAATAGAAATTTTCATACCAAAATTATCAGGGGAATTAATGCCATTTAATGAACATTTTTCCATGGCCAAGTTAAATACTTTTGAAAAAAATTATTTTCAAAAAAATGCCTAAATTGGTTTTAATTCTTTTGCAATAAATTTTCAAATAACCCTCTGGGTTTTATGATTCAAAAACTTCACAAAGTACCCCCTGGTTTGGAGTGTCGCATTACTCCTCTCAAATTTTGTCAAGGGGTTTGAATACTTTGAAAATTTAAAATGGAACCAAATATGAAATGGATTCCAAAAGGAATAATTCAGAGATTTCAAATCCACTTTTTATATCCTTCTTTTAAACTTCCAACTCATATTTCATATAATTTGAAGAAGTCCTTTTATCCTCTCTCATGAAAATCATTGAGTTGCATAAAGTTTTTCTGAATGTGAAATATTTTCAAAATGAAATTCAAACCATTTTCAAATCCCTTTTCATTTCTCAAATGGAAGAAGTCATATCATCTTCACTCTAGGGTTTTGTGATGAAATGGATTTGAATTCCTGAGGATCAAAAATACAGAGTAAAAGTTTTGGGGAAAATCATTTTATTCCCTCTCATTCAAAAGTTTTCAAAAGTTTCAAATTTCACTTAATTCAATCACTCAAGCAAACAAACAATCATTCTAATATTTATTATAACATTCCAAGATTTGGGATGTTACATGTCAACCATGTTGTAATCATGGAACTGCTCCATAACATACATCTCGCTCCCAACATCGGTGGCCCTGAATTTAGATTCGAGCGCCTCCCACAAATCCTTGGTGACCCCCACATGTAAATATGCGTCAACCAACTTATCTCCCATCACGCTAAGAACTGCTCTGATAAAATAGACGGTGGCCTTCTTGAACGCTTTCTCCTTTTCAGGAGTGACCGTTCCTATGGGAGTGACACCGGCTACCCAGAACACGTTCATAGTCGTAAGCCATAAATTGGTTTTGGTCTACCAACGGTAAAAGTATGTACCGATAAACTTGTCCGGTTTCAGTGCAGCAGCAAAACCATTACTCGAAAAAATCCTACACATATTAGGTTTTTGGATTGTTGAGTATATAGGCAATTTTTTGATTAAATTAATCCATGCAATAATCACTATCATGGCATTGACTAGATTACTGACATACTGATGATGAACCAACTAGCATGTACTACACAAATAGTCGAGACATCTATGCCTGCAAGAAGTACTGCTAAGAACAACGTAAGTAAGAGAGGGATAAACACGTTATACCCTCCAATAGGCCACTTGGCCTTGGCAGCAGCATTGGCGGCGGCCGTGTCCTCGGCCGCCTTCCTGTCGGCTTTGAGCTAAAAACCCTAATCAAAAATATCCTAAAAATCAAAACAGAACTAAAAGAATTATAACAGAAAGTTGAAAGAAACCAAAATGAAAACAAACTAAAATAAGAACAATTGAAATAAATCCTAAAAGAACTAAACATAATCTGTTTTGCTAAAAACCCTAATCGAAAATATCAAAAAAATTCTCAAACAGAACAAGGTGATAAAACTAACTAATACAAAACAGTAGCAAAAAGAAACACTCAAAAATAATTTTTTGGACTCAAGTTATTCTAATTTTAGTGATATGATCAATTTAATTGAATTGAAATTTAAACCTATCAAAAATTGAAAACTAAAAGTACTACAAGATATTTTATAAAATTTCCGAGCTACTGCAAAAGGAATCACTTGAAAACAGTAAACATGTTAAAAGATATTGAGATTTTAAAATCAGAACTATTTTGTTTTCTAAAATAGAAACAGAGAAAATAAAAAAGGTTAACTAACGAACGGTTACTTGTTATGCTGTGAGTGGCTGAAGTGTGTGCGTGGGGGAGCTAACGAGTGAATGTTTACTAAATAGAAAAACGGTTCAGGGTTTTAGACCGATCTAATGTAGGCAGTACGATTTAGATCCGAAGGTTGAGGAGGGTGGGGTCAAGCTCACGGGGGCGGTGGTGGTGCTCCGACGATGTACGATGGCGACGGAGCTTCGGGTTCGAAGCGGTTGGCGTCTCCGGTGGTCCTTCGGCAAAGGCGAAGACGGTGGTCGATGCAGACGAGCAAGGCGGAGGGGTTGGCGGCGTCAGTGAAGCTCGGGGGTGACAAAGGTGAGCGCCCTGAGCTCGAAGGTTTTGGTGGAGGAGAAGAGCTCCGGCGAGTGGTGGTGGGGGTGTTTTGGCGATGGTGTGCTTGGGTTTTCGGGTGAAACAGAGTGCAGGCGGGCCGAGGGTTTATATAGGGGGCTCTAGGGTCTCGAGGAAGGAAGGGACAAAGAGATCGGCATCGGATCTAATCTCGCCGGTGAGGGGAGGAAAGGGAAGGGAGGAAGGAAGGTGGTGATCATGGCGGGGTGTGATCGGGCGGCGGGTCCCACGATTAGAGAGAGAGGTGGGGTGGCCGATAGACTGGTGGCCAAACCGAAGTTGATTCGGATCTTGCGAGGGTCGCGGTGGGCCGATTCTTTCCAAACTGGGACGATCTGTTTCCTAACACGCGCGACAAATTTTTCCGTTTTATAAACTTTTTCCTAATAAATAAAAACACGAAGTAAAAAGTAGGAAAGGAAAATACATATACAATAAAATATAGAAGTTTTATATACCAAAATTATCAAAAAAATAATTTCCACCCGATGGACATTTTTCCACGACGAAAAGAAATAATTGGAGTTTTTCTTCAGAAAATGCCTAAATTGGATTTTATTTCTTTTGCAATTAATTTTTCAAATAAACCCCTGGTCTTTATGTTTTGAAAACATCACAAAATCCCTTTGGTTTTGGAGAGTCATATTTCTCCTCTCATATTTCATATTTCTTTCCGAGGCTTGCAAATTCTTAAAAATAACAAATGCAAAGAAAATTGAAGGGATTTTCAAGAATTCAAACAAGAACTCCAATTTTTTTCACTCTCAATTCATATGCATAGAAGATGATGATGATGCATAGATATATTTCGTAACAATCTCAAATGGCATTTTGGGATGTTGCAAACCTAGCCACCTTAAGATGAATCTCTCCCTCGAGATTCGGGTTGGCTTGAAAATAGGTGCAGATGGTCTCGACGAAGATCTTCTTCTTGTTCCCAGGTTGCTTGTTCCTCGGTGTGGTGACTCCATAGAGCCTTGCAGAACTTGATGATCTTTCTATGGGTAACTCTGTTGGCAGTCTCGAGGATCCTGACTGGCTTCTCCTCATACGTCAGATCACTGTCAAGTTGTATGGCCTCTAGGGGCATTGTGTCTCTCAAAGGAATATCAGCCATCTCAATATGGTATTTCTCCAGCTAGGAAACATGGAAGACATCGTGAACTCCGGACAATCCTTCCGGCAATTCCAGCTTATAAGCAACTTCACCTCTATGTTCAAGAATTTTGTAGGGGCCTATGAATCTGGGTGCTAACTTTCCTTTAACACCAAACCTCTTGATTCCTCAAAGTGGGGACACACGAAGGTAGGCCCAGTCTCCCGCTTCGTATGTCACCTCCTTGCGTTTGCTATCAGCATAGCTCTTCTGTATGGACTAGGCTATCTTGAGTCGGTCACGGATTAGCTTGACCTTCTCTTTAGAATCTCGGATAAGATCGGGACAAAAAAGTTTTCGGTCTCCAACACCATCCAACATCAATGGTGTTCTGCACCTCCTTTCATATAAGGCTTCGAAAGGGGCCATCTTCAGACTGGTCTAATAACTGTTGTTGTACGATAACTCTGCATAAGGCAAGTTGTCATCCCAACTAGACCCATAGTCTAGTGCACAAGCTCTCAACATGTCCTCAAGAATCTGATTGACTCTCTCAGTCTGTCCATCTTTCTGCGGATGAAAAGCCGTACTGAACTCCAGCTTCATACTCAAAGTTTCATGTAACTGATGCCAAAACTTTGAGGTAAATTGTGTTCCTCTATCTGACACGATACTCCTCAGAACTCCATGTAGACATACGATCCTGGTCATATATATATCTTGTCTAACTTAGCACTGGTATAGGTGGTCTTGACTGGAGTGAAATGAGCCACCTTGGTCAAGCGATCGACCACTACCCAGATGGAATCATAACCTGAACGGGTCCTGGGTAATCCTGTTATGAAGTCCATACCAAGATTCCCCTACTTCCACTCAGGTATCGGCAAAGGTTGGAGTAACCCAGCGGGTTTCTGATGTTCTGCCTTTACTCGCTGAAAAACATCACATACTCCAACATGCCCGGCAATATCCTTCTTCATACCTGTCCACCAGAAACTTTCCTTCAAATCTAGATACATCTTGGTGTTGCCTGGGTGTATCAAGTACGGTGGATCGTGGTCTTCTTGAAGTATCAACTTCCTAAGCTCTGGTTCACTGGGCACATAGATATGGTCCTCAAACCATAGAGTTCCTTGTTCATCCTCACGAAAGCCTTTAGCTTTCCCATCCACATTCCCTGCTTAATCTCAGCTATCTCCTTGTCCGACTTCTGGGCTTCACAAATTCTTTCGGTCAAAGTGGACTGAATCTCTAGGGTGGCAACATATCCTCTTGGAACTATCTCTAGCTTGAGTTCTCTGAGATCATCGGCTAACTCTTGGGGTAATCCTCTTGCTATGAGTGTGTTCACATAACTCTTCCGACTCAAGGCATCTGCTACAACATTTGCCTTCCCTGGATGATAATGCAATCTCCTTCTGTGTGAAGATATACTTCAGGCTCTTGTGATTAGTGTAAATATCACAACTATTCCCGATAAGGAAATGTCTCTAGGTCTTGAGTGCGTGCACTAGAACTGCTAACTCCAAATCATGTGTGGCATAATTCAATTCATGGGGTCGTAGCTACCTGGATGCATAGGCTACAATTTTTCCCTCCTGCTTGAGTACTGCAAGTCCTTGAAGTGAAGCATCACAATAAACCTGGAAGTCTTTCCGAATGTTTGGAAAAATCAACCCTGGGGCTGTGACCAAACGTTTCTTCAACTCCTGGAAACTGTCTTCACATTCCTTAGTCCAAATATACTTAGACTCTTTCTTCAATAACTCCGTCATGGGCTTGGCAATATTTGAGAAATTCTTGATAAACCTCTGGTAATATTCGACAAGTCCGAGAAAACTGCAGATCTCCTTAACTAAGGTGGGTGACTTCCACTTGGTGACTGCTTCAACCTAAGCGGGGTCCACTACTATTCCATCTCCATAAAGAATGTGTCCAAGGAATCCGACTTCTGTCAGCCAAAATTCACATTTGCTGAACTTGGCATATAACTGATGCTCTTCGAGCTTCTCCAGAACTAAACACAAGTGTTCCTTGAGTTCTTCCTTAATCTTGGAGATAATTAATATATCATTGATGAACACCACGACAAACTTGTCCAGATATTCCATAAATACCTTGTTCATCATACTCATAAAATAGGCAGGAGCATTGGTCAAACCAAAAGACATGACCGTATACTCATATAAGCCATACCTTGTGGTGAAGGCTGTTTTGGGTATATCCTGCTCACGAATTTTCAACTGGTGATAGCCTAGTCGAAGATCGATCTTGGAGAACACTTTGGCTCCCACTAACTGATCAAACAAGTCATTAATCATCGATAGCGGGTACTTGTTCTTGATAGTGACCTCGTTCAAAGCATGATAGTCGACTACCATTCTCAAGGTTTTATCCTTCTTCTCCACCAAAAGAACCGGGGCTCCCCAAGGTGAAGAACTTGGGCGAATATACCCTTTGTGCAATAACTCCCTAATCTGCTTCTTTATTTCCTCTTACTCATTTGTGGGCATCCGATAGGGTCTCTTGGAAATCGGGGCTGTTCCTAGCAATAACTCAATCAGGAAATCAATCACTCTATCCGGTGGCATGCCTGGTAATTCCCCGGGGAATACATCTGGGAAGTCTTGTACAACCGACACTTCCTCCTAAAAAACTCTTGTGAGGGAATTCACCAAGTACTCTTCGGTGTGTGTGAGGAGACATACTTAATCCTCTTCTGCTCTGGGTGGTGAGCAAAACAGACTTGCTAGGGCAATCAAGGTTTCCTTCATACTTGATCATCCAATACATGCCTGCGATTACATCTAATCCTTGTGACTCTAGGACGATCAGGTCGGTGGGAAAAACATGGTTTCCAATGTTAAGTTTCAAAGCATGGCATCCTATCCCTGCCGTCATCAGGCCTCCTGGGGAACTGACCTTAATGTGCTAACTAATAGTCCTAGTTGTCAAACCGTACTTTTCCACAACTACCCTTGATATGAATGAATGAGTTGCACCCGAATAACAAAGTACCAAAACTGGATGTGAATGTAACAACAACTTACCAACCATAGTCTCGGTCTGATCATAGACTTCCTCCACATCAATGTGGTTCACGTGTGCACGGGGAAAATGATTGGGGTTCTTCACTCCAGAGTTTCCGCTGCCATTTCCTCCTCCATTTCCATTGCCATTGCTGGGGTTAGTTTCGGGACATTTGTTGGCGTAATGTCCAGTCTGCTTGCACTTGAAACAGGTGACTGTGTTCAGGTCCCTCATTACTGGAGCGGGATGATGTTGAGTACCACTGCCTCCATTGCCATTCTTGTGGCTACTATTGTTGGAATGATTATTACCATTTCCTCCATGGTTGTGGCCTCCATGGTTGTGCACGACATGGGTGTGTCCCCAATATTACCGATTCCTGATGCGGTATTCCCTAAGAGCGGGGAGTAGCGGGGCTTCTCCTGAGCTCTAGAGTTTGACTTCCCATGTCCATATTTCCTCTTGCGGTTCTCAATTTGTTGTTGCTTTCCCTCCAAGATGAGGGCCTTGGCTACCAGCTCCTAGTAGTTGTTGAGAGTAGCCACCATCAGCTGCATGCTCAACTCATCATTGAGTCCCTCTAGGAATTTCTGCTGCTTGGCTGCATCATCAGCCACATCTCCTGGTACATGATGGGCCAACATGCTGAATTCATCCACATACTGGGCCACTGAGCTATTCCTCTGGCGCAAGTTGTGGAACTCACACTTATTTAGACTCATGGCTCCTGCTGAGACATGAGCGGTGCGGAAAGCCAGCTTGAACTAGTCCCAAGTCACACCAGCAATGGGGTACGTGGTGGTTTAGTTCTCCCACCATGAAGCTGCAAGCCCCTCAAGTTGATGGGCGGCAAAGCGCACTTTCTCAGCCTTAGTACATCTAGTGGTGATGAGTTCCCTCTCCATATCGCGGAGCCAATCATCTGCCGCAATGGGCTCAGTGCTACTGGAGAAAGTCGGTGGACTCAGCCTCAGAAAACGAGTGAGGTTTTCGGCCTAAGGTGGAGAGTTGCTGTTGTTGTTGGTCTCGTTCTGGAACAACATCTGCATCAGGGCATTCTACTGCTAGAGGAGTTGTGTGAGCTCTAGCGGGAAGTTGAAGCTGGGGTCATGTCTCGGAGGCATCTAGTGTTTTTTTTAGAGTGATGAGAATTAGAATAGAACAAGGGTCTAACGAGAAAATTCACTACCCATATGCAATGCAACAAACATATCACACCAAAACAATCATTCATTTATTCAACTCAAAAGGTTCAAACATCGACCTACGATTTAATGAGAAAGTAAATATACATGGAGGTCATGACTAAGATTCTCCTCAAAAGTACATGGTGGTGGGTCCCTCGGTAGAGCTCTCTCCGTAGTCATCCTCGTTGCTAATCAAAGGAGCCATGTCGCCTTCTGGGTGAAATTTTTCTCCCATGTCCAATTGCTCCTCCAGATTTGCAATGCTAGTCTTTAGCTTCGTGATCCTCTCCAAGAAGTCCTTCACTTCATGCTCATGCTCGTAGTTGGCTTCTTGTATGTCAGCTTTGAGGTCAAGCTCATGGTTCATCAACTTCTTGATCGTCTTTGTGTACATGGAGCTCTAGGATCCTGATGTGTGTCTCTAGCATTTGGATATAAGAAAGATTGGAGTCCTTAGTAATGGTGTTTATGATATTTCCACTGGCATCTCTGCGACAGACCATGTTGAGGCTTGGCGAAATGGGACCACCCGTGTATTCCTCCTGAATACGTCCAAGGGCAGGGTGAATCGCCATTTCCCTCCCAAGAATCCAGTTGAAGTCGATGGGCTCTGTGCAATTTTTGAAGGTCCTTCCGGGGATGTGCACCTCGATCCCGTAGCGAGCATCTGCTGGAAAAGACGTGATCGCAATCCCGGTGATGGTTGGTAGAGCAATCTTTACATCCTTGATGATCTGCGTCAGCTCTTTGCCAAAGGGCATTGTTGCGTCAGGCTGACAAAACTCTGTGAACTGAACTGGGGTGAAGGTGGTCATCTAGAAAACGTTGGGAAAATTGGAGAGAAGTCATAAATGAGTAGATGAGAATATAGAAGACATAAGTAAAATGGTTTTCTTCCTAAGGCTTTTCCAATCCTACAAGTTACGTGTAACATCCCAAATTTTGGAATGTTATAATAAATATTAGAATGAATGTTTGTTTGCTTGAGTGATTGAAATTGAGTGAAATTTGAAACTTTTTGAAAACTTTTGAAAGTTTAATTAGAGGGAATGAAATGACTTTCCCAAAACTTTGACTTTGCATTTTGATCACAGGAAATTCAAATTCATTTCATCACAAAACCCCAGAGTGAAGATGACATGACTTCTTCCATTTAAAGAAATGAAAAGGGATTTGAAAATGAATAGAATTTCAATTGAAAATATTTCAAATTCAGAAACTTTATGCAACTCAATGATTTTCATGAGAGTGGATAATATGACTTCTTCAAATTATATGAAATAGGAGTTGGAAGTTTGAAAACTATTTGAAAGTTTCTCACATGGAGTTTCCCTTTCATATTTGGAATTCCCTATTTGAATTTGTAAGCATTCAAACCTCTTTGAAAATATTTGAGAGGAGTAATATGACACTCCAAAACCAGGAGTATTTTGTGAAGTTTTTCAACCATAAAACCCAAGAGGTTATATGAAAAATATTTGTAAAAGGTTTTAAAAGCAAATAGGCATTTCTGAAAAATATTATTTTTTCAAATTATTCAAGTGACAGAATAAAAATGTTCAATAAATGGAAATTATTATTCTGTTAATTTTTATATATAATTATACTATATTTGGAATCATATCAAAGGCATTAAAGAATTTTTACCGTGCTGTTATTTGAAAATAGGAAAAACTTTTAAGGCTTTAAAAGACCTATCGGCCCAATCTGTATTAAAGCCCTTCCCGAAATGCCTTCCGACCGGCCGCCCGCTGATCACGCTCTCTCTCCCCCCTCTTTGACGCCTGACCCCACCATCCGACCGAAGCCAACGCGCGGTCGCCTCCCTCCTCCATTCCCTCCTGAGACCACGCCGGCGAACCCTCGCCGGATTCCTCTCCTGCTTTCCTTCCCCGATCCTCTGAGCCCGCCTATAAAAGCCACAGCTCCCCGCACCCCCATTCCCCCTTTTCCCCCTCGTCCGAGCCCCTCTTCTCGCCGGAATCACTCATCGGAGATACCCACCACCGCCGCGCCTCTCCTCTCCTGGCAATCCACTCCGATCTCCCCGAGCGCCACCGAGCCCACCATCCACCTCCTCTCGCCCGTGCGCACCTCCCAGCCCCCTTGACCTCGCTGGCAACCCACCAGAGCCACCACACCACCACTTCGTCGGAGCTCTGCCTCCCTCCTAAGCTCCAGGAGCTCGTGGAGCTCAACACCGTCGCCCCCTCGCCTCTCCAACACCACCAACCGACGCCGGAGGCTTGCCGCCATCGACAGGACCCCTCGAACGCCTTCCCCGACCACTGCGACGCCGTCCCCAACCTCCTGCGACGACCGGCCGCCGTCGACTTCGCCGGAGCTCCGACCTCCCTCCTCTGTAAGTCTCCACCTTCACCCCTAGTCGTCGGATCCGTAGTCTATGCACGAGATTAGATCGTTTAATTAAACAAACCGGTACGCACTTAGTATCGGCCGCCCGCTCGTTCGCTCGCACGCGCACACCCCTCTAGCCAACCAGAAGCCGACACATGCACCCCTGTCCGATCGGTAGAATATTTATCTTTTTCTGTTTCTGTTTAGAAAACAGAATAAGTTCTGTTTTTCTTTTTGTTATATCTTTTAAAATGTTTAGAGTTTTTTATTGATTCTTTTTGCATTTTATCAAAAATGTACTGTAGTTTCTGTAAATATAAAGTTTGGCTATGTTTGAATATTTAAAATTTGAATTTAAACAGATTTGATTTAAATTTTGTTTTCTGAATATCTTGACTTTTAAAATGTATTTTTAGTTGATTCTTTTTGCTACTTGTCACTAGTGACATTAGCTATCAGTAGGTAGAGTTTGAGAAATTTTAGAATAATTTAAAATAGTGTTTTAACTATAAACAGAATCTGCCTAGTGGTTAGTATAGTTTAACTAATTTAGATTTTAGTTAGTTTAAACCAGATTTAGTTATTATTTATTTAAGTAGGTTCTGTTGCTTAAACATTAGGTGTTTTACTTGCTGTTAATAAAAATATATATTTGCTTAGTTTTATACTTAATATTATAGGAATCTCTACTCTTTTTCAATTAGGTTTAATTTGATTAAAACAAACTAGTTAGTAATAGTTAATTTTAACAAAGTTTTAAGTAATAAGATTCTGTTTTCAAATAAAATTTGTAGTAATTCCTTTCTGTTAAGAAATGTTTTGTTAATAAAATAATAATTTAGTTTTACTCTATTATGGTAGGAAAACTAGATTATTTTTCAGTAGGTAATGAGTTATAAAACAAATTAGTTTTAATAGAAACTCATTTCACAAAAAGTTTTAGATGACTTAATTCTGTTTTAAAATAAAGATTTTTATTAATTTATTTCTGTTAACTTAGTTGTTTTATAATTTGTTTTCTCTTAGTTTATGGTTGTGCTTGTAGCTAAGTTTATTAGGCAAACACTTATGTTGTTTAGGATGTTGTTTTCCTAGTTTTACTTGTTCTTCAAAAGTAATTCTTTTGGCTAGTTAAATATTTAGTAAAATACTTTTGTTATATTTTACTTTGTTTTGGGTTTTGTGTTACTTTTGAATTAGTTGGAGTTTTGTGTTTCAACTTTTGTCTTAAGTATTTCCTTCATCAACCTTGTTGTTTTTGTTACCTTTTGATTGTTAGTATTGCTTGTTACAAGTGTTTGCTTATGAATGCAATGTTTGATTATATAGAGTTTCATCGGAGAGTGACGAATAACCTATCAAGTTTATTTCTGAGAACGATACTATTTTTTCATCAACATTACAGGCAAGTTCACTTTGACCATCTTTTCATACCTATGTTTTATTGCATGTAGTGACATCATTCAACAAATCCCTCCCGTAGTGTTATTGAAATTCTTGTAGTTGAGTAGTATGCATGAGGTAGGAACCCACCACTTGTTACAACAGCCCCGGGAACGTTAGTTATTTTTATGCTATGCTAAATTAGACGGGGTTTGGTATGAGTGTTCGTGAGTGGTGTGAAGAGGAGGACTCTACGTCAAGACGACAACTTCATGAAGGCATCTGCAAGTCCTGCATCTCCAAGACCTCAAGACTTCGAGACTCGAGAAGCAAGTTTTCAATACACACTACTGGGTGATGGATGGTTCAAACGACGCCCTGGAGAAACCAGTGGTTAGCCTAGGTGTTGCTAGAGAAGTGCCAGTATTCATGCGGAAAGCCTCACCCAGACTCAAAGAGAAGGATGAATACTTCATGCCCGGAAGCTTACCTGTATAGCCACAAGTCAATATGGGCTCTGGCTTGGTTGATCTTTGTTGTGACTCTGACTAGGCAGTGCTACGAGATGTAGTCGACGTTAGGATTGGATGGGCATTGTCAGTAGCTCACGGAAACACTCTGAAAGACCATGTTTCTTTCATCCTGTTCTCAAACACCAGGCAGTGCGAGGACTTACCAGGAGGGAAAGAATCTTGTGGGTAAAGTACACAACACTCTGCAGAGTTAAACCTAATCGATTAGTCGTGCCCCCGGTTACAGACAACTTGAGCTTCTAGACTTGGATCTATCTCTGAACTCTCAACACTGGATTGATAACTAATCGTGGGCAACTTAAGTTACTTTTGGGTATTGAGACATTGGTTGGCGGAACCATGTCATGTTAGGTACTCTATAGTGAAACTCCTGATATTCCTTTGTTGTAGGAAAAGCAATTAAAATCAGCTTTTACGCAAAAACTTAGACACAGAGCCACAAAGCCTTACTGCATATAGAATAGTCTTTATCTTCTGTTCAACTATGGTGATCTTGCCAATACATTCAATGTACTGACCTACATGGCTGCAACGTATCATGTTGCAGATACTCTTCTACGACGAGTAAGAGTACGATTCAGGGTTACGGTCCGCACTCAACCTGCCGTTCGTGTTATTGGGACTCCACACCCGTTGACTGCTTCCGCTGAGATTTTAAGGTATATACCAGTTTTACGTTAATTACATGTGATTGCACTTTGATATATACATTGATGTACTGTGTGTGCCAGCATACTGATCCAGGGATGTCACAGGACACACAGAGGCTTGACTCGTTTTGAGTCGGGTCGCTACATTACGTCCTATAGTCAGCATGTGCTCTATACCATATCTGTAGCGACTCGACCTGGAACAGTCGAATCTCCGGTGTTTCCGTACCATCCCAAGATCATGCTGGTACATATGGTACATCAATGTATATATCAAAGGGAAAATGACACTGCTTTATTAAACGAAATCTCATATCGAGTCCTTTGTTACAAGAAAGATTACAATAAAGTGGTTGAAGGCCAACTCATGCGATAAACTAATACAAAACTTGCGGATGCTTCAAAGGTAGTTGAGTCCATCTGACTCCAAGGGCATCTCACCAAGCGTAGAGCGTATCCTCACTCCTGGTCGGAAAAGTACTCTGCAACATGATATATTGCAGCCATGTAGGTCAGCATATTGAATATGCCAGCAAGTCACAAAAATAGGGGGGGGGGGGTGAAAAAATCATCTATTCTATACACATATATGGCAGGTGGGGTTGTAAGTTTAGCGTAAAGCCAAATTTTCCTACAACAAGGGAGGGGCAAAGCAATAATTATTACTACAATGTTGGTTGAGTAATGAGATGATTCCACCAACCATTTCTCAAACCCAAAATATCAATATAACCCACATCATTAATTTAATTGTGTTGTGACTGGCTGATAGTATCATCTCCGGTGCTCATGTTGTCCATGACTAGGGACACAACTAATCAATTAGATTATTACTCTGTAGAGTCTTGTACACTTTACCTGCAAGAATCGATCCCTCCCGTTATGTCCTCGCACTTCCTGGTGTTTGAGAAAGGGACGATCGAAACATGGTCTTCCATAGAGATCCTCCGATAGAAAGTCAATGCGCATCCAAATCCTACCGTTCTTCTACATCTCGTAGCAACTGACCTACCGGAGTCACCAGTAGGGTCAACCATGCCAAAGCCCATATTGACTTGCGGTTGCACACGTAAGCTTTTCGGCCTTTAAGTATCCATCCATCTCTTTGAGCCTGTGCAGCATTCCGTCGGGATGATCACAAGTAGATACCAGGATTCCCGAGCATAACCATGATGGATATTAGGCTGCCAGATGCATGTCCAACCCACCCAGAGGTATGTTGAAAACTTGAAGTCTTGAAGTCTTTATTATCATGTAGGTCTTGTAATAATTTATCTCACAACTTTCATGAATCACACAACCAACCCCGTCTACTAAAAGCATAACAAAAAATAAGATAATGTTTCCTGGGCCAAGGTGACAAAGGTTTGAGGGGTGCCTACCACATGATACTACTCAAGTAACCAAGTTTCCAAGTACCTAGTTTGCATGCAATGGGTGGAGATGGTAGAACTAATGCAATAAAAACATAGGTAAAACATGATCAATGTGAACTTGCCTTGCTGATGATCTCCTTACTTGAGTGACTCTAGATAACAAGCCTTGCACTCCTGATGATGTCACGAATCAAACAAAACACACAATAAGCATAACCATATCACCACATACAACAATATCAAGGTAAACTAATAATACTAGACCAACCAATAGGACAAACAAGGAAAAGAGACAAAAGCAAATCAAATGTCTTTCAAAGTTTGGCAAAGCTTTTACTAAAATTAAACAAGATAAGAATTATTTTCAGCAACTAACAACTAGATAACAGAAAAGAAAAAACTAAAATTTTATTAGAAAACAGAAGGTATTTCACCATAAAACTTTAGTGCAAAAAAATACTACAAAACCTTTTATAAAAGACTACATATGGTGAAAACAAAGTTTACCTACTAAAATAAAGAACAAAACAATACAATATTTTTATTAACAAAAAGTAGATCACCTATGCTGAACAACAGAACTAAAAGAATTATAACAGAAAGTTCAAAGAAAACAAAATCAAAGAAAAATAAAATAAAAACAATTCAAATAAATCCTAAAAGAACTAAACAGAATCTGTTTTGCTAAAAACCCTAATCTAAAGTATCCTAAAAATTCTCAAATAGATCAAGGTGATAAAACTAACTAATACAAATCAGTCGCAAAACGAAACACTCAGAAATAATTATATAAACTCAAGTTATTTAAATTTTAGTGATCTGAGAAATTTAAATTAGTTCAAATTTAAACAGATCAAAAATTGAAAACTAAAAGTTCTACAAGATACTTTATAAAATTTGTGAGCTACTGCCAAAAGAATCACTCAAAAACAGTATACAGATTAATATTTTAAAGACATAACTATTCTATTTTCTAAAATAGAAACAGAGAAAATAAAAAAAACTTAACTAATGAATGGCTACGTGTCATGCTGTGAGTGGCCGAAGCGTGCGCGTGGGGGAGCTAACGAGTGAATGTATACTAAATAAAAAAACGGTTTGGGGTTTTCGATCGATCTAATCTGGGCCATACGATTTAGATCCCAAGGCTGAGGAGGGTGGGGTCGAGCTCACAAGGGCGGCGGTGGTGCTCTGACGATGTCCGACGGCGGTGGAGCTTCGGGTTCGATGCGGGCGGTATCTCCGGTGGTCCTTCGGCGAAGGTGAAGATGGCGATTGATGCAGACGAGCAAGGCGGAGGGGTTGGCAGCATCGGTGAAGCTCGGGGGTGACAGAGGTGAGCGCCTTGAGCTCGAAGGTTTCGGTGGAGGAATAGAGCTCCAGCATGCTTGGGTTTTCGGGGGAAACAGAGTGCGGGCGAGCTTGGGGTTTATATAGGGGGCTCTAGGGGCTCGCGAAAGGAAGGGAGAGAGACATTGACATCGGATCTGATCTCGTCGGTGAGGGAAGGAAGGGAGAGGGAGGAAGGGAGATGGTAACCTCGACGGGGTGTGATTGGGGGGTGGGTCTCGCGGTCAGAGAGAGAGGTGGGGCGGGCAACAGATCGATGGCTGATCCGAAGTCGATTCGGATCTGGCGAGGCTGGTAGTAGGCCGATTCTTTCCAAACTGGACCGATAGTTTCCTAACATGCGCGGTAAATTTTTCTGTTTTATATTTTTTTTCTTAATAAATAACAACATGAAGTAAAAAGTAGGAAAGGGAAATAAATATACACTCAAATTTAGAAGTTTTATATACCAAAATTATCAGAAAAATAATTTCCACCCCATGGACATTTTTGCACGGCCAAAATAAATAGTTGGAATTATTTTTCTTGAGAAAATGCCTAAATTGGATTTTATTTCTTTTGCAATTAATTTTTAAAATAAGCCCCTGGTCTTTATGTTTTAAAAACATCACATAAATCCCTCTGGTTGGAGAGTCATATTTCTCCACTCATATTACATATTTCTTTCAGAGGCTTGCAAATTCTTAAAAAACAAATGCAAAGTAAATTGAAGGGACTTTCAAGAATACAAACAAGAACTCCAATTTTTTTCACTCTCAGTTCATATGCACACAATATGATGATGATGCATAGCTATATTTCATAACATTCTAAAATGGAATTTTGGGATGTTACAAAGTAGTACTGCTAAGAACAACATAACTATGAGCGGGATAAACAAGGTTATACCCTCCAATAGGCTAGTTGGCCATAGTCGCTCCAAAAACCTAATCGCCCCTCTCCCCGTACAGGACCCGGAGAGGCGTGGTTTCGAAGGCCTGCTCTCCCGTCAACCATGTATGCGGTGAACATGATTGAGTCGCCGACGATAACAACAACAAAAGGAACAACGAGGCGGTGTGCGCGTGGAGGCAGATGTGATCTGTTTTTCGTGGCGGCTAGGGTTGGCCGAAGCCCAGCTTATGAAGGCAGCGTCCGGGTGGAGACACATGGGCTGGACCCATGTCCATGTCAGTAGCGCACGATCCAACATCTCAGATCGTGGCATTATGTATTCTCTGTTCTAGACCAGCAAAAATAAGCGCGTAGGTATGAGCTCGGCTCGGCTCAATCTCACAACCCGCGGCACATCGTGACGAGGCGTGGCGTGGGGTGGCGAGGCGGGGGACGAAGGAGGAGTGCATGAGGGCCTCTTCTCTTCTCATGCTCCAATATCATGTAGAAGAGAGCACCATATAAAGAGGTCCAACACCCTCTCCACTTGCAAGGTGGTACTAAACTTCCCACACCCCTTTATCAGGCCACCTATATGGGCGCTTAGAGATTTGTCTGAAATTGTCCTATGGACCTAAAGCCCATTTCAGATTTCAACAATCCCCAACCAGATATCAAGGGCCCATTTGGCTCTCTGTTCCAATTACTGTTTTGATATACCAGCATTTTAGTGAAGACCTGTTAAGGTTGAGATTCAGCTAGAGCAAGTAGCTACACTCCTTCACAACTGAAAAATGGACTATGCCTTGAATTTTCAGTTTGGCGTCAAGAAGTTTCACCACAGGTCCTACTAGTACTAGACTGCCGAAGGCTGACCCCTCGGGTGGAGCATATTAGTCACACTCCTGGCCTATACATGAGTTTACTAGAGATCACCCCAATCTCATGGACTATGACCAGCAACAGTCGGTCTCATATAGGTGTGTTCCTCCAAAGATCGCTCTGTAGGACGCGTCTTGCTTACATATAAGCTTTAGAACACATCAAGACAGTAGTCATCCTCCCATACAGTATCCGAGAGTATTGCATCTCCAACGGAGTGGGTTAGTGAAGTTACTCTCCTCAGTTCAACACTGGCTTGTTTTACCAGGTCCTACTTCACGGGATCTCCGATAACATAGGTTGGGTTACTACCATGGCAACTCATGTGGGTATCATACCCATCTCCCTCGATGCATTATCTATCACAACACGTGATAGCCGTTTAGTAAAGGGGCCTGCCAGATTCTTAGACGTATGGATGTAATCCAACGCTATCACTCTGGAGCTTCTCAAACGTCTGACAACTTTCAGTCTCATTCTTATATGTTTGTTGGACTTCATGTTGTCATTTGATGTCTTCACTTTGGCAATAGACATGTGATTATCGTAGTTCATAAGGATAGCTGGGACCGACTTCTCAACCACTGGCAAGTCCATCAAAAGATCTCGAAGAATTTGTGCTTCGACACCAGATGTGTCTAATGCTGTTAATTCTGCTTCCATTGTCAATCTTGTTAAGATCGTTTGCTTGCAAGAATTCGAGAAACAGCACCACCTCCAAAGGTAAACATAGACCCAGTAGTGGACTTCATCTCATCACCATCAGAGATCCAATTCGCATCACTATACACTTTAGGTACTTATGGGTATCAGGTATAGTGAAGTCCATGGTTCATTGTACCGTTTAGATAGCGCATAACTTTTTAAACAACATGCCAATGAACATCACCTGGATTGGCAACAAACCGGCTCAGTTTGCTCACAGTAAACGTGATGTCAGATCTTGTTGCGCTAGCTAGATACATAAGTGAAACAATGAGTTGAGAGTATCTCAATTGATCTTTAGCTTAGACTATGTTCTTTCGAACCAGCACCCTAGGATCATATGGTGTTTGAGAAATTTTGTAGTTTGAATATCCAAAACGACTCAAAATCTTCTCAACATAATGGGATTGCAGAAGTGTAATCCCACCAACATCATCTATGAATAGCTTGATGTTCAAGATAACATTAGCCACTCCAAGGTCCTTCATCTCAAAGTTTTGAGACAAAAAAAGACTTAACCTCCTCAATCACTTTTAGATTGGTTCAAAATACCAATATCTCATCAACATAGAAGCACAATATAACTCCTTTGCCCCCACCATGGTGATAGTATACACATTTGTCGGCTTCATTAACAATGAAGCCAAGAAATGTCAGAGTTGTATTAAACTTCTCATGCCATTGCTTAGGTGCTTGTCTCGAGCCATATAAAGATTTCATCAACCTGCACACCTTTCCTCCCTAACCATTTGTTACAAAGCCATCTGGGTGTTGCATATAAATTTCATCGTCTAGCTCTCCATTCAGGAAAGCCGTCTTAACATCCATTTGATGGACGATAAGACCTTGTGAGGCTGCCAATGAGAGAAGTACTCGAATGGTGGTCGGTTTGGCTACATGTGAATAAGTATCAAAGAAATCTTCTTCCTCTTTCTAGGCATAACCCTTGGCCACAAGCCTAGCCTTGTTTTTTTCAATTGTACCATAGGGCCTAAGCTTCTTTTTGAAGACCCACTTACATACCAATGGTTTGCAACCATAGGGACACTCAGTAATTTCTCATGTTTCGTTAGCCATGATGGAATCCATCTCGCTACAGACCGTATCTTTCCAGTAGTCAGCATCAAAAGATGCATAGGCTTCTGAAATAGAAGTGGGATTATCATGCACGAGGTACACAAGGAACTCATCACCAAAGGTCTTTGAAGTCCTTTGTCTCTTGCCCCTACCAAGGGTTTCCTCGTCATCCTCCTTAGGATTTTCATCATGTGTTTGTTCATAGTATTCCGTAGGAATGGCAGGCTCAGGAGTCTCCTCTAATTCTTGTCTAGAAATGCTTTGCAAATCTGTCATGGGTAATATATCCTCAAAGAATGTAGCATCCTTAGACTCCATAATTTTACCGATCTTCACGTCAGGTACCTCAGATTTTACTAGTCGAAATCTATAGCCAACCCTATTCTTAGCGTAGCCCAAATTAACGTAGTCCACGGTTATTGGTCCAAGCTTACGCTTTTTGGGGATTGGCACATTGACTTTCGCCAAAAACCCCAAGTACATAAGTAGGAGAGCATCGTCCTTATCTTCGATCATTGCTCATATGGGGTGACCTCATTATCTTTTGTCAGAACCTTATTCAAGACATGACACGAAGTCAGTTTAGCCTCTCCCACCATGCCTTGGATAAACCCGATGTATCTAACATGGCATTAACCAAATTAGTTATAGTACAGTTTTTCCACTTAGCAAACCCGTTTGACTGGGGTGAATAGGTAGTCTTCCTCTCATGAATAATACCGTGTTCCGCACAGAAAGAATCAAACTCATTAGAGAAGTGCTCTCCACCATGATCAGACCGGACTCGTTTAATTTTCTTTTCAAGTTGATTCTCTACTTTTGCCTTATAGATTTTAAAGTAGTGTAGAGCGTCATATTTAGTATTTAATAGACACACATATCAATATCTAGTGGAATCATCTATCAATGTCATGAAGTTTTTCTTTCCACCTTTAGTCAACACACCATTCATCTCATAGAGATCACAATGTATGAGTTCTAATGGTGCCAAGTGTCTCTCCTGCGTAGAATTGTGAGACTTGCGAGGTTAGTATGCTTGCACACACGAAGGACACTTAGAACTTTTGGCTAAAGTGAAACTCGGGATTAAATTCAGTATTGATAGCCGCGACATAACACCGACTCTAATGTGACAAAGACGTGAATGCCAAACTTAAGATTCATTAACACTCGAGAGAATATTGTTCATGACTTTATTACAAAAATCTGCAAGGGAAAGGCGGAACAGACCTCCGCATTCATAACCTTTTCCATCAAAAAGTCCATATTTCTTAACAACTACTTTATTAGACTCGAAGACCAACTTAAACCCTTCTCTACATAGAAGGGAGCCACTAATGAGGTTCTTCTTGATGGTGGGGACATGCTGCATGTTCTTCAGCTGCACGATCCTTCCCGAAGTAAACTTTAGACCGGCCGTGCCAACACCAAGTACAAAAGCACTCACACCATTCCCCATCAATACGGACCCACGCGCTATGACCTGATAAGAAGAGAACAATGAGCTGTCATCACACACATGAATATTTGCACCAATGTCCACCCACCAATTGGTGGACTGGCAAACTGAAAAGACAATAAATAAATTACCGTACCCAAATGCAACGTTTTCACTGTTGCCCACAATCATATTGGAAGACTTGGAGTCCTGCGATGGCTTATTGTACTTGTTTGGGCACTTGTTGGCCCAATGTTCCTGTTGGAAATATGCTCTAGAGGCAATAATAAAATGGTTATTATTGTATTTCCTTGTTCATGATAATTGTCTATTGTTCATGCTATAATTGTGTTAACCGGAAACCGTAATACATGTGTGAATACAAAGACCACAACATGTCCCTAGTGAGCCTCTAGTTGGCTAGCTCGTTGATCAATAGATGGTCACAGTTTAATGACCATGGACATTGGATGTCGTTGATAACGGGATGACATCATTAGGAGAATGATGAGATGGACTAGACCCAATCCTAAGCATAGCACAAGATCGTGTAGTTCGTTTGCTAAAGGTTTTCTAATGTCAAGTATCGATTCCTTCGACCATGAGATTGTGCAACTCCCGGATACTGTAGGAATGCTTTGGGTGTGCCAAACGTCACAACGTAACTGGGTGGCTATAAAGGTACACTACGGGTATCTCCGAAAGTGTCTGTTTGGTTGGCATGAATCGAGATTGGGATTTGTCACTCCATGTGACGGAAAGGTATCTCTGGGCCCACTCGGTTAGACATCATCATAATGAGCTCAAGGTGACTAAGGAGTTAGCCACGGGATGATGTGTTACGGAGCGAGTAAAGAGACTTGCTGGTAATGAGATTGAACAAGTTATAGGGGTACCGACGATCGAATCTCGGGCAAGTATCATACCGGTAGACAAAGGGATTGATTGAATCCCCAACATCGTGGTTCATCTGATGAGATAATAGTGGAGCATGTGGGAGCCAACATGGGTATCCAGATCCCGCTGTTGGTTATTGGCCGGAGAGTTATCTCGGTCATGTCTACGTGTCTCCCGAACCCGTAGGGTCTACACACTTAAGGTTCAATGACGCTAGTGTTATAGGGAAATGCTATACGTGATTACCAAAGGTTGTTTGGAGTCCCGAATGAGATCCCGGACGTCACAAGGAGCTTCAGAATGGTCCGGAGGTAAAGATTGATATATAGGAAGTCCATAGATCTTAGCGATCTTCAAAGTATGAAGATGCAATCTCTCCCCCCTCATTGCTGGTTTATCCATAGATAGATCTTGGTGAACGTAGGAATTTTTTTGATTTACTACTACGTCTCCCAAAAGTGTTATCAGAGCTAGGTCTATGCATAGAATCTATGCACGAGTAGAACACAAGTTGTTGTGGAAGTTGATCTTGTTAATATGCTTGCTGTTACTAGTCTTATCTTTATTCGGCCGTATTGTGGGATGAAGCGGCCCGGACCAACCTTAAACGTATGATTACGTGAGACCGGTTCCACCGCCTGACATGCACTTGTTGCATAAGGTGGCTAGCGGGTGTCTGTCTCTCCTACCTTAGTCGGATTGGATTCGATGAAAAGGGTCCTTATGAAGGGTAAATAGCAATTGGCATATCATGTTGTGGTTTTGGCGTAGGTAAGAAACGTTCTTGCTAGAAACCTATAGCAGCCACGTAAAAACTTGCAACTACAAATTAGAGGACATCTAACTTGTTTTTGCAGCATATGCCTTGTGATGTGATATGGCCAAAGGATGTTATGTGATGCATTGTGATGTTCTTATAACAGGATTCACGATTTGCATGACGATGGGTATGACAACCGGCAGGAGCCATAGGAGTTGTCTTATGTTATTGTATGATCCCGCGTGTCAATCATAAACGCCATATAATTACTTTACTTTATTGCTAAATGTTATCCATAGTTGTAGAAGTAATAGTTGGCGAGATAACTTCATGAATACATGATGATGGAGATCATGGTGTCGTGCCAGTGACAATGATGATCATGGTGCCTCGAAGATGGAGATCAAAGGAGCAAGACGATATTGGCCATATCATGTCACTATATTGATTGCATGTGATGTTTATCATGTTTACATCTTATTTGCTTATAACGACGGTAGTAAATAAGTTGATCTCTCAATAAATTTCAAGAGAAGTGTTCACCCTAACTGTGCACCGTTGCTACGGATCGTTATTCCGAAGCACCACGTGATGATCGGGTGTGATAGGTTCTAACGTTCGCATACAACGGGTGTAAGCCAGATTTACACACGCAAAACACTTAGGTTGACTTGACGAGCCTAGCATGTACAGACATGGCCTCGGAACTCAGAAGACCGAAAGGTCGAACATGAGTCGTATAGAAGATACGATCAACATAGAGATGTTCACCATGGATGACTAGTGTGTCTGACGTGATGATCGGACACGGGCTAGTTGACATGGATCATGTGTCACTTGGATGACTAGAGATATGTCTATCTAAGTGGGAGTTCATTAAATAATTTGATTATGTGAACTTAATTATCATGAACTTAGTCTAAAATTTTCTTGACCATCTATATTGTAGATCCAATGGCCAATGCGAATGTCACCCTTAACTTCAACGCGTTCCTAGAGAAAACCAAGCTGAAAGATGATGGAAGCAACTATGCGAACTGGGTCCTTAGCTTGAGGATTATAATCATAGCTTCCAAGAGATTGTATGTCCTAGATGCACCGCTAGGTGACGCACCCATTCTCCCAGCAGAACAAGACGTTATGAACGCTTGGCAGATACACTATGATGATTACTCCCTCGTTTAGTAGGGCATGCTTTACAGTTTAGAACCGGGGCTCCAAAAGCGTTTTGAGCAACACGGAGCATATGAGATGTTCCAAGAGCTGAAACTGGTTTTCCAAGCTCATGCCCGGGTCGAGAGATATCACATCTCCGACAAGTTCTTCAGCTGTAAGATGGAGGAGAATAGTTTAGTCAGTGAGCACATACTCAAAATGTCTGGGCTGCACAACCGCTTGACTCAGCTGGGAGTTAATCTCCTGGATGACTTGGTCATTGACAGAATCCTCCAGTCACTTCCACCTAGCTACAAGAGCTTTGTGATGAACTACAACATGCAGGGTATGGAGAAGTCCATTCCTGAGTTGTACTCGATGCTGAAATCAGCGGAGGTCGAGATCAAAAAGGAGCATCAAGTGTTGATGGTGAATAAGACCACTAGTTTCAAGAAAGGCAAGGGTAAGAAGAACTTCAAGGACAACAAATCTATTGCCGCGCCTGGTAAGCAAGTTGCCAGGAAGAAGAACAAGCATGGACCCAAGCCTGAGACTGAGTGCTTTTATTGCAAGGGTACCGGTCACTGGAAGCGGAACTGCCCCAAGTACTTAGCAGATAAGAATGCCGACAACGTTAAAGGTATATGCGATATACTTGTTATTGATGTGTACCTAACGAGCGCTCGTAGTAGCTCCTGGGTATTTGATACCAGTGCAGTTGCTCACATTTGTAACTGCAAGCAGGAGCTACGGAATAAGCGGAGGCTGGCAAAGGACGAGGTGACGATGCGCGTCAGGAATGGTTCCAAGGTCAATGTGATCGCCGTCGGCACGCTACCTCTACATCTACCTTCGGGATTAGTGTTAAACCTCAATAATTATTATTTAGTACCAGCTTTGAGCATGAAGATTGTATCTGGATCTCATTTGATTCGTGATGGCTACTCATTTAAATCTGAGAATAATGGTTGTTCTATTTATATGAGAGAAATGTTTTATGGTTATGCCCTGCTGGTCAATGGTTTATTTCTGATGAATCTCGAATGTGATGTTACACATGTCCATAGTGTGAGTACCAAAAGGTGTAAAGTTGATAACGATAGTCCCACTTACATGTGGCACTGCCGCCTTGGTCATATTGGTGTCAAACGCATGAAGAAGCTCCATGTTGGTGGACTTTTGGAGTCTCTTGATTTCGAATAATTTGACACATGTGAACCATGCCTCCTGGGTAAGATGACCAAGACTCCGTTCTCTGGAACAATGGTGCAAGAAACTGACTTATTGGAGATAATACATACCGATGTATGCGGTCCAATGAGTGTCGAGGCTCGCGGTGGCTACCGTTATGTTCTCACCCTCACTGATGACTTGAGCAGATATGGGTATGTCTACTTAATGAAACACAAGTCTGAAACCTTTGAAAGGTTCAAGGAATTTCAGAGTGAGGTAGAGAATCACCGTCATAGGAAAATAAAGTGCCTACGATCTGATCATGGCGGCAAATATTTAAGTCACGAGTTTGGCACACACCTAAGACAATGTGGAATTGTTTCACAACTCACGCCGCCTGGCACACCTCAGCGAAATGGTGTGTCTGAACGTTGTAATCGCACTCTATTGGATATGGTGCGATCTATTATGTCTCTTATTGACTTACCGCTATCATTTTGGGGATATGCATTAGAGACTTCCGCATTCACTTTAAATAGGGCACCGTCAAAGTCCGTTGAGATGACACCGTATGAATTATGGTTTGGAAAGAAACCTAAGCTATCGTTTCCAAAAAGTTTGGGGATGTGATGATTATGTGAAGAAACTTCAACCTGAGAAGCTCGAACCCAAAGCGGAAAAGTGCGTCTTAATAGGATATCCCAAAGAGACTATTGGGTATACCTTCTACCTCATATCCGAAGGCAAAGTCTTTGTTGCCAAGAATGGATCCTTTCTCGAGAAAGAGTTTCTCTCGAAAGAAGTAAGTGGGAGGAAAATAGAACTTGATGAGGTAATTGTACCTGCACTCGAACCGGAGAATGGCACAGCACAGGAAGTTGTTTCTGTGGAGCCTACACCGGCTAGAGAGGAAGTTAATGATGGTGATCATGAAATTCTAGATCAAGTTGCTACACGAAGGTCCACTAGGACACGTTCCGTACCAGAGTGGTACGACAACCCTGTCCTGGAGATCATGTTGTTGGACAACGGTGAACCTTCGAACTATGAAGAAGCGATGGCGGGCCCGGATTCCAACAAATGGCTTGAAGCCATGAAATCCGAGATAGGATACATGTATGAGAACAAAGTGTGGACTTTGGTGGGCTTGCCTGATGATAAGCGAGCCATTGAAAATAAATGGATCTTTAAGAAGACTGACGCGGACGGTAATGTGACCATCTGTAAGGCTCGGCTTGTCGCTAAGGGTTATCGACAAGTTCAAGGAGTTGACTACGATGAGACTTTCTCACCCATAGCAATGCTGAAGTCTGTCCGAATCATGTTAGAAGTTGCCGCATTTTATGATTATGTGATCTGGCAAATGGACGTCAAAACGACATTCCTTAATAGCTTCCTCAAGGAAGAACTATATATGATGCAGCCGGAAGATTTTGTCGATCCTAAAGATGCTAACAAAGTATGCAAGCTCCAGCGCTCCATCTATGGGCTGGTGCAAGCATCTCGGAGTTGGAACATTCGCTTTAATGAGGTGATTAAAGCGTTTGGGTTTGTACAGGTTTATGGAGAACCCTGTATTTACAAGAAAGTGAGTGGGAGCTCTGTAGCATTTCTGATATTATATGTGGATGACATACTGATAATGGGAAATGGTATAGAACTCTTGGAAAGTATAAAGGCCTACTTGAATAAGTATTTTTCAATGAAGGACCTTGGAGAAGCTACTTACATATTAGGCATCAAGATCTATAGAGATAGATCGAGACGCCTCATAGGTCTTTCACAAAGCACATACCTTGATAAAGTATTGAAGAAGTACAATATGGATCAGTCTTAGAAGGGGTTCTTGCCTGTGTTACAAGGTGTGAGATTGAGTATGACTCAATGCCCGACCACGGCAAAGGATAGAGAAGAGATGAGTGTCATCCCCTATGCTTCGGCCATAGGCTCTATTATGTATGCCATGTTGTGTACCAGACCTGATGTGAACCTTGCCATTAGTTTGGTAGGGAGGTACCAAAGTGATCCCGGAGCGGAACACTGGATGACTCGGTCATTGACAGAATCCTCCAGTCGCTTCCACCTAGCTACAAGAGCTTTGTGATGAACTACGACATGCAGGGTATGGAGAAGTCCATTCCTGAGTTGTACTCGATACTGAAATCAGCGGAGGTCGAGATCAAAAAGGAGCATCAAGTGTTGATGGTGAATAAGACCACTAGTTTCAAGAAAGGCAAGGGTAAGAAGAACTTCAAGAAGGACGGCGAAGTTGTTGCCGTGCCCGGTAAGCAAGTTGCCAGGAAGAAGAACAAGAATGGACCCAAGCCTGAGATTGAGTGCTTTTATTGCAAGGGTACCAGTCACTGGAAGCGGAACTGCCCGAAATACTTAGCAGATAAGAAGGCCGGCAACGTTAAAGGTATATGCGATATACTTGTTATTGATGTGTACCTAACGAGCGCTCGTAGTAGCTCCTGGGTATTTGATACCAGTGCAGTTGCTCACATTTGTAACTGCAAGCAGGAGCTACGGAATAAGCGGAGGCTGGCAAAGGACGAGGTGACGATGCGCGTCAGGAATGGTTCCAAGGTCAATGTGATCGCCGTCGGCACGCTACCTCTACATCTACCTTCGGGATTAGTGTTAAACCTCAATAATTATTATTTAGTACCAGCTTTGAGCATGAAGATTGTATCTGGATCTCGTTTGATTCGTGATGTTACACATTATATCTGAGAATAATGGTTGTTCTATTTATATGAGAGAAATGTTTTATGGTCATGCCTCGCTGGTCAATGGTTTATTTTTGATGAATCTCGAACGTGATGTTACACATGTCCATAGTGTGAGTGCCAAAAAGTGTAAGGTTGATACCGATAGTCCCACTTACATGTGGCACTGCCGCCTTGGTCATATTGGTGTCAAACGCATGAAGAAGCTCCATGCTGATGGACTTTTGGAGTCTCTTGATTTTGAATCATTTGACACGTGCGAGCCATGCCTCATGGGCAAGATGACCAAGACTCCGTTCTCCGGAACAATGGAGCGAGCAACTGACTTGTTGGAAATAATACATACCGATGTATGCGGTCCAATGAGTGTCGAGGCTCGAGGTGGTTACCGTTATGTTCTCACCCTCACCGATGACTTGAGCAGATATGGATATGTCTACTTAATGAAACACAAGTCTGAAACCTTTGAAAGGTTCAAGGAATTTCAGAGTGAGGTCAAGAATCAACGTGATAGAAAAATAAAGTGCCTACGATCTGATCATGGCGGCGAATATTTAAGTCACGAGTTTGGCACACACCTAAGGAAATGTGGAATTGTTTCACAACTCACGCCGCCTGGCAAACCTCAACGAAATGGTGTGTCTGAACGTCATAATCGCACTCTATTGGATATGGTGCGATCTATGATGTCTCATACTGACTTACCCCTATCATTTTGGGGATATGCATTAGAGACTCCCGCATTCAGTTTAAATAGGGAACCGTCAAAATCCGTTGAGACGACACCGTATGAATTATGGTTTGGAAAGAAACCTAAGCTGTCGTTTCTAAAAGTTTGGGGATGCGATGCTTATGTGAAGAAACTTCAACCTGAGAAGCTCGAACCCAAAGCGGAAAAGTGCGTCTTCATAGGATATCCCAAAGAGACTATTGGGTATACCTTCTACCTCAGATCTGAAGGCAAAGTCTTTGTTGCCAAGAATGGATCATTTCTCGAGAAAGAGTTTCTCTCGAAAGAAGTAAGTGGGAGGAAAATAGAACTTGATGAGGTAATTGTACCTCCACTCGAACCGGAGAGTAGCGCTGCATAGGAAGTTGTTTCTGTGGAGCCTACACCGGCTAGAGAGGAAGTTAATGATGATGATCATGAAACTTCAGATCAAGTTCCTGGAAGGTCCACTAGGAGACGTTCCGCACCAGAGTGGTACGGCAATCCTGTACTAGAGATCATGTTGTTGGACAATGCTGAACCTTCGAACTATGAAGAAGCGATGGCGGGCCCGGATTCCAACAAAAGGCTTGAAGCCATGAAATCCGAGATAGGATCCATGTATGAGAACAAAGTATGGACTTCGGTGGACTTGCCTAATGATATGCGAGCCATTGAAAATAAATGAATCTTTAAGAAGAAGACTGACGCGGAAGGTAATGTGACCATCTATAAGGTTCGGCTTTTCGCTAAGGGTTACCGACAAGTTCAAGGAGTTGACTACGATGAGACTTTCTCACCCGTAGCAATGCTGAAGTCTGTCCGAATCATGTTAGCAATTGCCGCATTTTAGGATTATGAGATCTGGCAAATGGACGTCAAAACGGCATTCCTTAATGGCTTCCTCAAGGAAGAACTGTATATGATGCAGCCAGAAGGTTTTGTCGATCCTAAAGATGGTAACAAAGTATGCAAGCTCCAACGCTCCATCTATGGGCTGGTGCAAGCATCTCAGATTTGGAACATTCGCTTTAATGAGGTGATTAGAGCGTTTGGGTTTGTATAGGTTTATGGAGAACCCTTTATTTACAAGAAAGTGAGTGGGAGCTCTGTAGCATTTCTGATATTATATGTGGATGACATACTGATAATGGCAAATGATATAGAACTCTTGGAAAGTGTAAAGGCTTACTTGAATAAGTGTTTTTCAATGAAGGACCTTGGAGAAGTTGCTTACATATTAGGCATTAAGATCTGTAGAGATAGATCGAGACGCCTCATAGGTCTTTCACAAAGCACATACCTTGAAAAGATATTGAAGAAGTTCAATATGGATCGGTCCAAGAAGGGGTTCTTGCATGTGTTACAAGGTGTGAGATTGAGTACGACTCAATGCCCGACCACGGCAAAGGATAGAGAAGAGATGAGTGTCGTCCCCTATGCTTCAGCCATAGGCTCTATTATGGATGCCATGTTGTGTACCAGACCTGATGTGAACCTTGCCATGAGTTTGGTAGGGAGGTACTATTGGGGATATGACCCCATGACGAGAACCGCCACAGAACGTCCGGGTCACACAGGGCGGCTCACTTCGCCTCATTAGAGTGGGCCGACAAGATGGTGTTTAAGACGTGCGGGTGCTTAGGCCAGGAGAATCCCTCCCAAGACCCGGCCGTGCAAGTCGCCCGGAGGTAACTTGGCTGAGAAGGTGAGGGAACTTAGAGATAGACTCAGACATGTAAAGAGTCGGTAACAATTCGTGTAACCCGTGGTCTAGGCCTCTTATATAAAGGCTAGACCCGGGGCGGCTGAAGGAGATCGAAGGCTAGGTCAAGCAATTGCACCCTTGTAATCGATACACCAAGTAATATCGACTCAAGCAGGACGTAGGCCATTACCTCAACTCGAGGGGCCGAACCTGGGTAAAACCGTGTCCTTTGTCCCAACCAACCCCTTTGAGTCCATCACTATAGCCATGGCCTCGAATCCATGTCTGGTAACCCGGACATCTGTCGTGACAAATCGACGATAGTTGGCGCCCACCGTGGGGCTCGCGCTTGGTGGTGTTGACTTCCCAAAGGGCTCTATCCCGGGGCTCAAGGGATACATGGTCGGAAGGATGACCAAGAGTCGTCGCGGCCGGCTCTACATCGATGACGCTGGCTGGGGGCTCGATGCCGACTCCGTTGAGTACGGGTTCCGAGTCCCCTTCGGAGGAATCCACGTCTTCATCGGTAGAGTGGATGGATCTAAGCCTGGGCCAGACATCTGCACCGACATCGTCGAGCCGGCCCGGCGCGTCTAGCCCATCCAGCATGCGTCGCCCACCCGGATGGATCCGGGTTGGAAGCACGTCTTCGTGGGTTTCACCCAAGGGATGGATCTTGTGTCAGCCGGATCATAGGAGACTCTCATCTGCTCCGAGGAGGGGTCGTCGAGTGGGGAGACGGAATTAATCTACCAGCTTCACAACGGCGGACTCGGTGGCAGGGAAGCGCCTTACAGCGAGTCGGAGGGAACTGAGTCGGAGGAGCCGGAGCCGGTTCACGCAGCTGTGTTTATGGCGGGGTCAGCCCCGGTTACAAGCAGCGCGGCGGCAGGAGCTACCTACACGGGAGGTGATCCGCCGTCCGCGACTCAAGTCCTCTTAGATCTAATGAATGAGTTAGCAGGTGTGATGGCCACCGAAGTTACTTCGGAGAATCAGGCGGCTCAGAATTTGGAGATCGCATGGCTCGAGGGCCAGATGGCGGAGCAACAGCGGAGGATAATAGAGTTAAAGCTTCAGATGGAGGCGGAGGCGGAACGCCTTAGAACGGACGCCTTTCGCCTGGGGATGGAGCAGCAGTCAGCTACGGCTGTACATTGGACGAGGCACCAGTCCCGTCTACCGGAGAAATATGAGCCAAGGAATCTTTTGCATACTCCGGGGGTCGGAAGGACGGAAGGGGAACTTGGAAACCGGCTAGCAGCTCGGCAACTGCCGCGCCCGTCTCTTCGAAACCAGACCTCACCAATAGCATCACCGACTCCGGCGGGTCATTACTCTAACCCGGCAGAGAATTTGGTAGCAGCGGCGACTCGGTTGGGAAGAATCCCCATCCCGGATTACGCGCCTTTTGCGAATGAGGTGCGAGACGCAATTGGGTACCTTCAGACTGCGATGGCTCAGCAGGAGAAGTACGCATACAGTCGGAGCCATGTCCATTCGACGCCCCTTCCTAGCCATAGCTACAACCGGCGTTATGAGTCGCCAGCAGTTTCTAGCAGCGACCAACACAAAGGGCTCCCGGAGGGTGATCAAGCGGCTCTGCATGCTCAAGCTCTTGTGGATCGAGCTAGGAACCGGCGGGAAGCGGCGGCCATGGCGGCTCACCAAGATCCGGCGCCGTCAGTGATGATGGGAGCCGGGGTGTCAAGCAGCGCCAGGGCCGTGGGGGTGCCATGCCTGACTCCGGCACTAAGGAGTGAGCAGCTGCCCAAGGATTTCAAAGGGCCTCGTAAGGTTCCGAATTACACAACCGACTTACCCCCAGAAGCCTGGGTCGAAAGCTATGAGCTGGCTATGGAGATGCTGGACGTAAGCGAGGCTGTGTGTGCCAAGTATTTCATCATGATGTTGGAAGGCCCGGCTCGCACTTGGCTCAAGAATTTGCCACCTAATACCATCAGTTCATGGGCCGAGTTAAGGGCCAAGTTCATCAAAAACTTTCAAGGGACTTGCAAGCAGCCCTTGATGATTGTAGATCTTGATCATTGTGTGCAGCAAGAAAGCGAGTCAGCTCATCATTGGGTTTGCCGAGTGTTTGCTATTATTCATTCTTCTGAACAGATCACGATGGCTCAAGCGGTGCTCATTCTGGAAAAGAATTGTCACTTTGTCCCGCTGAAGCAGAAGCTCGGCCAGCTTAAGCGTACGTGCCAAGACATGGGGGAGCTCATGGCGGCTCTAACGAAATATGCAGACTCGGATAACACAAAGGACCCAGGCTCGGATGAGGATAAAGCCGGGTCAGGTAAGAAAAACAACCAGGGCAAAAACTTTGCGAACAATGGAAATCAGAACAAGAGGAAGAGCTCTGACGGCGGATCAGCCTTAGTTGCCAATGCCAACGCCAACCAGAGTGCTCCTAAAGGAAACAGAAGGTTTAAACAGTTTCCCAATAAGAACCGGGCCCCTTTCAATCTAGAAGAAGCGCTTAAGAAGCCTTGTCCTGAGCATAGCATGCCGGGTAAGCCCTCAACACATGCGTGGGTTGATTGTTTCATCATGCATAGGTTCAGGAATCAATACTCGCAACAAAATAATCAGGGCGGTGGTCCGCCTGGCAGTTCAGGACCCGGCGGTTCAGGACCTGGCGGCTCAGGCCCTCATGGCCCGAGAAATCAAAACAATCAAGGAGGACGCCCGCCGCAATCCGGCAGCGGTCACCAGCAGCAGCACAATCAATCCGGGTATCAGAGTAACCCAAAGTAGCTCAGCTCGGGTCAATATCACGTCTTCACGACCAGCCTTAACAGACGAGATCAGAACCTTCGTAAGCGGGCGGTTAATGCGGTCGTGCCAGCTCTGCCGCAGTATTTAAAATGGTCAGAGTATGACATAATGTGGAGTCGGGCAGATCACCCACCGCGTATTGATGATCTGGGCCGGCTGGCTTTGGTGGTTGCTCCCCAAGTCGGAGGATACATGCTGAATAAGGTGCTTATGGATGGAGGCAGCAGCATCAACATCCTCTACTATGACACCTTTCGGCAGATGAAGCTGTTGGATAAAGACCTTAGGCCTTCCTCCACCGTCTTTCATGGGGTGGTGCCGGGTAAGTCGGCTTATCCGGTGGGCCGGGTCTCCTTGGAAGTCGCCTTTGGTGATGAGTATAACTACAGAGTGGAGTCTTTGTGGTTTGAGGTGGTAAAAATCAAAAGTCCGTATCATGCCTTGTTCGGGCGTCCGGCTTATGCTAAATTTATGGCTAGGCCTTGCTACGTCTACCTGCAGCTTAAGATGCCTGGGCTCAATGGTACTATCATGGTTCACGGTGACCGGAACATGGCCATTGAGTGTGACGAAGGGGATGCGGCTTACGCAGAGGCCAGCTATGCCAAGGAAGAGCTCAAGTTTTATAAGGAGCGAGTTGACCCGGAGGACATGACGCCTCTTAAGAAGCCTACGACAAAGACAGAGCCGCTTCTCAAGTTTTCAGCGGATGATACTAAGGCTGTCGATTTTACTCCGGGTGATTCATCTAAACACTTCATCATCGGGGCTAACATGGACCCCAAATAGGAAAGCGTGCTCATCAAATTCATCCGTGAGAATCGGGACATCTTTGCATGGAAACCGTCCGACATGCCAGGTGTACCAAGAGAGTTCGCTGAGCACCGACTTAACGTGGATCCTAAGTATAAGCCCGTCAAGCAGTTCTTACGGCGGTTCAATGAGAGGCGCAAGGCCATTGGGGAGGAAGTAGCCCGGCTCTTGGCCACCGGCTTCATCATTGAGGTTTTTCACCCGGAGTGGCTTGCTAATCCGGTGCTGGTACTGAAAAAGAATGGCACCTGGCGTATGTGTGTGGACTACACAGATCTTAACAAAGCTTGCCCGACTGATCCTTTTGCTCTTCCTCGCATTGATCAGATTATTGATGCCACAACCGGCTGTGAAAGTTTATGTTTCCTGGATGCCGACTCGGGATATGATCAGATCAAGATGGCAGTGAAAGACCAAGAGAAGACGGCTTTCATTACACCTTTTGGAGCTTTCTGCTATGTTTCTATGCCTTTTGGGCTCAAAAGCGCCCAGGCGACTTATCAGCGCTGTGTGTAGTGTTGTCTTCACAGCCAAATTGGGTGCAATGTTCATGCTTACGTGGACGACATCGTGATCAAGTCAAGGAAGAAAGAGACTCTTTTGGACGACTTAAAGGAGACCTTTGATAACCTCCAGGTCTATAAGATGATGCTTAACCCGGCCAAATGCGTCATTGGTGTTCCGGCTGGAAAGCTCCTAGGGTTCCGGCGTGGCATTGAAGCTAACCCGTATAAAATAAAGGCTATCACCGCTCTGGCAGAGCCGACTTGTGTTACTGATGTTCAGCGCCTGGCGGGACGGATCGCCGCATTGAGCCGGTTCATAAGCCACCTGGGTGAGAAGGCCATCCCTTTGTATCAGATGATGAAAAGGACAGACGACTTCGTATGGAGCAAGGAGGCTGGAGAGGCCTTTGAAGCACTTAAGGAGCGGCTTTTTAAGCCGCATGTGTTAGCCGCTCCGGCTGAAAGGGAGCCTTTGTTTCTATACGTGGCTGCAAACAACCGGGCTGTTAGCGCTGCAATTGTGGTTGAACGCAAGGAAGCCGGAAAGGAATATCTCGTTCAACGGCCGGTTTATTATATCAGTGAGGTTTTAACCGAGTCCAAGCAGAGATATCCACATTGGCAGAAGTTGGTATATGGAGTATTCATGGCCAATCGCAAGTTGAAACATTATTTCTTAGGAGACTGCATCACGATGGTCAGTTCTGCTCCATTGGGAGATATCATCCAAAACAGGGAAGCCACTGTCCGGATTGCCAAGTGGGCGCTGGAGTTGGGGGCTCTTGACATAACATATATTCCCCGCACAACGGTTAAATCTCAGGCCCTTGTGGATTTCATCAACGATTGGACAGAGTGTCAGTCGCCGGAAGAAAGGCCGGATGATACATACTGGACTATACACTTTGACGGGTCTAAACAGTTGGAAGGATCAGGAGCCGGAGTCATCTTGACATCCCTGAAAGGTGACAAGTTCTGTTATGTGCTCCGGCTTATGTTCCCGTGCACCAATAAGCCGAATAAGGTGTTTTGGCGACTCAGAATTGCTAAGGAGATGAATTTAAGCCGAATTTAAGCCGGAAGTATGAGGCCCTCCTCCATGGGCTCAGAATTGCTAAGGAGATGAATTTAAGCCGAATAAGGTGTTTTGGCGACTCAGATCTCGTGGCGCAACAGGTGTCAGGTACTTGGGACTCCAAAGATCCACGAATTGCGGCTTACCTTCAGGTGGTGGATGTTATAGCCAACCACTTCAAGGGTTATCAAGTGGATCATATCGACCGCCGCAGAAATGAGGCGGCAGACGCCTTGTCACGTCTAGGCTCTCAGCATAAGCCGGTGCCGCCTAATATATTTCTAGATGTGTTGCATCACCCGACGATCAAGTTTTCGTCGGAGGAAGATTTAGCTGTTCCTGACCCGAAAGGGCAGCTGGTAGCGGCTCTGCATGCTACTCCGGACTGGACGGAGCCCTATCTGGCTTATTTGACCCGGGGGGAGTTGCCGGTTGACGAAAACTTGGCCAGGGGGATTACCCGGTGTTCTAAGTCTATGACAATAATCAGAGGTGAGTTGCATAAATGCAGTGTTATAGGGATTTTTCAATGATGTGTCTCACCTAAGGAAGGTCAGGAAATTCTAAAGGAAATTCATGCCGGAGATTGCGGACACCACGCCGGGTCAAAATCTCTCGTAGCCAAGGCTTTTCGACATGGTTTCTTTTGGTTAACGAGTCACAAGGATGCAGAGGAGTTAGTCCGAAAGTGTGACGGCTGTCAAAAGTTTGGCCGGCATGCTCACGTTCCCGCTCAAGAATTGAGAATGATACCGATTACTTGGCCTTTCGCAGTCTGGGGGCTTGATATGGTGGGACCTTTCAAAAGGTCCAAAGAAAAGAAAACGCACCTCTTGGTGGCGGTTGATAAATTCACTAAATGGGTGGAAGCAGAGCCGGTCAGCAAATGTGACGTGGCAACAACAGTTCAATTTATGAGAAAGTTGATCTATCGTTTTGTTTACCCGCACAACATCATCACTGATAATGGCACAAATTTATCTAAAGGCACTATGGAAAAATTCTGTGCCGACGAGCATATCCGGCTTGATGTGTCATCAGTAGGACATCCGTAGTCCAACGGGCAGGCGGAGCGGGCCAATCAAGAAATTTTGAGGGGTATCAAGCCACGTCTCATGGTCCCTCTGCAACGAGCACCCGGGTGCTGGGTTGAAGAGTTGCCCTCTATCTTGTGGAGCATCCGGACCACCCCCAATAGATCTACGGGTTATACACCTTTCTTCATGGTGTACGGTGCGGATGCAGTAATACCAAGTGACATCCGGCATGACTCGCCACGGGTGGCGGCTTATGTTGAAACGGATAATGATATAGGCTGGCAAGACGCGTTGGACGCTTTGGATGAAGCCTGGGAGCTGGCGGCTGCTCGGTCAGCGATTTACCAGCAAGACCTGGGCCGTTATCATACCCGCAGGGTCAAGACCCGGACATTTCAAGAAGGCGACTTAGTACTCTGGTTGATTCAAGACCAGACGGATATGCATAAGTTGTCCCCTCCATTGGAAGGGCCTTTTGTGGTGAGCCAATGTCTTAACAACGGATCATGTTACCTCATTGATGCTCGGGACGAGTCAGACACGGCGGGTCAGGAGACACGCCGGCCATGGAACATAGCACACTTACGCCCTTATTACACCTAAAGGTGTTGAGAGTCACCGTCTGTACCCTATCATTGTACGTATCATAGTCATATGAATACACTTAGAGTCCCTCCAAGATGGGGCCTCTGCTGTTTTATACATCTTCTTTCATACAAGAAGAGTTCAGGAGCATCCCACTGTGATTGCTACGGTGACTTTTCTACTTATGAGTATCGCCTGTACTGCCTTATTGGCCGGCTTAAGGCCATCTTCCGGCTCATACAAATAGCCGTGGTTGTAGGGGGCTTCTTACCTCCGGGTATAGCTTTTCTTACCCGAAACAACCGGCGTTCGCGCCATTTCGTTAAAAAGGGGGCTTCTTACCTTTGGGTATAGCTTATCTTACCCTACTGATTGGCTTTATGCCACTTCCGTCTTACTTGGTAAGCCGCGGCTGTCGAAGGGGGCTTCTTACCGACGGGTATAGCTTATCTCACCCTAACAGTCGGCTTTATGCCATCTCCAGTTACTTATTAACCGCGGTTATTGAAGGGGGCTTCTTACCAACGGGTTCACTTATCTCACCCTAACAACAGGCGTTTACGCCAAACTCCAGTTGCTTATCAGCTGCAGTTGTCATAAGGAGGCTTCTTACCTTTGGGTATAGCTTAAACTTACCCTTTAAACAACCGGCGTTCGCGCCAAAAGAAGATGTTGATGAATTCGACATTGGCTTGGGAGCTTCTTACCAACGGGTATAGCTGTCTTACCCTAATAAGCTGGCTTACGCCATGATGGTTAAAGTAATTTGACCACACATTTATGCAAGGGGGCTTCTTACCTTCTGGGTATAGCTGTATTACTCGATTTCGTATTGTTCCGGATGATGTCTTCAGCCGGAGATTATTGAAACAAGGAAGTGTTGCTTCATGTTATCTATTATGGTGACAGACGGAGGTCTTATCTTTAAAGGCATTGCTTCTAATTCAAGACGACTGAGTGCCCTTATAAAATAAAAACAGACAAGGAAAGCCAATCTATGATGAGCCGACAGAAGATACTTCAAGAAGGCAGCAGATAATATATTATGAGCCGTGACAAAGTTTACCGCAGATACAATCCCGCTGAGCAGGAGCCGAAATTTAAAGAGTTTACCGCATATAGGTGGGTCTTACATAAAGCCGGTGGCCAGAAGATTACAAAATGTTTAATTTGCCGGCGAGTCACCCTGCGCCGGCTCTTGAGCTGCTTGGATCTGAAGATGGTCCAAATTCCAGTTGCAGTGAGTCAATGCTGCAAAGGAACCTTCCTCAAAGAAGCGAGACATGTCATGATCAGCCGAGAAAGGGTTCTTACTATGAGCCGGCGTCAAGTCTTTATATTCGAAGACCGGGCCAGGGATCCTCTTCATGTACGGGCCATATGCTACTTGGTACACCTTCAGATTCACATCCTCTGCTAAGACGGAGCCCAAGACCCGGGACCGCCTCACGCAGTCGGCATAGTCGTTGTCGATGAAGTCGGAGCCGTTGGACGGGTATCCGTCCATCATCTCAGCCGGCGTTAGTTCCGAAGCGAAAGCTAATGCCCGGCTGACACCCGCCATTGCTCCTTGGCGGGCGGATGATTTCTTGAGCTCCCCAATCATGTGGGGCAGTGTGGAGAAGAGCTCTAGCATGCCCTTTAGAGTCGGAGGAATGATCTCCTTGAACTGGACGGCTTTAATGGTGCATATGGCCCCACAGAACAGCTGTTCTATGAGGGTATACACGGCCTTCAGTGGCAACAAGCTATCTAAAGCTAGCTGTTGGCTCCTAGGACCTGCATAAGTCGGACAATGGATATAAGTCAGAACAATTTTGAAATATATTATCATACGGAAACAATATTTACCAAAGATGGCGGATGTCATCTTCATGATGTGCCGTTTCAGCGACTGAAGGTCATCAGAGACGGCTATCAGCCGCTGGTCGGCGTCATCAGCCCGCTTCGCCAGCTTAGCTTCCTCGGCGGCGGCGCTCTCCTTAAAGGTGGCAAAATTTGCCTTTAGCTTGGTCAGCTCCTCCGACAGCAGTCGAAACTTTTCCTTCGCCTCCCCATGAGCGGTTTGCTGGGCAGCAAGGTTGGTCCGTAAGCCGGCTGCCTCCGCGCCGGCTTTCTGCAGAGTTTCCTACGAAATCACAAGACAAGTATGGAGTCAGGGGTGACAAGTTCCAAACAGATTGCAAGCAATATGTGTGACACTTGAGGGGCTAATGTTTCACAATTATGCCAAATCAAGCACAGTGAAAGTCCCGACTCAACCTTTGGCAAGACTGAACCGGCCCTTGGGGGCTACAATTGGCTCCTACTTATAGTTTAAAGTCCCGACTCAACCTTTGGCAAGATTGAGCCGGCCCTTGGGGGCTACAATTGGCTCCTACTTACAGTTTAAAGTCCCGACTCAACCCTTGGCAAAGATTGATCCGGCCCTTGGGGGCTACAATTGGCTCCTACTTCAAGTTTAAATCCCAATTCAACCTTTGGCAAGATTGAGCCGGCCCTTGGGGGCTGCACATGGGGGCCAAGAGAAACAGAGTAAGGCAGTGATAATTTGCAGATGAAAAGTATCTATTTCTACAAATGTCCAAGAGCCGGATCATTATCCTATTGATATTCACCCGGCTCTTGCGGGGCTAGGTAAGAGTATAAGGTAAAGTTAAAAGACTTACTAAATATTTGACCTTCATGGAGGTCACCAGCTTCAGCTCTAGATCACGGCTGGTGAATAGCCGGCTCACATAGCTGGCATGGAGTTCTTCGGCAGTCATCTTCGCCAGATTGGAAGACTCAGATTCTAGCCTTTTGAAAGAGTCAGCCAACTCAACATGCCTGGTCAGCACACGAGCCGGAGGGGAAGGCAAGAGGATAGTCCCTTTAGCCGCCCGAGCAGGACTTGGCGGCACGGATGAAGCTTTCGGAGGGCTGGGGATGATAGTGTCTTCAACCGCTGGCTCTGTAGAGGTGGCTGGGAGGTCATCGGTCGGTTGAGGATCGACCAGCTTAGAAGGAGCCGGTTCTGGAGCAGCGGGAGCCGGAGAAGACTTGTGAGTCTTCCTGCGCTTGGCTTGCCCACTGTAAATAGAGGAACATCAGAATCCGAGCGGTATGATCATCAAAAGGGAATACAGAAGTTGTTGGGGAACGTCGCATGGGAAACAAAAATTTTCCTACGCACACGCAAACCTATCCATGGTGATGAGCATCTACGAGAGGGAGAGTGGATCTACGTACCCTTGTAGATCGCTAAGCGGGAAGCGTTAAGAAACACGGTTGGTGTAGTCGAACTTCTTCGCGATCCAAATCGCCGAGCGTCCCGCGATCCAATCACGAACTGTCCCGTGAACACATCATGATCCATCCCGTGAACTCATCACGATCCATCTCACGATCTTGATCATGATCTGTCCCGCGAACTCATCACGATCCATTCCGTGATCACATCACGAACCGTCTCACGATCTCGATCACGGTCCTTCCGATCTAGCGCCGAACGGACGGCACCTCCGCGTTCAGCACACGTGCAGCTTGATGACGATCTCCACCGTCTCGATCCAGCGAGAGGAGGTGGAGAGGAGAGAGAGTTCACCGGCAGCGTGACGGCGCTCCGGTGATGGTGGTGGAGCAATTCTGGCAGGGCTTCGCCTAAGCGCTGCAGAAAACCGATCTAGAGGAGAAACTATGCACCGGTGTAACGGGTAGCACGTGGCCGGAAATTCTGTCCAAAAACCACCCAATCCACTAGTATATATATGAGGAGAGGAGAGGAGAGGCAGCCAAGGCCTTTGGGTCGGCCGAAATAGGAGGTGGGAAGCAATCCTACTTCACCTCCAATCCTAGTTGGAGTAGGATTGCCTCCTATTGGCTGATTTTCCACTTTTTGCTTTAGGACTTTCTCTCCTGCGCCATGGGCCTTTGTGGATGTTTTCCCAGCCCACTAAGGGCTGGTTATTATTCTCCCACAGCCCATGGACCTCTTGGGGTCGAAATACCCCTCCCGGAGGTCCCCCGGTACACTACCGGCACTCCCGGTACACTACCGATACTCCCGGTACACTACCGATGAGCCCGAAACTTTTCCAGCGACCAAACTGGGACATGCTATATATGAATCTTTACCTCCAGACCATTCCGGAGCTCCACGTGACGTCCGGGATCTCATCCGGGACTCCGAACAACCTTCGGTCACCACCATACATAACTCTACACTACCGAAATGTCACCGAACCTTAAGTGTGCAGACCCAACGGGTTCGAGATCTATGTAGACATGACCGAGACACCTCTACGGTCAATAACCAATGGCGGGACCTAGACGTCCACATTGGTTCCTACATATTCTACTAAGATCTTTATCGGTCGAACCTCTATGTCAAGGATTCAGTTAATCCCGTATAACGTTCCCTTTGTTCTTCGGTATGTTACTTGCCCGAGATTCGATCGTCGGTATCTCCATACCTAGTTCAACCTCGTTACTGGCAAGTCTCTTTACTCGTTCCATAATACAAGATCCCATGACTAACACTTAGCCACATTGCTTGCAAGGCTTGTTGTGATGTTGTATTACCGAGTGGGCCCTGAGATACCTCTCCGTCACACGGAGTAACAAATCCCAGTCTTGATCCATGCCAACTCAACAAACACCATCGGGGATACCTGTAGAGCACCTTTATAGTCACCCAGTTACGTTGCGACATTTGATACACACAAGGCACTCCTTCGATATCCGTGAGTTGCATGATCTCATGGTCATAGGAACATATACTTGACATGCAGAAAACAGTAGCAATAAACTGACACGATCATATGCTATGTTTGTAGTTTGGGTCTTATCCATCACATCATTCTCCTCATGATGTGATCCCGTTATCAAATGACATCTCATGTCCATGGCTAGGAAACCTTAACCATCCTTTGATCAACGAGCTAGTCCATTAGAGGCATACTAGGGACATGGTTTTGTCTATGTATCCACACATGCATTTAAGTCTCCGATCAATACAATTATAGCATGTATAATAAACAATTATCATGAACAAAGAAATATGATAATAACTAATTTATTATTGCCTCTAGGGCATATTTCCAACAGTCTCCCACTTGCACTAGAGTCAATAATCTAGTTCACATCACCATGTGATTCGCATTGTTATGAATCTAACACCCAATGAGTTTTGGGGCTCGATCATGCTTTGCATGTGAGAGAGGTCTTATAGTCAACGGGTCTGCGATATTCAGATCCGTGTGTACTTTGCAAATCTCTATGTCAAACCGTAAACACTGCTACCACACTCCACTTGGTACTATTTCCAAATGGCTGCTCCACTATACGTATCCAGATTGCTACTACTAGTAATCCGGATAGGTGTTAAAGCTTGCATCACCTCCATAATCAAGAAACATTTCCTTAGTCCTCTGGTTACTAAGGATAATTCCGACCGCTGTCCAGTGATCCACTCCTGGACCACTCTTGTACCCCTTGACAGACTCATGGCAAGGCACACATAGGTGCAGTACACAGCATGGCATAATATAGAGCCTATGGCTAAGGCATAGGGGACGGCGTTCGTCCTTTCTCTTTCTTCTGCCGTTGTCAAGCTTTGAGTCTCACTCAACTTCACACCTTACAAATCAGACGAGAACTATTTCTCTGGCTGATCCATTTTGAACTCTTTCAAAATCTTGTCAAGGTATGCACTCATTGAAAGTCTCATCAAGCATCTTGATCTATCTCTATAGATTTTGATGCTCAACAATTAGGTAGCTTTATCCAGGTCTTCCTTTGAAAAACACTTTTCAAACAACCTTTTATGCCTTCCAGAAATTCTACATTATCTCCGATCAACAATATGTCAACCACATATACTTATCAGAAACTCTACAGTGCTCCCACTCACTTTATTGCAAATACAAGTTTCTCGTAAACTTTGTATAAACTACAGAAACTTTGATCACCTCATCAAAGTGTATATTCCAACTCCGAGATGCTTGCTTCAGTCCATAGAAGGATCACTGAAACTTGCTCATCTTTTAGCATCCTTAGGACTAACAAAACCTTCTGGTTGTATCACATACAACCTTTCCTTAAGTAAACCGTTAAGGAAACGATGTTTTGACATCCATCTGCCTAATTTCATAATTGAAAATGCAGCAACTGCTAACATAATTCCAACGGACTTTTAGCATCGCTACGAGTGAGAAAGCCTCATCGCAGTCAACTCCTTGAACTTGTCACAAACAACTTTGCAACAAGTCGAGCTTTACAAATGGTGACATTCACCATCAGTGTCTGTCTTCATTTTAAAGATCCATTTGTACTCAACGACTTGCCGTCCAACGAGCAAGTCTACCAAAGTCTATACTTTGTTTTTCATACATGGATCCTATCTCAGATTTCATGGCCTCCAACCATTTGTTGGAATCCGGGCCCATCATCGCTTCTCCACAGCTCGTAGGTTCATCGCTGTCCAACAACATGACCTCGAAGACAGGGTTGTCGTACCGCTTAGGAGCAGTACACATCCTTGTCGACCTACGAAGTTCGATAGTAACTTGATCCTGAAGCTTCATGATCATCATCATTAACTTCCTCTTCAACTAACGTAGGCTTCACAGAAACATCTTTGTGTGCTGCGCTACTCTCTGGTTGAACAAAGGTTTAACAACCTCATCAAGTTCTATCTTCCTCCCACTCAATTATTTCGAGAGAAACCTTTCGTCGAGAAAGGATCCGTTTTAGTAACAAACACTTTGCACTTGGATCTGAGATAGAAGGTTCACCCAACTGATCTTAGGGTATTCTATGAAGATGCATTTGTCCGCCTTGGGTTCGACCTCATTAGGTGAAAACATTTTTCACACAAGTGCCGCAGCCCCAAGTATTAAGAAATGACAGCTTAGGTTTCTATCAAACCATAATTCATATGGTGTCATCTCAACAGATTTAGATGGTGCCCTATTTAAAGTGAATGTAGTTGTCTCTAATGCATAACCCCAAAATTATAGTAGTAAAATGACAAGAGACATCATAGCACGCACCATGTCCAATAGAGCATAACTATGATGTTCGGACACACCATCACACTATGGTGTTCCAGGTGGCGTTTAGTTGTGAAACAACTTTCACATTGTCTTAAGTTGTATGCCAAACTCGTGACTCAGGTATTTACCTCCACGATCATATCACAGTCATTTTTATATTCTTGTCACGATGATCTTTAAACTTCACTCTGAATTTGCTTGAACCTTTCAAATGATTCAGACTTGTGTTTCATTAAGTAAATATACACTATATCTACTCAAATCATCAGTGAAGGTAAGAAAATAACGATATCGACTACACGCTACAAGACTCACTAGATTGCATACATCAACATGTATCATTTCCAATGAATCATTTGCCCGCTCCATCCAACGGGGCCCTTTAGTCATCTTGCCCAAGAGGCATGGTTCGCATGTCTCAACCGATTCGAAATCGAATGAATCCAAATATCCATCACCATGGAGTTTCTTCATGCGCTTTATACCAATATGACATTTTGCGGCAGTGCCACAAGTATGTGGTACTATCATTATTTAACTTTGTATCTTTTGACATCAATGTTATGAACATGTGTATTACTACGATCAAGATTTCAACAAACCATTCTCACTGGGTGCATGACCATTGAAGGTATTATTCATGTAAACATAATAACTATTATTCTCTGACTTAAATGAATAACTGTATTGCAACAAACATGATCTAATCATGTTCATGCTCAACGCAAAACACCAAATAACATTTATTTAGGTTCGTCACTAATCCTGAAGGTAGAGAGAGCATGCGATGTTGATCACATCAACCTCGGAAACATTTCCAACACACATCTTTACCTCACCCTTAGCTAGTTGTCCGTTTAGTCCATAGCTTTTATTTCGAGTTACTAACATTTAGCAACCGAACCGGTATCCAATACCCAGGTGCTACTAGGAGTACTAGCAAGGTACACATCAATAACTCGTATATCAAATATACTTCTGTCGATGTTGCCAACCTTCTTATCTACCAAGTATCTAGGGTTGTTCCGCTTCAGCGACCTCTCACCTCATAATAGAAGCACTTAGTCTCGGGTTTGAGTTCAACTTTGGGTTGCTTCACTGGAGCTGCAACTAACTTGCTATCCATGAAGTTTCCCTCCTTGCTCTTGCCCTTTTCGAAACTAGTGGTTTGATTAACCATCAACACTTGACGCTCCTTCTTGATTTCTACCTTCGCGGTGTCAAACATCACGAACAGCTCAGGGATCAATACTTCTATCCCTGGTGTATTATAGTTCATCACTAAGTTCTAGTAGCTTTAGTGACAGTGACTTGGAGAACTATATCAATCACTATCTTATCTGGAAGATCAACTCCCACTTGATTCAAGCGATTGTAGTACCTAGACAATCTGAGTACATGCTCAACGATTGAGCTATTCTCCTTCATCTTACAGGCCAAGAATCTTGTTGGAGATCTCATATCTCGCAACATAGGCACAAGCCTGAGATCACAATCTCTGCTCCTAGAACATCTCATATGTTCCGTGACGTTCAAAACGTTTCGGAGCCTCAATTCTAAGCCGTAATGCATGACGCACTAAACTATCAAGTAGTCATCGAAACGTGCCTGTCAGATGTTCACAACATCTATAGACGACGCTAGAGGGGGTGGCGCACTGAGCGGTGCATTAAGGACATAAGCCTTCTGTGCAGCAATGAGGACAATCCTCAGATCACGGACCCAGTCCGCAATATTGCTGCCAACATCTTTCAACTCTATTTCTCTAGGAACATATACAAATTTAAGGGAGCTACAGCGCGAGCTAGTAATCTACAACATAATTTGCAAAGACACTTTGACTATGTTCATGATAATGAGTTCAACTAATCATATTACTTAAGAACTCCCACTCAAATTGACATCCCTCCGATCATTCGAGTGATACATGATCCAAATTCACCAACTCAAGTCCGATCATCACGTGAGTTGAGGTGGCTGCAATGGTGAACATCATTATGTTGATCATATCTACTATATGACTCATGTTCGACCTTTCGGTCTCTCGTGTTCCGAGGCCATGTCTGTACATGCTAGGCTCGTCAAGTTTAACCCGAGTGTTCTGTGCGTGCAAATCTGGCTTGCACCCGTTGTATGTGAACGTAGAGTCTATCACACCCGATCATCACGTGGTGTCTCAACACGACAAACTTTCGCAACGGTGCACACTCGGGGGGAACACAGTTCATCTTGAAATTCAAGTGAGGGATCACCTTATAATGCTATCGTCGTACTAAGCAAAACAAGGTGCATAAAAGGATTAACATCTCATGCAATTCATAAGTTACATGATATGGCCATGAACTTGTGTTTAAGATCTCCATCTTCGAAACACCGGCATGATCTCCATCGTCACCGGCACAACACCATGATCTCCATCATCTTGATCTCCATCAATGTGTTGCCATTGGGGTTGTGGCGCCAGCCCTGCTTCTACTTCTATTGCTACCGCTTAGCGATAAAGTAAAGCATTACATAGCGCTTAATGATTGACACGCAGGTCATACAATAATTAAAGACAACCCTATGGCTCCTGCCGGTTGCCGTACTCAACGACATGCAAGTCGTGAAATTCTATACATCACATGATCATCTCATACATCACATATATCTCATCATGTAATTGGCCATATCACATCACAACATACCCTGCAAAAACAAGTTAGACGTCCTCTAATTGTTGTTACATGTTTTACGTGGCTGCTACGGGTATCTAGCAAGAACGATTCTCACCTACGCATAAACCACAACGGTGATACATAGATTGCTTTTCAACCTTCTCAAGGACCGCCTTTGTCGAATCCGATCCAACTAAAGTGAGAGAAACTGTCACCCGCAAGCCATCTAGGCAACAAGTTGCGTCGAGGGAACCGGTCTCTCGTAAGCGTACGAGTAATGTTGGTCCGGGCCGCTTCATCTAACAATCCTGCTGAACCAAAATACGACCAAGGGAGGAAGCAATCTAAGCATCAAGGCCCACAAAACTTTTGTGTTCTACTCGAGATCTCATCGAACCATCAACCTAGCTCATGATGCCACTGTTGGGGAACGTCGCATGGGAAACAAAAAATTTCCTACGCACACGCAAACCTATCCATGGTGATGAGCATCTATGAGAGGGAGAGTGGATCTACGTACCCTTGTAGATCGCTAAGCGGGAAGCGTTAAGAAACGCGGTTGGTGTAGTCGAACTTCTTCGCGATCCAAATCGCCGAGCGTCCCGCGATCCAATCACGAACCGTCCCGCGAACACATCATGATCCGTCCCATGAACTCATCACGATCCGTCTCACGATCTGTCCCGCGAACTCATCACGATCCGTTCCGTGATCACATCACGAACCGTCTCACGATCTCGATCACGGTTCTTCCGATCTAGCGCCGAACGGACGGCACCTCCGTGTTCAGCACACGTGCAGCTTGATGACGATCTCCACCGTCTCGATCTACCTTTTCCTTTTGCCTTTTTTCTCCTGCGCCATGGGCCTTCTTGTGGCTGTTTCACCAGCCCACTAAGGGCTGGTTATTATTCTCCCACAGCCCATGGACCCTCTAGGGTCGAAATACCCCTTCCGGAGGTCTCCCGGTACACTACCGGCACTCCCGGTACACTACCGAGGAGCCCGATACTTTTCCGGCGACCAAACTGGGACTTCCTATATATTAATCTTTACCTCCGGATCATTCCGGAGCTCCTCGTGATGTCCGGGATCTCATACGGGACACCGAACAAACTTCGGTCACCACCATACATAACTCTACACTACTGAAACGTCACCGAACCTTAAGTGTGCAGACCCTGCGGGTTCGAGAACTATGTAGACATGACCGAGACACCTCTACGGTCAATAACCAATGGCGGGACCTGGACGTCCAGATTGGTTCCTACATATTCTACGAAGATCTTTATCGGTCGAACCTCTATGTCAAGGATTCAGTTAATCCCGTATAACGTTCCCTTTGTTCTTCGGTATGTTACTTGCCCGAGATTCGATCGTCGGTATCTCCATACCTAGTTCAACCTCGTTACCAGCAAGTCTCTTTACTCGTTCCGTAATACAAGATCCCGCAACTAACAATTAGTCACATTGCTTGTAAGGCTCATTGTGATGTTGTATTACCGAGTGGGCATAATCTGCCAGCTGACCCAACAACGGATCAGATCCAGGCCTATTAAACCATTGGCCATGAGGGCCTTGATCTTCGCGTGAGCCGGCTCAAACCTGGCCCGTTCGGCAGGTGATAGCCGGCCAGGAAACTCTGTAGACGTCTTCAGCCGGGAGGGGCGATAACCCGGCAGGGGATGTTCGTCCTCCGGAGATGTGTCCTGGTAGTAAAACCAAGTCTTGTTACAATCCTTGGGATGATTTGGCATTGGAATAGCCGGAAGGATGACGTCCCGGCACCTCTGAATCGAAATCCAACCAAGCTCTAGACTCGGACCAGACTTCATTTCCGTCTAACGGTTGGCGTAATAAAATTCACGAAAAAGATCCACCGACGGCTCAACCTGCAATTACACCTTGCAGAGCACTTGGAAGTTGTAGATGTTTGAGATGGAGTTGGGGGCGAGGTCTTGAGGATGCAGTTTATAGCAATGGAGGACGTCCCTAAAAAACATAGAACCGGGGGGGGGGGGGGGACGAACCCAAGCTCTACGTGGTTTGAGAATACGACCACTTTGCCGTCTTGAGGGGCGGGTCTTGTTCCGTCACCCGGAATTCGCCAATGAATGACATCCTGTGCCGGGATGGTTCCCGCAGCTACGAAGTCGGCCAGATACTGCTCTATGATGCAGGAGCCGACCCAATTGCAGGAGTTTGAAGCCCGAGACATGATGTAGGGTTTGTTTTTTCGGCTGAACAAGTTAAACAGGACGGGTCAAAATCCGTGGCGACTTACAACGAGAAAGCTAAAATACGAAGGCCGTATCGTTCCGGCTTATGAGAGCCGGAGACAGGCGGCGGACCAGACTAACGAAGAGGACAAAGAAAATAGCTAAGTCCCAGAAACAGGATCTACAAGTTGCCTTTGCGTTTTCAGATCTACAAAAACCTGCGAAATAGGTTATGATAAATGGAACGACTATGAACTATCCGAAAGAGAAGAACGGCGCAAGAAGTGCAAGCAACTGAAACATATCTACTATCATCAATTCCGCGTCTAACGGCGCCGCTGCCAGCCTTGAGCGAACAACTGCGGGAAGAGCAAGAAGCATAGTGCAGGCATTAGGAGTTCCGCGGAGGCAAGGCGGCGGCGGAACCCCGGTCTAATGCTACCCCTATAATGGCGCGTCTATAGAGGCAAAGAGGCTTACCGGAGATGAGAAGCACTCATGGAAGATCTAGACGCGCTTAGGTTGATGCAAGAGGCCACGGAGACGACGGACGGAGACGGTGCCGGAGCAGAAGCGACACGGGCGGAGTGTTTGACGAAAGGCAGAGGAAGAGATGAGCGCGAAAAATGAAAACGCCCCTTGCCCGTCCTATTTAAGAGGAGTGAGTGGGAAAGGGGCGGCAATCGAGGAACCGAATGACGTTTCGGGCAAAACGGACGCCTCGATTTTCGGGCCGGTCCATTTAATAAGCGAAAGATCCGTTGTGGGAACGTCAGAGAATCTTTCTTGCAGCTTCAGCGTGACGTCTTGGCGGGTCAAACGCAGGCGGCTTATAATGGGCGACTCAATGAAGAAATAGTAAGAAGGCTGACATGAGCAGGCTCAAATCAATCTGGGGCCTAATGTTGGGGATATGACCCCACGACGAGACCCGCCACAGAAGGTCCGGGTCACACAGGGCGGCTCGCTTCGCCTCATTAGAGTGGGCCGACAAGATGGTGTTTATGACGTGCGGGTGCTTCGGCCAGGAGAATCCGGCCCAAGACCAGGAAGACGAAGACCCAGGCGTGCAAGTCGCCCGGAGGTAACTTGGCTGAGAAGGCGAGGGAACTTAGAGATAGACTCGGACATGTAAAGAGTCGGTAATGATTCGTGTAACCCGTGGTCTAGACCTCTTATATAAAGGCTAGACCCAGGGCGGCTGAAGGAGATCGAAGGCTAGGTCAAACAATTGCACCCTTGTAATCGACACACCAAGTAATATTAACTCAAGCAGGACGTAGGCTATTACCTCAACTTGAGGGGCCGAACCTGGGTAAAACCGTGTCCTTTCTCCCAACCAACCCCTTTGTGTCCATCACTGTAGCCATGGCCTCGAATCCATGTCTGGTAACCCGGACATCTGCCGTGACAAATCCATGACAGGTACCAAAGTGATCCCGGAGCGGAACACTGGACACGGTTAAGAATATCCTGAAGTACCTGAAAAGGAGAAAGGACATGTTTCTCGTATATGGAGGTGCCGAAGAGCTCATTGTAAAGGGTTACGTTGATGCTAGCTTCGACACAGATCCGGACGACTCCAAGTCGCGAACCGGATACGTGTATATTTTGAATGGAGGGCCAGTCAGCTGGTGCAGCAGCAAGCAAAGCATCGTGGCGGCATCTATATGTGAAGCGGAGTACAAAGCTGCTTCGGAAGCAGAAAAGGAGGGAGTCTGGATGAAGGAGTTCATCACCGACCTAGGAGTGATTCCAAATGCATCGGGCCCGATGACCCTACTCTGTGATAACAATGGAGCTATTGCCCTTGCGAAGGAGCCTTGGTTTCACAAGAAGACAAGACACATCAAGCGCCACTTCAACTCCATCCATGATTACATTCAGGAGGGAGATATAGATATTTGTAAAGTGCATATGTCGCAGATCCGTTGACTAAACCTCTCTCACGAGCAAAACATGATCAACACCAGAATGCTATGGGTGTTTGATTCATCACAATGTAACTAGATTATTGACTCTAGTGCAAGTGGGAGACTGTTGAAAATATGCCCTAGAGTCAATAATAAAATGGTTATTATTGTATTTCCTTGTTCATGATAATTGTGTATTGTTCATGCTATAATTGTGTTAACCGGAAACCGTAATACATGTGTGAATACATAGACCACAACATGTCCCTAGTGAGCCTCTAGTTTGCTAGCTCGTTGATCAATAGACGGTCACGGTTTCATGACCATGGACATTGGATGTCATTGATAACGGGATCACATCATTAGGAGAATGATGTGATGGACAAGACCCAATCCTAAGCATAGCACAAGATCATGTAGTTCGTTTGGTAAAGATTTTCTAATGTCAAGTATCGATTCCTTAGACTAAGATATTGTGCAACTCCCAGATACCGTAGGAATGATTTGGGTGTGCCAAACATCACAACATAACTGGGTGGCTATAAAGGGACACTACAGGCATCTCTGAAAGTGTCCGTTGGGTTGGCATGAATCGAGATTGGGATTTGTCACTCTGCGTGACGGAGAGGTATCTCTGGGCCCACTCGGTAAGACATCATCATAATGAGCTCAAGGTGACTAAGGAGTTAGCCACGGGATGATGTGTTATGGAACGAGTAAAGAGACTTGCCGGTAACGAGATTGAACAAGGTATAGGGATACCGACGATCGAATCTCGGGCAAGTATCATACCAGTAGACAAAGGGAATTGCATACGGGAATGATTGAATCCCCGACATCGTGGCTCATCCAATGAGATCATCGTGGAGCATGTGGGAGACAACATGGGTATCCATATCCTGCTATCGGTTATTGGCCGAAGAGTTATCTCAGTCATGTCTACGTGTCTCCCGAACCCGTAGGGACTACACACTTAAGGTTCGATGACGCTAGGGTTATAAGGAAATGGTATACGTGATTACCAAAGGTTGTTCGGATTCCCGAATGAGATCCCGGACGTCACGAGGAGCTTCAGAATGGTCCGGAGGTAAAGATTGATATATAGGAAGTCCAGTTTTGGTCACCGGAAAGTTTTTGGGCTCATCGATAGTGTACCGGGAGTGCCGCGAGGGTGCCAGAGGACCCCCGGGAGGGGTGTGATGACCATAGGACTTCGTGGGCCCTTAGAGGAGGTGTATAAGCCCTTATTGGGTTGGCCAAGTCCTTCTGGAAAGGCCCATGCGGCTGGAGATAAGGAGATAGGGCAAAGGAGGAGATCCACCTCCCTTGTGGGAGGTGGACTCTTGCCCACCTTCGGCCGAAGCCCTCCTCCTTGGAGGAGAGGCCAAGGCAGCCCTCCCTCTCCTTCCCCCTATATATACTTGAGGTTTTGGCCTTTTGGGACAAGATCTGATCTCTCTCTCTCTCACGGCAAAGCCCTACCTCTCTTCTTCCTCCTCCACAGTGCTTAGGCGAAGCCCTGCCGGAATACCTTGCTACTCCACCACCACCACGCCGTCGTGCTGCTGTTGGAGCCCTCCCTAACCTCTCCTTCCTCCTTGATGGATCAAGGCGTAGGAGACGTCACCAGGCTGCACGTGTGTTGAACACAGAGGCGCCGTTGTTCGGCGCTAGATCAGAATCCACCGCGATCTGAATCGCTACGAGTACGACTCCACCAACCGCGTTCTTGTAACGCTTCCGCTTAGCGATCTTCAAAGGTATGAAGATGCAATATCTCCCCACTCGTTGCTGGTTTCTCCATAGATAGATCTTGGTGAACGTAGGCATTTTTTTATTTACTACTACATCTCCCAACAGTTCCACTAAACCACAAGTGAAGCAGCCATCACCCTTCTTATTCTTATTGAAGGTCTTCTTTCCCTTCTTCATGAAGTCAGTATTCTGTTGGACATAATTCTTTCCCTTGGGCTTGTGGGAATTTAAGTTCCTCTGATGTACCATATTTGCAACATAAGATCTTTCAACCGCTTTTCCATGCGAGTCCTTTGCTCTCGAGTTCTGCTCAACACTCAGATGGCCGATGATATCCTCTATTGAGAATTCACGCCTGTGATGTTTCAGAGTGGTAGCAAAGTGTAGGATCAAAAGTAGGTCTAGAGGGGGGGTGATTAGACTACTTGACCAAATAAAAGTTTTGCCTCTTTCCCAATTTTAATTCTTGGCAAGTTTTAGCATTCATACCATATCACGTAACACCCTACACATGCATCACTAAGAGTGTAGCAGCGGAAAATAAAGACATTGCACATGTAAGTAAAGAGAGGGTTAGGAAAGAAAACACAAGTGATGACACGATGATTTTTCCTGTGGTTCCGATAGGTGGTGCTATCGTACGTCCACATTCATGGAGTCTTCAACCCACGGAGGGTAATGGTCACGAGAGTCCACGGAGGGCTCTACCCACGGAGGGTTCCACGAAGAAGCTACCTTGACTATTCCATGCGGCTTCCATCCACGAAGGACTAGCCTTACCATGGGTAGATCTTCATGAAGTAGGCAATCTCCTTGCCCTTACAAACTTCTTGGTTCACTCCACAACACGAAGTAGGAGGCTCCCAAGAGACACCTAACCAATCTAGGAGGCACCACCCTCCAAAAGGTAATAGGCTCAGTAATGACGATGAACTCCTTGCTCTTGTGCTTCAAGATGATAGACTCCTCAACACACGATCTCTCTTTCATAGATTTGGCTTGGTAGAAGAGATGGGATTGGTGGAAAGAAACTTGGGGAGGCTAGAAATCAAGATCCATATGGTTGGAGTGGAAGATCTTGACCTCAACACAAGGGTAGGTTGTTCTCTCTCAGACAACTGAGTAGGATAGGTATGGAATAGTTATGAGTGCTTCTCTTTCGAGTGGGTGGTAGTGAAGGGGTATATATAGGCATTCTCAAAAATCAAGCCATTACATACAAAAATCCAGACTCGGTGACACCGATGTGTAAATCTCAGTGGCAAGTGACAAAAATTGGAAACTTTTGAATCTCGGAGGGACCGATATACAACTCTCGTTGCACCGACAAGGTGACGAACGGTCAGCTTTACATGTATCGGTGACGCCGATTCATGATTCTCGGTCAGACCAAAAATGTGAACTTGTGTAACAGAATCTTGGCAACCCAACTCGGTGGCACCAAGTGCAGTGTCGGCTGCACCGAAGTGTTAGGGTTTGGCTGAGTCTGTCTAGGGTTTGGAACTTGGTGGCACCGGGATAGGAATGCTGGTTGCACCGATTTGGCATGTTTGGCTTAGGACAGACTTTGGTGGGACAATTTGTGGATGTTTTGGTGACTGACACTTGTGCACGTTTGAGCATATTGTTCACCATCAAAACTTTACCCCCTTTTAATAGTATTGGCTTTCCTATGGACTCAAAGTGATTTCTCACAAATGTAAAATATAGAGTCCTCTTGCTTGAAGCTTGGCCAACCTATTTCCTTGAATCTTGGGGTAATTCCACAATCTCCTCAATCCTTTTGCAAATCCCATCATTGAACTTTTCCTAAAATATACTTGGTGGAAACATTAGTTCAATGACTTATATGTTGTTATTAATTACCAAAACCACCAAGGGAGAAAATGTGCTTTCACAAAGTTCCTCCAGGAATTAGTGAGCTTAGCAATTATACTCCCCGCGAAAAATTTGCCCAGTGAATTGCACTTAAGAACCTCAAGTTCTTTAGCAATGCATATTATATCATGAGCTTGTTCCAACATAGAACGGTTGTCAACCATTTTGGAATCATGGAACTGCTCCATAACATACATCTCGCTCCCAGCATTGGTGGCCACGAATTTAGATTCGAGCGCCTCCCACAAATCCTTGGCAACACCAACATGTAAATCTGCGTCAACCAGCTTATCTCTGATCACGCTGAGAACTGCTCCGATAATATAGACAGTGGCCTCCTTGAACGCCTTCTCTTTTTGAGGAGTGATCGTTCCTCTAGGAGTGACACTGGGTACCCTCAACATGTTCGTAGCCGTGAGCCACAAGGTGGTTTTGGTCTGCCAACGCTTAACATATATACCGATAAACTTGTCCGGTTCCAGTGCAGCAGCAAAACCATTACTCGGAAAATTCCTACACGTTTTAGTTTTTTGGATTGTTGAGTATATAGGGAGTTTTTTACTCGGAAACTTCCCACCCCGTTTGTCATGCCACCTACATGGGACTTTAGAGATTTTTTTCTGAAATTGTCTTACGGGCCTAAAGCCCATTTCAGTTTTCCACAACCCCTCACCAGATCTCAAGGGCGCATTTTGTCCTCTGTTCCAATTACTGTTTTGATATACCAGCATTTCAATGAAGACCTGTTAAGGTTGAGCTTCACCTAGAGGAAGTAGCTACACTCCTTCACAACTCAACAATGGACTATGCCTTGAATTGTAAGTTTGCCATCAAGAAGTTTCACCATAGGTCCTACTAGTACTAGGCTATCGAAGGTTGACCCCTCGGGTGGAGCATATTAGTCACACTCCTAGCCTATATCATGAGTTTACTAGAGATCACCCCAATCTCATAGACTGTGACCAGCAGTCGGTCTCATATAGGTGTGTTCCTCCAAAGATTGCTCTGTAGGATAGAGTCTTGCTTACATATAAGCTTTAGAACACATTAAAATAGTATTCATCCTACCATACAGTATCCGAGAGTATTACATCTCCAACAGAGTGGGTTAGTAAACTTACTCTGCTCAGTTCACCAATGGCTTGGTTTCCCAGGTCCTACTTCACAGGATGTCCGATCACATAGGTTGGGTTACTACCATGGCAACTCATGTGGGTCTTATTCCCATCTCCCTCGATGCATTAGCTATCACAGCACGTGATAGGCCTTTAGAAAAGAGGTTTCCAGATTCTTAGCCATATGGATGTAATCCAACGCTATCATTCCGGAGCTTCTCAAACGCCTCACAACTTTCAATCTCATTCTTATATGTTTGTTGGACTTCATGTTGTCCTTTGAACTCTTCACTTTGTCAATAACTGTCTGATTATTGAAGTTCATAAGGATAGCTGGCACCGGCTTCTCAACCACCCGGAAGTCCATCAAAAGATCTTGAAGAAAACAATTGTGCTTGGACACCATATGTGTCTAATGCTGTTAATTCTACTTCCACTGTCGATCTCGTTAAGATCGTTTGCTTGCAAGACTTCTAGGATGTCACAACCCTAGCAAGTGTCTTAGGTTAAGCACGGGTGTTGCATCATCATCATCATCATTGCATCAACATGAATGGGGAGGAAAAGCAAACCCTAACTCACATTGAAATAAAGTGAATCCAAGTTTGATGAAATTTTCAACAAATCCAAAATGCCCTTAAAAGTGATCCCTAAGTCTGATAAATTTGGACAAGTATATATCAGGGATCATTTAAAACATTTGAATATCAGAAGCAATTTAAAAATAATGATAAGATCTCTGAAAATGACAAATAAAACAACTATCATTAATTGTGATTTCAAATCACCCTAAAACTTTTTGAATAGGTTAGAAATATTCAAACTCTATTTTAGAAATTGTTTGGGGATATTTTGAAAGTTATTTGAACCTGGAATTAAAATAAACACAGGTCAGAAAATAGAAAACAGAGAAGAAAGAAAAAAAGAAAAAAGAAGAAAGGCTTACCTGCTGGCCCAGCACTGTAGCTGGCCCGGCCGAGGAAGAAGCGACGCCAGTCATCGTCCTCCTCGCGCCAGAAGGATGCGCGTGCGTGGTCACCGCATGCCAGCCACCTCCTCCCTACTAGGCTGCCTGCCTGGAGGGTCGAGAGGGCGCCAGCGCGAAGGCCGCTGCCATGCCTTCTCCTTCTCTTCCTCTCTCTCTCTCGCGGGCTCCCTCTCTCGCTCATTCTCCCCCTCTGTCTCCGCCATGGCCGAGAGCTGCCTGAGCTCGCCGCCGTCGCTCTGGATAACCGTCGCGCCGTCTGCGCCAGCCAAAAGAACCGCCCGGACCTCCTCTTCCTCCCTGACCTAGCTGCTCATCGCCGGAAGGTCCCAATCGCCGTCGCGCCCTCTTCTTCCTCCTTGAGTCGCCGGCGAAGAATCGGAGCTTGTCGCCGTTCCAGGCCTTCCCCGAGCCAGCCGTCGACGCCTCTGCATTCGCTGTGATCCTCTGAGTGGTTTCCCCCTCTTTCCCCCTTCAATCTCGCGCCCTAGCCCGGGATTCCATTGAGACCCGATTTGTGCCGCCGCTTGAGCTCGTCACCGGCTATGTTCTGGTGATCGGTTGGTCCTTCCAAGGCCACCGTTGTGCTTGCGGAGTCCCGTAGATGCTTTTGGCGCTAGGTAGGAGCTGTGCCGTGCCCTGGTTCGACAAGCCCGAGCTCGCCCGAGCTCCGGCCGCGGCCCAAGTCACCGCCGGCATCGATTCCGACCATCTCAGCTCCTGGGAAGGGTCGGAATGGACGCGCGTGTGTGCGCAGATCACTTTGGTGCCCTCCGCCGCCCTTTTGGTCGCCGGAGGAGGAAACCCGAGTGCCTCCGCCGTCCCTGGAGTCGCCGGCGGCTCAACGCCGGTGACCCTGGTCTGTTTGACCACGGGGTTTGACCCCCCTGGGTCACAGACAGGTGGGGCCAGCCCCTGGCTAATCCTGGATTAATAGCAAATTAATTAATTAAATTAATTAAGTTAATTAGTCAATGACATGTGGGCCCAGATCTGTTTAATAGTTAGGATTAGTTTCAATTAATGGGCCCACATGTCAGGTTTGACTCTGAACCGAGTCAGCTGACTAGCTGATGTCATGCTGATGCAATAAAAGCAATTTCTAGTTTAAAAATAATTCCAGAAATTGTTTAAAACTTTGAAAATTCATATAAAATAATCTGTAAGTCAGATGAAAATAATTTATATATGAAAATTGATTAGAAAAATCCAATGAATCCAATGGTGCTATTCTCATGCATATTAGAGTAATATAAATAGGTGAACATGGACATTTGACAATAGGTGAATAAATGGAATTTGTATCTAAGAACAACTTTGAACCTATTCAAATGTATTTCAAATTGACATGATCACCAGCTACATTAGCTCATCCATGCATATTACCATGCCATGTTCATGCATTATATTGTTGCATTCGCGTGTATTTAATATTCTTATCTGCGTTGCGGTAGGTCCTAATCCGGACGATACCAACTCGTATTCCAACGAAGGAGAGAACTCTTCCGCAACTCAGCAAGGCAAGCAACCCCATTGATCATTCCGATATAGTCCCACTCTCTCGCTCCTGCTCTTGTTTATTGCATTAGGATGTTAATCACATGTTAGTCATACACGGTAGATGAACCTATTCTTCTGCGTGGCCTAATCTTGTCACAGTAAATAGCTAAACCTTGCAACCTAGCATACCTGGTGGTTGCTTGTGCCATGATGTGCTTAGCTTAGCTTGCCTACTTTGCTTGCTATGCTTAGAGTGTGTCAGGTCTGATTCATCTGGGTGATGAACCGGAGTGAAACTATGTGACCGTAATGTGATATGATCAAATGAACACGATTTGGTAAAAGGTAGCGATGGGAGGCTATGTAGGAGTACATAGCGGATTGTCTCATCGGGACCGTTCTTAGGAACTGAGTTCCGTGTTTGAGATCCAAGACTAGATACTAGCACACGTTGGGATACTTAATTGACCCTCTGGACTTATCATTCGCTTAGTCCTTGGTCCAGGATCTACAAGTAGTTTCTGGTGTTTATAGCATGCTGGAGGCCGTGCGTAGCGCTGACCCTCGGGGTGGGTTACGATGCGGTAGTTTCTGGTGTTTATAGCATGCTGGGAACCCTGCGCACATCGTTTGGGCCGTAGTGGAAACTTCGGCCAGACTTCCGTGCGGGTTCAGTCTCACATAGGCGGTACCCTGGACTAGTGGTCTTTAGTGATTGACAGTCATGGCTGACTCTCTCACTAGGCTTCCACTTGAAGGTTGCCGAGGTGCATGGTTTTATGAGCACACAGCGATAAGTGGTGAGAGCGTATGTGAAAAGGTACACCCCTGCAAGGTTATGAAACTATTCGAATAGCCGCGTCCTCGGTTGTGGACTACTTGGAAATCTTATGCTGTTCATAGAAAATCAAATGGATACTTATAAAATACCAAGACAAGTGTGAGTACCGTGGTTGGCAGTTCCGTGGAAGAGGGAAGTGAATCCATGGTGGTGTATTGTTGTGGAGTTAGTGGACTCGTGTGCGATAACTCAAACTTGTTAACAAAGAGTTAAACATGATTAGTGTAGGTTAGCCATGAGTCAAAGCTGACTTGCTGCATAAACTCCACCATCCCTTCTGATTTAAAGACTTGCTGAGTACGATTGCACTCAGCCTTGCTTAATAAATGTTGCAGAAGAGAATCAGGACCCATCAGGTGGGTTCTATCTAGACGTTGACGACGCCGAATAGCTGGTGTCCCAGCTACGATCTTGCCCGTGTGGCGGGCTGTAGATAGTCAGGCCATTTGCCTCTTTTCCTTTTCACTGTCCATACTCGGATAGTTCTAAGTTTCCGCTGGCTTGTATGAACTTGTTTGTATGACTTGTGTGTTGGGTCATGTGACCCCTGCCTATAAGAACATATTATTCTAGACTCTTCCGAGTCTTCTAAATAAAAGTTGCATTATTGTATGGTTATGTTGTGATGCCATAGTTGTATCTATGCATATCGGGCATGTCGTGCGTACGTGTGACGTGCAACGGTATGTATGGGATCCGACACCTAGTCGTGTGCCTTTAGTAGTACTCTTTACGGGAAACTGCCCCTTTGTGCTTCCATCGAGCCCTGGTAGCTTGCTACTGCTCCGGACACATTGGTTGACCGGCCTGTATCCTTCTTTGCTGTTGTGTCTGTCCCCTTGGGGAAATGTCTCACGGTGTAATGGAGTCCCCGTAGCCTGCTACGACTCATCTATGTGCATTGTTGGCATTTATGTCATACGACGTAATGGAGTCCTTGTAGCTTGCTATGACTTGTCTACACACGCTTGAGATCGACACCAGCACTGCTGGGTTACGTATGCCTGTTTCCGTATGGATGTACCGCTTGGGTTCTATGACTAGTTATGTCGGCCCGGGTTCTTTGTTGTGTGATTGCCAACGACATGTTCATATAGGTGTGCCAAAAGACGCAAACGGTCCCGGCCAAGGTAAGGCTGCAGCCGTGGAACTTACCATGCGTGAGGCCGCAAAGTGATGTGACTTGTTACAGCATGGAATCATGTGACTTAGGATCGGGGTCCCGACAACGTTGGTATCAGAGCCTGACTGACTGTAGGACTACCAAGCCAAACCGGTCGAAGTTGGGTCTAGAAACACTATAGAAAAGTAGGGGAATTGTGTGTGGAAGGGAACGTAAGGCTCTTTTTACTCCTCTTCCCAAGTTATTCTATGTTGTGTCATTCTCATCTATTCTACGGGGTTAAGAACTAGGCTTCTTCTCTAATGCTTAGGATAACGAGTTACTAGCCATGGACCACTAGCTAGCTTGACTGCAAGTGTATGTCAGTACTTGAGAACTATTGGTGTGACAATCAGTTGGAGAAGAGATCTGAGTCTAGATAGTCGAGTGGTTATGCATTTCCAATCCTTTGCAATTGTCTCAAAGTTTTTGTTGAGCAATTACAACCGTTATGCTGTCCGATTTCTGCTAGAAATCTCTAATGTCTTTCCATCATTCTCTGTTTCAGATGCTCCCTCGTCCTTCCTGTCAGGTGGTCCGTTTGACCAGGTGCATTGATGTGCTGGGTCATACGGCAACGTTGGTTAGAGTCATGATGGAGGCTGGATATCGCTGGTACCCGGAGTGCACAGTGGAGGAACAGTATCGGGATTTCAACCAGAGTCAGTATCTGTGTACCGTCAGGATATATCCACCCTATCCCGGAGCTGCAGAGCCGCTTCACTGGACTTATGGATTAGGAGTTACCATTGATATGGCAGTTCAGGAGGCCGCTTACACCATGCTGACTATCATGAGGTTTCACCATGGTTTGCTTCAGAACATAGAGTTTTGCTATGTTCCTGCTTCTCAGGGAGGAGAGGATAGCTATTTCAGTGCAGCCTACTATGATCACTCTCATGAAGACCTTAGGCTGCAGGTGACTGCTCAGATGTTGGAGAACAGGGATCGACATGCACGTGCCCTTCGTATGGAACTTTATGCTACACGTGCGCGTCTTTGGATAGCCTAGACTCAGTTAGCACCTGTCGTGCAGACAGGCTATGGAGATTTGGAGATGTTGAACTCATCACGGACTCATCTGCCAGCACGTGTAGACTCGCCCGATGTTGGAGGGATCACACCTCTTCGAGGACCGCTGTTGCCAAAAGCAAGGGGACCAAGGCCACACTCGTGTCCTTTTGGTTTCCAGGGATCACAGGCTAGAGTGTTTCCAGATCCTCAGGTTCAGCTCCCGGGTCATGGAGGTAACCTGTATGAGGCATTCTATGGCGATGCCTGAGTACGTGGATGTTAGTGCTAGAATGGTAGTAGTCGTATGGCCACAGTCCTGCGTGTCTTGTGGGGTATGATCAAGGTTCAGAGTTGAGTTCCGGAGGTGTAGATAGATAATGTATAGGAAGCTTGCAATGCCTCTGATGAGTTGTGTCATCTCTCCATAGTTGTTTTTAGCTCGGGATTGTACTAAACTATGTCATGGTGTGTATGAAACCTAATGTTCATATGGTAGTTCCTTTACCATGTTGATTGTTGTTTATTCTGCATACCATGTTGTCCAGTACATTCCTTATCTCATGTCTTAGAGTTGATGTCCTTGATGTCTAAGCTGTGGGTTTGTTTTCCCAGGATGGTGCCTGCAACTAGGAATAACCCCGTGCCTACCCCCAAGCAGGGCGAGGGAAGCCATCCAAGGCAAGAGAATCTGCCACAAGCGCCTTTTCTGGCGGAAGTGATGCTAGAAGCTGAACGGAATAAAAGGGAGACCAAGAGACTACTAGAAAGGATTGAGCAGAATACTGCACGTGCTCCCCGCAATGATCGTGTTGAGGGTGTGTCCCTCCAAGATTTTATTAAGCTGTGTCCACCAAAATTTCATCATTCGGTCGACCCACTTGACGCGGATGATTGGCTGACTAGCATGGCTCACAAGATCCGGGCTGCCAATGTTTCAGAGGCCAACAAGGTGACCTTTGCAACATACTTTCTGGAAGGACCCACCAACCTGTGGTGGGAGAACTATGAAGCTATGCGTGCCGAAGGTCCCGCACCAATTTGGGCAGAATTCAGTGCAGCATTCCGTACCCATCACATCCCGGAAGGGCTGATGGATCGTAAGAGAGAGGAATTCTGTGCTTTTACCCAGGGCAGACTGACCGTAGATGCATATAGCCGAGAGTTTGGAAATCTTGCTCGGTATGCCCCGGAGGAGGTGTCAACCGATGCTAAGAAGCAGGCTAGGTTCCGCAAAGGACTTAGTCCAGAGCTCCGTCATGATCTGCGCCTTCATGAGTGCGCTACCTTCCAAGCCCTCGTCAATAAGGCAATCAATGCTGAGACTGGACAGACCGATTATGAGATAACCAGAAAGCAAAATCGTGATTTCAGCTCCGCACCCGGCTCAAGCTCCATCAAACGCCGAGTGTGGGTGCCCAATGCAGCCCTGCCACCGAGATATACCGCGAGGCCATCTTTTCAGGCGCCTCGCCCAACTCTGTTCAACCCTCCAGCCAGACCTTTCTGAGGTCCGCCTGCCAATGCAGCTCCCCGTCCAGCTGTGGTTTGCTACAAGTGTGGAGAGCTAGGACACTATTCTCGTGAGTGTCCTCAGAACAACATCAAGCCGGCTGGACGTGGAAAGCTGGGAAAAGCCTTCTTTGTGAAGCCAACTCCTTCCCGTGGCCGAGTTAACTATGTGTCTGCTGAAGAAGCTGTGGAAGACCCTGATGTCATTCTAGGTACGCTCCTTGTCAATAGTCATCCAGCATCTGTTCTATTTGATACTGGGGCATCTCATTCTTTCATCTCAGAAGGTTATGCACAGTTGCATAACGTGTCTTTTTGTGATATGCCAACTCCTCTAATAGTTCAGACTCCTGGTTCAAAATGGCAAACTTCTAGAGTGAGCCATGGCAATGAGATCCTAGTGGATAGACTAGTTTTCCTAGCATCTTTGATAGCTCTCAAGTCTTCGGACATCAATATCATCTTGGGCATGGACTGGATGTCAGCTCATTATGCCAAGATTGATACTCATACTAGGAATGTTCAACTTACACATCCCTCGAGTAAGATAGTTAATGTCTCTACTCGAGCAACCAAGCGCCAACTCTATTCGCTCAATGCTAGCCCCCTTCCAGAGTTAGAAGATGTTCTGGTAGTCCGTGACTTTCCGGATGTCTTTCCAGAGGAACTGCTAGGAATTCCACCTGTCAGAGATGTCAAGTTTGTGATAGAGCTCATTCCAGGGACTGTCCCAATAGCCAGAAGACCCTATAAGATGGCACCCTTAGAACTAGCCGAGCTTAAAATTCTTCTCCTTGGGCTTGTCCCGTCCTCTGCGTTAAGAGGAAGGATGGATCGGATTGGATGGTTGTGGATTATCGACCAGTGAATCTGGTCACCATTAAGAACAAGTATCCGCTCTCCAGGATCAACGACTTGTATGATCAACTCGCTGGATCCTCTGTCTTTTCCAAAATGGATTTGAGGTTGGGATACCATCAAATCAGAATTAGAAACGGGGACATTCCAAAAACAGCTTTTGTTACTCGTTATGGACAATACGAATACACCGTCATGTCCTTCGGTTTAACCAATGCCCCAGCCACTTTCTCTCGCTTGATGAATTCAATCTTCATGGAGTATCTGGATAAATTCGTCGTGGTTTACCTCGATGATATACTCATTTACTCGAAGAATGAAAAGGAACATGCCGAGCATCTAAGGCTGGTATTGATGAAACTTCGAGAGCACTGCCTATATGCCAAATTCTCCAAGTGTGAATTTTGTTGCCAGAAGTGACCTATCTAGGCCACATAATATCTGGTAAAGGAATTGCTGTCAATACCGAGAGAGTTCAGGTCGTCCTTGATTGGACTCAACCTGAATCGTTTAAGAAAGTACGGAGTTTCCTTGGCTTAGCGAGCTATTGTCGCCGCTTTGTCGGGAATTTCTCCAAGGTTGCGAAACCTCTGACTGAACTCCTCAAGAAAGATAAGAAGTTCGAGTGGACTCCACAGTGTGAGCACAGTTTTCAGGAGTTGAAAAGACGACTGACCTCTGCACCCATTCTGGTGCCACCAGACTTTTCTAAGGACTTTATTATCTATTGCGATGCCTTGCGACAAGGATTAGGTTGCATTCTTATGCAAGATCGTCATGTGATTGCATACGCATGTCGACAGTTGCGTCCACATGAGGATAATTATCCCACACATGATCTTAAGCTTGCAGTTGTAGTCCATGCACTAAAAACATGGCGACATTACCTTCTGGGTAACCGTTGTGAAATTTACACTGATCACCAAAGCTTAAAATATATCTTCACCCAGCCAGATTTCAATCTCAGGCAAAGACGGTGGGTAGAGTTGATCACGGACTATGACTTAGGGACAACTTATACCCCGGGGAAAGCCAATGTCATGGCTGATGCACTAAGTCGTAAGTCTTATTGTAACAACCTGATGCTACAACAAGGTCAACCACTTCTCCATTAGGAATTTCGGAAGTTGAACCTCCACCTTGTTCCTCAAGGATTCCTATCCAACTTGGTGGCGCAGCCTACTCTTAAGGATCAAATACTTACTGTCCAAAGGTATGATAAGGGTATATCCCGAATCAAGGGGAATATTGCTAGCGTAAACGCTAAAGATTTCCCCAAAGATGATCAGGGTGTCGTGTTCTTCCAGAACCGTTTGGTGGTTCTGAAGAGCCGACGATTAAGATAGCTAATTCTTAAGGAGGCCCATGATTCTCCTCTCACAATTCATCCCGGTAGTACCAACATGTATCAGGACCTACGCCATAGGTTCTGGTGGACTAGGATGAAGAAAGAAATTGCTTAGTTCGTTGCTAATTGCGACGTTTGTTGTCGCGTGAAAGCAGAACATCAAAGGCCTGCTGGCACCCTTCAACCTTTAGCTATTCCTGAATGGAAATGGGATAAGGTCGGTATGGATTTCATCACCGGTTTACCCTGGACCAAGAGAGGGAATAATGCTATCTTTGTGGTCATTGATCGTCTTTCCAAAGTGGCTGATTTTCTTCCTGTTCGAGAGAGCATAACTGCTAGTCAACTAGCAGAGTTGTATGTATCTCGAATAGTTTCTCTTCATGGTGTTCCTTTGGAGATTAACTCAGACCGTGGAAGTATCTTTACTTCTCGATTTTGGGAAAGTTTTCAAACCGCTATGGGGACTCATCTATCCTTTAGCACTGCTTTCCACCCACAATCAAGTGGTCAAGTTGAGCGAGTCAATCAAATCCTTGAAGACATGCTCCGAGCTTGTGTTATATCTTTTGGTATGAATTGGGAGAAATGTCTTCCCTTTGCCGAATTTGCTTATAACAATAGTTTTCAAACAAGCTTGGGCAAAGCCCCTTTTGAAGTTCTCTATGGACGAAGGTGTCGAACACCTCTCAACTGGTCAGAAACCGGAGAGAGGCAACTCTTTGGTCCGGATATGATCCAGGATGTAGAGGAACAAGTTCGCATTATTCGTGAAAAGTTGAAAACAGCCCAATCCCGTCAAAAGCGTCAATATGACCGACATCATAAGGCTATGACTTATGAAGTTGACGAGAAGGCTTACCTTCGGGTTACACCTCTGAAGGGTACCCATCGATTCGGTATCGAAGGCAAATTGGCTCCTGGTTACATTGGACCTTTTTGCATTCTTGCCAAACGAGGAAAAGTTGCCTACCAATTGGAACTTCCACCGCACCTTTCCAAGGTTCATGATGTCTTCCATGTCTCGCAACTCAGGCGTTGCTTTTCGGACCCTATCCATGAAGTGGACCACGAAGCGCTTGATCTCCAAGATAACCTTTCATATCGGGAATACCCTGTTCATATTCTTGATCAAGCTGAGCGTACCACTCGACGACGGAATATCAAGTTTCTTAAGGTTCATTGGTCACATCATTCCGAGAAGGAGGCCACATGGGAAAGAGAAGATCGTCCTCGACTAGAGTACTCTGCGCTCTTCCCGACGACTTCAAAATCTCGGGACGAGATTCTTTTGAGTGGGGGTGAGTTGTCACAACCCTAGCAAGTGTCTTAGGTTAAGCATGGGTGTTGCATCATCATCATCATCATTGCATCAACATGAATGTGGAGGAAAAGAAAACCCTAACTCACATTGAAATAAAGTGAATCCAAGTTGCTTGTGCCATGATGTGCTTAGCTTAGCTTGCTTGCTTTGCTTGCTATGCTTAGAGTGTGTCAGGTCTGATTCATCTGGGTGATGAACCGGAGTGAAACTATGTGACCCTAATGTGATATGAGCAAATGAACACGATTTGGTAAAAGGTAGCGATGGGAGGCTATGTAGGAGTACATAGCGGATTGTATCATCGGGACCATTCTTAGGAACTGAGTTCCATGTTAGAGATCCAAGACTAGATACTACCACACATTGGGATACTTAATTGACCCTCTCGACTTATCATTCGCTTAGTCCTTGGTCCAGGATCTGCAAGTAGTTTCTGGTGTTTATAGCATGCTGGAGGCCATGCGTAGCGCTGACCCTCGGGGTGGGTTACGACGTGGTAGGCAGTGGCATGGTGTACCAAGGGTCACCCGAATGGTGGACTTGGGAACCCTGCGCACATCGTTTGGGGCCGTAGCGGAAGCTTCGGCCGGACTTCCGTGCGGGTTCAGTCTCAAATAGGCAGTACCCTGGACTAGTGGTCTTTAGTGATTGACGGTCGTGGCCGACTCCCTCGCTGGGCTTCCGCTTGAAGGTTGCCGAGGTGCATGGTTTTATGAGCACACATCGAGAAGTGGTGAGAGCGTGTGTGAAAAGGTACACCCCTGCAGGGTTATGAAACTATTCGAATAGCCGCATCCTCGGTTATGGACTACTTGGAAATCTTATGCTTTTCATAGAAAATGAAATGGATACTTATAAAATACCAAGACAAGTGTGAGTACCGTGGTTGGCACTTCGGTGGAAGAGGGAAGTGAATCCATGGTGGTGTATTGTTGTGGAGTTAGTGGACTCGTATGTGATAACTCAAACTTGTTAACAAAGAGTTAAACATGATTAGTGTAGGTGAGCCATAGGTCAAAGTTGGCTTGCTGCATAAACTCCACCATCCCTTTTTGTTGATACATGAGCATAAATAGACTAGGTCGGATTTAAGGACTTGCTCAGTACGATTGTACTCACCCTTGCTTAATAAATGTTGCAGAAGAGAATCAGGACCCATCAGGTGGGTTCTATCTAGACGTTGACGACGCCGAATAGCTGGTGTCCCAGCTACGATCTTGCCGTGTGGCGGGCTGTCGATAGTCAGGCCATGTGCCTTTTTTCCTTTTCACTGTCCGTACTCGGATAGTTCTAAGTGTCGGTTGGCTTGTATGAACTTGTTTGTATGACTTGTGTGTTGGGTCATGTGACCCCTGCCTGTAAGAACATATTATGCTAGACTCTTCCGAGTCTTCTAAATAAAAGTTGTATTATTGTATGGTTATGTTGTGATGCCATAGTTGTATCTATGCATATCGGGCTTGTCGTGGGTATGTGTGACGTGCAACGGTATGTATGGGATCCGACACCTAGTCGTGTGCCTTTAGTAGTACTCTTTACGGGAAACTGCCCCTTTGTGCTTCCATCGAGCCCTGGTAGCTTGCTACTGCTCCGAACACATTGGTTGACCGGCATGTATCCTTCTTTGCTGCTGTGTCTGTCCTCTCGGGGAAATGTCTCATGGTGTAATGGAGTCCCCGTAGCCTGCTACGACTCATCTATGTGCAGTGTTGGCATTTATGTCATACGACGTAATGGAGTCCTTGTAGCTTGCTATGATTCGTCTACACACACTTGAGATCGACACCTGCATTGTTGGGTTATGTATGCCTGTTTCCGTACGGATGTACCGCTTGGGTGCTATGACTAGTTATGTCGGCCCGGGTTCTTTGTTGTGTGATTGCCAGCGACATGTTCACATACGTGTGCCAAAAGACGCAAACGGTCCCGGCCAAGGTAAGGCTGCAGCCGTGGAACTTACCGTGCGTGAGGCCGCAAAGTGATGTGACTTGTTACAGTATGGAATCATGTGACTTAGGATCGGCGTCCTGACATAGGAAATAGCACCACCTCCAAAGGTAAACATATACATAGTAGTGGCCTTCATCTCATCACCATGAGAGATCCAATTCGCATCACTATACCCTTCAAGTACTGATGGATATCCGATATAGTGAAGTTCGTGGTTCATAGTACCCTTTAGATAGCGCATAACCATTTCAACAGCATGCCAATGAACATCACTCGGATTGGCAACAAACCGGCTTAGTTTGCTCACAGCAAATGCGATGTCAGGCCTCGTTGCGCTAGCTAGATACATAAGTGAACCAATGATTTGAGAGTATCTCAACCGATCTTTAGTTGTGACTATGTTCTTGCGAACCAGCACACTAGGATCATATGGTGTTTCAAAAAATTTGTAGTCCGAATATCCAAAACGACTCTTCTCAACATAATGGGATTGCAGAAATGTGATCCCACCATCATCATCTCTCAATAGCTTGATGTTCAAGATAACATCAACCACTCCAAGGTTCTTCATCTCAATGTTCTGAGACAAAAAAGACTTAACCTCCTCAATCACTTTGAGATTGGTTCCAAATATGAGTATGACATCAACATACAAGCACAGTATAACTCCTTCACCCCCAACATGGCGATAGTATACACATTTGTTGGCTTCATTAACAAGGAAGTCAACAGATGTCAGAGTTGTATTAAACTTCTCATGCCATTGCTTAGGTGCTTGTCTCAGGCCATATAAGATTTCAGCAACCTGCACACCTTTCCTCCCTGACCATTTATTACAAAGCCATCTAGTTGTTGCATATAAATTTCCTCGTCTAGCTCTCCATCATAAAAGCCATCTTAACATCCATTTGATGGACGAGAAGACCATGCGAGGCTGCCAACGAGAGAAGTACTCGAATCATGGTCAGTCTGGCCACAGGTGAATAAGTATCGAACAAATTTTCTTCTTCCTTCTGGGTATAACCCTTGGACATAAGCCTAGCCTTGTATTTTTCAATTGTACCATCGGTCCTAAGCTTCTTTTTGAAAACCCACTTACATGCCAATGGTTGCAACAATAGGGACACTCAGTAATTTCCCATGTTCCGTTAGCCATGATGGAATCCATCTCGCTACGTGACGAGGATATGTACCTGGGGTAGGGTTCTAGGCCTAACCCACATACCCTACCTAAGGACACTATATTGAAGGACATAAAGATTAGAAGAGAGGTTCCGACTGTAATCACCATGGTGCTCAAGTTACTCGACATTCATCCACTCAGAAGCTTATCCCTTCACTCGGCAGTAACGTGTTACTCGGAAGACCTCACTTCCAGTTGATGCCAGAAGACCAGAAGCCACCCTAGGGGGGCCAACAGGTAGGCGTTAAGCCAGTCGTCATTAGTAGCAATTATGATGTACGTTACCAGTAACACTCGTCTTTATACCCGCGATCGAACCCTTCGATGCCTTGCACTTATGAGGGGCAGCGAACTCTATATAAGCTGCCCCTCGCTTCTGGCACAAGAGTTCGCAACCTTTGTAACTCACACTCTCCACACGACAAAATCTCCCAAGCACTCAGAAATAGGGTTATTACCTCCACGAGAGGGGCCTGAACTCATACATACGTGTGTACATCCTCGCCGTAGCTAGGACTCTGCCCTCTCCTTTTGTACCCCTAACTTCTACTATCAGACTCGTTCACATGACAGTTGGAGCCCACCATGGGGCAGACATCTAAGCGACTTCCGGTGAGGTTGCATTTGTCTCCCTTCATCATGTCTTCTGGTGGTGTTTTTCCCCTGGGCTACAAGATCCGTTTCGAGGCGCTCACCTTCATCACCGACGATTCGGCATGGCTCCAACAAGCGCCTCTCGACGTTGAGGCGCTCCCAGTCCGCGGGGCTGCGCCTCTTGCGGTGTGCTTCTGCGGCAACCGTCGACTCCCTACTCTTCGACTCTCCCAGTTGTTCTCCATTGCGAGCGATCCGGTCGCGCACGGCTCCAGCGCTGGGTGAGACATGCGGCGGCCCGCCAAGTTTAATCTCCGCAAATTGCGGCGATCGAGCCCGCGGAGTCCCTTCATGGCATGTTCGAGTCAGACTCCGATCAGTCGGAAGTTCCCTTCGAGTGCGAGAGTTGCGATCCTGCAGCGGAGGTACTCATGGTTGGTTCTCATCAGAGCCCGCACCAGGTTTTGGCCATGGCATGCGAGAGACTGGTGGACCGTCGAGTGAGCAGCCGTGCCGTGATGAGGAGGTCCTCCATAAACCCATTGTTGGTGCGACTACTAAAGCTCAGGCCTTGGAGGCCACACGCATTCGGCTCGAAGAACTCAAGAGAGAACTCGATGAGCGCGCTCGCCAGCGCACACCAGCTCCCAGTTGACGTCAGCGACAACTGTTTCCGAGTGGTTCACATAACAATGTTGAGGTATACCGTACTCCAGTTTTAATTGTTGCTGTTGCAGCTAGGATAGCAGATTCTATTCAGCCATCACGATTAGAGGCTGGTAGTGGGTTGCTACAGATTAGAGCATTGCTTGATGCAGCGCAGCATTAGAATTCGGTTGTTTCGTAGTCGTGCAATAGAATTCATAGTAATTCGCCAAAAGCAGAGACTGTTCAGTTGACACATAGTCTTGGATCTCCCTTGCACCGAAGGGGCGGAGGTTTTCATGAAGATCAGTACAGTGATCTGTTTCACCGTGACCACCACAGTCGAGTGGCCACTCCTCCGCGGGGTGGTCCACACGTGCGCCGACACCAGGACAAAAGGCGCTCGTTCAGTGGTGAGCGGAATACAGGGTTTGATGCTCGACACGTCCTCACTCAAAGGCGGATTGACAGAGGCAGAGGACACAAGGATGGGTATGACAGAGATTTTCCGAGTGGAAGCACCGCTATTATTTATGGCCCTGAGTGCTTTAGCAGGGCTTTTCGTTCTGTAGAGAGTCCCGCAACTTCAGGTTGGCGGCTGGGATCGACAAGTTTTCTGGCGAGTCAAAGCCAGAAACATGGTAGGATGATTATCGGGTGGCTGTTCAGATTGGCGTTGGTAACGATAACATTGCAATGAAGCATTTGTCCTTGATGTTGGATGGTTCGGCTCGTGCATGGCTGAATTGTTTGGATCCTTCTAGCATCCACTGCTGGGAAGATCTCACCCGAGTGTTCATCAGAACGTTCGAGGGCACTTGCAAGAGTCCTGCCGGGCTGATTGATTTGCAACATTGTGTTCAGAAGCCTAACGAGACTTTGAGAGATTACATTCAGCGTTGGTCCACTCTGCATCATACAGTGGAAAATGTTTCCGAGCATCAGGCTGTTTGTGCTTTGAAGGGCGGAGTGAAATACATGGAGCTCTATCTGAAGTTTGAGCAAACAGGTGACATCTCACTAAGTAAAATGATGGAAATCGCCACTCCGTATGCCAATGGTGAAGAACAAGACCACCTCCGCAGCGGCAAAGGAAAGGCAGTCGACAATGATGCCGATGGCAATTCCAGTCGTAAGCAGAAGCGGAAGGCTGATGGCCCTATTCGGGCAGAGGCAGCCGCCCTGGCGGCCCAAGGGAAAAACAAGGGGAAGTCCAAGGGACAATTCAACCCAAAGAAAGGAAAGAACCAGTCAGGGACTGACGTGTTGGATTTACCATGTGCAATCCACACGAGGAAAGATGAAGAAGGCAATTTGATATTGCCCAAGCATACCACTCAGAAGTGTCGACTGTTGATTTAGCAGTTCAAGGAGACTCCGTTGAGTGAGAAAACCCCTGAAAAGGATGATGATGAAGACAAAGAACCGTTTCCTGATTACAATGCTACGCTGATGATTTTTTCTGATGTTGAAAGCAAGATTCCACTGAAGGTCATAAACAGGGAAGTCTACATGGCCGTGCCCACAACTCCCACTTACCTCAAGTGGTCTCAGTATGCCATCACGTTTGATCAGATGGATCATCCTAATCATGTGGCCACTCCCGGTCGACAGGCTTTGGTGGTCCATCCGGTTGTGGGAGGCACTCGACTCCGCAAGGTCCTCATGGACGGTGGTAGCGGTTTGAACATTATGTATGCAGATACTCTTAAAGGGATGGGCATTCCGATGTCCCGACTCAGTGAGAGCAACATGCAATTCCACGGAGTCATCCCAGGGAAGAAGGCCAAGTCACTTAGCCAGATCGCATTGGATGTGACATTCGGGACGGATAAAAAAATTTGCAAGGAAAAATTGACTTTTGAAGTCTTGGACTTACAAAGCGCATACCATGACACTCTCGGTCAGCCAGCATATGCTCGTTTCATGGACCATCCGTGTTACATGTATCTCAAGCTAAAGATGCCTGGGCCCAAAGATGTGATCACGGTCACTGGCAATCGACAACGAGCTGAGGAGTGCCTCCAGCAGGACTCTAAAATTGCTGATCATCAGATGGCTATGGTCCAGCTGGAAGAATACAAGAAGAGCAATGACCCTGCTGATTTGCTGCATGCTAAGAAGCCCGCTTCTGAGTCAGCTTTTCAGTCGGTAGGGGAAGTGAAGAAGGTGCACATTCACCAAACAGATTCAACTGCCGCGCCGACCAACAAATCGTCAACACTCGACGGAAAATAGGCATCCGAGCTCATCCAGTTCCTCCTTGAGAACTGGCACATCTTCGCATGGAAGCCTCCTAACATGCCGGGGGTTCCCAGGGAGCTAGCTGAGCACCGACTGAGAGTTGATCCGAAGGCCAATCCGGTGAAAGAGCATTTGCATCGATCGGCGGCAGAGAAGTGTAAAGAAATCGGTGAAGAGGTGGCTCGTCTCTTGTAGGCCAAGTTCATTCGGGAGATTTACCACTCCGAGTGGCTCTCGAATGTTGTCATGGTCCCCAAGAAGGACAAGTCACTACGCATGTGTATCGACTTCAAGCATATCAATGAGGCCTACCCAAAAGATCATTTGCCGCTCCCCCGCATCGATCAGATTGTTGACTCGACTTCGGGAAGCGAGCGTTTATGCTTACTCCGGATACCATCAGACCCGTCTGTTTAGCTCAGATGAAATAAAAACAGCCTTCATCACCCCGTTCGGGTGTTTTTGCTAAATCACCATGCCATTTGGTTTCAAGAATGCCGGTGCTACTTTCATGCACATGATTCAGAAATGTTTACTCGACCAGATCCCTCGGAATATTGAGGCGTACATGGATGATATCGTCATCAAGTCCTGCAAAGGTTCTGACCTGCTGGCTGACTTGGCCAAAACTTTCACCAATTTGAGGAGGTGCGATATAAAGCTGAGTCTGGCTAAGTGTACTTTTGGTGTCCCTGGCAGCAAGTTACTGTTTTTTCTCATTTCCGAGCAAGGGATCGACGTCAACCCTGAGAAAATCAGCGCCATTACCCAAATGAAAAGTCCCGTGCGAGTGCACGATGTTCAGAAGCTCACAGATTGCTTAGCAGCATTGAGTCGATTCATTTCTCGTCTCGGTGAGAAGGCATTGCCTTTATACCGATTGATGAAGAAGTCCGACACGTTCGAGTGGACTCCAGAAGCTGAAGCAGCATTTAAAGAACTCAAAGCCCTGCTTTCCTCCCAACCAATGCTCGCTGCTCCGCACAACAAAGAGCCTTTGCTCCTGTACATTGTGGCCACTAATTGGGTCGTCAATACAGTTTTCACTATTGAGCGTGAAGAGGAGGGAAAGGCCTACAAAGTTCAACGCCCAGTCTACTACATTTCTAAAGTGTTAACTCCTTCGAAGAAGAGGTACCCGCAATACCAGAAGCCTGCGATAACATTTTTCTATCAGCGAAGAAGGTAGCACATTATTTTCAAGACCACTCGATTTTAGTCGTCAGTGATGCTACGTTATCTAAGATTCTCAACAATCGAGACGCATATAGTCGAGTGGCCAAGTGGAAAATTGAACTCCTATACTTTGAAATCAAGTTCGAAGCCAAGAAAGCGATCAAGTCTCAGGCACTTGCCGATTTTATGGCCGAGTGGATTGAGCAGCAACAGCCAATCTAGATTCACTCGGCACACTGGACCATGTTCTTTGATGGCTCTAAAATGTTGAGTGGATTCGGTGCTGGCGTTGTCTTTGTGTTTCCGAAAGGCGACAAACTCAGTTATGCTCTGCAGATTCACTTTGATTCATCCAACAATGAAGCAGAATATGAGGCACTCTTATATGGGTTGCGCATGGCTATCTCACTTGGCGTCAAGCGCTTGATGGTTTATGAGGACTCGTATTTGGTGGTCAATCAAGTGATGAAAGAGTGGGATGTTCGAAACCCCGCTATGACTGGATACTGCAATGCTGTTAGAAAGCTCGAGAAGAAGTTTGAAGGTCTGGAACTCCATCATGTTCCCCGAGTGAAGAATCAAGCGGCTGATGAACTAACACCGATTTTTTTGACCAGTGAAAAAAAGGAGAGGATCCTACTGTTAAAGATTAAAAAACAGAAATAGAGTTACACAGAGGGTATTTACATAGCCAATTTTTTGGCAAGAAAGACATGTGAAGTCCTATCAAGGGACTATAGCTAGTGTGTTGTATATAAGAGCCAAGAGAGAGGATGAAGGTGTCTAAAGATTCAGCCAGCTGAGGTGACACCCTATATTTGAGTATTCTTATGTCTTTTTTGAGGGCCACTTTCCAGTCTTGTAGTGATGTTTTGATACCATCAAAGCAACACATGTTCCTTTGTTTCCAGATGTTCCAAGCAGCCAGGATCATAACCTCCCTAAACATTTGGTGTGGCCAAGAGTTCGCTACCAAGGTGATCATTCCTTGCATAGGTAAGGTTGTATCCTTGTATATGTCGATTGATTGCCAGCATGTTGTACTGAATTGGCATCCAAAGAATATATGTTTGTTGGTTTCGAGAGGTTCATTTGCACACATGACACAAGAGTGATCGGTCCTAATATTGAAGTGATGTCTGCACAACAAGTCTCTCGTGTTGAGCCTGTCCATATGCATCAACCACGCAAACACCTGGTGCTACATGATACATTTGGTCTTCCATACACTCGTGATATATTGGGGTGGTTTCAACTCTCTGAAGTAGAATTTATAGAACTTGATTGGTTTATATCTCACTTCTCCCCAACAGGTGATCCGTTCATCAGCCACCAAAGGCTCCAAGTAAAACATATCAGTGTGCGTGCAAAGCACTTGGAATTCGTTCATGGCTTCCACTGAGAGGGGTAGGTAAAAGTTTTCATTGACTCCTCTATGATCAATGAACTTTTTCAAAGAAATATCTTCATTTTTTGCGAAGGAGAACAAGTGCTGCAGTGTGATCCTGAATTCCTGACCATCTATCCAAATATATCTCCAAAGTAGAATAGTATCTCCCGCTCTATGTATAGGCACCGTTATTCCTCTTAAAATGTCCATAAGAGAGAAGATATCCCTCCACCAGAATGATCCACAGTTCGGCATGGCCTGTGGTGGTGTATCATCATAGTGTTTGTCCCAAATAAGCATCACCCAGGGTACAACCTCCTTCCTCATGAATTTGTGGAGAAACTTCAGGAGGACTTGATTATGAATTTTGAGATTGATCACTCCCAATCCTCCTTTGTTTTTTGGTCTGCATAGTAGGTCCCATGCCGCCAATGAGTGATACTTGGCATCTCTATCCAGCACCTTTCTCCATATACTATGTCTACGAGCCCTGTCAAATACCTCCAAAATTTTGTCCAGTATATTCAACACACCCATTGCAAAATACAGTATATAAGTGAGGGCAGAGTTGACATATTGGATTCTGTCACCATATGTCATCCACATAGTTCAAGCCGTCAGTCTTTGTTCAATACTATCAACTAGCGGCATTAGTTCTCGTACTGTAGGCTTTGTTGTCCCCATGGGTAATCCTTGGTGTGTAAAGGGCATACTCCCTACCCGGCAGCCCAACGAGCCAGCCAATTCTAATGTTGTTTGTTGATCAATGTTGATTGGCACCAATTAAGATTTTGAGTAGTTTATCTTAAGACCTATTGTTCTTGCATAGTGTCACACCCTGTGTTTGTATCACCTTGTTATGCTTGGGTTTATAAAATTTGGAGCCACTTAAAACTTTTTCAGTACTTGTGTTTGTTTGCTTGTTAATTATTGTGTATGGCACTCTTAGATTCTATGTAGAGACCCGACCTGAAAGGTCGAATCTCTGGTGTTTTCGTACCATCCCAAGATCATGCTGGTACACACACGGTACATTAATGTATATATCAAAGGGAAAATCACACCTTTATTAATCGAATTCTCATATTGAGTCCTTTATTACAATAAGAATTACAATAAAGTGGCTGAAGGCCAACTCATGAGAATAACTAAGTCTTGCGGAAGCTTCATAGGTAGTTGAGTCCATCTGACTCCAAGGCCATCTCACCGAGCGTAGAGCGTATCCTCACTCTTGGTCGGAAAAATACTCTGCAACATGATACATTATAGCCATGTAGGTCAGCATATTGAATATGCCGGCAATGTCACAAAGGAGAGGGGTGAAAAGTAATCATCTATCTATATGCATATATGGCGGGTGGGGGAGTAAGTTTTTGCGTAAAGCCTGTTTTACCTACAACAAGAGTGGCTGAGCAGAAGTTATTACTAGGTTGGTTGATTAATGAGATGGTTCCACCAACAATTCTCATACCCAAGTTGTTAATACCCACATCATCATATTAATTGTGTTGAGAATTCCAGAAGTTTCAGTTCCTTTGGCTCTAGTTGTCCATGACCGTGGACATGGCTAATCGATTAGGTTTGGGTACTCTGCAGAGTTTTGCACATGTTCCCCACAAGATTTGATCGCCTCCATTGATTTCCTCGCACTTCAGAGTGTTTGAGAAACGGATGACCAAAACATGGTCTTCTAAGGGGTCCCATTGAGACTCTGTCGGTGCCCATCCTTTCCTACCGTTCTTCTACATCTCGTAGCACCACTTGTCCAGTGTCGCCACCATATCCAATCAAGCCAGAGCTCATAATGGCTTGTGGCTGTGCAGGTAAGCCTTGGGTCTTAAAGCATCCTTCCATCCCTTCGTTTCTGGGTGGACCTTTCCGCGTGAATACTGGCACTTCTCCAGCAACACCTAGGCTAACCACTTGCTTCTCCAGCGCGCCATTCCAACCATCATCCACCCAAAGGTAATGTTGAAAACTTGAAAATCTTGATCATCAGGTAGGTCTTGAAATTATTATCAACTCACATCTCTCGTGAATCACACAACCATCACCGTCTACTAATAGCATAGCAAATATTAAAACAACGTTTCCCGGGGCCATGGTGTCAAGGGGGGTGAAGGGGGTACCTATCACATGATACTACAACAATGTAACCAAGTTTCCAATTTACCTACTTTGCATGCAATTGGGGTGATGGTAGAACTAATGCAAGTAAAACATTGGGTAAAATGATCAAAGTGACTTGCCTTGTTGACGATCTTCGTACTCAAGTGACTCTAGATAATAAGCCTCGCACTCCGGATAGTCTAACGAATCAAACAAAACACACAATAAGCATAACAACAATACAATTCACACAATGGCAATGTAAACAAGTAATTGATTCAAGACAATAAAGCACACTCATCAGACAAAAAAAACAACACGTGGTTTTGTTTTCTAAAAGTTGGTGAGTAAACTACTACTAACCAAAATAGAACTATTTTTATTAACTAAAACAATAGTTAACACAAAAGTAACAATAAAAAAGAAAAAATATTTTTAATAAACCGAATTAAATTCATTAAAACTTTGTTGAGGAGAAATACTAGTGGAGTTTTAATGTTTTGTTAAACACTACTACATGAAAGTAACTAGAGTTTCCTATAACAATAAAGTGAAACTAAACTATATTTTTAATAACAAAACATTATCTTAACAGAAAAGAGTTTACTAAAACTTTTGTTAAAAAGAATTACTACTAAACTAATTTGTTTTCATAAACTATACCTAATGGAAAAAGTAGGGGTTCCTATAAAGTAATAAACTAAACTAATTAATTTTTATTAACAACAAGTAAATTCCTAATTGCTGAAACAATAGAACATAATTATAGCCTAAAAAATATAACTAACTCAGATTTAAACTAACCAAAAATTAAACTAATTAAACTATATTAACAACTAAACAGATTCTGTTTTTATTAACAACCCTAACCAGTTTTATCCTAAAAATTATAAAACTATGTAGGATAATAGTTCTAACTAATACAAATCAGTGGAAAAAAGATTCATTCAAAAATATATTTTTAAACTCAAGTTATTCAGAATTTAGTGATTTAAGCAAATTTGATTTGATTCAAATTTTAAGGTTCAAATTTGAAATCTAAGCATACAGACATAAACTACAACAAAATTGTGAGCTAATGCACAAAGAATCAACTAAAAATACTAAATAGTTTAAAAGATACGTCAAAAACAAATAAAGAACTAAATCTGTTTTTCTAAAACAGAACAGAAAAAAAAATCCTAACGATCGGTTAGTGTCTACGTGTCATGTAGTGATTGGCCGCGAGGGCGTGCGTGCGGTGACTAACGAGCGGGTGGCCGAAACTTAGCGCGTACCGGTTCGGTTATAAACAGGTTCTAATCTAGTTCGTTGATTTCAGATCCGACGGCTACGGACGGGAGCAGCGGCTTACAGAGGAAGGGAGATGGACTCCGGCGATGACGACGACGGCCGGTGGTCGGAGGTGCTCGGGGACGGCGCTGCAGTGGTCGGGGGCAGCGTCCGAAAGCGTCAAACAGTGGCGGGGAGTCTCCGGCATCGATTGGTGGCGTCGGAGGGGGCTGGGGTGGAGTGTGGCTAGGGGTAGGAGCTCGGGAGGGTTTCGGGTGGAGCTAAAGTCCGGCGAGGTGGTGTGGCAGCGTTCCGCTGAGGGAAGAGGGGGTTTCGGGGGTGGAATGGAGAGCAGAGAGGGCAGCAGCTTTTATACGCCGGGTGTGGGGTCGAGAAAGGAAGGAGGGAGAGAGATCCGGCGAGCGCGCGATCTCCGGCGATGGCGGTCTGGCGCGAGGAGGGAGGTGACCGCACAGATCTTGCTAACGGTCGGGTGGGGCCTGCTGCCAGTGAGGGTGAGAGCGACGGCAGCGCGTCGGTGGCCGATCGGGAGGGTTCGGTAATTAAAGCTGGTGGGCAGGCCGTTTTTTTAATAAATGCCGCGGATTTCTTTCCTTTTTCTATTTTTCCAGAGCGTTTAAAACCTTTTAATGCATTCAAATCATTTCCAAGTATAGGAGATATATATATCAAAATGATAGGGGGAATTAATGCTATTTAATGAACATTTTTCCTCTGTCATTTGAATGCTCTGAAAAAATATTTATTTTTAGAAAATGCCTATTTGATTTTAAGTCCTTTTGCAAATATTTTTCAAATGACCCCCCTGGTTTTATTGTTAAAATATTTCACCAAGATGCCCTTGGTGTGGAGTGTCATGTTACTCCCCTCTTTTCTTTGAACTTTTCCAGAGGTTTTTTTTCTAATAGGTGAAACAAAAGATGAAAAATTTGAAATGGACTTTTAGAATTTGAAAGGAAACACTTCAACCTTTCTATTCATTCAAACAAAGTGATGATGATGCATAGCTATATTTCATAACATTCCAAAATGAAATTTTGGGATGTTACATTCTATCCCTCTTCATATTCATCTTCCTTGAACCAAACCTCTTTCCTAATGATTACGCCATGTGAATAGTGTCCAAAACTATTCTTTACCCAATTTTATTTTTGACCAAAAAGGATTTATCCAAATTAGGACTTCAAAACCCCCTGAATTGAGGTTTACACTGCACGTCCTCAAATTGGGTGGATTCTTTCTCCCCAAAGGCTTTACTTCAAACCTACTATATATAAGACTTTCCAAACCAACAAATATTAATATTAAAGATTATTTTTATATTTTATTTAAAGGATTTTTCTTAAGACCACAAATGGCTTTTCATAGGGAAAAATTATTTAAATACTTTCAAAATATTTGAGAAAATTTAGGGAAACTCAGTGGACATATATTTTCCATATATATGAGTTTCAACACATGGACATGTTCAATTCATGGGCAAAACCCCTCAAAACCTTTTCTGTCCAAATCAAACTTTTTGAATATTTTTGTAAGAAATATTCTCAATAAATTCCAGGAAAATTCTAGCAAGTCAACACTATCGTAGGTGATAATATTGCAAAGTTTCATCTCAATCCAAGTTGACTTGGTTCATCAAACTATTCCAAACCCCTCCCTGTCTAGAGTCAAATTTGAGCAAGTTTACATTCTAAAGATTCTGCCCTTGACCCCAAAGTTTGTGGACATGTTCTAATCACCATATAATGATGCTAAACTAAGTGGTGCATCAAGGGGATTAGCTTAGCATAACTGGATCTACACAAACCTAATTCTGCTAGTTTCTAGGGTTCACAAAGTTGCTATTGTCAACTTTGCTCATTTGAGCTCAAACCCGGTGATCCACCTCATTTTTACCCACCATTTGATCCTGTTAAATATCGTAGTAAGTGGGTAAAATTATCTTGCCCAAACATCCACCAAACACCTTTTGGTGAAATGGTAAAGCTACTATTTTCACCACTTTCACTCTCCCCCTCGGTCTCCAATTTTTACCACACCCCCTTATAGTGCTCAATCACCTCGAGTAAAAACCTCAGGTCCATAAGCCACTGGAAGATGGGGTAAAACCCCCATTTTCACCTCTGGGCAGCCCCGACAGGAACATTTCTACCTCCCCCTCCTTCTGTCTCTACTCTCCCTAGCCCCCTAGCTCCTAGTGCATCTCCAGACCCACCAGGAACTACTAGACAAGGTGCGGCACCCTAGAGCACGCGCGCAACGGCAATTCCGGCCATATGCACGCTCTAGAGTGCGCTACAGTGCGCTCCCGCACAATAGCCGCCGCCCAATGGACGCCCCCGACGACCTTGGGCCTCCCCCACCTGTCCCCCGAGATGCCCTCGGCGTCCGTGGCACGCCACCTTGTCGGCCTCCTCCCTCCTCCACGCATGCCCGACGATGCCCTACTCGGCCAACCGTGGGGCTCGCACGCACGCGCCCCCTTTTCCCTCTTCTCTCTCTCGCGGGCCTAGACTAACCCCAAGAACACCTCGAGCAGCCCCGCGATCTCTCTCTCCCCTTTGGCCTTGGTCACGACTTCGCCAGCACACGGGTCCATGGTGCTCCGCCCCCCTTTCTATTTAAGCCTCCTGGACCTCTCTCTCCCCTCCTGTGGCTCGCTCTCCACCCCCATCGACCACCAGCAGAGCCCGAGCTCCTCTGCCTCCCTCTGCGCTCAGGATCGAGCGGAGGACCGCCCCGGCAGCCCCTCCGTCGATCTCCGGGTATAGAGCCCCTCTCGCCCTCTTTCTTCTTCGGCTGGTCATCTCTCCCTCCACTCATGCCATCCCCCCTCTTCCCTGCTCCTTTTGTAGCCTAGGACAACGCCGGTGGTCGCTCCCGAAGCTCCCTCCACCGCGAGCGCTCGCTGTTGGTGACTCCGACCACCTCCGATGCCCCTTAGACCTCCCCTGGAACAATGACTCAGCCTCGAGCCCGTTCTCGCATCCGCCTGCCATCGACGTGCCTTTCTTCGTCGTCGCTGAGGCTCTCCCCTCTCTGCCCCAATGTGGGAGAAGGATCCGACAGGGGGCCCCACCTATTGGCCTCTCACCTCCCTCTCTCGCGCTCCCTCTCTCTCCTCGCAGTCGCCGACAGTCGGGCCCCACACGTCAGGTTTGAACCTGGCCGCGCGCGTGGCTGGCTTGTTGGCCAGCTGGGCCGACCCAGCTGCTGGCCGCCTCTGGCTAGGCACAGAGGCCTCCCCCTCCCCCTCTCCCTTTTCCTTTTCTTTTTCTGTGGGGTTTTTCTAAAAATCCCACAGGATTAAATTAAAACCCAAATCCAATTATTTTTCCACCCAAATTCCTAGAATATTCCATAGAATTTAACAGTGCCATTTGTGGAAAATGTTAAAACCTTTTTGGCATTTTTAGCCACCATTAAAAATAGTTTTGAAAACCTGTTTCATACCAAAACCTTAGACAAACATTTTTGGTATAGCTTTTAGTATTTATCAGAATAGGCTAGCATTTTAATATTAGCTTTGTGTGCCCTGTTTTTGTGTGATGCTTATTTTTATAGCTATTTATTGTGAGGATAGATTGCGCTATTGACGAGGGAGTTTCACCCGAAGACTTTGAAGACCCCGAAGACTTTGTTGAGCCAGGCAAGCAGCCCTTTGACCATGTTAAGAAACCGTTTTATTGCATGTCGTATAGCACTTTACTTTCGTTATATTGAGTGTGTGGAGTAGTGACCACTTACGTGGGTTGTTTCCGACACTTTTACCATTGACACTTGCATCATGCATGACCCTACCACCTTATGAGGGTTATGCAAGTGGGTGTAGATAGGATGCTAGTAGATGCTACGGAAGTGGGTTCGGGATTATGCATGGTGATGGAAAGAAAAGAGATGATTTCAAAGACTTTTCGAAAGCCCCGTCGGGTGCCACTAATGCCCGAGGGAGATGATGATGAGTGAGTGTGTTTTCGAAAACGGATTAGATTTAAGGTCTGCTGACCGTCCCAACCTTACATACGCAACCATGATACCCCTTATGGGAAAGGCCTCTGTTGATTACTTTGGTGGGTAGTGGCAAGGATCCCGCATTACTAGTGGCGGGAGTGGCGTGGTCACTCTCGATACAGGGTCGTACCGGTATGGACGATCATGCGTTGTCTTCACAGGCACCGGGCACACCGTTGGTCCCCACATGGATGCTACAAGTGATGTACATCGTGTGGGATGGGTACCAATCGAGTGGACTCTTTGTTTAGTATCGCCAGGGGAAAGGCATTGTTCGGCTGCTTACCTCGGGTATGTTATATACCGCGAGTCGTGGATGACACGGAAGTTCACCGAGTCTTGTGGGTAAAGTGTGCAACCTCTGCAGAGTGTAAAACTATTCGAATAGCCGTGTTCACGGTCATGGACAGTTGGAGTTTCTTTTTAAATTACGTCCTGATGTTTTCGCAAAACTTGGTGTGTGTGTGTGTGTGGATAACACAGAGATGATACTTGAGACAAGTCAAAAGACTTGATGTGATGAATGAACATGAGACGTTCAACCCCTGCTTATGATGATACCTGTAACTTGCTCATATGGCTATCTACCAACTGTTGAAACATGCTTACCTAGTTACTTGATCATATCATTGCATTAAAGTTTACCTTTCCGCAACTTACCTACTTAGTGCTATATCATGTGTCATTATTACCTTGTTCCACAACTTGGGTTGCTTGCGAGTACATTCAAAGTACTCATTGGCTTGCCACTGGTTATTTAATTGGCCAGGCATGGAAGAACAGGAGAATGTTGAAGAGTTTGTTGGTGATGAACATGCGAACTAGGACGCTTCCCAGTCAGAATGCCTGTAGGTTTAAGGCAGATGGCAATGGGTTCACGCTTTTGATCAAGATTTCCGCTGTTTGTTCTTTTTAAGTGTTTGGCCCTTATGGCCCTATCTATGTAAGACTAGACCTTCATGGTCTTTATTTGTGTAAGACGCTAAATGTGGATGTAAGACTCTTGTTATTCAGCTTTTATGTGTTTAGTGAGCATTGATCTCTGGGATCACCGTACACATGCATTCGGCGATCACGACTTATGATTCGGGGTCCCCACACATAGCTATGCAGTATTATAATAATTGTCAACAGTTGATCATGCTCTGCAGGTAGGATCGAAATAGTATCATCGACATATTGTATCACTAGGTACTCTTCCGAAGCGGCTGATTAATTGGTAGTGTCAAATTTCCTTCTCTCCATGCATTGTTAATCAGAGATTGTAAGAGGTCGTCTGCTAGCACAAACAGCAGCGGGGAGGCCAGGTCTATTTGCTTAACACCATGTTTACATCTGAAACCTATCCTGGGTATACCATTGAGCAAAACCAAGGATGTTGTCAAGCTTAAGATACTTTCCATCCACATCAACCATCTTTCATCAAAGCCTTTGTGTTTTAGCATGTTGAGGATAAAGGAATTCTCCATTGTGTCGAACGCCTTCTCGAAATCTAGCTTCAAAATCACAAAAGATCTCCTAGAAGTATTGCATTGGTGTATATATTCAAATGCCCAACCTAGACAATCTTGTATGCCATTTCAAGTGTTATTTTCTTGGGTACCAGAGTGATCAGGGAAATTATTGAGGCATTTTAAATCTATCCTGCCATGCTAGAAGTCATTGCATAAATTGTAGAAGTCTGGTGCTATAATATGCCAAGAAACTTTCAAGAATTGTCCTGTGAATCCATCCGGTCCCGGTGCTCTACCAGACGGTATAAGTTTTATGATCTCAATCAATTTCCTCTTTGGAGAATGGTTTAGATAGCTATTCAAGTATTGGGATGGGTTGTATAGTATCCCTCACGCTGAAATCATATATTGGTTCAGTTGATACCCCCATGCGGTTTTTGAAACAAGCAAAAAAAGTTGCAGCCTTATCCTCATGTTTTCCACCATTGTACCATCAGCTAAAGTGAGAATGGATATGGAGATTCTATGATATCTTTCTGTTGCTTTAGCATGAATTTTTTTGGGTGTGTTTTCCTCACCTTTAACTGCATTCCTTATAGTGTATCTTTTTTTCGAGTAATCATTTTGATACCTAAGTAATCTTATGAGGTGATTTTTGAGAATATTTCTGAAATTTGCCTCTGGTACTATGAGATCTGTCTTATATTCCAAAGTATCTATTACAAGTATATATTTTTTGCAGTTATCAATGAGCATTCCCAATCTTGACAATTTGGCACTCCACTTCTTGAGAGCATATTGTAGCCATTTTAGCTTAGCTGTGATCAGGGTTGTAGATGTAGTCGCTATGATGGGCGCCCTCCAAGACTGTTGTACTAGATCAAAGATACCTGGGTGAGATGGCCAAAAGGATTCAAATCTAAACAATTTGCTTCTAGGTATAGTTGTTTGAATGGACATCACACATGGTACATGGTCCGAGACAGGCTTAAACAATAGTGTTAGGGAAAACAGACATCCATTACACTGATGGAAAAGACCAATCTAGATGTTCCAGTAATGGCCGTTGCTACATATTACTCCATGTAAACTGGCAAAGATTGGATGCACTCGACGACCTGTCCCCATCAATGTATTCTTGGAGCACCTCCACACTCCTTCGGTGTAGGAGGATCCTTTCACCGAAAAGCCCCGCAAGCTATGAGCCCCTCTGATCCGACTAAGGTTGATGTTCCTACAGTTATTGATTTGGTCATGGAGATTCTGGTCACCACAGTTGACTGGACAGTGCCCTATATTGCATATATCCCGAGGCAGGAACTTCCTGAAGACGAGACTGAAGCACGTCAGATCGTGCGCAGATCGAAAGCTTTTACTGTGATCGGAGATTAGCTGTTCAGAGAAAGCATGACCGGTGTGACGCATCGATGCATTTCCCCTGAAGAGGGTTGAATGATCCTGGATGAAATCCACTCGGGAACTTGTGGCCATCATGCGTCCTCATGGACAATCGTCGCTAAATCATATCGAGTTGGTTTCTTCTGGCCATGTGCCAATGAGATGGCCAAGGACATTGTCGATCACTGCGAAGGGTGCCAATTCTATGCAAACTTATCTCACAAACTTGCGTCTTCTCTAAAGACTATTCCACTCGCTTGGCCATTCGCTGTCTGGGGTCTGGATATGGTTGGTCCCTTTTGGACAGGATAGAGTGGGTTTACTAATTTGCTAGTTGTAGTCGACAAGTTTACAAAGTGGATTGAGGCCAAGCCAATAAAGAAATTGAACTCTCGTACTGTAGTCAAGTTCATGAGAGAAATAATCTATCGGTATGGAGTTCCCCACAACATTGTCATGGACAATGGCACAAACTTCGACTCAGAAGAATTTAGACACTTCTGTTTTTCTCAAGGCAGTCGAGTGGATTATGCTTCTGTTGCACATCGTCAAAGCAATGGTCAAGTCGAGCGAGCTAATGGCATCATCTTACAAGTTCTGAAGCCTCGTCTCATGCGGGACCTAGAACATGCTGCTGGAGCCTGGGTGTTAGAGTTGCCATCTGTTTTATGGGGCTTGAGAACAACACCCAATCGGTCGACTGGACGAACTCCTTTTTTCCTGGTCTATGGATACGAAGCTGTCCTGCCGAGTGATTTGTTTCACAATTCTCCTCAAGTGGACCTTTATTCTGAAGCTGAAAATGAACAAGCAAGACAGGATGGCGTAGATCTCCTAGAGGAAGAGCAAGATATGTCTTTGATTCGGGCCGCGACTTATAAGCAAGATCTGCGATGCTTCCATGCGAAACATGTTAAGAGTCGGTCGTTTCATGAGGGTGACTTGGTGCTCCGAGTGGATCAACAGAAACCCCACAAGTTCACTCCGGCGTGGGAGGGTCCTTTTTTCATCAGCAAGGTGTTGAACAATAGAGCTAATCACGTGTACAACCTCAAGAAGCAGATTGACGAGCCGCGAGCCTGGAATGCAGATCTACTTCGACGTTTCTATACCTAAAAATAGAGTGGTGTTGATGTAATAAAAATATTTCAGACAATGTCATTTATGCAAGTATGACTTTCATCATCTTTCATCGATTCCGATCATACAATTTCTCACTTGGGAACACTCCGAGTGGTGATCAATCCTCACACTCGGGGGCTTAGCTGCGAACATGCTTTTGCCTAAGTTAAAAACCCTTCCAAGCAGATAGCAATCCATTAACTCGGTGACTTAGCTGCGAACCAGTCTTCGTCTAAGTTCAAAGCTTCTCCGAGCGTTGAGCAATCCTCACACTCAGGGGCTTAGCTACTAACCAGCCTTCGCCTAAGTTAAAAATAAATTCCGAGTGGATTACTATCTTTTCACTCGGAAACTTAGCTGCGAACCAGTCTTCGTCTAAGTTCAAAACTTCTCCGAGTGTTGAGTAATCCTCACACTCGGGGGCTTAGATGTGTACCAGCTTTTGCCTAAGTTAAAAATAAATTCCGAGTGGATTACTATCTATTCACTCGGAGACATAGCTACGAACCAATGTTTCTCGAGTGTTGAGCAACACTCACACTCGGGGGCTTAGCTGCGAACCAGCTTTCGCCTAAGTTAAAACAAATTCAGTTGAACAAATGATTGAAAACCAAATATGGATAAACCCAAATGTGTCAGCGCAGATAAAGGTTTCGCGTGCCAGTAAAGGTGCTCAGGCTTAAGGCCTAAATGAAGTTTTACAACTGATACATTTTCACTCGGCATTCCGAGGCAAACAAAGTTTTCTCTGTGAATCAAGTTTTTCAAGTGTTAGATGGACTTGTTGGATCGACGAACGTGTCCAAGTTGATCCCATCAGTGATCCTAGCGGCTGCTTCAATGAACGTCTCCATGAAGTCTTCAAACTGAAGTTTCTTCGTGGTCATCACTCAAAGATCCTTCAACTTGTCCTCCCTTGACTTCTTACAATGGACTTTGACAGGGGAAATCGCCACATCGGCTCCGCATCGAACGCCTGACTTCTTCCAAGCTTGCACTCGACTGGGGATGTCATTTAGACGAGCCATCATGGATGCAAGATCATTCTGAAGGGTGTCCTTGGGCCACAGCTCTTTGTTGATCTTCTCCAGTGTAGCTTTCAGTCAAAGGATATATGCTTGGACGCCCTGAAGTCGAATGTTGAGTAAGAACATGTTCATGGCCACGGCATCACCAACAGGTGACTTGGTGGGATCCAGATTGTGCTCGATTTCCTCGGTCTCTTTTTCTAAGTCTTGGCGGAAATCTACATGGAAGAAGGAATGGGAAAATGATCACATTTTTAACCAGTGGGAATTGAAGAAATTCACTCGACAAGGGCAATTACCACCGAGCATGATGTACATCTTCCTTGCAAGCTCCCCCAAGTGTTTTTCGAAGCCATTGCCCATCTTGGTCAGCTGCTCGGACTTCTTGATGAGTTCACCCCGTTCCAATTTCACCTTGGAGTTCTCCTCCTCTATCTTCTTGGCAGCAGCCAGCTTCTTCTCGGTGGCTTCAGTCTTCTCCCTCGCCATCTTTTGGGCATCAGCAAGCGCCCTATCTTTGTCCTCTAGCACCTTCTTCATGGTATCTAAATAAATAGCATTGTTGAGTCTCACTTGGAGTCGATGATTTTCATCACGCACGTCTGTTCGAGTGAGAGCACTCGGTTCAAAGTATGGGTCGACTAAGGTTACCTCCCAGAGTCTTCAATTCAGTCTGCGATGCTCCAAACTGTTCTTTGAGACCTCCAGATCTAGTCCCAGCTGGTTCCTTTGCTCCTGCAGGTCCTTGTAATGAGTGCCAAGTTCACAAGCTCTCTGAAATCAACAAAAAAACAACGTTAGTCGACATGGAAATTCCTCCACTGGCGAGTGAAGAATGTTAAGAACACTCGACTGGATGGCGGCGCCCGCCCAACCCCTCCCCTGAAATTCATATCATGGTTGATGAAATGATGTTCATGAAACCCGTGTCGTATCATGAATGATGGAAATAATATCCATGAAACCTCCATTCAGGAGAGGAAGAACTAAAGGAAAAGAGTTCACTCAACACGTCGAGTGACAAACGTACTCCACGTACGACAAAGAACCCTCAGTTCAAGTTCTTAAGACTACTGCTCATTGTCAACGATCAACAGTTGTCTCGGGGACTACACCCAGTGGGTGCACTCAGTGTGCCCCAACTAGTTCTTGAATCAGTCGACAGGGTCTGCCCTGTCCAACCAAAAGATGGTCTCTATTAGACCCCCGCTAGTGCCAGCACTCGACGGTGGTCTCGGGGAGTACAACCAGTGGGTGCACTCAGTGTGCCCCCACTGGACCTACTAAATCTCGATCCGTCGAGTGGCCCTTGAAGGGCTCACCACCCCACCTCGCACCTCTGAGGTAGCGTTATATCATGGTTGGTGAAATGATGTCCATGAAACCTACAAGGTAGCTTCGGATCGGTACGGCTAAAAGCACTCGACAAGGTCTACCCTGTCCAAGTAGAAGATGGTCTCTGTCAAACCCCCGCCAGTGCAAGCACTCAACGGAGGTCTCGGGGACTACACCCAGTGGGTGCACTCGGCATGCCCCCACTGGACCTGCCAACACTTGATATGTCGAGTGGCAGAAAAAACACACCATGCGCAAGCATATGAAACTCGTATATTTCGAAGACCCCTGCCGTTGTCTTTGTCATTCGACAGCGGTCTTGGGGACTACACCCAGTGGGTGCACTAAGCCTGCCCCCACTATACCAAAATTTACTCCATTAATACTTGATCTATTCGAGTAGAGAACTTACAAATATCCTAGGGAATGAAGACACCTAGTGGGTGTACAGTCAAAGAAGACAAGAATTCAATCGGTAATGCACTTAACACCCCGTGGGTGTATAGTCAAAGATCACAGGAGTTCAATCGGAAATGTACATACAATCACACTTACTCGAACGTTGGTATGAAGTGCCGCACTAGCATCATAAGACAGCTTGCTGGCCTCGTACAACTCCTTGGTGCACAACATTATTTGCTCGCCAGGATCATGGCTTCCTTCGCGGCCCAATTTTGGTCTTCCGGGACAGGGTGCAGAGGAAAGGCAGTCACCGACTGGAGTGATCTTGCGGCTAGAGTATTCAGGGTAGTCTAAGGCTGTCCGATTGGAGTCGATGCCACGATGGTTGAACCAGCGGGTGGAGCACTCGACAGCGGAATCACGAGTTCAGTTCTGGTTCATGACGAGTCGCCTATTGCCTGGGATGATCCAGCAGTTGACCATTGTGGCGTTTGTGCTGACGGTGTTCTTCGGGCGCGTACACGCGAGGTGCCTAAGGTCTCGCCTTCACCTCCTGTACCCCGAGGTTTTTCTTCGTCATCTTCTAGTTGAATGATCTCTGCAAATATCAATCGACAACGTTAACTCTTGCAATCGATAAATCATGTTCAAGAAGCGGAGCTGAGTGAAGATTTGTTTACCCTTTTGGGAAGTGGTCGTGTCAGCTGTATCCACATCCATTTGCTCCTCTTAGTCCCGTGGAGGTGACGTCACTGAGGTAGTGGCACTAGTAAACCAAATTCCACTCCGTTAGCAAGAACTTGAAGTCACAGTCGACAGTGAAAGATGAAAGCAAACACTTATGTTGAGACGACGTGCACAACCATCTTCATGCGGGGCAGAGCTTTGCGAGGTTTCACTGTGTAGGGCTTAGGCTGCTTCGCAACTCGTTCGCTCAACTCGACAGTCGAGGTCCGGTCCCATTTCGGGTTCCTCTCACTCGAAACCAATTTCTTACCCACAACAGCCGCTGGGTCCTAACGCGACTTGGAGTTAATTTCGGTGCATCGAGGAGACTCGACTTCTTCCTTGTTCTCTCCAGAGGCTTCATATTCATCTTTGCTGTCATCAGCGTAGTCGATGTCCATGCTTCCACCCTCACTACAGGAATCAAGCACTTTGCCGTCAGCCATGGCGGACCGCAAAGGCATGAAACCCGGACAGCAAAGGCTTTGTCGTCTGCCAGCAGACGACCAACCGTCCGGCTTAATAAGCCATGGTAAAGGGCGCTTTGCCGTCCACTGGCGGATGACAAAGATGCTGGAAGTTTTGCCGTCGGCCAGCGGACGGCAAAGGACCTGGATGGCACACGTGGCCACTTAGCTCCGCTATGGGGCCTAACGACGTGCTTTGCTGTCCGTTGGCAGACGGCAAAGACCTAAGGTCTTTGCCGTTTGCCAGCGGACGACAACGCACCCACCTAGGCCAGCCCCAAGTTGCACAGGTAGCTGCCACGTGGCGGCTTTGCCGTCTGCTGGCGGATGGCAAAACTCTTTGCCGTCTGTCAGCGGACGGCAAAGTGGCTATATAGTCCCTGTTTTTCTGTTTTTTCTTAAAATCATTCAACTTGAAACATATAAATCCAACAATATCACATATATATCCAACAATATCACATATATATCCAACAATATCACATATACCAACAATAAGTTCAAACAAGCATATACCAACAATAAGTTCAAACAAGCATATACCAACAATAAGTTCAAACAAGCATATACCAACAATAACTTCCAACATAGAAGTCCACTCGGAAACAACAACGCTACCACTCGGAAACATCAGATGAGGCACACAATCCTCTGAGATTTTCTGTTGAAAAACATAGTAATAACTTTTTAGTTAGCAATGTAGTTTAGTTTAGTTTTAGAATAATTTCACCACGTGCAATGTCGGGACTTTTTGTTCAAAAACATAGTAATAACTCTTACCATGCAATCTCCATGGATATTACCGTAGTTCAGCATGTGCACTAGTGGCACGTATTGACCATAATGTGCAGGAATTTGATAACAACTATTGTCATTCTCAAGATGACTAAGAAATGCGGTAAGATGATCTTTCTCCTTATAAGTTAATTCTGCTTCATCACTGTAGTAGTAGGTTCTGTCTACCATGTTCAGTACATTTTTTGAAGAATGGAAATAAGTTGTCAATGGAAATAAGTTGTCAACTATTTTTAAATAAACAATATAAATTGCTTAACAAATATGGTTGAGAAACTCACATAATGGTGGAACTTGAGGCGTCTGCACATCGACCCAGATGTCGATATTACCTTCAATTTAATCTTTCGGACGAATATCAAAGGTGATAAGCATTTTAGGCTCAAATGCATAAGCCTTGCATAGTGCTTGCCAAGTTTTGCATTCAAAATAGCAATACGTGTCTGCATGGTGCAATTCTACCGCAAAAGTAAAACCATGCTCGGTCCTCAAGTGAACTATCTTTACCTCCATATCTTTTTCAGTATCGAAACCAATCTTATCCAAGACAAAAATTCTTGCATGGCAGGGGATACGCTAGTAGAACAGTAAAAAATTAAAATTAATTATAAGTTGAAGCAAAAGAGGCAAAAGTCATGCTTAATCACGAAAAAAGACTTGTCATTGTGACTTACTGTATCCACTTTAAAGGTCTCATCCAGCATGATGCTGAAGCGCCTACCATCAACTAGGAGAGTCTTGTAACAGAGGCCGCTCTCGTCTTCGTAGTATTCGCACATACCGAATTCACTTTCGTCGTTAGACATTTCCTATGGTCATAGTTGAAACATTTAAAACCAATCGAAGGAAACTACGAGAAAACTGATCAACACATTGCTCACTATTACTCAATATGCAACAGGTTGCCTTTAGGTCTGTCGAGTCTTTCCTTCCTAAACTCTCATCTCACGTATATGGCGGGCACTCTTTCTGATATTTGCGATAGTCCGTGATGGTGGCTCCTCCATTCGTCCCCGAGTGCATTACACCAAAATGTCTAGCACACGGGAACGAAGGGGAAGCGACCCCCACGACAACAATCGGGATTCTTCCTCTCTCATATATATATATATATATATATATATATATATATATATGGTGGACACTCTCCCTCACTGAAAGAAACACAAGGAGCCGAAACAGACCTAAAGTCAACCCGTTCCATATAGCAAACAGACGTGCATTCAATAAGCAACACTAAATCATAAAACAAATTAGTATTCAAATTAGCATGCATTCAATAAGCAAAACTAAATCATATCTTGCGCCCGTACATCGTCGAATAGTATCACTAATACATCACTAATACAATTAGAACCATTGGGAACGATGGGTATCGGCGTGGGCGGTGGACACCCAAAAGAAGGAACCATCACAGGATCATAGCTTAGGTGAGATCCCTGAACAACCTGCCAGGTATTGGAGAACCTGGCGTCCAACGCAGCCATATAGCGTCGGACGTGCTCGTCCTCCTCCCTAACACGGCGACGTATCACCTCCGCAGGGTCCGGCTCCCTCTCCACCGACAGTGGCCCACGTGCCCGCCACCAAACAACCTCCGGGTCAACGACAGGCTTCATCCTGACCAAGTTGCCTACCCCGGAAGTTAGGACCTCCCAGTACCAGCCCGGCGGAGCCCAGTCCCGGACATGGCCCCTATAATCAAGCAGGCCTCCTCCACCGATTCGACGACGAGCATGCGGGCCAGGCATCGTCGATCTCGAGAGCAAATGCTTAATTATGAATAAAAAATTAATAAACTTCTAAACTTAAATATATGTACTACAAAAACTAAATTATAGATCACGGGTTGACTATCGGTTTGTCGGAATTCTCCTTCCTCTCTCATATATGGTGGACATTCCCTCACTGATTTTTCGACCGTCGATGATGGTCGCGAGTCCCTCTCCCCCTAGTGCATAACAAAGGTCTAGCACAAGGAGAAGAAGGAGAAGCGACCCCCACGATAACAGTCGGCATACTTCTTCTCTCATATATGGTGGACATTCCCTCACTGATTTTTCGACCGTCGATGATGGTCGCGACTCCTTCTCCCCCTAATGCATAACAAATCTCTAGCACAAGGAGAAGAAGGAGAAGCGACCCCCATGACAACAGTCGACATTCTTCTTCTCTCATATATGGTGGAGACTCTCCCTAACTGATTTATTGACTGTCATGTATGGAGCCCCGACAGACTTATAGTCAACTCAAAATGTCATTTAATTCTCTTTCTAGAAAATCTGGGTCACTCGACATTTCCTACATATTCTGGCACAAGTCATGCTAAAATTCATGAAAATGGGGGTGTCGTGTCGAGGTCGAGGTGTCGGGGGTGTCGTATCGGGGTCGGGGTGTCGGGGGTGTCGTGGTCGAGGTGTCGGGGTCGGGGTGTCGGGGTCGGGGTGTCGGGGGTGTCGTGTCGGCGTCGGGGTGTCGGGGGTGTCGTGTCGGGGTCGGGGTGTCGGAGGTGTCGTGTCGGGGTCGGCGTGTCAGAGGTGTCGTGTCGGGGTCAGGGTGTCGGAGGTGTCGTGTCGGGGTGTCAGGGTGTCTAATTTTTTTTCTTCTAGGTTTTTTTTCTACGTAAATGTCTAATTTTTTTCTATTTACCTAAACATCTAAACATCTATTTACCTAAAAACAGGAAACTAAACATCTAAAAACCTAAAAATCCAAAAACATAAACATCTAAAATCCTAAACGTAAAAACAGAAAACTAAACATCTAAAACCCTAAACATCTATTTGCAAAAACAGAAAAATAAATAAAAAATAATAAAGGAGAGGGGCAGTAGGGGGGAGCTCACCAGACGGGGGGCAGGGGGTGGCGACAGGGCGGCAGGGAGGGGTGGCCGGCTGGCGGGGAGGGGCGGTGACGGGGTCGCAGGGAGGGGCGGGGGCGCGCGGCGGCAGGGGCGCGGGGGCACGGGGGCGCACGGCGGTGGGGGGTGATGCGACGGCGAGGGCGCGCGGTGCCGGGGCCGGTGGGCGCGGGCGGCGTAGGCATAGGGGCGCGCGACGGGGAGGGGCGGCAACGGGGTGGTAGGGAGGGGCAGGGACGTGCGGCGGCGTGGGGGCGCGCGGCGGCGGGGACACGGGGGCGCGCGGCAGCAGGGACGCGCTGTGGTGGGGCCGGTGGGCGCGGGCGGCGGGGGCGACGGGCGAAGGGAGGAGAGAGGGAAGGAGAGAAAGAGAGAGAGGGAAGGAGAGAAAGGAGAGGGCCAGGAGGGGCGTTAGCCGTTAGCTAAACCCCCTCTTTGGCATCCGCTAGCGGACGACAAAGGAGGTTTGCCGTCCGCTAGCGGACGGCAAAGAGGGGGGCCGTTAGGTCAACTAGCGGGCTGGGTCATGGGTGGGACCCATCCATCTTTGTCGTCCGCTAGCGGATGGCAAACCTCCTTTGCCGTCCGCTAGCAGACGGCAAAGAGTTAGCTGATGGCAAAGCCACTCTTTGCCGTCCACCACCTCTTTGCCGTCCGCTTGCGCCTAGCTGATGGCAAAGCCATTCTTCGTCGTCCGCTACCTGACGGCAAAGAGGTGGTAGACGGCAAATCTTCTAATTCCAGTAGTGCCTCACTCTCCCCGCCATCTTCAGGCTGGTTCCAGTTGGGGCACGGGCGACTGCATGTGCGTCCATTCCTACAGGATTCAAACAACGAAGTCAGTCGACATATCAATCAATCACTCAACAAAGTAATATGACAATCGACAATGCAAAGTTTACCGGATTTTTGGCAGATTCTCAGCAGATTAAGGCCGAATCCTCCTGGCCCCTCGGGGATTGTCGCAAGCCCTAGTGATTCTTCGAAGCCATTACTCGACAGTTTTTTGTGAAACCTCTTCCGAGTGCGTCTGGGTTGAGTCCTCAGGGCCTACATAATGCCACATTGTGTGGTCCCTTGCCTGGAGCGGCTGGATCAGTCGACTGAGAAATATCTCCGGGAGATCCATACCAGTCACTCTGCCATGGATAAGGTTTACTATGGGGTCCACCAGGATTCCCACTTGGACTTTCTCTCCCTCCAACACTTTTAGGGATTTGGGAACGGTAGGACGATCTGATGTGAAAGCGGAAATACCATTCGACATATTGGGAGAAGCTATATCCTTGCAATGAAACCATGTTGACTACCAACCTCTAATCGATTCAGGGAAAGTCATGGAAGGAAAAGAACTCCGGGCCCTCTTCTGGATTCCTAAGCCCCCACACAGCTGGACTACATGACTTTTGCCATCCTTAGGGTGGGCCTTTTTGACCACCTGAGATCTGATGGTGAACATGTGTTTGAAATGACCCAAGTGGGGAGAGCAACCCAAGAAGCACTCGCACAGAGTGATGAAAGCAGAGAGATAGGAAATGGCGTTCGGAGGAAAGTGATGGAGCTGAGCTCCGAAGAAGTTCAAAACCCTCAAAAAATGGATGAGGGGGCATGGGGAAACCTATTTCGACATGGCTGAGGAGAAGGACTTGTTCCCCCCCACGCGGTTCCGGCTCAGGATCTCCCTTCGATAACCTCCAGGAAACATCCACCGCGAGCCCATCAACGACAAGATTATCGACATCTGCGACGGTGATCGTCGACGGGAGAAAATCCCCCTGGATCCACCCCGGCGGTGCTATGAACCGCACGGTCGATGTCTTCTTGGCCTTGCCCTTTGCAGCCCCCTTCTTGGCGCACTCCCGCTTCTCGGTCGTTCCCTTCGCCATCGCGGTGGCAGGGCTCGTCGGAGCAAAGTTGAGTGGTGCGCTAGAAGCAGGGAAGGCGGAGGAAGAAATGAGATTTGGGGGAAAAGTAATGTTCAGACTGCGGCGCTTCGGGATTTATACCTTGTCGAGTGTCTCGCTGACTCGTGGGCCCGCTAGATCCACGCATATCCTAACCGCAGATGCTGCCCAGTATGTGGCAAAATGAGCGGCGCAAGAATTGAGGCGTCATGCCCCACTCGCTCTAGTCGTGGCGTCATCATCGTAGATGTGTGCGCTTCCCAAATTTTCGTATCCCTCAAAATCCGGGACTGACAGAACGACCCTTCGCGTTCAAAGATCCCTTCAGGTCACTCAGAACAAAATTGACACTGAGATTTCACTCGGACATTTTCAAGATGGAATCAATCCGGGCGAATGAAAAAGAGTCCAGTTGATGCAAGTCTCTTTGAAGCCCCTAAATCCATTCGAAAGATTTGGTGCCTTTTTCAGAACTGGCATCGATACCCCCCTTCACCACTCGAAGCCTGATCCATTCGGGGGCTAATGAAGAGGATATGTATCTGGGGTAGGGTCCTAGGCCTGACCCACATACCCTACCTAAGGACACTACATTGAAGAACTTCAAGATTACAAGAGAGATTCCAACTGTATTAACCATGGTGCTCAAGTCACTCGACATTCATCCACTCAGAAGCTTATCCCTTCAATCGGCAGTAACCTGTCACTCAGAAGACCTCACTTCTATTCGACGCCAGAAGACCAGAAGCCACCCCAGGGAGGCCAACAGGCAGGCGTTAGGCTAGTCATCATTAGTAGCAATTATGATGTGCGTTACTAGTAACGCTCATCTTTATACTCACGATCGAACCCTTGGATGCATCACACTTATGAGGGGCAGCAAAATCTGTATAAGCGGCCCCTCCTCTCTGGCACAAGGGTTCGCAACCTCTGTAACTCACACTCTCCACACGACAAAAGCTCCCGAGCACTGAGACGTAGGGTTATACATCCGTGTGTACATCCTCGCAATAGCTAGGACTTGGCCCTCTCCTTTCGTACCCCTAACTTCTATTGTCAGACTCATTCCCATGCCACTACGGACTGCATCTTTCCAGCAGTTAGCATCAGGAGATGCATAGGATTCTGAAATAGAAGTGGGATTATCATCCACATGGTACACAAGGAAGTCATCACCAAAGGTCTTTGCAGTCCTTGGTCTCTTGCCCCTACCAAGGGTTTCCTCGTCATCCACCTCAGGATTTTCATCACGTGTTTGTTCATAGTATTCCATAGGAATGGCAGGCTCATGAGTCTCCTCCGATTCCTACCTAGAAGTGCTTTGCGAATCTCCCATGGGGAATATATCCTCAAAGAATGTAGCATCCTTAGACTCCATAATTATACCAACCTTCACGTCAGGTACCTCATATTTCACTACTAGAAATCTATAGCCAACACTATTCTTAGCGTAGCCCAAATTAACGCAGTTCACAGTCTTTGGTCCAAACTTACACTTTTTGGGGATTGGCACACTGACTTTCGCCAAACAGCCCCAAGCACGTAAGTAGGAGAGCGTCGTCCTTCTCTTCGACCACTGCTCATATGGAGTGGCTCATTATATTTTGTCGGAACCTTATTCAGGACATGACACGAAGTCAATATAGCCTGCCCCACCATGCCTTGGATATACCCGATGTATCTAACATGGGGTTAACCAAATCAGTTAGAGTACGGTTTTTCCGCTCGGCAACCCCGTTTGACTAGGGTGAATAGGAGGCGTCCTCTCATGAATAATACCGTGTTCCGCACAGAAAGAATCAAACTCATTAGAGAAGTACTCTCCACCACGATTAGACTAGACTCGTTTAATTTTCTTTTCAAGTTGATTATCAACTTCTGCTTTATAGATTTTAAAGTAGTGTAAAGCCTCATCTTTAGTACTTAATAGATACACATAGCAATATCCAGTGGAATCATGTATCAATTTCATGAAGTATATCTTTCCACCTTTAGTCAGCACACCATTTATCTCACAGAGATCATAATGTATGAATTCTAATGGTGCCAAGTGTCTCTCCTCCACAGCCTTATGAGGCTTGCGAGGTTGCTTTGCTTGCACACACGAATGACACATAGAACCTTTGTCTAAAGTGAAACTCGGGATTAAATTTAATTTCTCTAGCTGCAACATAACACCTAAATTAATGTGACAATGACGTGAATGCCAAACATCAGATTCATTAAGACTCAAATGAATATTGTTCACGACTTTATTACAAAAATTTGCAAGGGACAGGCGGAACAGATCTCCGCATTCATAACCTTTTCCAACGAAAAGCCCATATTTCGTAACAACTACTCCCTCCGTCCCATAATGTAAGACACTTCTTGATACTAGTGTAGTGTCAAAAAACGTCTTACATTATGGGACGGAGGGAGAAATTTATTAGACTCGAGGACCAACTTAAACCCTTCTCTACACTGAAGGGAACCACTAACGAGGACGGGGACATGCTGTATGTTCTTTAGTTGCATGATCCTTCCCAAAGTAAACTTCAGATAGACCGTGCTAACACCAAGAACAGAAGCACTCGTGTCATTCCCCATCAATACGGTTGAGGGTGTCTTGGATTAGGGGGTCCTTGGATAGTCGACCTATTGCGTGTGGGCCGGACTGTATGGGCCGCAAGGTCAGCATTGGATGATCAAGATCACCTACGCCAAGATGGTAGCTTCGAGGATTCGTGACGTATTCTCTGGGTTATCAAACATATATAGGCATGTTTATCTCTTCGACATGTAACTGACCATGTGTAAAGCCCTAGGCACCCTCGGCGTCTATACAAGCTGGAGGGTTTTAGGTGACAGGACCACTCATCTAGGGTTAGCTATACAATATCGAGGTAGATCAACTCTGTAACCCACCATATCATCAATACAATCAAGGAGGACATAGGGTATTACCTCCATAGGAGGGCCCGAACCTGGGTAAATCTGTGTCCCCTTCGTCTCCGATTTCTGTCAATTCTAGTCTCACCGTTCGGGACCCCCTACCCAAGGTCCGCCAGTTTTGACACCGACATTTCTGATTTCATTGAGAGTTCCTCTGTGAGCACCAAAGGAATCCATGGCTCACCTCGCCAGGAACGATGAGATCTGTGTCCAGGGGATTCTCACCCCCGATCAAAATCTCGCCAGCAATGACATCTTGTCACACACCAATCGAATCTGCCGTCACGAACAGATCGGGGAATTCCCCCTAATCAAAGGATCAGGTTCGGAACCTTAGGGTTCGTTGTTGATTCAAAGGGAATGCTTGTTGTGGTGGAACCTTCAACCCTTGAGGAGAAGCTTGTATGTCCGGGCGTCTCGACGCCGAAGACATCAGGTCCCATGGCTGGACGGAACATGGATCTACTCTTGCACAGCTCCAGAACCGTCATGCAACTCATTGAATCCACTTTCTTTAGCGACATGCATCCAACGATCGCCTTGTTTTGAAATGAGTTATTCGATCGTATCAAACCTATACGTATATCAGATGACCAAGCTCCAATCTATGATCGGCTCGGGATCAGACCCGATGACAGGTAGATTCATGCCCCTCCGGTCACCCACCTTATCGCTACTATCGAGTGTCTGTTGGAAATATGCCCTAGAGACAATAATAAATTAGTTATTATCATATTTCCTAGTTCATGATAATCGTTTATTATCCATGCTATAATTGTATTGAATGGAAACATATATACATGTGTGGATACATAGACAACACTGTGTCCCTAGTAAACCTCTAGTGAATTAGCTCGTTGATCAAAAGATGGTTAAGGTTTCCTAGCCATGGACATGAGATGTCATTTGATAACAGGATCATATCATTAGGAGAATGATGTGATGGACAAGACCCAAACTACAAATGTATCATATGATCGTGTTAGTTTATTGCTACTGTTTTCTGCATGTCAAGTATATGTTCCTATGACCATGTGATCATGCAACTCACTTACACTGGAGGAGTGCCTTGTGTGTATCAAATGTCGCAACGTAACTCGGTGACTATAAAGGTGCTCTACAGGTATCTCCGATGGTGTCTGTTGGGTTGGCATGGATCAAGACTGGGATTTGTTACTCCGTGTGACGGAGAGGTATCTCAGGGCCCACTCGGTAATACAACATCACAACAAGCCTTGCAAGCAATGTGACTAAAGTGTTAGCCACGAGATATTGCATTACGGAACGAGTAAAGAGACTTGCCGGTAACGAGATTGAACTACGTATGGAGATACCGACGATCGAATCTCGGGCGAGTAACATACCGAAGAACAAAGGGAACGTTATACGGGATTTAACTGAATCCTTGAGATAGAGGTTCGATCGATAAAGATCTTCATAGAATATGTAGGAACCAATATGGTCATCCAGGGCCCGCTATTGGTTATTGGCCGTAGAGGTGTCTCGGTCATGTCTACATAGTTCTCGAACCCGCACGGTCTGCACACTTAAGGTTTGGTGACATTTCGGTAGTGTAGAGCTATGTATGGTGGTGACCGAAGGTTGTTCGGTGTCCCAGATGAGATCCCAGACGTCACCAGGAGCTCCGGAATGGTCTGGAGGTAAAGATTCATATATAGGATGTCCCAGTTTTGTCGCCGGAAAAGTTTCGGGCTCATCGATAGTGTACCGGGAGTGCCGGTAGTGTACCGGGAGTTTTACGGCCACGTGCTACCCATTCCATCGGTGCTCCTGTAGATCAGTTTTCCGCAGTGCTTAGGCGAAGCCCTGCCGGAATTCCTCCACCACCATCACCGGAGCACCGTCACGCTGTCGGTGAACTCTTCCTTCTCTCCACTCCCTCTTGCTGGACCAAGACGGTGGAGATCGTCATCAAGCTGCACGTGTGCTGAACACGGAGGTGCCATCCATTCGGTACTAGATCGGAAGGACCATGATCAAGGCCACGAGACAGATCGCAATGAGTTCACGGAACAGATTGTGATGTGTTCACGGGACGTACCGTGACGAGATCGCGGGACGGATCGTGATGAGTTCGTGAGACGAAACATGATGAGTTCGCGAGATGGATCGTGATGAGATCGTGGGACCGATCATGATGAGATCGCGGGATGGTTCGTGATTGGATCGCGGGACGGTTCATGATTGGATCGCGGGACACTCGGCGATTTGGATCGTGAAGAAGTTCGACTACACCAACCACATTACTTAATGCTTCACGCTTAGCGATCTACAAGGCTACATAGATCCAGTCCCCCTCTTGTAGATGCTCATCACCATGGATAGATCTGCGTGTGCGTAGGAAATTTTTTGTTTCCCATGCAACGTTCCCCAACAATGGCATCAAGAGCTAGGTCTATGTGTCGATGAGATCTCCAGTAGAACACAAAAGGTTTGTGGGCGTTGATGCATAGATTGCTTCCTCCCTTGGTCGGATTTTGGTTCAGCGGTATTGTGGGATGAAGCGTCCCAGACCAACTTTACTCGTACGGTTAGGAGACACCGGTTCCCTCGACGCAACTTGTTGTTTAGATGGCTTGCAGGTGGCAGTTTCTATCACTATAGTTGGATCAGATCCGACAAAGGCGGTCCTTGAGAAGGTTGAAAAGCAAACTATTGTATCACCGTTGTGGTTTATGCGTAGGTGAGAATTGTTCTAGCTAGATACCCGTAGCAGCCACGTAAAACATGCAACAACAATTAGAGGACGTCTAACTTGTTTTTGCAGGGTATGTTGTGATGTGATATGGCCAATTACATGATGTGATATATGTCATGTATGAGATGATCATGTGATGTATAGAATTTCACGACTTGCATGTCGATGAGTACGGCAACCGGCAGGAGCCATAGGGTTGTCTTTAATTATTGTATGACCTGCGTGTCAATCATTAAGCGCTAATTAATGCTTTACTTTATCGCTAAACGGTAGCAATACTAGTAGAAGCATGCAGGGCGTGACAACCCCGATGGCGACACGCTGATGGAGATCATGGTGTCGTGCCGGTGACGATTGAGATCATGCCGGTTCTTACTAGATGGAGATCTAAAGCACAAGATTCATGGCCATATCATGTCACTTATGATTTGCATGTGATGTTAATCCTTTTATGCACCTTGTTTTGCGTAGGATGACGGTAGCATTATAAGGTGATCCCTCAGTTAATTTCAAGATAAATTGTGTTCTCCCCGAGTGTGCACCATTGCGAAAGTTCGTCGTAATGTTTGGGGCTGCAACGCTTGTGTGGAAAATGTTTTCACCGAATGAGCTCGAACCCAAAAGCGGACAAATGCATCTTCATAGAATACCCTAAGAATAGTTGGGTGAACCTTCTCTCTCAGATCCAGGCATAAAATGTTTGTTGCTAAAACTGGGTCCTTTCTCAAGAAAGACTTTCTCTCGAAAGAATTGTGTGGGAGGAAGATAGAACTTGATGAGGTTGTTGAACCTCTGTTTCAACCAGAGAGTAGCGTAGCATAGAAAGTTGTTTCTGTAGAGCCTACGTTAGTTGAAGAGGAAGTTAATGATGATGATCATGAGGCTTCAGATCAAGTTACTATCAAACTTCGTAGGACGACAAGGATGTGTACTGCTCCTGAGTGGTACGACAACCTTGTCTTAGAGGTCATGTTGTTGGACAACGATGAACCTACGAGCTATGGAGAAGCGATGATGGGCCCGGATTCCGACAAATGGTTAGAGGCCATGAAATCCGAGATAGGATCCATGTATGAAACCAAGTATACACTTTGGTAGACATGCTCGTTGGACGGCAGGTCGTTGAGTAAAAATGGATCTTTAAAATGAAGACAGACGCTGATGGTAAATGTCACCATTTATAAAGCTCAACTTGTCGCAAAGAAGCTTTTCGACAAGTTCAAGGAGTTGACTGCGATGAGACTTTCTCACTCGTAGTGATGCTAAAGTCTGTTGGAATTATGTTAGTGGTTGCTGCATTTTCAATTATGAAATCTGGCAGATGAATGACAAAACAACGTTTCCTTAACAGTTCACTTGAGGAAAGGTTGTATGTGATACAACCAGAAGGTTATGTCAGTCCTAAGGATGCTAAAATGTGTGCGATCTCCAGCAATCCTTCTATGGTTTGGAGCAAGCATCTCGGAGTTGGAATATACGCTTTGATGAGGTGATCAAAGTTTTGTAGATTATACAAAGTTTATGATTAACTTTTTTTTACAATAAAGTGAGTTGGAGCACTATAGAGTTTCTGATAAGCATATGTGGTTGACATATTGTTGATCAGAAATAATGTAGAATTTCTGGAAAGCATAAATGCTTTTTTGAGAAGTGGTTTTCAAAGTAAAACTTGGATAAAACTACCTAAATTGTTGAGCATCAAGATCTATAGAAATAGATCAAAATGCTTGATGAGACTTTAAATGAGTACATTCCTTGACAAAGATTTTGAAAGAGTTCAAAATGGATCAGTCAGAGAAAGAGTTCTCACTTGATTTGTAAGGTGTGAAGTTGAGTGAGACTCAAAGCTCGACAACGACAAAAGAAAGAGAAAGGACGAACGTCGTCCCCTATGCCTTAGCCATAGGCTCTGTATAGTATGCCATGCTATGTACCGCACCTGTGTGTGGCTTGCCATGAGTCCGTCAAGGGGTACAAGAGTGATCCGGGAGTGGATCACTAGACAGCGGTCAAGATTATCCTTAGTGACTAAAAGACTAAGAAGATGTTTCTCGATTATGGAGGTGGTCAAGAGTTTGTCGTAAAGAGATACGTCGATACAAGCTTTAACACCAATCTGGATGACTCGTAGTAGCAATCTACTTACGTATGGTGGAGCAGCCATTTGGAATAGTACCAAGTGGAGTGTGGTAGCAGTATTTACAGTTTGACATAGAGATTTGCAAAGAACACACGGATCTAAATGTCACAGACCCATTGACTATAAGACCTCTCTCACATGCAAAGCATGATCGAGCCCGAGAACTCATTGGTTGTTATATTCATAACAATGCGAATCACATGGTGATGTGAACTAGATTATTGACTCTAGTGCAAGTGGGAGACTGTTGGCAATATGCCCTAGAGACAATAATAAATTAGTTAATATCATATTTCCTTGTTCATGATAATCGTTTATTATCCATGCTATAATTGTATTGAATGGAAACATAGATACATGTGTGGATACATAGACAACACCGTGTCCCTAGTAAGCCTCTAGTGAATTAGCTCGTTGATCAAAAGATGGTTAAGGTTTCCTACCCATGGACATGAGATGTCATTTGATAACGGGATCATATAATTAGGAGAATGATGTGATGCACAAGACCCAAACTACAAATGTATCATATGATTGTGTCAGTTTATTGCTACTGTTTTCTGCATGTCAAGTATATGTTCCTATGACCAAGAGATCATGCAACTCACTTACACCGGAGGAGTGCCTTGTGTGTATCAAATATCGCAACGTAACTGGGTGACTATAAAGGTGCTCTACAGGTATTTCCGAGGGTGTCTGTTGGGTTGGCATGGATCAAGACTGGGTTTTTTTACTCCGTGTGACGGAGATGTATCTCACGGCCCACTCGGTAATGCAAAATCACAACAAGCCTTGTAAGCAATGTGACTAAAGTATTAGCCACGGGATCTTGCATTACGGAACGAGTAAAGAGACTTGCCGGTAACGAGATTGAACTAGGTATGGAGATACCGACGATCGAATTTGGGCAAGTAACATACCGAAGAACAAAGGGAATGTTATACGGGATTAACTGAATCTTTGACATAGAGGTTCGACCGATAAAGATCTTCGTAGAATATATAGGAACCAATATGGTCATCCAGGGCCCGCTATTGGTTATTGTCCATAGAGGCGTCTCGGTCATGTCTACATAGTTCTCGAACCCGCAGGGTCTGCACACTTAAGGTTTGGTGACGTTTCGGTAGTGTAGAGTTATGTATGGTAGTGACCGAAGGTTGTTCGGAGTCCAGGATGAGATCCCGGACATCACGAGGAGCTCCGGAATGGTCCGGAGGTAAAGATTCATATATAGGATGTCCCAGTTTGGTCGCCGGAAAAGTTTCGGGCTCATCGGTAGTGTACCGAGAGTGCGGGTAGTGTACCGGGAGACCTCCCAGATGGGTATTTCGACCCAAGAGGCTTCATGGGCTGTGGGAGAGTATTAACCAGCCCTTAGTGGGCTGTTGGAATAGCCACACAAGGCCCATGCGGCAGGAGGGAAGAAATCCAAAAAGAAAAGGTGGAAAAAGGCAAAAAAGGAGCAATCCTAGTCCTACTAGGATTGGAGGAGGAGAATCCTCCTCTCCCTCCTTGTCTTGGCCGAAATACAAAGAGGGCCATCCCTTGCGGACAGACTCTCCTCTCCTCCTATATATATTGGTGGAATAGAGGGTTTCTGCACTGGTTTTACGGCCATGTGCTACCAGTTCCACCGGTGCTCCTCTAGATCGGTTTTCCGCAGTACTTAGGCGAAGCCCTGCCAGAATTGCTCCACCACCATCACCGGAGCGCCGTCACGCTGCCGGTGAACTCTTCCTCCTCTCCACTCCCTCTTGCTGGATCAAGACGGTGGAGATCGTCATCAAGCTGCACGTATGCTGAACGCGGAGGTGCCGTCTGTTCGGTACTAGATCGGAAGGACCGTGATCAAGGCCACGAGACGGATCACGATGAGTTCACGGAACTGATCGTGATGTGTTCACGGGACGTACCATGACGAGATCGTGGGACGGATCGTGATGAGTTTGCGAGACGGAACGTGATGAGTTCGTGAGACGGATCGTGATAAGATCGCGGGATGGATCGTGATGAGATCGCGGGACGGTTCGTGATTGGATCGCGGGACGGTTCGTGATTGGATCGCGGGACACTAGGCGTTTTGGATCGCGAAGAAGTTTGAATACACCAACCGCGTTACTTAACGCTTCCCGCTTAGCGATCTACAAGGGTATGTCGATCCACTCCCCCTCTCGTAGATGCTCATCACCATGGATAGATCTGCGTGTGCGTAGGAATTTTTTTGTTTCCCATGCAACGTTCCCCAATAGTGTCTAGCTGTGGATTTGTCCCGACAACTGGAATTGAAAATAGTCTAAACCCCGGTCTCTAACCACAAAGACTCCATAGAGGAGCCAGATGCCAGGCATCACCCTAAGCCAGACCATCATTGGTCCAGGAACTACGGCATGATTCAGAGTTAGTACTTCCGAACAATTAATTTGGCATGGAGTCCATTTTTTCCCCACCAATTGCCCAGAACGATAATCCCAGTATCACACCAAAGCCTGTGTCTTCGGACCTTCGGGATATCAAGCAATTACAAGGAGACTCAGTCCATCACTTTTGGGCCGGACTCCTACTGGCTACAAGCAGCAAAAAAGGTCTTAGTGACCAAGATATAATGACAACTTTAATGCACAATTGCCATGATTAAGGAATTCTTAATGCCCTGGCCTGCCGACACATTCGTGACTTTTTGGAGTTGTACGATCTAGTATAGAAATATTGTGCCATGGAAAGCGTTTGGCAATCCAAACATCTGTTCTCAGAACCAATGTTCCTCGAACACCTTAGTGGAGATCAGAAAAAGAGGACACATCCAAAACAGCTAGCTAGATATGAACCTATGGAAAAAAGAAACAAGTCCCTTTCAAGGGCGGGCACTGTACTTGACAGACTATTGGATAAACCTAGACCTATACATTATGTGGCTTTAAGCACAAGCCCGACTCATAGCCTTAGAGCTTGTAGGGTCATTAGGCAAGTCGCAAAAAGCGGCAAGGCCATCCTTCAAACACCTCCGTCAAGCAGGCGGTCCCCATCGTCGTCTAGATACAATGCCGAAGTCCTAACGGTCTATGAAACGTTCCCCTTGACGAACAAGAGGAAAAGAGCTCTTAGATAGCTCGAACATGTCTACCATGTGGCATCAACTAGACCATGGGCAGACATACTGATTACTTTCAAGGACACTGACTAGCCGACCATTCTGCCCGGTCACTCACCGTCCGCACTAGTCTCGAACCCCATCATCGACGAATACAAGCTACATAAAGTGCTAATGGACAGCGGTAGTGGTTAAACCTTACATATGAAGGCACTCTAGAGAAAATGCAGTTCGATTGATCTCGCATCGAACATAACAATACAACTTTCCGGGGAATTATTCCTGGGAAAGAGGCGCGTTGTTCCGGACGTATCGTCCTAGACATAGTGTTCGGCATGCCCGAAAACTACCGATCTGAAGAACTTCTCTTCCACTCTATACCCTTCCCAAGCGGCTATCAAGCCCTATTGGGATGTTACGTTTTCACAAAGTTCTAGGCTATACCCCATTACGGGTACATGAAACTTAAAATACCAGGACCAAATGGAGTGATCACGATCGCCAGTGATCCGAACATAGACCTCCGGGCCAAAAAGAAAATGGTAGCACTCCCCCTTGAGGCGTTAGCGGAGACTTTCGCTGCCGAAGAACTGACCGGACTACGGTCGACAGTTAATAAGGATGACGTAATCCTTAGCAAATGGCCCAAGGCCACATCCTTCAAACCCGCAGAGGAAATCGTCAAGTTTCAAGTACATTCGATGGACCCCAATAAAACAACATCCATCGGAGACCAGCTCGATCCCCTTGTGGACGAGGCACTACGGAATTTTCTTCTAGAAAATTGGGACATTTTCGCCTGGCATCCTTCCGATATGCCCCGAATCCCACGTCAGCTTGCCAAATACAGTCTAAACATTATCTCAGGCTTTAAGCCTGTTAAACAGACTCTGCGCTGCTTCTCCGAGACCAAACGGCAACTATGGGTCAAGAATTAGCTAAACTGCTCAAGGCCGGATTCATTCGGGATATTAAGCACCCCGAATGGCTGCCAAAGCTGGTGATGGTACCAAAGAAAGACAAGTCCTGGCGGTTGTGTGTCGACTTCTAAGACCTCAAAAAATCTTGCCCTAAGGGCCCTTTCCCCTTACCTCGCATAGACCAGATCATTGACGCCACAGCCGGACATGATTCGTTGTGTTTCCTCGACGCTTACTCCAGATACCATCTAATTAAAATGAAGGAATCCGATCAAGCGAAAACCACATTCATCACCCCCTACGAGCCATTCTGCTTCAACATGATGCCCTTTGTGCTAAAAAATGCTGGGGCTACATACCAGCGCATGATACAGACCTCTCTCATGACACAGGTCGGTAAGACAGTCGAGGCATACATGGATGACATGGTAATCAAAACCAAACATGTCAGCCAGTTGATCGACGACCTACATCAAACCTTTGCCAGTTTATGCGAGTATGATATCCAGCTCAATCCGAAAAAATGTGTGTTCGGAGTTCCTTCTGGTAAATTTCTTGGGTTCATCGTCTCCCATATAGGAATAGAGGCGAATCCGGCTAAGATCCGCACTCTATCTGAACTCGCAATTCCCATAGAGCTGAAGCATGTCCAGAGGCTAGTTAGGTGCGTAGCGGCGTTAAGCCGCTTTATCTCCTACCTCGGAGAGAAAGCTTTGCCGCTCTATAAGCTGCTGAAATGGACCAACAAATTCCATTGGACCGATGAAGCAACTATAGCGTTAGAAGAAATTAAAACACTCCTAGCAACAAACCCCATCATCACTGCACCGGGCGCTGGTGAGCCCATGTTATTGTACATATCGGCCACCAACCAAGTTGTCAGCACGGTTCTCATCGTTGAACGAGACGAGGAGGGACACAAATTCCGGACTCAGAACCCGATCTATTATGTGTCAAAGGTACTAACGCAGTGCAAGTCTAGGTACCCGCACTACAAGAAGATTGCCCACACAGTGTGCATGGCATCAAGGAAACTCAGACATTACTTCCAAGAGTGTGTGGTAACAGTGGCATCTGAGGTCCACCTGGATGATATAATCAACAACAGTGACACCACGGGCCGCATAGCCAACTGGACCATTGAGGTAATTCCCTTTGAAATAACCTACAAGTCGTGTTGTGCCATAAAATCTTAGTTATTGGCAGATTTCCTGGCTAAATAGATTGAGGCTGAGCTCCCTAAGGAATACAGTGCATACTCCCATTGGACAGTGTACTTTGATGGATCCAAAACCTTGGCCAGACTGGGGGCTGGAGTTATCCTCACATACCCGACATGCGACAACGTACGATATGTGTTCCAAATCATGTATGCCGACTCCAACAATGCAGCCGAATACGAGGCTCTCCTTCATGGTCTTCGGATGGCAGTATCAATGGGCATAGGACGGCTAGAGGTACGGGGAGACTCCAACCTGACCATCCCAAATTAATGGCAAATTCGACGCCGAAAACCCGAAGATGGCGGCATATAGAAACGCCATCCTCAAGACATCAGCTCGGTGCGAGGGGCTGGAATTTCACCACATCGCTCACGACAACAACCAAGCCGCCGACATATTGGCTCGTATGGGAGCCAAGCACGATCCTCTCCCAAAGAACACTTTTCTGGACTAGCTATTTAAGCCTTCCGTAGTATGGCATGCCGATGACAATGGCGCCAATCCAAATACCGCGGACATAATCGGCGGCTTCGTAATGAATGAAACGCCTTCGGCTCATGAGGTAATGGCAGTAATCACACCATAGACAGGGCCGTTCCTCGCCTACCTTCTTCGCAAGGAACTCCCTGACGATCAGACAGAGGCAAGTCGCATAGTTCGGCGATCCAAGGCCTACAAAGTACATGAGGGTGAGTTATAGAAAAAAGAAAATATGGAGTATTACAGGAGTGCATATCCGAGGAACAAGGGCGGGAGCTTCTCACCGAAGTCCACGCAGGCATCGGCGACCATCACGCCGCGGCAAGAGCCTTACGTAGCAAGGCCTTCTCAGCCGGTTTCTTTTGGCCCACAGCTCGTACGGATGCCCAGTCACTTGTCAAACATTGCGTGGGGTGTCAACTCTTCGCAAACCAAAGTGACATGCCTCCAACAACTCTTCGGACTATTACGATCACTTGGCCTGTCACAGTTTGGGGGCTGGACATGTTTGGACCCCGTAAAGGGGGGACCAAGAAAAATATATACCTGCTGGTCATGGTTGACAAATTCACTAAGTGGATAGAGGCAAAGCCCGTCAAATTGGCCAAGTCCGGACCAATTAGCGACTTCATATTCGGCATGGTACACTATTACAGTGTCCCGCATAGTATAATAACGGATAATGGATCAAATTTCATGGCCCGAGAGGTCAAGGGCTGGTGTGCAAAAAATGTGCATTAAGCTAGATTATGCGTCAGTCCATCATCCGCAGACCAATGGACAAGTCAAACGAGCAAACGGTCTCATTATGATCTGCATCAAGCCACATTTGGTCTGATCTCTTCATGAGTCCGACTGTCATTGGGTGGAGGAGCTCTCCGTTTTATGGGGCCTACGCACCACCCCGAATAGATCGACGGGTTACACACTGTTCTTCATGGTGTATGGTGCTGAGGCAGTCCTCCCGTGTGACATTATTCAGGATGCACAAAGATTGCACATGTACGAGGAAAAGGAGGCTGAGTTGGATCGGCATGATGACCTAGATGCCTTAGAAGGAGAGCGCGACATAGCTCTAGCTCGCTCTACATTTTATCAGCAGCAAGTGCGATGCTACTAATGCAGGGAGCTTTAGGCAAAAGCATACAACATAGGCGAACTCATCCTATGGCTCCCGGAGAAGCAGAAGCATAAACTCAACCCCAAATGGAGGGCCTCTTCATCATCGACGAAGAACTCGCGAGAGGAGCCTATCGTCTTCAGAGCCCATCAGACAATCGCCTTGAACTAAACCCATGGAACACGGATCGTCTTCGGCGCTTCTATGGGTAAACCGGTGTCGTCCAATTCTTCAATACTTTTCTTTTTTCTTTTCTTGTATTGCCTTTTTTCTTTCCCTCCCACTTTGCCGTTCGATAGGATTGACTTCCTATTTTCCTATGTTTGGTTAAAGCGATCTTGTACTAACACTATCGGCATACACCATTAAGTGTTAAATCCGAACACAACACCTGGGGGCTTTTTCTCGAAGCCAATGTTATTACAAGTATTCACTCACACTTCTCGTGTGCACACATTTCCTTTGTCACGTCTAAGCCATCATATGCATCAATTCGAACTAAGACTTTGCCAAGCTGGGTTGCCTCGCTCCTGTGATTACCCTTTACATTCCCAATTTTTCGGCTAGAGGGTAAAGGGAGCACCTCTGCAATTTTTACGACCGAGTACCCTGACACGTACCTCAGACGGGTGAAGCCGAAAGCTATCTATCTTATGTAGAAAATTGGTCGGCTGTGATGGAAACACCTTATATAGCTCCGGTCATTAGCACAGTTGTTTGGGTCTCTCCTTCCCAAAACAGAATTAGCTGCATACAAAAAGTATGCGGACTTCTTTCTACAATCTTCGTAGAGCCCCGATGAAAGGTATCAATAGAGGTACTATTTTCCTTGGAGGATGTTTCTTACGCTAAACAATAATATAACATATCTTTCTGTGTGCTTTCTGTCTGTTCACACCACATGGACGGATTGCCTGGTTCCCCAAATACAGTTCGCTCTTTCGGAGTGGAAAATGAGGAGGAACACTCCCGAGCTCTTCGCATGGGTGGGAGAAGCCGATGGCCGATTAAGACAAAGTTTACAACACAGACTGTTTATACACACGTACATATAAATTACATGTTCGGATGCTGATCGAGATTATTGATTATGGTGACAAGGGGGCAGTCCTCTTGTGAAAGGCGGGTGGCAGGCATCACTTCGTCATACACTAGATGGAGTGGCACTTCTTTTTCATCCGATCCCATGGGACCAACCCGTGCCATATGCTCAGGATTAAGTCCGGTGTAACGGGTCTTGATCATTGCCCATGCTTCCCATGCTCCCTCCCGGCAAGCTGAAGTCTTCCAGAGCTCGAACCTATTCCGAGCCCCCTTGAATCAATCCACGAGTTCGGCTAACCCTTCAGGTGGCTGTTTGGCAGGCCATAGTGCCTTTACCATGCGTTTCATTGATTTCCGCGCACACCCATGGAGAGCGGTCAACTCTTTCAGTAGGTTCCCCTGGTATGATCTGACCTCCTCTTCAAGATGCCCGGATAGGAGGCCTGTACATGGGGCAAAGGCATATTTACTTTTACGTCTTTCATAAGAAATATTTCTTAATGATAGAATCACACTTACCGAACATGCCCTTCTAAAGCTACTAGTTTTCCTCTTGAGATTTGGCCAATTCAATATTTGAATTCTTAAATTCTTTGGCCTGCTTTTGCACAACAAGGCAAACAACCTCGTGTTGGGACTCGGGATACCGCTGAGAGTCTCGGGCTTCCTCCAACTGCCTTTGCATATGCCCTATTGATTCGGCTGCTATAAGGAATCCTTGCATCAAGCACGAGAATACATTAAGATTAGCAGTAAAGGTACACTCACCGTGGGCCTCCCGGGTGAAGCTCTTTACTTGCGCCAATTCTTCCTTCATAGATTGCACTTCTGTGCGGCTATCCTCCAGCTCCTTGGCCAATTGCTCGGCATGTTGCTTCGAAGCCTGCATCAGCAGTCAAACAATGTGGAGATCCTTAATTCGTTTTTTCTAAACCAAACTATGGCTCGGGGGCTACTGGGTCTACATGAGTGTTCAGACTCTATAAAAACCTATCACTTACCTTCATGCTGGTTGATATCAGCTTCATAGCTTCGCCGAACCCGGCTCGAGCAGCACCAATGTGCGCGTCCGCTAAGCGTAGTGCACCGAACTCTTGTTCGGAGAATATTGGATGCCACATGGCCTCCCAGCATTGCCGGTGATTCATGGCGCTCCCCACCTCTGAGTTGGTGATGGATACACCATCACCAGAGTCGGCAGGTGCTGGATTGGCCATGGGGTCTTCTGTAGCAGGAGCCGCATGAGCTGCAGCTCGGGAATTTCGGGCGTCTCCGGACACCCGGGTAACCTCTTCGGCTGGAGAGGACTGGGCATTTCGCCTAAATATTACAATAAAACCAAACTTCCGTAAGACTCTATTGATTGTGACAATGAGCAGATAACCGAATGATGTACCTTTGGGATGAGCAGGCACGCGGATTCATCCTTGTGTCCGGCTCTTTGGCAGGATCCTTGTCGGCTTCTGACTCGACCATAGCTTTGGTTGCCGGTGTATGGTGCGTGGATCGGCAGCGCTTGGGAGTCGGGGCCGACACGTACAGGGCGCTGTTGGCAGCTTGCCTCTTGTGGGACGAGCTTTCCTTCTTCTTGCCCATTGCGGGGATGGAGAATGACCCGGGGTAATCAACTATGATAACTACTAGGGATTGGTCGAGGCTATCCTGGTAATAGACTCCATCTTCAAAGTTAAGTAGAAAATTTGAGTCCTTGTTGAAACCCGGATCGTTGTTGCGTGAATGGTTCTCGGGCTGAGGAGCCGGACAATTGACTGTCTCAATGAAACTCCTCCATTCCTATTCACGCAAGGCTTCGGTTAAATAAAGTGCAGAACAGAAACCGCGAATTATGTTCATGATATGGAAAAAAGGGCTTACCCATTCAATGGGAGTATGGGCCAAATAACCTTCCTTGGTCGCCCGTCGAACAAAGTCCTCTTGCTCTCCTTTGTATAGGTCGGCAAGTGCGACAGCCAACGCCGTCGGATTGGTGGGCCCTAGTCTTCGGAGCACGTGGTGTCACTTGTCCCATTGTATTGCCACAAGGGGTGTACCCTCTGTTGGTGGGGCTGTACACACCGAGAGATAACAGTGGCCATGACATCAATAATGGTCAGTTGGTGGTGGGCGAGCATCCGGACCTGAGCTGCTAGGCATCGCACTCCGAGGCTTTGTTCCTGGGACGAACTCCTTGGCTGCCAGTTGTATCTGTTCTTTGGGAGGGCGTCGGAGTATTCGGGAAGACATATGCGAGTTGGCTCGGCCAGGGGGACGTCTTCGATATAGAACCACTCCGAAGTCCACTCTTCGGATTTCTTCGGCATGCCCACCGGATACCCTATCCCCGCTATTCGGCACACTTCGGCGCCACTGACCTCCAAAATTGTCTTGTCCAGAGTTCGGGGCACAAGACAGAAGTATTTCCTCCACAAATCGAAGTGCGCTTCGCACCACGGAAACATCTCGCAGAGAGTGACAAAGCCCGAGATGTGCAACATGGACCCTGGAGTAAGGTGGTGGAGTTGGATCCCGTAGAACTCCAGCAACCCCCTCAGGAACGGGTGGATGGGAAACCCAAGGCCCCGAAGGAGAAAAGGGATAAAGCATACGCGTTCCCCCTTGTTAGGATTGGGGAAACGCTCAACGAAAACTTCGTCATTGTAAGAAAGTAGACCTGCGCGGGTCGCCGCCGGATCTGAAGAAGGGAGATATCCCTGGGTCTCCAGATTGCAGAGCCGCAGGAGTGTGACGGAGCAGCTGGTCCAGTCCCCTGGGCGTGAGCCGTAGGGACGCACGGAGGAGGTGTGGGCATTAGCCATGTTTTTCATGGAGCTTCTGCTAGGAGTTTATTTCGATGGGGAGGAAGAGGATGTGGTCTGAGCCACGGGTTTGTTTAATTAAATGGGTGGTGCCTCCGCTACGAAGGGGTAAGATTCTAAAAATGACTGACCACTGGCCTCCCCATGACGCACGAAAATCGAGGAACCCGGGTGGTTATTATAATGGACCAATGCCCGTGATGCTTGGGATCTTACCGAAGACTGGTCGGTTGCCAAACAAGGAGGAGTGAGGAACTCGCCTCGCATGCTGAAGATGACGACTCAATGAGATTGACCGAATATGCATCGGCGTTGAAGGCTAGTTCGAGGGATACCAAGGGAGTCCTAGATTAGGGGGTCCTCGGATAGTCGACCTATTGCTTGTGGGCCGAACTGTATGGGCCGCAATGTCAGCAGTGGATGATCAAGATCACCTACCCCAGGATGGAAGCTTCGAGGAGCCTTGACGTACTCTCTAGGTTATCAAACATAGATAGGCATGTTTATCTCTTTGGCATGTAACCGACCAAGTGCAAAGCCCTACGCACCCTCACCGCCTATACTAGTCGGAGGGTTTTAGGTGACAGGGCAACTCATCTAGGGTGAGCTATACGAGGTAGATCAACTCTGTAACCCCCCATATCATCATACAACCAAGCAAGACGTAGGGTATTTCTTCCATAGGAGGTCCCAAACCTGGGTAAATCTGTGTCCCCTTCGTCTCCTGCTACCGTTGATCCTAGTCTCATAGTTCGGGACCCCCTACCCGAGATCCACCGGTTTTGACACCGACAACGGACCCGCGTCGTGTGACCTGATAAGAAGAGAACAATGAGATATCAGCACACACATGAATATTTGCACCCATGTCCAGCCACCAATGGGTGGATTGACAAACTGAAAAGACAATAAATAAATGATCGTACCCAGATGCACTATTTTCATTGTTGCCCACAATCATATTGGCAGATTTGGAGTCCTGGATTTGCTTCTTGTACTTCTTTGGGCACTTGTTGGCCCAATGTTCCTCTGAACCACAAGTGAAGTAGCCATCACCATTCTTATTCTTCTTGAAGGTCTTCTTTCCCTTCTTCTTGAATGTTATTCTATTGGACATAATTCTTTCCCTTGGGCTTATGGAATTTGATGTTCCTCTGATGTACCATATTGGCAACAGAAGAGCTTTCAACCGCTTTTCCATGCGAGTCCTTTTCTCTCGAGTTATGCTCAACACTCAGATGGCCGATGATATCTTCTATTGAGAATTCACGCCTCTAATGTTTCAGAGTGGTAGTAAAGTTCCTCCAGGAATTAGGGAGCTTAGTAATTATACATCCAGTGACAAATTTTCCTGGTAAATTGCACTTAAGAACCTCAAGTTCTTTAGCAATGCATATTTTCTCATGAGCTTGTTCCAACACAGAACGATTGTCAACCATTTTGTAACCATGGAACTGCTCCATAACATACATCTCGCTCCCAGCATCGGTGGCCCTGAATTTAGATTCAAGCACCTCCCACAAATCCTTGGCGACCCCCACATGTAAATACGCGTCAACCAGCTTATCTCCGATCACTCTAAGAACTGCTTTGATAGAATAGACGGTGGCCTGCTAGAACACCTTCTCCTTTTCAGGAGTGATCATTCTTGTGGGAGTGACACCGGCTACCCGGAACACGTTCATAGCTGTGAGCAATAAGGTGGTTTTGGTCTGCCAGCGCTTAAAGTATGTAGCGACAAACTTGTCCGGTTTTACTGCAGCAGTAAAATCATTACTCGAAAAATTCCTATACATATTAGGTTTTTGGATGGTTGAGTATATAGGCAATTTTTCGATTAAGTTAATCCACGCAATAATAACTATCATGGCATTGACTAGATTATTGACATACTAATGATGAACCATACAGGCATGTACTACACATATAGTCGAGCCATCTATGCATGCAAGTAGTACTACTAAGATCAACGTAAGTAAGAGCGGGATAAACACGTTATACCCTCCAATAGGCCAGTTGGCCATAGCAGCAGGATTGGCAGCAAACGCGTCCTCGGCCGCCTTCCTGTCAGCTTCGATCTTCTTATCGGTAGCAGCACGTTCGACGTCAGTTGACATGGTGATGATGATGAAGACGATGCGGACATAGATGAAGTAGTCGGAAGGAACGGCAGCGAGCAGTCGCGTAGTCGCTCCCCAGAAACGTAATCACCCCTCTCCCCGTACAGGACCAGGAGAGGTGTGGTTTCGGAGGCTTGCTCTCCGGTCAACCGTGTACGCGGTGAACGGAATGGAGTCACCGGCTGTAGCAGCATCAAAAGGAACGAAGAGGCGGTGTGCACGTGGAGGTAGATGTGATTTGTTTTCTATGACGGCTATGGTTGACCGAAGCGCTACTTATGTAGGCAGCGTCCGGGTGGAGGGACGTGGGCTGGACCCATGTCCGAGTCGGTAGCCCACGATCCAATGTCTCAGACTGTGGCGTGTAGATATGAACTCGGCTCGGCTCATTCCCGCAACAGCGGTGTGGCGGTGCAGGTGTGCGAGGGCCTCTTCTCTTCTCATGCTCCAATAGCATGTAGAAGAGAGCACCTTATAAAGAGGTCTAACTCCCTTTTCACTAGCAAGGTGGTACTACACTTCCAACCCCTTTGTCATGCCACCTACATGGGCCCTTAGAGATTTTTCTGAAATTGTCTTACGTGCATAAAGCCCATTTCAGATTTCAACATTTTCTAGAAATTTGAGCTCGTATCGTAATCTTGTTGCCGGAGCTACAGTTCCATCGAACACACATCCTGGCCAAGACACATCAAATCAAAGCTAACAGTAATCAGATCGGATATGAATGAGTCGTCACGTATCAAAGTTTATGAGTGCGACATTTCAATCTCAGGAATGGAATTTACCCACGCGATGTTGTCATTACCAATTTACACGCTCATTTACCTCATCGTGCACCAACGGAACAATTCACGATGGACCGTCCACCTGCCGTTATGTTACACGGAGCTGTCTCCGTGCGCTACTGTTTGATAGGGTGTATCCGTGGTCTCTCTCAACGAACGTGTCATTGTCCCATTGGTAAGCGTACCGAGAGCAGACGAGCACGTCCATTCATACACCATCAGAATTATAACATTTTCCTACTGCCCAACTTCAGACCCAACTCCACTAAAAAAAATAAAAGACTCTTACGGTAAGAAAATAGGCAGTACTAGGTTATTGGCATTATTTTAAGCCGTTAGTTGACATCGATCTAACGGTAATAAAATAGGTAGTACTTCGTCCGGTCCTTTTTACTCCGTGTATTAGATTTGTGTCAGGTCAAACTTTACGAAGTTTGATCAAATTTTTATTAGAAAATATCAACATCTAAAATATCAAATATACCCCCTCTGTTCCACAATGTACTAACCCCACGCTTTCCCAAATCAAAGTTTTAACATGAATTTTACCAACAAGACCGATTATGGCAGGAACAAAAACTATACCATTGAATTCGTGTTTTTGATATGAATTCAATAGTATATTTTTTACCCCCACTGCAATCGGTCTCCTTAGTTAAATTCATGGTCAAAGTTTAAGCTCGAAAACCGAGGACACCCTACATTATGGAACGGAGGGATTCTATATTATGAGACTAAATTTCATAATGAATCTAGCAATATTAATTTGGAATTCTAAATGTTGATACTTTTTCTATAAGTTTGGTCAAAGTAGAGAAAATATCCTTTGGACAGCTGGCACAAAGTGCAACAACGGTTAGAGATCTAAACTCTCAAATTCGTTGGTGCACTCAAAGTCACCACGGTAGGCACAACGCACTGCAATGTCCTAACTCCTTACACTAGTAGAAAACATGATACTAGTCCCAGTTCCAGAGGGTCTTTAGTCTTGGTTCTCTAACCGGGACAAAGCAAACGGGGCTAATACCCAAAACCTTTAGTCATGGTTTGCTTATGAATTGGGACCAAAGGAGATCGACATGTCTGCTGCGGGGTGCCCAGACAGGAGGACCTTTAGTCCCGATTTGCTTACGAACCGGTACCAAAGGAGATCCACGTGGCTGCTGCGGAGCGCCCAGGCAGGAGGACCTTCAGTATCAGTTGGTAACACCATCTGGAACCAAAAGGAAGCCACACGTCAGCAGCTCGCACGCGCTGGGGTTTTTCGAAGGGGGGTTTAGGGGTTTGGGAGGGTTAATTTAGGGGTTTCATATTGTGTTAGCTAGCTAATAGGGAGAAGTGACCTCTCTTTCTCCGTGCTTGGTTGACGCTATCTACTATACATATACAGAGAACTCGACGCTAGCTAGTAAGCAAATGAAGGAAACCATTAATTACACAAGGTCGTCCTGAACATATAAAGAGAGAAGTGACATCTCTTTCTCCGTGCTTGGTCGAACAACAAGTTTTCGTATATCAATCCGACGCTACTACATATATACAATATAACATCTCTTACAATCCATAACACCTAAGATATAATTTCACATGGTATTCTCCATGTTCAGGTATGACATGGTCAAGAAAGAATCCCGCCAATTCCTCTTGAATTGCTCGTATGCGATCATGTGGTAGGACCCGCATCTGCCAGATCTATTTAAAGAAGGTGGTCAATACATATATATGAATGAAACTCAACACAATTGATGGTAATATGTAAAATAAAATTGTGAATATTGTTTTCGTACTTCAAATTGTTTCTCAGAGAAGCCCTGCTCAGAGGTCGAGTGGCGAATGAACTCGCATACATAGTATCCACATAAATGATTCCCGGGTGCCTATTACAAGCACATTACGAGAATAGAGTTCAATCAAACTAATAAGCGAGCATGATAATGGTATTGATGAAACTAGAATCAATGAGAGATGCACGGAACTAGCTAGTACTACTTACTTTGGGGTGTGTAACTCGCAGCTCATTGTTTAGAGAGGGAACTATTCTGGTGAACTTTTTCCAAACCGTGGTAGGCAAAGAAAATGATTACTTGATATCGAGAAATGAAGGAAAGTTGCGAATATGGACCAGGTATTGATTGAACTTACTTCTGGAGCATTGCAGTCATGTCCTCATAATACTTGGGATCTTTACGAAACGAGTCTAAGACAATTACTAATGCCCCGTCAAGCTGAATGGATAGCAGAATAAAGTGGAAGCTGCGAACGCATACCTCATCAATTACATTACATATAACCTCGAGTAAGCGAAACCTAATATGCACAAGGGAGTAACACTTACTTGAAGTTGTAAGAAAGAGTCTTTCCCTTTTGTTTTGATGTCTAAGGAACGCTTGTAGCAAGTTGTCCTCGGTAACTTTGGCTCTCTTTTGTGCCGACCATTCATTTACCGTATTTGGGCTAATGAACCCAATGTCATAGATTTGTTTTTTCCGCATTCGACTATCTTCAATCTGCATAATATAGCGAGGATAATTATATATACATGCAATGAATGAGCTGAGCTAGAGACTTAATTATAGAAGTAATACTGACAGACAGTAGCAAGTGATGAGTTGTTTGTCGAGGGCCTCTTGATTGTATACCTAAAATAACTCCACAAATTCAACAGGCAGTAGGTCGACTCCAATGAAGTCGTGCTCTTTTTTAATTCCGACAAACAAACTGTCGGTCCTAGACTCCCTGCAGGTTTCCATGTACCACTCATGCAATTTTTGCATCATCGTTGTTAGATGAGGATGATCAGGTCTGACGAGAGCTTCCCGTGCTCGTATCTAAAGTCCTCTGCTTCTACTATCTTAGCCATTTCAAACTATACCTCATCGCCCACATAATCTCCAAGAGTAGTATTGGGCAGTAGCACCGAATGATTAGTGATATCACTAGACACCTTGAGCGGGGGGCACGATTTCTTCTCCTGTTGAGCCGGCAAATTATGTTCCCACTTCTTCGTTTTTTGTCTCTTCTTGCATCACTGGAAGTAGTTCCCGATTGCACCGCTACTTCATATGTCTTTGTAATTATGCGGTCATAGTTGGATAGGCGAGGCGGTTGTGGTCGCTTTAGGGTATGCAGAGCGCGCTTCACTTTCATCGGATCTACCATTTCCTTTGGAGGTGGATCTTTCCGTGCAAAATGGGCCTTCACTTCGGCTGCACTGGTTTCAATGCGTTCCTCGTCAGTCCTATCAAATAGTAACTTTGGAAGAGGCTTAAGGCTTGGACCATATTTGAATTTCTTCCCGCCTATTGTATTGCTAGCCGCCATAGTGGCGGCGGCGACTCTCTTTCTCCGTTGCTGATGCGCCGGAGGAGCCATAGTGCCCTTACGTGCCGGAGGAGTAGGAGGAGGAGCCGGAGTGCCCTGACGCATCGGAGGAGGCAAATGAGGAGGCGGAGTGCCCTGACACGTCGGAGGAGAAGGAGGAGGCGGACTGCCCTGACGCGTCGGAGGAGGCAGAGTGCCCTGACGCGCCGGAGGACGAGAAGGAGAAGGCGGAATGCCCTGAAGCGCCAGAGGAGCAGGAGGAGGCGGAGTGCCCTAACGTGTCGGAGGAGGCTGAATCTGCTGAGGGGTCCACTTTGGAAGCTAGATGTACTCCTTTCTCCATAGATAGGTACTTCTCAAAGCATTTTCTAGAAGAATAATATCCTCTTCACCTATAGGGTTGTCAAGCTCTAGCCCTCAAATCCTTCCATTATTTCATCCACTGTCACAACAACATAGCCTGTGGAATCAGACAACAATGGAAAATTTCCTAAGCTCGAGGAGGTACAACAGAGCCGACCGCTGCCTTGAAGGTCAGGTTCTCGCATTTCGTCATTAGCTTGCAATGTTCAGCCGTCATGATACTATCCATGGGCTGAACGAGCTCCATGGAAGCCATGCTGCTTCTTTGCTGAGATGGTGGGGTAGCATCAAAGGAAGGATCTTTGTGTCGCTCAGATGGTTGCCCGGTAGCTCGTTGGCTCTCAAGTTCCTCTAGGTTTCCCAATCTTGCACTAAGATTCCACATTTTGCTTGCTTCGTGTTTCATCTTTATTTCTCGGCTTGTATAACCACTGCTGTCGGGAAACCCATGATTCCACGGAACGGATCCTGATGTGCCTCGTGTTCGTCCAGGGTGTTCAGGATTCCTGAGGGCCTCTGTCAGGTCGTCCTTCTCTTTGTCGGGAATGAACGTCCCTTCCTACTCTGCCTTGATTGCTGCCTGAAGCTTCCGGAAGCGTACTGCAAGTTGCTCGTCTATCCAAACACACTCCCCTGTTTCTGGCTCCAAAGTCCCCCCAACCCTGAAGAACCAATTCTTGAATGACCTAGCCAGTGCAATGCCGCTGGTTGGACATTCTTAGCAAGTAGGTCTTGCTCAGCTTTGTCCCATAACTGTCGGGCTTTGTAGTAGCCACTTGACCCCGTGTGATCGAGATACTTCTTCTTTGCACCATTTTTCTGGTTTGTTAGTGACCATTTCTGACCCTTCTCTAATTTCTTGTAGGCCACAAATTCAGGCCATTGATCTCTTATCTTCTCATATCGACCGATAAATTTCGGAGTCTCCTCTTTCTCGACAAAATTTGTGTTCAACTCTTTCTTCCAGTTCCTGAATAGTTCTACCATCTTGTTAAGAGCAAACACCTTGGCCTTTCGCTCTATAATTGGGTTATTCTGATCCTCCTCTCGCGGTAGGCTGAAATTTCTCATCAGCTCGGTCCAAAGATCATCTTTCAGTCTATCATGGACATAAGAAACTTCTAGGTCCTTATTATTCTTATTCCAGTGCTGGGTGTTGATCGAGACATAGTCCCTAACAACAACTCCACACTCATGTACAAATGCGTCCTTGGTCTGCTTGGGAGGAATCGATTGGCCATCTTTCGCGACTTCTGTGATCGTGAACCTTTCATCCGGGTGCAACCTTTACTTCGGGTCTCATCTCCTTACCTCCTCGGACATTGCAACAGTTGAGGCTCCCTCCTCCGTTCGGTCACCAGAGCCGTGATCATGTTCTCCTTCCTCTGTCATTCAGTCACCGGAGCCATCATGATCTCCTTCCTCCTCCATTGTTGGATCATGGGAGCCGTCATCCTCTCCTTCCCGGCCATCAATGTCGTTGAGATATGGCAAGGGATCACCTCCGGCAAGGATGATATCCCCCAACAAGTCTTCTTTTTCTAAGTCTCTGTGATCCTGTAGGATCAAAAGTAGGTCTAGAGGAGGATAATTAGACTACTTGACCAATTAAAAATCAACACCTTCCTAATTTTAAGTGTTGTTAGATTTTAACATTCGAAGCAAGTCAAGCACACCCTACACATGCATGTCTATGAGTATAGCAGCGGAAAGTAAAGACAAGCACGAGTAGTAAAGAAAGGGTAGAAAGATCAAATGCAATTTGGAGACATGATGATTTTTCCCGTGGTTCCGATAGGTGGTGCTATCGTACGTCCATGTTTATGGAGTCTTCAAGCCACGGAGGGTAGCAGTCCCGAGAGTCCACGCAGGGATCTACCCATGGAGGGTTCCAGGAAGAAGCAACCTTGACTATACCATGATGGCCTACGTCCATGGAGGACTAGCCTAACTCGGGGTAGATCTTCACGAAGTAGGCGATCTCCTTGCCCTTACAAACTTCTTGGTTCACTCCACAACACGAAGTAGGAGGCTCCCAAGCAACACCTAACCAATCTAGGAGGCACCACCCTCTGAAAGGTAATAGGCTCGATAATGTTGACGAACTCCTTGCCCTTGTGCTTCAAGATGATAGAATCCTCAACACTAAATCACTCTCTCACAAATTTGGCTTTCGTAGAAGAGATTGATTGGGTGGAAAGCAAGTTGGGGAGGCTAGAGATCAAGATTCATATGGTTGGAATGGAATGGCATGATCTCAACACATGAATAGGTGGTTCTCTCTCAGAAAGTTAGTAGGTATAAGTGGGGATCTGTTCTCAGTGCCTCTCTTGCGAGTGAGTGGTGGTGGAGGGGTATATAAAGACATCTCCAAAAAGCCAACCTTTACACACAATAAGTCAGACTCGGTGACACCGATGTATAAATCTCGGTGGTACCGAGTTGCCTTAAAGGTAGCAACTTTTGAATCTTGGTGAGGCCGATACGAAGTCCTCGGTGACACCAAAATGGTGGGCAAAGGTCAGATGGCAACACTTGGTGGTGCCGATACAACAAACTCGGTGGTACAGATTTTGTGTAATCAGGTAATAGAAGGTTTGCCACCCAAACTCAGTTCAACCAATTCAGAATCGGTTACACCGAAAAGCTAGGGTTTGCTAGGCTCTATCTTAGGATGGAAAATCGGTAAGGCAAATGCACAATCGATTAGGTACATGGGGCAGTTCTTCCCTATCACATACATCTTGGTGGTGTGCAAGAGTAATAAGAATTAATATCATAGCACAACACATCAAGCAAGGTGAATGATCCTCGCATAAGCATCATAAAGATAGGAAATAGTAGCAACACACATCAAGTGTATGATCAAACACCGACAAAAATAAATCACATCCAAACCAAAAGATATCAAATGTTTTGTAAAATAGCGATAAAAACCAAACGCTCTCTCACTCGAAGCCTTGATCTATATATAACTTCTCCCCCTTTGGAAACAAGTTACCAAAAAGATCAAAGATATATAGCTAATCATCCTTCTGTGGATGATCTCCTCTGGTGGTCGATGTTAGAGTCGAAAGAACTGGGTCGGCAGAGACCTCTGCTGATGTCCTAGACGGAGTTGGAGTAGTCACTAGAGGCACTAAAGGGGCTGATGGAGCTGAAGTCACTGTAGAAGGAGCAGAAGATGAAGGTCTCATCTCCGGAGCTGGCACTGTAGGTGTCCTGGCCTGTGTCCTGAAATGGGCAGTCATCCTGATAGGTGCACTATCCTCATCATCAGAAGAAGAAGAAGACTCAGACTATGAAGAGGTGTGACGGATAGGAGCTTTATCCACTTCCTTCTTGAGCTCGTTGACGGTCTTGGTCAACCCATCTACCTTGTCATTAAGAGTTTTCGCTCTATCCTCAAAGATGTTCACAAGGCTCTCCTGATTATCCAGAATGCTTTTGATGTCCTTCTTCATGTCCATGATAGTAGAGATCAAGAGATCGATCTTCCTGTTCCTGGATCTGGGGACCTGAGCACTAGTGGCTCTAGCTGCCTCTGCCTATGCATGTGCCTGAGCTGCAGCTGATGTGGGATGATCTGGGTCCATCACCACAATGTTGTCCTCAAAATCTGGCTGAAGTGGCAAGTGCGGTCTATCCAGCGCAAAAATGTGCTTCTCAAGTTTGGAGTTGATAAGCATCTGAAATGTAGGGTGCATAGCAGCTTGAGCGCTTCTCGTCAGCGGCAACCCTCTTCATAGTTTCAACAATCAAGTCCATCACTCAAATCCTGGTATGACTATCAAGATGGATAAGCATGTTGATGGAGTATCCTCGAATCATCTTCTCATCTCTAGACTTAGGCATCAATGTATGCCTCAAGATCGTGTTCGTGGTACGGAGGACAACCTAGAGGAAGTAACTAGATCCTAACTTGTGTGATTGCAAGTTATCAGCTGGGATAGTATTGTACATATCCTTCATAGCATTGTGGCTCTCCTTGGATTTATATAGACATCCAAGTCTCCATCATGTACCTTTGGGACTCCTAAGATGGTATCCCACTCATCAACTGTAAATTTATATCTTGCCCCTTTAATCATCCACATTATCTTGCCATCTCCATAGAAGTGAGCGGTGGAGTAGAACTGCATGATCATATCATCATTCGAAGCAGTAAACTCTCTGCCAACAAACTCATCAAGACCAATGCAGTGAAAGTTGTCTTGCACACTTGGAAAGTTGTTCTCATTCTCGTTGATGTACTTCCAGTCCACATATCTCATATCACTGACTGCTGGTCTCTTGTCAAGCAAGATTGTTTCATAGAAGTCTTGTTGCTCCTTGGTGTAGAACATGTAGTCCACAGCAGTTTTTCTCCTCTGGACATATGGATCAATATCTCTCCATGCCCTCAAACCAAAATACTTCCTATTATTCATATCCTCAGCTCTAGGATGGCTGGTGTTATGTTCAGAAAGGTGAGGTCTAAGCTTCATCAAAACTGTCATAGCATCATCATCATCTTCTTCTTCTCTGAAAGTTGCTCCTTTGTTCTTCTCAATAGAAGGAATATCTCTGATAGTCCTCTTGGACTTCCCTGCAACAACCTTCTTAGGTGCAACCTTGGTACTCTTGGAGGGACCTGGCTTTGGCATAGCATCTGCCAACAGCTTCTTCTGCTTCTTCTTGGGAGGAGCCTTAGCAGCTAGCCCTTCCTCCTCTTCAGCTTCACTTTGCTCTGGAGTCCTCACCATAGTAGCATCTTTCCTAGTGACTTGGACTAAGATTTTCCTCTCCCTCTTCTTCTTCTCTCCTGCCTTCTTGGGCATAGATTTCCTTGGGGGCTCAGTTGTCATGGTTGCTCTAGCACTCTCAGGTGCTATCATTGTCTCTGGAAGTGCATAAGTTTTGCTGACCACCCTCCTAGATGAGGTGGCCTCATTGGCAGCCTTCTTTGCAGCCTTCTCTTGCTTCTTAGCAAGAAACTCCTTTGGCACAAAATAAGAATCCTCCTCATCAGAATTGTGTCTCTTCCTGGTCCTTGTAGCAGCTTTAGGCAACCCATGAGAACTGGGGGTGCCTGGATATGAGAAAGAGTTGAACCCAGGGCTAGTGCTTGAACTCATGTCAATGTTCTGCTCCTTCAAATTCTGGCTATCCTCTGAACCTGACATAGCTAACCCTGTGAATGGAGTATAGAAGAGTGGAATAGGATAAGTCATCAAAAAATGCAGAGTTTCTGAAAGTTTGAACAGAAAAATCATAGATGTATTTCACAGCAAAATTGGATTTTGGTGTCACCGAGTCAAACATTTCGGGTGCTGCCGAGACGCACAAAACTCTTAAGAGAATCTTGGCAACAGTTTCGGTACCGAAAACTGTCATTGGTCTCACCAAGTTCTGTCCTCGGTAGCACAAAACCGAAATCGGTGGAACCGAGTTTTCTGACTCGGTATAACCAAGATACAACTTCGCAGGCAACTAAACCTAGAATTTTTCGATTGACTAGACTATTGGTTTTCTTGTGGACAGAACGATCTCAAATAGGGGCTAGATGATGGAGAATGCTAATGTGCATGAATCAGAAGGTGGAGCGCAAGAGGTAGCCGAATCCATACCTAACTTGGAGATGGATCCACTACGACGAAGACGGCAGCGAAGATGCCCATCGACAACGAAAATTCCAGCGGCGGAGACGCTCGGGGAGGCAAGGCGATGACAAGGGGTCTTCGAAATGGCGGCTTAGGGTTCTAAGGCGTGACGGTTTGAGATAGAATTTCAAAGCATCACGGACCACATCATATATACCCTTCACTATCGGTGACACCGATTCTAAATTTTCGGTGTCACCGAGTTTCTCAACTGTCAGGTGACAGGGAAACTCGGTGTAACCGAGAATATAGAAACGGTAGTACCGAGATTAAAAACCAGATCAACCCTAGGCATTCGTTGAGACCAATATTTTGAGTTTGTTCCACCGAGATGCACTTGGTAGGTTTTAATGTTCAGTCCTTTGTCGATACGAAACTCCGAGTGCTCCTCACACAGAGAGATCGAAAAGGACGTGTCCAAATTTTGTGATGCAACATGAATAGAATATGAGGTCAGAAAGCATAGATAGCTACAGGAGTGGTCCTAGGCATTCTTGTATATCCAATTGGCAAATGAAAAATCAAAAGCCAAATAGCAACAATTTGATATCCTCAAATGAGTAAATAAATGCAGACCAACATGCTCACAGAAGAAGATGTCAAATGAAAACATGGCAACCATGCACAATCACACTAGCATCTAACAAGCACTTTGGTGATGGCGGAGTCATCTATATATGAGTATATTGACTTAGGATCCAAGTAAGAATACTTGATCATAGGTCATATTCATCGTTTAAGCACAAGTGGGGTTACCACTTTTACCTAAAGCATTTAATGTCGTCATATACTATGAGATGCTTTGACTCAAGTCTTAGAGTAAAGCTCCCCCTTGATGTGACATCCCCCCATAGGAGGGATAAACTAACCTTAGGTTTTGTCGATGAAGACTTCATGTAGGTGAAGTAGTGGTGGATGCTCAAAGTTGATGAAGATCACCATGAGTTGGGAGCATCCCTATTGTTTCATTACTCTTCTCACCTACATGGGTTAGTCCCAACACACAACTGACAAACACAAGGATATCTCTGGACATGGAGTGCAAAGCATACATAATGATGTCCATTGGTTTGTTGATTACCGTATCCCTTGCTAACCTTTGAGGGAATGTGTGACTCCTTGAACCTGCATGATGTTGATGTTGATTGCAACTACTTCTTGCCAATAATGAATATGAGTGGATTTCATTGGGAGTCACCCCTCAAGAACTTCTCTAGTTATTCTTCTTGGGGACCCACGTCAAGTTGATTGGGATACTTGGTCTGGAAGTAGAACTTGTAGAATTTGAGCTTGTAGTAGCCTTGGGAAAAAACATCACCAAAGCTTGGGATTCATCTTCATATGAGTCAAAGTCGTCTGAAGCTTGTCCTTGAGCTTGTGTTCTTGTGGTGGAAGGTCATCTTGAGCTTTTGTTCCCTTGGGGAGAGTATTTTCATAGTTCTCCTTTTGAGAAACAAACTTGGGATAGGGGTATTGACCATCTTCCCTTTCAACTCCATTAGCGTTGAAGTAGCCAACACCACGGTTCTTTCGATATCCTCCGTGCTTTCATACAGTCTCTTCAAATTGTTTGCACCCTTCAAGACTCTTGTAGATACCTTTCCCTATAATCCCTTTCAAAAGTTCATTTTGTTGCTCAAGTGTAACTTGGCTAAGAGAAGAGTTAGTGGGATCAAGAGAACTACTAGAAGTAATATCATTTGATTTATCATTTTTATTGCTACTAGTTGAAGAACATTTCTTTCCTTTGTTACTAGCTTGCTTAGTCTTAACTTGTGGCATGAACGTAGACAAGAGAAGTCGTTTGGCTAGATAAGAGGAAGTCTTCTTTTGAAGATCATCATTGATATCTTTGAGGAACTCATGGTCTTGCTCTAAATTGAGCTTATCGAAGTGGAGCTTCTCATGTGTCCTTACAAGCTCTCTATGATCTTCTATAGTTGACTTGTGAGCTATCTTAAGAGTTTTTAGTTCTTGAGTTAGTGTATTTCCAACTTATCATCATCGCATGACTTATCTAGACTAGAATGATTACTAGCAAGTTCATCTTGACTAACATTACAAGATTTGTCAAACAGCATGTCATCTTAAATTAACAAGTCATCTTCATCACTATTGAAATTAAGATACTCGAGGTGTGATACCTTGGGGCCTTTAGCCATGAAGCAACATCCACTCCCTTCATTTGGTGAATCAAATATCTTGTAGGAGTCGGTTGTCACTCGTGCAATTCCGGCAACACCTTCATCTTGACTATTGTCGGAGTTGGAGTGGTAACTTCTCTTGGAGTGGTTGTCGGATTTGGAGCCGGAAACCCATTCACTAACATAAGCTTGATGTCTTCTTATTAAGTAGCTCTTGGTGTACTTGTCCTTCTTCTACGAGTCTCTACTTCTCCTTAAGGGTCTTCATTAATAATGATCATCACTACTCGTTCTCTCTCTTCGAGGTGACTCGTCTCTTGAGCTTCGTCTTCTTGGTGACTCTTCTTTCCTTTTGTAAGGAGCTGTTCACTCATTGGAGTAGTTTCTGGGCTTCCCACAATTGTAGCAGTTTTGGTCATGACTTGACAAACACTTATCTTCATATCTTGAGTTGGAGCTTTGATCTTTGCTTCTTTTCCTGTAGAACTTGTTGAATTTTTGACCATGAGGCTTCTCTCTTAATTTGTGATGAGGTTGTCGCTTGAAGTTGCGGGAGCATTGCTTGTGTCTTTGTAAGCACCGCTAGACTTTTGGTGAAGCTCTTCCTTGTCCTTGAGTGTCATCTCATGAGCAACAATCCTTCCAACCACTTTCGTTGGCTTGAGATCTTTGTAGTTGGGCATCATTTGGATCAATGTGCACACGGTGTCATATCGGTCATCCAAAGCTTGAAGTATCTTCTTGATGATGAATTTGTCCATCATCTCATCGCTTCCTAAGCTGGCAATCTCATTGGTGATGAGAGCTAGCATGGAGTACATCTCAGCGACTCCTTCACCATCCTTCATCTTGAACTTGTCAAGTTGCATTTGAAGAACATCCAACTTGGATTCTCTCACAGATTCGGTACCTTCATGCATATCAACCAAAGTATACCGAATCTCTTTTGAACGGTTGATTTTGTTGAATTCTTTGGCGCATAGGCATTTGAAGAGAATGTCACATGCTTGAGCATTGTATTGCAATATCTTCAATTCATTCGCAGTCGCTTCGCATTCCGGTTCCCTTCCATCCGCAAAGAATTCACCTTGCAATCCAACATGAACAACAGCCCAAACGGCAGGGTTATGACCAAGAAGATGCCTTTTAATTTTATGCTTCCAACTAGCAAAATTAGTGCCATCAAATACAGACCTCTACGATAATAATTTCCCTCACTTCATACTCTCCTAGGTTGTGAAACCAATGCCATGGAGACCAATGCTCTGATACCACTTGTAGGATCGAAATTAGGTCTAGAGGGGGGTGATTAGACTACTTGACCAATTAAAAATCTACTTCTTCCCAATTTTAAGTCTTGACAGATTTTAGCATTCATAGTATGTCAAGTACACCCTACACATGCATGTGTAAGAGTATAGCAGCAGAAAGTAAATACAAACAGGTAAGTAAAGGAAGGGTAGGAAGCTCAAACACAATTGGTGACACGATGATTTTTCCCGTGGTTCTGTTAGGTGGTGCTATCGTACGTCCATGTTTATGGAGTCTTCAACCAATGGAGGGTAACAGTCGCGAGAGTCCATGAAGGGCTCTACCGATGGAGGGTTCCACGAAGAAGCAACCTTTACTATACCATGATGGCCTACGTCCACGGAGCACTCGCCTAACTCAGGGTAGATCTTCACGAAGTAGGTGATCTCCTTGCCCTTTCAAACTTCTTGGTTCACTCCACAACACGAAGTAGGAGGCTCTCAAGCGACACCTAACCAATTTAGGAGGCACCACCCTCCAAAACGTAATAGGCTCGATAATGTTGATGAACTCCATGGTCTTGTGCTTCAAGATGATAGACTCCTCAACACTCAATCACTCTCTCAAAGATTTGGCTTTGGTGGAAGAGGTTGATAGGGTGGAAAGAAACTTGGGGAGGCTAGAGATCAGGATTCATATGGTTGGAATGGAATGGCATGATCTCAACACATGATTAGGTGTCTCTCTCTCAGAAATTCAGTTGGTATGAGTGGGGATCTATTCTGAGTGCTTCTCTTGAAAGTAGGTGGTGGTGTTGGGGTATATATAGGCATCTCCAATAATCCAACCGTTACACCTAATAAGTCCAACTCGGTGACACCGACAAGTTAGACTCGGTGGTACCAAGTTACGTAAAAGGTAGCATCTTTTGAATCTCGGTGAGACCGGTACATAAAACTCGGTTGCATCAATAAGGTGACTAATGGTCAGATTTCCAGACTCGGTGACGTTGATTCAACAAACTCGGTCAGACCAATTTTGTGAATTTTCGTAACAGAAGGTTGGCAACCCAAACTCGTTGGCAGTGAATCAGAACCGGTTGCACCGAAGGAATATGGTTTGGCTGAGTCTGTCTGAGGCTGAGAATCGGTGGCACCGAGTGGAAAGTGTTGGTTGCACAGATTATGGGGGTGTGGCTTAGGACACACTTTTGTAGAAGAGCTTGTGGGTATATGTGGTGACTATCACTTGGGCACATATATATGAGCATTTTGTTCACCAACAGTACCTTACCCCCTTTTGGTAGTATTGGCTTTCCTATGGTGTCGCTGCACTAGACTTTTTGAGCTTCCTAGTGCCCCTTTTACTGTGCAAGGGTCATGGCGTCTCCCCTGACGGCAAGGCCCAACAAGAGCTGATCAAGCCCCAGCTCAAGAGATCCAAGGCTCCCGGCAAGCCCTTGCGGGGAGGGGCGTGGAGCCTTCAGGCGAGGCGAGGCCCTCTCCCCGGCAAGGCAGGCCCCCGAAAAGAACCGCCAGTGCACAAGCCAGGTGCCAATCCACCAGGACGCATGTCGCGGCGTCGATGCTGGAGGGGGTTAAGCGGCGCCGATGGGACGGCCCCCCGTCCCGTCACACTAACAGACTGATGCACGTGACGGAGCAATAAATGCCCATGTCCTACTCCGTCAGAGTTAGGTATGATAGCATTGCTACACTTTGCATCTCGTGTACGCACTGTACGCCACTGTTGGGATCCCCTTGACTATAAAAGGAGGCCCAGGGCGATACGGGGGGAGGGCTTTTTTGAGGACTTGACAGGACTTTTCGACCTTTCGCACCTAAGGCACCTTTGGACACTAGTAGGAACCATCCATGGTGCTCCTGTAGCTCGAACCCTAGAGCTCAACCAATACATCCATTCAGGAGTAGGATATTACGCATCTGTGCGGCCCGAACCTAGGTAAAAGATCCCCTGTGCACCGTCCACCAGGCCGACCCTTTGTCCATGCACGCCCCCCTCCCCCCCCCCCCCCCCCGCCAAACCGAAAGGGGTCTTCTTGAACCCATAGATGCTCGTTCCCCACGACATCTCTAGCGCGCTAGGTAGGTGGGCGCATGAACAGGGCAAACCCATCCTGGTGATATGTGCCATGACTCCATCATCGTAGTGGCTCCTTGGAAGAGGGACAAAACAACAGCTGGCCCATCCACGTCCGCGGCCCCTGCGTCCTTTCAAATAGGAGGCAGTGCGGATGTAGATGGTGGAGAAGGCGATGGAGGTCTAGAACTTCCACATCGCTCCGATGACCAAGGCCAAGCAAGCGGCGGTGCTCACCGCGGGGGCGCCCATGTTGAAGATGGGAACCCTCGCGTCCCTGACTCCCGGGACGGAGCGGTACCGCCTCTAGGGGGTACTGCGAACTCCGAGGGCGGAACGATCTCTTCCAAGGTGCCCATGCCAGCGCCTACACCGCGACCTACCCAGGACGCGTGGGGGGAACCATGCCACAGCGCCCGCTACCCTCAGCGTCCCCATGGAAAATCTCCTGTGCATCATTTTCAGGATGCACGGGACCAACATGCTCACTTGCATGCAAGGGGGAGTGGCCTGCCAGCGCGGGACCACGGTGGTGTTCCTTATAACACGGTTAGAAGTCAGAGCACCTCACGTTCCTCCCACCGTTCGCTACCGTCCATGCCGGAAGAAGCGATAGCGCGGCCACAGCTACCCCTGAACTTCCCTACCGCTGCGGAGAAGCTCGACGAATGGAGAGCCACCATTTAGAGCCTTCGTAGCCTCGCAGAGAAGCTTCGACCCAACGGGCCGTCTCGGACCAGCATTGAAGTGCCCGGAACCGGCGCGACCTCTGCGCACTCTCCTCCACGACAGCATCGCCGGTCACCGACCCAGCGAGCCAACGCCTATAATGGCTATTCAACGGCGTCGTCTGACCCATGGACCCGCCGCGATCAACGCCATGTGCTTCGGGAACAAGGCAAAAAAGATACCCGAACCGCGATTGAGCGATGTCAGGAAGCGCCCCTCCAGTCGGACAGGCGCGCGGGACCCACTGTAGACAAGCCCGTGTTGGGGTATCCTATCCGCCTGCCTTACGACGTGGGTTGTCCAGCGTTACCCACGAGCTACGCCAAGTCCGGTGGCCCAATACCTACACATTCAAACCAGAAGTACCGGAGAAGTATGACAACAAGACCCATCCGTCGGAATACCTGAGCGTCTACACCATCGGGTGCAGGCTGTCGGGGGCCACGACGACAAGATATTGGCCAATTACTTTCTATTGGTGCTCAATCCCAATGTTAGGTCATGGCTGATGCACTTGCCGGAGGGGTCCATCGTTTCCTAGGCAGACCTGTGTCACGAGTTTGTTGGTGCGTTCACAAGAGGCCATCAAGCCCCTGGCCAGGAGAGCGACTTGCACGTCATCCCCTAAAAGGAAGGCAAAACCCTGCGCAAGTACATTAGAGGTTCAACCGCGTCCACCACAACATCCCCAACGTTCACCCCGCTACTGTTATCAGCACGTCCCATCAGAACATGCGGAACCGTAGGATGCGGGAAGAGCTGACGATGAACAAGGTCAGGGACGTCGCTGAGCTTTACGCTTTGGAGGACAAATGTGCACGGGATGAAGAAGGGAGGAGACTCCCCGACGAAGACATCAGCACGGGGACGTCTTCAAAGACGAAGATGTTGCTGCCTCGGCTAAGAAGGGCCGGTGGCGAAACAAAAGGCGCAAGGGCAAGACCATGCTTTCCATCGAAAGATCCGGCAATCCCGGCGCCACCAAAAGGGGCAAGGCTGGGGACCCCAGCAATGATGACATTGGGTGCGCCTCCTGCCACTCCCTGGCGACTGCCGACACACCGGAGGTTCCGACAACCAGTATTGCAAGATCCATCGCACCAAGGGACACAATCTCCAAGATTGACGGCAAGTAGAGCATCTTGCCGAGAAACAAAAAGCCGACTACGAGAGGCAAGATAAGGAGAAGGGCAAGGACGGTGCCGACGGGTCCGACAAGAAGCATGCTGGCCAAGGAGGCCGTTGTGGCAAGCCCAAGCAAAAAAAAGACCGGCCCACTCACGGCCGCGACAAGCATGATCGAGACGACGATGACGTCAAAGAGGACGTTGAGTCCGTCAAGCAAAAGTTCCAGAAGGCCACAGAGATGATGTGCATAGAGGGAGGCACAACATCGCATTCTTCTTACCGCCAACTCAAGCAGTGGGCGCGCGAGGTTAATGCAGCGGAGGCCTCCATCGGTGCCCAAAGACCTCTGAAATGGTCCAAAATTCCTATCATATTTGACGCCGAGGATCACCCTGATCGTGTAACCGCGGTTGGGTGTTTGCCGTTGTTGGTTTCGCCGACGATCCGCAACCTCAAGGTAACGAAGATGCTGGTCGATAGTGGGGCCAGCCTGAACCTGATCTCGCCGGGCGTCATTCGAAGGCTGCAAATTCCCTATGAGGATCTTGAGCCGACAGGCATTTTCCAAGGAGTCAAATCGGGAAGAACCCAGCCAAAGGGCAAGGTCACACTGCCGGTGACATTTGGCAGTGACATCAACTTTAGGACGAAGAGGATCGTGTTCGACGTCGCCGAGATTTCACCGCCCTACAATTGCATCATTGGTCGCCCGGCACTGGCCAAGTTCATGGCTCCCACCCACTTTGCTTACAATGTGCTGAAGATGCCCAGACCAATGAGCGTCATCGCCAACCACTCCGACAAAAGAGCGCTCTTATTTCCACCAACCAGCTCTACCGGCACGCAGCTGCAGCACCTACCGTCAAGGCATTTACTCCAGCCGTTGAAGCTCCCGGGGGGAAGAAGACTGGCAAGGCCTCTGGGGCACATTCCGGGAAGCGCGCCTCCTCGGAGGACCGTGCTCCCGTTGACGATGGGCCGGAGAGCTCCACCGGCAAGAGAAAAAGTCCAAAGCTGATCCACCAGAAACCAAGAAGGTGTCCGCTAGGGAAGACGGCAAGGGGGGAACTTTCACCATAAGCTCCACCCTCGACGACAAATAGGAAAGCACGCTCATTGCCTTCCTGCGGTCGAATGTTGATGTGCTTGCATGACAACCATCTGACATCTCCGGTGTTCCTAGGAAGGTGATTGAGCACCACCTAGCCGTCTTCCCCCACGGGAAGCCCGTCAAGCAGAAGGTTCGGAAACAAGCTTTGGAGCAACAATAGTTCATCACCGAAGAAGTCAAGAAACTTGAAGGGGTCGGCTTAATCAGAGGAGTGCTTCACCCGACATGGTTGGCCAATCCAATCATAGTGCGCATACAGAATGGGAAATGGAGGTTGTGCATTAACTTCATTGATGTCAATAAGGCCTGCCCCAAGGACCCTTTTCCCTTGCCGCGCATCGACCAGATTGTGGACTCCACCACCGGCTGCAACCTACTGTCTTTCCTGGATGCCTATTCCGGCTACCATCAGATCTTCATGGCCATGGAAGCCGAGGAGAACACCGTATTCATCACCCCATGTGGTAGGTACTGCTTTTTGCATATGCCTTTCGGGTTGAAAAGTGTTGGTTCTACATTTGCGAGAGCGGTCCAGATTGGTTTTGAACCCCAGCTGCATAGAAATATGGAAGCTTACATGGATGAAATAGTGGTCAAAACCAAGGACAAGGCCACACTCATATCAGACCTGGAAGAAACATTTGCAAACCTGTGCAAGATCAACATGAAGCTCAACCCTGAGAAGTGCGTGTTTGGCATCTCATCCGGCAAGCTTCTCGGTTTCTTTGTGTATCAACGTGGGATCGAGGCGAACCCCGACAAGATCAAAGCAATTGAGCAGATTGAAGCACCAAGACGCGTCAAGGACGTGCACCGTCTTGCCGGTTGTGTTGCTGCCCTGAGTAGGTTCATCTCAAAATTTGCTGATCTTGCACTCCCCTTCGTAAAAATTTTGAAGAAGGCAGGGACAATGGAATGGACTCCCGAGGGTGTGGCAGCGCTGCAGGATTTGAAGAGATACCTTTCCTCTCCGCCGGTCTTGGTCGCGCCAAAGCCACAAGAGCCATTGCTGCTGTACCTAGCAGCAACGAACCAAGTGGTTAGCGCTGCGCTGGTGGCCGAAATAGAGGTCGACAAAGAGGCAGCAATAGTGGCAAGGTCGCTGTATGACGAGCCAGGACAGCTTCCGGTAAGGTCCTGTGCTAGTGAAGATGGCTCTGCACAGCCAGGAAAGACGGTCCGAAGAAGAAAGTGGTGCAGCGGCCGGTCTATTTTGTCAGCTCCTTGTTGCAGGGGGCTAAATCAAGGTACTCTAGCATACAAAAGTTGCTCTTCGGCCTTCTCCTGGCCTCGAGGAAGCTGCACCACTATTTCCAAGCACACAAGATCACCGTCATCACCCGCTTCTCGCTACAGTGGATATTGCGGAACCCAGAAGCTACTGGCATTATTGTGGAGTGGGCACTGGAACTATCGAGCTTTGGTCTCAAATTTGAAAGCACTTTGACCATCTAGAGCAGGGCCTTGGCGGAGTTCATTGCAGAATGGACCCCAACTCCTGACGAAGAGGTTCCAGAGTCAACCGTCCCCGGAGAGGAAACATATCGCAAACGGATTATGTATTTTGATGGAGCTTTCTCGCTACAAGGCGCCGGTGCCGGAGTGGTGTTTGTCGCACCCACCGGAGAGCATCTCAAATACGTGATCCAGATGCACTTTCTCGGGATAGATCAACAGACAACACGGCCGAGTACGAAGGACTACTTGCTGGTCTCAGGATCGCGGCAGAACTTGGGATCAGGAGGCTCATTGTTAGAGGTGATTCTCAGCTTGTCGTACGGCAAGTGAATAAAGACTACCAGAGTCTGCTGATGGAGGCATACGTGGAAGAAATGAGGAAGTTGGAGGAACATTTTGACGGCCTACAAACGGAGCACATTCCACGTGCCGAGAACAGTGTTGCCGATGACCTGTCAAAATGTGCTGCTCTTAAGTTGCCTGTGGAACCAGGGACTTTCGAGCTCCAACTGACTCGACCTTTTGTGACGCCATCAACCAAACAAGAGAAGATGAGAAAGCTGAGTTCTGACAAGTATTTCCCGGCAAAGCTTCCCGAAGCCATCGGTGAGAGATTTGCCCAAAGGAACAACAGGCTTGCTGGTGAATGCTATGCTCCGACAGGGTCCCCAACTCTTGCCATGGAAGCAGGCGTTCCTGCCAGGCTTGCCGGGGCGCAGCAGACTCCGGTAGGCCCTCGGGCCCTTGCCATTGAAATAGACGCCCCCGGCAGAAGATACACCTTTAGTCCTTGTTGTCGATCCCAGGCTCCAGCGTGGGCACAACACATTGTTCGTTTCTTGCAGACAGGAGACCTCCCCGAAGAGCAAGAGGAAACAGAAAAGACAGCCTGCTGGTTTCGTATGTATCAGTTTGTGGACAGTGTCCTGTACAGAAGGAGGCCGAATGGAGTGAGACTCAAGTGCATTCCTCGGGAGGATGGACTCAAGCTGTTGGCAGAGATACACGAAGGCATATGTGGCTCCGACATAGGGTCGAGAGCGCTTGCCGGAAAGGCATCCCGGCAAGGTTTCTTTTGGCCCACCGCCCTCAAGGATGGGACGGCATTAGTAACCACGTGTGAAGCATGCCAGTTCCATTCAAAGAAGTTGCATCAACCAGCTCAAGCCCTTCAAACAATCCCTCTCTCCTGGCCATTTTCGGTCTGGGGGCTCGACATCTCGGGCCCCTTCCCCCATGCTGCCGGGGGCTTTGAGTACTTGTATGTTGCTATCAACAAGTTCGCAAAGTGGACAGAGGTGGAAGCGGTGAGAAAGGTAACAGCATAGACAGTCATCAAGTTCTTCAAAGGACTAGTCTGCCGCCTCGGTGTCCTCAACAGGGTAGTCACTCATAACAGCACATAGTTCACGAGTTGTTCCTTCATGCAATATGCCCGAGACCTTGGCAGCAAAACCTATTTTGCTTCCATCGCCCACCCAGGGAGCAACGGCCAAGCGGAAAGGGCTAATGCAGAAGTGATGCGCGGTCTCAAGACAAGAACTTTCGACAAGCTACAGAAGTGTGGAAGGCACTGGATTGATGAGTTGTCGGTGGTTCTTTGGTCAATCAGAATGACACCGAATCGAGCCACCGGTCAGACACCCTTCTCCCTAGTCTATGGGGCGGAGGTAGTTCTCCCCATGGAACTCATATATGGGTCTCCTCGAGTACTCTCTTAGGATGAGCTCGAGCAAGAGAAGTTGTGGCAAGACAACGTGACGCTCCTTGAGGAGGACCATCTTCAGGCTGCTATGAGAGCTACGCGCTACCAACAAGCCTTGCACAGCTACCACAGCCGCAAGGTCAATGCCAGAAGTCTTGAGGAAGGCGACCTTGTTCTTCGGCGAGTTCAGTCCGCCAAGAACCAAAGCAAGTTGACGCCGAAGTGGGAAGGCCCTTATCGGGTAATATGAGTCACCAGGCCCGGCGCAGTCCGCCTAGAGACCGAAGACGGTGTCCCGGTGAGCAACTCCTGGAATATCGAAAATCTTCAAAAGTTCTACCCATAAGGCGCAGTTGCCGGGCCGGCCCCGGCAACCACCTTTTGTCCAAGTCTTGCCGCAGCAGCATGTAATCCTTGGTACAAAGCCGGGCTCAGACCCAGTGCACACCTAAATAAAGATAAGTGTTTTGCCATTCTGTTCAATTTTCATGTTTACTCATGTGCATGGTTATCTAGAATGTCGCGTTACACTTGATCCCGTAAAGAGATAACAAGACCGCCAAGGTTCTGTGCCCAGATTTTCTGTTCTTTTTTTTGAAAGGACGGAAGAACCCCTCGTGTGCAGCTTTGTTGGGGGGATGATGGTACAGGTACCTATCGGCGATGTCCCAAGGAAAGCTTGCCGGAAGGAGGAAAGCAACAAAAAAGATAAGTTGTAAAAAACCCATATGAATCTATGTTGTAAAGTTGTTTTCCTTGAGCAATTTCGACTTCTGTGTGGAAAACATGCACACACGGGAACCTTGTCGCGACTGGAACGCCCTCACTGCACTCGGCATAGCTCAACGGCTTAAGTGGCTTTGCACGCGCTCCTTGTTTCATTTCGAGTCCGCTCAACGATCCAAGTGTCAAGTGCTCACGCCATTACCTCGTTTTCCGAGAAAGGCCGACGCTTTGAACGGCCATGCCAAGAATGCCAAGGTGTCTTGCCGGCAGTAGCACCACCAGCAGGCTGCTAAGGATCCGTTCCTCAAAGCACTCGCGGTAGGACTACGCATGCCGGCAAGATTTTTCCAAAAAGGGCATAGGGAAAAATTCCATAACACAGAAGCGATTCGAAAAGGAAGATAGCATATAGTTGTTCAAAATGAGGTGAAGCTTACATAAAGTATCATCTACCCCTAAGTACATCTTTCTTTGACTTTTCCCCCTAGGGGAGGCTACAAGAAGAAAATTATGGAAAGGAGAGGCGGGATACAAGAAGAAAAAGATGGCAGGGAGCCCCCGGCAGAAGCCTAGCCTGGCCCCTCTGGACCAGCACTGCATGGAGGGCGTAGGGCTGCCAGATGGGCAGGCAAGAACCTGGCCCCTCCTAGGCCAGCATTGCACCAGGGAGAGGGCCAGAGTAGGCGGTGAGGGGGAAGGTGGCCCCCAGAAGCCGAAGTCCACGGGCTGCTGGAAGATGACGCAGCGCCCAGGACTGAAGCACCCGACAAGGACATCTTGCCGGGAGGGGAAGAGGCGTGACCCTGCCAATGATGGTGTGGCCGGCGGCCAGTCCGAGCTTGAATCTTCAGGTTCCGACTTGACCGCCCGAGGACCGGGCTCATCGTCGTCGTCTTCGCCACTGTCCCTCGCGTCACTCTCGCCGGAGGACAAGCTCTCGGCACTGCTTGCGCTCTCTTCGCAGCAGCTATGGCGGACGCGAGAGCGCTCATAGATCTTGACGAAGAGCATGTCGGCCTTCGTCTTCTTGAAGCGAAGTACATTCCTCACCTGGAGGTTGTGGGCGTGGCCGAAGGTCTTCTAGCCATGCCTAAGGAACATAACATGGCGCGCTAGGTATTCGGCGGTGACACGCGTCGCACAGTTGCAGCACCCCGCCGCCTGCAGCCACAGGAAAAGTGGCCCGTTGTCCCCCATCTCCATGGAGAAGTGACGTGGGAGACGCAGATAGCTCCGGAGGGGGTCGCCCAGCTCGAGGACGAAGTCTAGCGTCGTCCCCTCGGCATGGTCTTCCGAATCGGAGGTGCCCGGCGTTGGAGGAGAGGGTGGAGAGACGCTCCGCCTCCCCCGACCTCGGCCCCTCAGGCCTCCTCCGCCATGCGAGGTCGAGCCGCCTGCCGCCTCTATGGCTGAAGCGGCAGCATGATCATGACGGGAGCTCCCCCTTGAGGCAGAGGACGGTGGCCACCCTCGCCCCCTCGTCATGGTAACAAGCGAGCGCTGCCTGATTGCTAAGGGAAGAGGAGAAGACGAACTGCGGAGATCTGCGTTCCAAGGGCAGGAGGAGGATGGTTGAGAATCGCCCCCGCTACCCCCAATTTATAAGAGGAAGCACGGGGGCTGGCTCTCCCCCACTCCAAGGGACGCCACCCGCTTCCTCCAATAGTGACGCCCTCGATCACGGAGCGAACAATAACCGCCCCGTTGCGCCAATCCATGGCGCCGCATTTACTGCTCTGCTCAGAAACTTTAATCACGAGTGCCCGTTGCTGGCTCCCCGTTATGCATGCGAGGCACGTGGCGGGCGGGACATGGTTCTATCATTCAAGACTCCGCGGCCGCGCTGCGCATGTATCCCACGGTCTGCTTTCAATGGGCGTTGTGGGGAAGTGCGCATGGCGCAATGACCATGGTTGGAAGGTCCGACCTTGCATGCCCGTACACTGGTTGGGCCTAGCCCAACAACGGCTCGTGACGTATATGGCCCAGGCCCGGCAGCTACTATCGGTGCACTAGAGTTTTTGGGCTACCTAGTGCCCCTTTTACTCATGCACGGGCCATGGCATCTCCCCCGACAGCGAGGCCTAACAAGAGCTTATCAAGCCCCAGCTCAAGAGGTCCAAGGCTCCCGGCAAGACCTTGTCGGGAGGGGCGTCGAGCCTTCAGACGAGGCGAGGCCCCCTCCCTGGCAAGGCAAGGCCCTAGCAAGGCAGGCCCCCGGCAAGCATCGCCAGCGCACAAGCCATGTGCCAATCCACCAGGACACGTGTCGCGGCGTCGATGCTGGAGGCGGTTAAGCAGCACCAATGGGACGGCCCCCCGTCCCGTCCCACTGACGGACTAATGCACCTGACAGAGCAATAAATGCCACTGTCCTACTCCATCAGATTTAGGTATGATAGCATGATTGCACTATGCATCTCGTGTGTGCACTATACGCCACTGTTGGGATCCCCTTGAGTATAAAAGGAGGCCCAGGGCGATACAGGGGGACTTTTTGAGGACTTGGGAGGACTTTTGACCTTTCGCACCTGAGGCACCTTTGGACACTGGTAGGAACCGACCATGGTGCTCCTGTAGCTCGAACCCTAGAGGTCAACCAGTACATCCATGCTGGAGTAGGGTATTACATATCCGTGCGGCCTGAACCTGGGTAAAAGATCCTCTGTGCCCCCTCCACCAGGACAACTCTTTGTCCGTGCACGCCCCCCCCCTCCCCCCCCCGCCGAACCAAAAGGGGACTCCTCAACCCCATAGGTGCTCGTTCCCCACGACATATGGACTCAAAGTGATTTCTCACAAAGTAAAATGTAGAGTTGTAGGATCGAAAGTAGTGCTAGAGGGGAGGGTGATTAAACTACTTGAACAATTAAAAATCTAGTTTTCCCAATTTTACGTCTTGTCAGATTTTAGCATTCATAGCATGTCAAGTACACCCTACACATGCATGTCTAAGAGTATAGCAGCGCATAGTAAAGACAAGCATGTAAGTGAAGCAAGAGTAGGAAGATCAAACACAATTGGTGACACGATGATTTTTCCCGTAGTTCCAATAGGTGGTGTTATCGTTTGTCCACGTTTATGGAGTCTTAAACCCATGGAGGGCTCTACCCACGCAGGGTTCCACAAAGAAGCAATCTTTACTATACCATAGTATCCTGCGCCCACGGAGTACTAGCCTAACTCGGGGTAGATCTTCACAAAGTAGGCAATCTCCTTGCCCTTACAAACTTCTTGGTTCACTCCACAACATGAAGTAGGAGGCTCCCAAGCGACACCTAACAAATCTAGGAGGCACCACCCTTCAAAAGGTAATAGGCTCGATGATGTCGATAAACTCCTTGCTCTTGTGCTTCAAGATGATAGACTCCTCAACAATCAATCCCTCTCTCGGAAGAGATTGATTGGGTGGAAAGCAACTTGGGGAGGCTAGATATCAAGATTCATATGGTAGGAATGGAATGGCATGATCTCAACACATGAGTAGGTGGTTCTCTCTTAGGAAATCAGTAGGTATGAGTGGAGATCTATCTGAGTGCTTCTCTTGCGAGTGAGTGGTGGTGGAGGGGTATATAAAGACATCTTCAAAAATACAACCTTACACACAATAAGTCAGACCCGGTGACACCGGTGTATAAATCTCGGTGGTACCGAGTTGCCTTAGAGGTAGAAACTTTTGAATCTCGGTAACACCGATATGAACTTCTCGGTGACACTAAAAAGGTGGGCAACGGTCAGATGGAAAACTTGGTGGCGCCTATACAACAAACTCGATGGTACCGATTTTGTGTAATCAGGCAATAGAAGGTTTATCACCCAAACTCGGTTCCACCTATTCACAATCGGTTACACCGAAAAGCTAGGGTTTGCTTGGCTTTGTCCTGGGATGGAAAATCAGTAAGGCCGAATGGAAATTCTTGGTGGCACCAATATTTTATATTTGGCTTTGGACAGACTTTTGTGGAAGAGCTTGTGGGTGTATGTGGTGACTATCACTTATGCACGTATGAGCATTTTGTTCTCCAACAAAACCTTACCCCCTTTTAATACTATTGGCTTTCCTATGGACTCAAAGTGATTTCTCACTAAAGGTAAAATGTAGAGTCCTCCTGCTAGAAGCTTTGCCCATCTATTTCCTTGCATCTTGGAAGCTTTGCCAATCTATTTGCTTGCATCCTGGTGTATTCCACAATCCATTTGCCATCCCATCATTGAACTTTTCCTGAAACATGCCTAGTGCAAACATTAGTTCAGTGACAAATATGTTGTTATTAATTACCAAAACCACCAAGGGAGCAAATGTACTTTCAAGAGTCCTCTTGCTTGAAGCTTTGCCAATCTATTTCCTTGCATCTTGGGGTATTCCACAATCCTTTTGCTAACCCATCATTGCACTTTTCCTGAAACATGCTTAGTGTAAACATTAGTTCAATGACATATATGTTGTTATGAATTACCAAAACCACCAAGGGAGCAAATGTGCTTTCAATTTCCCCCTTTTTGGTAATTGATGACAACATATAGGAAGCTTCTACATGTGATATAATCAATGAATATAATCGTCACTTTGAGAAGTATGTGATAAGCAAGAGCTCCCCCTAAATTTGTGCATTATTTTTAAATTTGTGTTTGAATGCAAATGCACATTCGATTAGGTACATGGGGCACTTATTCTGTGTCACATACAAATTGGTGGTGTGCGAGAGTATTAAGAGTTAATATCCTAGCACAACACATCAAGCAAAGTGAATGATCATCTCATAACCATCAAAAGGATAGGAAATAGTAGCAACACACATGAAAGCATATGCTCAAACACGAACAAAAGTATAACACAAGCAACCAAAAGACCAAATGTTTTTAAAACAGCAGTAAAAACCAAACTCTCTCTCACTCGAACACTAAAGATCTATATACAACTTCTTCCACTTTGGCAACAAGTTACCAAAAAGTTCAAAGAGCTATAGCTAATCGTCCTTCCGAGGTTGATCTCCTCTGGTGGTCGATGTCAGAGTCGAGAGAAGTGCTTCAGCGAAGACCTCTACAGATGTCCTGGACGGGGTTGGAGTAGCAACTGGTGGCACTGGAGGAGCTGATGGAGCTGAAGTGACTATAGCTGGTGCATACGATGAAGGTCTCATCTCCGGAGCTAGCATTGTAGGTGTCTTGGACTGGGCAGTCGTCCTGATAGGTGCACACTCCTCATCATCATCGGAATCAGACTCTGAAGAGGTGTGACGGATAGGAGCTTAATCTACTTCCTTCTTGAGCTCGTTCACGATCTTGGTCTGCCCATCCAATTTGTCATTGAGGGTCTTGACCCCAGACTCAGAGATCCTCACAAGACTATTCTAATTGTACAGTGTGCCTTTGATATCCTTCTTCATGTCCAAGACTGTAGAGATCAAGAAATCCATCTGCTCATTCCTGGACCTAGGGATGGTAGCACTAGTGGCTCTAGATGCCTCTGCCGCTACCTCTGCCTGAACTGCAACTCATGTGGGATGTATGGGTCCTTCACCACAGTGTTGTCCTCGAAGTCTGGCTGTAGGGGCAAGTGGGTTCTGTCCAAGGAAAATATGTGCTTCTCCAGCTTGGAGTTGATGAACATCTTAATGTAGGGTGCATAGCGGCATGAGTGCTTCTGGTCAGGAGCAACCCTCTTCACAAACTCCACTATCAGATCCATCACTCTGCATCTCTGGTGCTAGTCAATATGAATCAACAAGTTGATGGAGTAGCCTCGGATCATCTTCTCGTCACCTGGCTTGGGCATCAAAGTATGCCTCAAGATAGTGTTGATAGTGCAGAGACCTGCGTGGAGGTGATAGATAGATCCTAGCTTGTGGGGCTGAAGCTGTGTAGCAGGAATGGCAGCGTACATGTCCTTCATAGAATCGTGGCTTCCCTTGGACTCTGAGTATACGCAAAAATCTCCATCATGTTCCTCTGGGACTCCTAAGATGGCAGCCCATTCATCAAGAGTAGACTCGTATCTTGCTCCTTTTGTCATCCACACAATCCTACCATCTCCATAGAAGTGAGATGTGGAGTAGAATTGCATGATCATCTCATCGTTCCATGCAGTGAATTATTTGCCAAAAACTTTTCTAGACCAATGTAGTGAAAGTTGCCTTGCACACTCGGCAAGTAGTCTTCATTTGCCTTGATGTACTTCCAATCAACGTATCTCATGTCACTGATAGATGGACTCTTGTCAAGAAGCATAGTCTCATAGAAATCATGTTACTCCTTGGTGTAGAACTTGTAGTCCACAATTGTCTTCTTCCTTTGAGAGTATGGATCAATGGCTCTCCACTCTCTCAAACCTGCATCCTTCTTCTTCATATTTGCAACTAAAGGATGGCTGGCATTGTGCACTAGAAATGAGGTCTGAGCTTCATCAATGTAGACATAGCATCCTCATCAGCTTCTCTAAAGGTAGATTCCTTGTTCTTCTCAGAAGCTATAATATGCCTGGATGTCCTCTTGGACTTTCCAGCAGCAGCCTTCTTGGGGGGCAGACTTGGTGCTCTTTGAGGGACCTTGATTTGGCATAGAATCTACCAAAAGCTTCTTCTGCTTCTTCTTGGAAGGGCCTTGAAAACTTACTCATCCTCCTCTTCCTCCTCAGTAGCAGCACCAGCAGCCTCCTCAATGTCCTCATACATTGAGGTAGGCCTGCCAACAACACAGATAATCCTCTTCCTGGATTTGTTTTCTCATGCCTTATTAGGCAATGACTTCCTTGGGGGCTCAATGGTCATGGTAGCCCTAGCACTCTTAGGTGCTCTCATAGACTCTGGAGGGGCATATGTCTTCCTGACCACCCTCCTGGAAAAGGTGTCTTCATTTTTTGACTTCCTGGCAACCTTGTCTTGCTTCTTGGCAAGAACTTCCACTGGCACAAAGTCTGAGTCCTCCTCATCTGAATTCAGCTTCTTCCTGGTCCTAGTAGCATCCTTGGGAAACCCATGACAACTAGGGGTGCCTGGATCTAAGAAGGAACTGGACCCAGGGCTAGTGCCTGAACTCATGTCAATGTTCTGCTCCTTCAAATTCTGGCTGTCCTCTGAACCTGACATAGCTCACCCTGTGAATAGAGTGTGGAGGAGTATAATAGGATAAATTATCACAAAATGCGGCTGGTTTTTGAAAGTTTGAACCAAAAGGTTCTCAAGGTTTGAATTATGTCACATCAAAGTCGGTACAACCAAAGCAAAAAATTTGGTGCTACCGAGACTGACTATCTCTTTAACAAAAACTTGGCACTCTTTTCGGTGAGACCGTAAAAGAGTACCCGGTTTCATCAGATCGTTCTCAGCAGCATAGACGGAAAATCGGTGACACCAATTTGTTTGCTTCGGTTCCACCGAGTTTCATCATGCGAACGGCAAACACTACAAAATCTCATGTTCGCTAACTAAAGGATTTCTTTCGTGGATAGATTGATCTCAAATGGTGGCTTATGGATGGAAAAGTCCTAATGCGCAAGTATCGGAGGTTGGAGCGCATGAGGGGGTGAAATAATACCCTAGCTTGGTGAAGACTTCGCTACGACGGCGACGGGGGTGTAGATTCTATCGATGGCGTGGACTTCCGATGGCGGAGGCACTCAGGAAGACAACGGTGATGACCAGGGGTCACAAATCGGTAGGTAGGGTTTTGAGGGGGCGAAAATCGAAGAATAATTTCAAAGGTCGGGTCCGCCTCCTTATAAACTTGCGGTTGTCAGTGACAATGATTCTAATTTTTCGATGTCACCGAGCTTCTCAACTATCAGCTGACAGAGAAACTCAGTGTAACCGAGAATATGGATCGGTAGTACAGATATGGAAAACCAGATCAATCCTAGGCATTCGGTGAGACCATGATTTTTGATTTGGTTCCACCGAGATGCACTTGGCAGGTTTGAATGGTCAGTAATTTGTCGATACAGAACTTCGAGTGCTCCTCACACAGAAAGATCGAAAAGTACTTGTTCAAATTTTGTGATGCAACATGAATAGAATATGAGGTGAGAAAGCATAGATATCTAGAGGAGTGGTCCTAGGCATTCTTGTACATCCAATTGGCAAATGAAAAATCAAATGCCAAATAGCAACAATTGGATGTCCTCGAATGAGTAAATAAATGCAGACCAACTTGCTCACAATAAGATGACAAATGGAAACATCGAAAACATGCACAAACACACTAGCATCTAACAAGCATTTTGGAGATCACGGAGTCATCTATATATGAGTATGTTGACTTAGGAGCCAAGTAAGAATACTTGATCATAGGACATACTCATCGTTTAAGCACAAGTGGGGTAACCACTTTTTCCATAAAGCATTTAATGTTGTCACATACTATGAGATGCTTTGACTCAAGTCTTAGAGTAAAGCTCCCCCTTGATGTGACATCCTCCCATAGGAGGGATAAACTAACCTTGGGTTTTGTCGATGAAGACTTCATGTATGTGAAGTAGTGGTGGATGCTCAAAGTTGATGAAGATCACCATGAGTTGGGAGCATCCTTGTTGTTTCATTACTCTTCTCACCAACATAGGTTAGTCCCAATAGACAAGAGACAAATACAAGTATATCTATGGACATGGAGTTCAACGCATACATGATGATGTACATTGATTTGTTGATTACCTTGTCCCTTGCTTACCTTTGAGGGAATATGTGACTCCTTGAACTATTGCATGATGTTGATGTTGATTGCAACTATTTATTGGCAAAATGAACATGAGTGGATTTCATTGGTGGAGTCACCCCTCGAAAACTTCTCTAGTGCTTCTTCTTTGGAACCCACATCAAGTTGATGGGGATCCTTGGTGTTGAAGTAGCACTTGTAGAAGTTGAGCTTGTAGTAGCCTTGGGAACCCGCTTCACCATAGCTTGTGATTCATCTTCATATGAGTTAATGTCCTCTTGAATCTTGTTATTACCCTTGAGCTTGTGGTCTTGTGGTGGAAGGTCATCTTGAACTTTTGTTCCATTGGGGAGAGTATTTTAATACTTCTCCGTCTGAGGAAAAAACTTGGGATTGGGGTATTGACCTTCTTCCCATTCAACTCCATTCACGTTGAAGTAGCCAATGTCACGGTTCTTCCGATATCCTCCGTGCTTGCATAAAATCTCCTCGAATTGTTTGTACCCGGCAAGACTCTTGTAGATACCTTTCTCTATATTCCCTTTCAAAAGTTCATTTTTCTTGCTCAAGTGTAACTTGGCTAAGAGAAGAGTTACTGGGATCAATAGAACTACTAGAAGCAATATCATTGGATTTATCATTTTTAATGCTACTAGTTGAAGAACCATTATTTCCTTTGTTACTGGTTTGGTTAGTCTTAACTTGTGGCATGAACGTAGACAAAACAAGTCATTTGGCTACATAAGAGGAAGTCTTCTTTCGAAGATCGTCATTGATAGCTTTAAGGAACTCATACTCTTGCTCTAAATTGAGTTTCTAGAATCGGAGCTTCTCATGTGTCCTTTTAAGCTCTCTATGATCTTGTAGAGTAGACTCATGAACAAATTAAGATTTTTTAGTTCTTGAGTTAGTCATTCTATTTCCAACTTATCATCATCACACGACTTATCTAGACTAGAGTGATTACTAGCAAGTTCATCTTGACTAACATTACTAGATTTGTCAAATAGCAAGTCATCTTCAATTAACAAGTCATCCTCATTACTATTGAAATCAAGAAACTCAGGGTGTGATACCTTGGGGCCTTTAGCCATGAAGCAACATCCACTCCCTTCATTTTGGTCAATCAAATAGGTCATAGGAGTCGGTTGTCACTAGTGCTAGTCCGGCAATATCTTCATCTTGACTATAGTGCGAGTTGGAGTGGTAGGTTCTATCGGAGTGGTTGTGGGATTCAGAGACGGAAACCCATTCACCAACATGAGCTTGATGTATTCTTCTTGAGTAGCTCTTGGTGTACTTGTCCTTCTACTCCGAGTCCCTACCGAGCTTGATGTATTCGTTCATAACGATCATCTCTACTCCTTCTCTCTCTTCGAGGTGACTCGTCTCTGAGCTTCGTATTCTTAGTGACTCTTCTTTCTTTCTATAAGGAGCCGTGCACTCATTGGAGTAGTGTCCGGGCTTAACACAATTGTAGTAGTTTCGGTCACGACTTGACAAATGCTTCTCTTCATATCTTGAGTTGGAGCTTCGATCTTTGCCTCTATTCTTGTAGAACTTGTTGAATTTCTTGACCATGAGGCTTATCGTTTCATTTGTGACAAGGTTGTCACTTCAGGTTGTGGGAGCATCACTTGTGGCTTGTAAGCACCTCTAGACTTGTGGTGAAGCTCTTCCTTGTCCCTGAGTGTCATCTCATGAGCAACAATCCTTCCAATCACTTCTGTTGGCTTGAGATCTTTGTAGTTGGGCATCATTTGGATCAATGTGCATACGGTTTCATATCAATCATCCAAAGCTCAGAGTATCTTCTTGATGATGAATTTGTCGGTCATTTCTTTGCTTCCTAAGCCAGCAATCTCATTGGTGATGAGAGCTAGCCTAGAGTACATCTCAGCGACTCCTTCACCATCCTTCATCTTGAACTTGTCAAACTGACTTTGAAGAACATACAACTTGGACTCTCTTACAGATACGGTACCTTCATTCATATCAACCAAAGTATTTCAAATCTCTTTTGCATTCTCAAGACGGCTGATTTTGTTGAATTCTTTGGGGCATAGACAGTTGTAGAGAATGTCACATGCTTGAGCATTTAATTGCAACATCTTCAATTCATCCGCAGTCGCTTCACGATCCGGTTCCCTTCCACCCACAAAGAATTCACCTTGCAATCCAACACGAACAAAAACCCAAATGGCGGGGTTATGACCAAGAAGATGAATTTTAATTTTGTGCTTCCAACTAGCAAAATTAGTGCCATCAAAGTACGGTCCTCTACGGGGATAATTTTCCTCACTAGACGCCATACTCTCCTAGGTTGTGAAACCAATGCTCTGATACCACTTGTAGGATCGAAAGTAGGTCTAGAGGGGGAGACCAATGATTAGACTACTTGACCAATTAAAAAACTACTTCTTCCCAATTTTAAGTGTTGATAGATTTTAACATTCATAGCAAGTCAAGCAGTTGAAAGTAAAGACAAGCATGAGTAGTAAAGGAAGGGTAGAAAGATCAAACGCAATTGTGAGACACGATGATTTTTCCCATGGTTCCGATAGGTGGTGCTATCGTACGTCCACGTGTATGGAGTCTTGAACCCACGGAAGGTAACGGTCGCGAGAGTCCACAAAGGGATCTACCCACGGAGGGTTCCACGAAGAAACAACCTTGACTATACCATGATAGCCTACATACACGAAGGACTAGCCTAACTCAGGGTAGATCTTCACGAAGTAGGCGATCTCGTTGCCCTTACAAACTTCTTGGTTCACTCCACAACACGAAGTAGGACGCTCCCAAGCGACACCTAACTAATCTAGGAGGCACCGGCCTCCAAAACATAATGGGCTCGATAATGTCGATGAACTCCTTGCTCTTGTGCTTCAAGATGATAGACTCCTCAACACTCAATCACTCTCTCACATATTTGGCTTTGGTCGAAGAGATTGATTGGGTGGGAAGCAACTTGGGGAGGCTGGAGATCCAGATTCATATGGTTGCAATAGAATGGCAAGATCTCAACAAATGATTAGGTGGCTCCCTCTCAAAAAATTAGTTGGTATGAGTGGGGATCTGTTCTGAGTGCTTCTCTTGCAAGTAGGTGGTGGTGGAGGGGTATATATAGGCATCTCCAAAAATCCAACCGTCACACCTAATAAGTCCAACTCGATGACACCGATGTGTGAATCTTGGTTGTACCGAGTTGCTAAAAGGTAGCAACTTTTGAGTCTCGGTGAGACCGATACATAAAACTCGGTTGTACCGATAAGGTGACCAATGGTCAGATTGCTAGACTCGGTGACGTCGATTTAACAAACTCGGTCGGACTGATTTTGTGAATTTGCGTAACAGAAGGTTGGCAACCCGAACTCGATGGTACCGAATCAGAATCGGTTGCACTGAATGGCTAGGGTTTGGCTGAGTCTGTCTGAGGCTGGGAATCGGTGGCACCGAGTGGAAAGTGTTGGTTGCACAGATTTTGAGTGTTTGGTTTAGGACAGACTTTTGTAGAAGAGCTTGTGGGTGTATGTGGTGATTATCACTGGTGCACGTATGAGCATTTTGTTCACCAACATTACCTTACCCCGTTTTCATAGTATTGGCTTTGCTATGGACTCGAAGTGATTTCTCACAAAGTAAAATGTAGAGTCCTCTTGCTGGAAGCTTTGCCAATCTATTTCCTTCCATCTTGGAGTATTCCACAATCCTTTTGCTAACCCATCATTGAACTTTTCCTGAAACATGCTTAGTGGAAACATTAGTTCAATGACATATATGTTGTTATTAATTACCAAAACCGCCAGGGGAGCATATGTGCTTTCAGATCCATAGTTTTTGCAAATATTACAACATGGCAATATACAAACATGAGATATGCCAATCAATACAAGGTAATGCAACAATACGATCATATAATATCACTAATAAATCATCGAATAGTATCTCTAATACATCATCGTATATTATCATTAATTCATCTCAAATATTATTATATAATATCACTAATACAGATATAGTTGACGTCTCATGGCGCAGGCGGTGGACACCCAAAGAGAAGGAACTATGACAGGACCATAACTCGGGTGAGATCCCTGAAGAATCTGCCAGGTATTGGAGAACATGGTGTCCAATGCAGCCATGTAGCCTCAGACATGATCGTCCTCATCCCTCACACGGTGACGTACCACCTTCGCGGGGCCCGGCTCCCTCTGCACTGACAGTGGTCCACGTGACCGCCGCCAAAGAACCTCCAGGTTGACGACGGGACCCTGATTCCTCACAAAGCTGGGTGCCCCGAAAGGCAGCACCTCCCAGTGCTAGCCTGGCGGAGTCTAGTCCCAGACATGGCACCTCACAAGCAGGTGCTTGCCACCGAGTCGACGACGAGGATGCTGGCCGGGCATTGTCGACTCAACGGCTACGCTACGCAACTAAACATTTATACATCTAATTAAACATCATATCACGTCACCGACTATCGTTCGGGACTCCTCGATATCGTCGGGGACTCTCTCAGCGACGATTGTCGGGGGAGGGGGGGCTACTATACCTCACCGGCAATTGCTTGGTGGGTACTCTCTCTCACTAATGATCGCTAGGGAGTCCTCGATATGGCGTCACCGACGACCGACGATAAAACAACTAAACATCTAAACAATAAAAACAACTAAACAATAAAAACAACTAAAACAACTAAATTAACTAAACAACTAAATTAACAAAAGAACCAAATTAACTAAAACAACTAAAATTAACTAAATTAGCTAAACAACCAAAACAACTAAATCAACTAAAACCGTCGGGCGCGGGCGGCGTTGTGGGCTCGCCAGAGACACGCGCGGGGCCAGCGGCGGTGCTACGATGGGCGGAGGAAGGGCCGGTGGAGGTGCTACGCGCGGTGGGCGGGGGCAAGCGGCGGAGGCACGCGCATGGGGCCAACGGGGACAAAGAGGAGGGATAGCCTTACCGATGAGGAGCGGCGATGGCGTCGGGTCGGGCGGCGACGACAAGAAGTGGCGACGGTGTCGGGTCGAGGCGGCAGTAGCACAGCGAAGGGGCAGCGGTGGTAGCGTATGGCACGGGCAGCGTCGAGGATGTCAGCGTAGGAACGGCGTCGGGGCAGGGGCGGTGTCAAGGGCATCGGCGAGGGCGTCGATGGCGAGGTGGAGCAGCCTAACGGCGTCGACGGGGCAGAGGGCGGTGATGGCATCGACGACAAGATCGTGCAGCCAGATAGCGTCGATGTGCTCGACATTGTCGGGGGAACTGCAGATGACTTTGGCAAATTTTCCCAACTCCCGCTTATATATAGAGACCTCTAGTCCCGGTTGTTTTTTTGTCCGGGTTGGTGGCACCAACCGGTACTAAAGGTGGCCATTAGTCCCGGTTGGAGCCAACAACCGTGATTAAAGGTATGTGCTTCCCGTACCAAAAGTTTAGTCACACCTCGCTAGTCGAGAGGGGCTCGGAGTGGTTTATAAGCGCTGCTCTGCTGCCCTCTCGAGATCCTCTCTAATGCAGGCAGTACATGCCAACTTGACACCCTCTTGGTCCTGCTAGCACTGCAGGCCTACATCTTGGCCCATTTGCAGGGTTTCTAGTCGTATGCAGGCCGTTGTGCCTAGTAGGCGGGCTTTTTTTGCATATATTATGATTTTTAATGTTATTTTTTGCATATGTTGTTTTTAGTTATATAGTTTTAGTTGCATATATTTTATATAATTTCAGTTGCATAAGTTTTATTTTTTATTGATTCTTTTAGTTGATTCCTTTTGCTATTAGAGTTTTATAAAAGTTTTTTTATAAACTCGTCTATTACAAAAGGATATATTTAAAAAAAATTGAAATCAAGACTTTTTATGCATTCAATATGCACCATTCAAAGCCACATCATCACTTTTCAACCCTTATCTGACTTTATTTGCTATTTTTCATGCATTTCATGATTTATTTTGAGCTAAAATGACCCTGAATTGAAAAGCACTGCAAAATGAACTCTGAAATGGTTGGAAGTTGTCATGGTATTATATTTCACCCACATAGCATGTGCTAAAAAGTTTGAGAGGATTACGGCAAAATCAGGAAGCACTTCGTGTACAAACTAGACCATCTCTTTCGTAGTGTCACAGTTTTGGGCGGAAACTCATCTGTTACAAAAGGATTACAAAATTTTAAACATATTTGAACTCAAGACTTTTTCTGCACTCAATATGCACCATTCAAAGCCACATCATCACTTATCAAACCTTTTCCGACTTCATTTACTCTTTTTCATGCATTTCATGGTTTATTTTGAGCTAAGATGACACTGAATTGAAAAGCACTACAAATGAACTCTGAAATGGTTGAAAATTGGCATGGTATCATCATTTCACCCACATAGCATGTGCTAAAAAGTTGCGACGGTTATGGCAAAAACTAGATGCACTTTGTGTACAAAATGAACAATCTCCTTAGAATAATCAGGGTTTCACACGAAAACTCATCTGTTACAACAGGATTTCAATTTTTTAAACATATTTAGACTCAAGAATTTTTTGCATTCAATATGCACCATTCAATGCCACATCATCACTTTTCAAACCTTTTCTGACTTCATTTGCTATTTTCACGCATTTCATGATTTATTTTGAGATAAAATGACACTGAATTGAAAAGAACTGCAAATGAACTCTAAAATGATTGAAAGTTGGCATGGTATCATTATTTCACCCACATAGCATGTGATAAAAAGTTGAGAGGGTTACGGCAAAAATTGGATGCACTTCGTGTACAAACTGGACAATCTCTTTCGAAGTGTCACGGTTTTGGACAAAAACTAATCTATTACAAAACGATTTCAATTTTTTAAACATATTTGAACTCAAGACTTTTTCCTGCATTCAATATGCACAAATCAAAGCCACATCATCACTTTTCAAACCTTTTCTGACTTCATTTGCTATTTTTCATGCATTTCATTATTTATTTTGAGCTAAGATGACCCTGAATTGAAAAGCATTGCAAATGAACTCTGAAATGGTTGAAAGTTGGCATGGTATCATCATTTCACCCACATAGCATGTGATAAAATGTTGAGAGGGTCACGGAAAAAACTAGGTACACTACGTGTACAAAATGAACAATCTCTTTCGAAGTATCAGGGTTTCACACGAAAACTCATCTGTTACAAAAGGCATTTCATTTCTTGACATGTAACTACAGTGATATTCTAGATCAAAGCCATCATCAGAATAGTTGTGGAGAGAAAGTCTTCACTTTTTCTTCGCGTGTGTCTGATACGTCTGCAACGTTCTAAAATTTTTGATGATGTCATGCTATTATATTATCTATTTTGGATGTTTTTTATGCATTAATACGCTATTTTATATTAATTTTGTGACTAACCTGTTAATCTAGAGCCTAGTACCATTTTTTGTTTTTCCTTGTTTTTGAGTTTTGCAGATATGGAATTTTAAACGGAGTCCAAACGGAATCAAACCTTCAGAAGGAATTTTTCTAGAAGGAAACAAATCTACCAGGCTTGGAGTGCACGCCAGGGTACGTGCCAGGAGGACACAAACCTGCTAGGCGCGCCCCCTGGCCGCGCCTAGCGAGCTTATCGTCTCCTGGCAGGTCTCCTAACCCTAATCTCTAGCCTATAAATGTTGGGAGACTTAGTAGTAAATCAAAAAAATTCCTACGTGTTCACCAAGAACTATCTATGGAGAAACCAGCAACGAGTAAGGGGAGAGTGGATCCTCATACCTTTGAAGATCGCTAAGCGGAAGCGTTGCAAGAACGCGGTTGATGGAGTCGTACTCGCAGCGATTCAGATCGCGGTAGATCCGATCTAGTGCCGAACGGACGGCACCTCCGCGTTCAACACACGTGCAGCCCGGTGACGTCTCCAACGCCTTGATCCAGCAAGGAGGGAGGAGAGGTTGAGGGAGAACTCCGGTAGCACGATGGCGTGGTGGCGGTGGAGCTATGTGGTACTCCGGCAGAGCTTCGCTAAGCACTACGGAGAACGAGGAGAGGAGGAGGTAGGGCTGCGCCGGAGAGAAGGGAGAACCGTGTGTCTGGCAGCCCCAAAACCCCCACTATATATCGGGGAGAGGGAGGAGGAGGCGCAGCCCCTAGGGTTCCCACCCTAGGGGTGGCGGCAGCCCCAGATGGGGATCTGGCCGCCGGCCAGAGAGGGAGTGGGGAGGGGTGGCGCCCTAGATGGGCCTAAAGGCCCATCTGCTCTAGGGTTTGCCCCCTCCCCCCTTTGTTGCCCCTTGGGATGCATGTGGGGGGCGCACCAGCCCACCTAGCGGCTGGTTCCCTCCCACTTGTGGCCCACGCATCCCTCCGGGGTTGGTGGCCCCACTTGGTGGACCCCCGGAACCCTTCCTGTGGTCCCGGTACGCTACCAGTGACGCCCAAAACACTTCCGGTAACCAAAACCTCACTTCCTATAGATCGATATTTGTCGCCGGACCATTTTGGGACTCCTCGTGACGTCCGGGATCTCATCCGGGACTCCGAACAACATTCGGTAACCACGTACACTATTTCCCTATAACCCTAGCGTCATCGAACCTTAAGTGTGTAGACCCTACGGGTTCGGGAGACACGTAGACATGACCGAGACACCTCTCTGGCCAATAACCAACAGCGGGATCTGGATACCCATGTTGGCTCCCACGTACTCCACGATGATCTCATCGGATGAACCATGATGTCGGGGATTCAATCAATCCCGTATACAATTCCCTTTGTCCACCGGTATGATACTTGCCCAAGATTCGATCGTCGGTATCCCTATACCTTGTTCAATCTCGTTACCGGCAAGTCTCTTTTACTCATTACGTAATACATCATCCCGTGGCTAACTCCTTAGTCACACTGAGCTCATTATGATGATGTCTTACCGAGTGGGCCCAGAGATACCTCTTCGTCACACAGAGTGACAAATCCCAGTATCGGTTCGTGCCAACCCAACAGACACTTTCGGAGATACCCGTAGTGTACCTTTATAGCCACCCAGTTACGTTGTGACGTTTGGCACACCCAAAGCATTCCTACGGTATCCGGGAGTTGCACAACCTTATGGTCTAAGGAAACGATACTTGACATTGAAAAGCTTTAGTAGACGAACTACACGATCTTGTGCTATGCTCAGGATTGGGTCTTGTCCATCACATCATTCTCCTAATGATGTGATCCCGTTATCAACGACATCCAATGTCCATGGTCATGAAACTATGACCATCTATTGATCAACGAGCTAGTCAACTAGAGGCTCACTAGGGACATGTTGTGGTCTATGTATTCACACATGTATTACGATTTCCGGTTAACACATTTGTAGAATGAACAATAGACAATTATCATGAACTAGGAAATACAATAATAACCATTTTATTTTTGCCTCTAGGTTATATTTCCAACAGTCTCCCACTTGCACTAGAGTCAATAATCTAGTTACATTGTGATGAATCGAACACCCATAGCATTCTGGTGTTGATCATGTTTTGCTCGTGAGAGAGGTTTAGTCAACGGATCTGCAACATTTAGATCCATATGTATTTTACAAATATCTATATCTCCCTCCTGAATGTAATCACGGATGGAGTTGAAGCGGCGCTTGATGTGTCTTGTTTTCTTGTGAAACCTAGGCTCCTTCGCAAGGGCTATAGCTCCAGTGTTGTCACAGAGTAGAGTCATCGGGCCCGACGCATTTGGAATCACTCCTAGGTCGGTGATGAACTCCTTCATCCAGACTCCCTCCTTTGCTGCTTCCAAAGCAGCTATGTACTCCGCTTCACATGTAGATGCTGCCACGACGCTTTGCTTGCTGCTGCACGAGCTGACTGCCCCTCCGTTCAAAATATACACGTATCCGGTTTGCGACTTGGAGTCGTCCGGATCTGTGTCGAAGCTAGCATCGACGTAACCCTTTACGATGAGCTCTTCGGCACCTCCATATACGAGAAACATTTCCTTTGTCCTTTTCAGGTACTTCTGGATATTCTTGACCGCTGTCCAGTGTTCCGCTCCGGGATCACTTTGGTACCTCCCTACCAAACTTATGGCAAGGTTCACATCAGGTCTGGTACACAGCATGGCATACATAATAGAGCCTATGGCCGAAGTATAGGGGATGACACTCATCTCTTCTCTATCCTTTGTCGTGGTCGGGCATTGAGTCGTACTCAATCTCACACCTTGTAACACAAGCAAGAACCCCTTCTTAGACTGATCCATATTGAACTTCTTCAATACTTTATCAAGGTATGTGCTTTGTGAAAGACCTATGAGGCGTCTTGATCTATCTCTATAGATCTTGATACCTAATATGTAAGCAGATTCTCCAAGGTCCTTCATTGAGAAACACTTATTCAAGTAGGCCTTTATACTTTCCAAGAGTTCTATATCATTTCCCATTATCATTATGTCATCCACATATAATATCAGAAATGCTACAGAGCTCCCACTCACTTTCTTGTAAATACAGGGTTCTCCATATACCTGTACAAACCCAAACGCTTTAATCACCTCATTAAAGCGAATGTTCCAACTCCAAGATGCTTGCACCAGCCCATAGATGGAGCGCTGGAGCTTGCATACTTTGTTAGCATCTTTAGGATCGACAAAACCTTCCGGCTGCATCATATACAGTTCTTCCTTGAGGAAGCCATTAAGGAATGCCATTTTGACGTCCATTTGCTAGATCTCGTAATCATAAAATGCGGCAACTGCTAACATGATTTGGACAGACTTCAGCATCGCTACGGGTGATAAAGTCTCATCGTAGTCAACTCCTTGAACTTGTCGATAACCCTTAGCGACAAGCCGAGCCTTATAGACGGTCACATTACCATCCGCGTCAGTCTTCTTCTTAAAGATCCATTTATTTTCAATGGCTCACTTATCATCAGGAAAGTCCACCAAAGTCCACACTTTGTTCTCATACATGGATCCTATCTCAGATTTCATGGCTTCAAAGCCATTTGTTGGAATCCGGGCCCGCCATCGCTTCTTCATAGTTCGAAGGTTCACCGTTGTCCAACAACATGATCTCTAGTACAGGATTGCCGTACCACTCTGGTGCGGAACATGTCCTAGTGGACCTTCGAGTAGCAACTTGATCTGAAGTGTCATGATCACCATCATTAACTTCCTCTCTAGCCAGCGTAGGCTCCACAGAAACAACTTCCTGTGCTGCGCTACTCTCTGGCTCGAGTGGACGTACAATTACCTCATCAAGTTCTATTTTCCTCCCACTTACTTCTTTCGAGAGAAACTCTTTCTCGAGAAAGGATCCATTCTTGGCAACAAAGACATTGCCCTCGGATCATAGGTAGAAGGTTACCCAATAGTCTCTTTGGCGTATCCTATGAAGACGCACTTTTCCTCTTTGGGTTCGAGCTTCTCAGGTTGAAGTTTCTTCACATAAGCATCGCATCCCCAAACTTTTAGAAACGACAGCTTAGGTTTCTTTCCAAACCATAATTCATACGGTGTCGTCTCAACGGATTTTGACGGTGCCCTATTTAAAGTGAATGCGGCAGTCTCTAATGCATATCCCCAAAATGATAGCGGTAAGTCGGTAAGAGACATCATAGATCGCACCATATCCAATAGAGTGCGATTACGACGTTCAGACACACCATTTCGCTGAGGTGTGCCATGCGGCGTAAGTTGTGAAACAATTCCACATTGTCTTAGGTGCGTGCCAAACTCGTGACATAAATATTCTCCGCCACGATCAGATCGTAGACACTTTATTTTCCTGTCACGTTGATTCTCTACGTCACTCTGAAATTCCTTGAACCTTTCAAAGGTTTCAGACTTGTGTTACATTAACTAGACATACCCATATCTGCTCAAGTCATCAGTGAGGGTGAGAACATAACGGTAACCACCGCGAGCCTCGACGCTCATTGGACCGCATACATCGGTATGTATTATTTCCAACAAGTCAGTTGCTCGCTCCATTGTTCCAGAGAATGGAGTCTTGGTCATCTTGCCCATGAGGCATGGCTCGCACGTGTCAAATGATTCAAAATCAAGAGACTCCAAAAGTCCATCAGCATGGAGTTTCTTCATGCGTTTGACACCAATATGACCAAGGCGGCAGTGCCACATGTAAGTGGGACTATCGTTATCAACTTTGCACTTTTTGGTACTCGCACTATGGACATGTGTAACATCACGTTCGAGATTCATCAAAAATAAACCATTGACCAGCGGGGCATGACCATAAAACATTTCTCTCATATAAATAGAACAACCATTATTCTCAGATTTAAATGAGTAGCCATCTCGAATCAAACAAGATCCAGATACAATGTTCATGCTCAAAGCTGGTACTAAATAACAATTACTGAGGTTTAACACTAATCCCGAAGGTAGATGTAGAGGTAGCGTGCCGACGGCGATCACATCGACCTTGGAACCATTCCCGACAAGCATCGTCACCTCGTCCTTTGCCATCCTTCGCTTATTCCGCAGCTCCTGCTTGGAGTTACAAATGTGAGCAACTGCACCGGTATCAAATCCCCAGGAGCTACTATGAGCGCTGGTTAGGTACACATCAATAACAAGTATATCACATATATCTTTAATGTTGCCGGCCTTCTTATCTGCTAAGTATTTGTGGCAATTCCGCTTCCAGTGACCGGTACCCTTGCAATAAAAGCACTCAGTCTCAGGCTTGGGTCCATGCTTGTTCTTCTTCCCGGCAACTTGCTTACCGGGCGTGGCAACAGCTTTGCTATCTTTCTTGAAGTTCTTCTTACCCTTGCCTTTCTTGAAACTAGTGGTCTTGTTCACCATCAACACTTGATGCTCCTTTTTGATCTCGACCTCCGCTGATTTCAGCATCGAGTACAACTCAGGAATGGACTTCTCCATACCCTGCATGTTGTAGTTCATCACAAAGCTCTTGTAGCTAGGTGGAAGCGACTAGAGGATTCTGTCAATGACCGAGTCATCTGGGAGATTAACTCCCAGCTGAGTCAAGCGGTTGTGCAACCCAGACATCTTGAGTATGTGCTCACTGACAGAACTATTCTCCTCCATCTTACAGCTGAAGAACCTGTCGGAGATGTCATATATCTCGACCCGGGCATGAGCTTGGAAAACCAGTTTCAGCTCTTGGAACATCTCATATGCTCTGTGTTGCTCAAAACGCTTTTGGAGCCCCAGTTCTAGACTGTAAAGCATGCCGCACTGAACAAGGGAGTAATCATCACAGCGTGACTGCCAAGCGTTTGTAACGTCTTGTTCCGCTGGGAGAATGGGTGCGTCACCTAGCGGTGCATCTAGGACATACAATCTCTTGGAAGCTATGAGGATGATAATTGCTTCCATCATCTTTCAGCTTCCATCATCTTTCATCTTGGTGTTCTCTAGGAACGCATTGAAATTGAGGGTGACATTCGCGTTGGCCATTGGATCTACATCATAGATTGTAAAGACAATTTTAGACTAAGTTCATGATAATTAAGTTCACATAATCAAATTAATGAACTCCCACTTAGACAAACATCTCTCTAGTCTTCCAAGTGATACATGATCCATGTCAACTAGCCCGTGTTCGATCATCACGTCAGACGGACTAGTCATCCATGGTGAACATCTCCATGTTGATCGTATCTTCTATACGACTCATGTTCGACCTTTCGGTCTTCCGTGTTCCGAGGCCATGTCTGTAAATGCTAGGCTCGTCAAGTCAACCTAAGTGTTTCGCGAGTGTAAATCTGGCTTACACTCGTTGTATGCGAATGTTAGAACCTATCACACCCGATCATCACGTGGTGCTTCGGAACAACGATCCTTAGCAACGGTGCATAGTTAGGGTGAACACTTTTCTTGAAATTTTATTGAGAGATCATCTTATTTACTACCGTCGTTTTAAGCAAATAAGATGTAAACATGATAAACATCACATGCAATCAATATAGTGACATGATATGGCCAATATCATCTTGCTCCTTTGATCTCCATCGTCAGGGCAACATGATCATCACTGTCACCGGCGCAACACCATGATCTCCATCATCATGATCTCCATCATTGTGTCTTCATGAAGTTGTCTTGCCAACTATTACTTCTACTACTATGTCTAACGCTTAGCAATAAAGTAAAGTAATTACATGGCGTTTATGATTGACACGCAGGTCATACAATAAATAAGAGGGAGGAGGAGGGAGAACCGTGTGTCTGGCAGCCCCAAAACCCCCACTATATATAGGGGAGAGGGAGGAGGAGGCGCATCCCCTAGGGTTCCCACCCTAGGGGTGGCGGCAGCCCCAGATGGGGATCTGGCCGCCGGCCAGAGAGAGAGTGGGGAGGGGTGGCGCCCTAGATGGGCCTAAAGGCCCATCTGCTCTAGGGTTTGCCCCCTCCCCCCCTTTGCTGCGCCTTGGTATGCATGTGGGGGGCTCACCAGCCCACCTAGGGGCTGGTTACCTCCCACTTGTGGCCCATGCATCCCTCCGGGGTTGGTGGCCCCACTTGGTGGACCCCCGGAACCCTTCTGGTGGTCCCGGTACACTACCGGTGACGCCCGAAACACTTCCGGTAACCAAAACCTCACTTCCTATATATCAATATTCGTCTCCGGACCATTCCGGGACTCCTTATGATGTCCGTGATCTCATCCGGGACTCCGAACAACATTCGGTAACCACGTACACTATTTCCCTATAACCCTAGCGTCATCGAACCTTAAGTGTGTAGACCCTACGGGTTCGGGAGACACGTAGACATGACCGAGACACCTCTCTAGCCAATAACCAACAGAGGGATTTAGATACCCATTTGGCTCCCACGTACTCCACGATGATCTCATCGGATGAACCACAATGTCGGGGATTCAATCAATCCCGTATACAATTCCCTTTGTCCACCGGTATGATACTTGCGTGAGATTCGATCGCCGGTATCCCTATACCTTGTTCAATCTCGTTACCGGCAAGTCTCTTTTACTCGTTACGTAATACATCATCCCGTGGCTAACTCCTTAGTCACATTGAGATCATTATGATGATGTCTTACCGAGTGGGCCCAGAGATACCTCTTCGTCACACAGAGTGACAAATCCCAGTCTCGGTTCGTGCCAACCCAACAGACACTTTCGGAGATACCCGTAGTGTACCTTTATAGCCACCCAGTTATGTTGTGATGTTTGTCACACCCAAAGCATTCCTAAGGTATCTGGGAGTTGCACAATCTCATGGTCTAAGGAAACAATACTTGACATTAAAAAGCTTTAGCAGACGAACTACACGAACTTGTGCTATGCTTAGGATTGGGTCTTGTCCATCACATCATTCTCCTAATGATGTGATCCCGTTATCAACGACATCCAATGTCAATGGTCATGAAACCGTGACCATCTATTGATAAACGACCTAGTCAACTAGAGGCTCACTAGGGACATGTTGTGGTCTATGTATTCACACATGTATTACGGTTTCCGGTTAACACAATTGTAGCATGAACAATAGACAATTATCATGAACTAGGAAATACAATAATAACCATTTTATTATTGCCTCTAGGTCATATTTCCAGCAATAAATTCCTAAATATTCCCCCCCCCCCCAACACCAAAAAGAGCCACACAAACACTTTTTCGCCGATAGAAGCCTCCACTCCCGAGAGATCCAATCTGGAGCCTTTTCCAGTAATCTGCTGGACGTGGTTTCGATCACGGAGGGCATCTACATCAACTCCATTGCCCCTTCGATGATGCGTGAGTACTCCACCATAGAACTACGGGTCCATAGGAGGTAGCTATATGTCTTCTTCTCTCTCTTTGATCTTCAATACCATGTTCTTCATGTTCTTCATGGAGATCTATACGATGTAATCCTCTTTTGTGGTGTGTTTGTCAAGATCCAATGAATTGTTAGTTTATGTTCAGATTATCCATGAATCTTATTTGAATCTTCTCTGAATTCTTATATGCATGATTTCATATCCTTGCAAGTCTCTTCAAGTTATTGGTTTGGTTTGGCCAACTAGATTGGTAATTCTTGCAATGGGAGAAGTGCTTGGTTTTGGGTTCAATCTTGCGGTGTCCTCACCCGGTGACATAGTAGGGGTAGCGAGGCACGTATTGTATTGTATCCATCAAGGGTAACAAGATGGGATTTTCATCATATTGCTTGAGTTTATCCCTCTAAATCATGTCATCTTTCTTAATGCGTTACTCTGTTCTTCATGAACTTAATACTCTAGATGCAGGAAGGAGACGATCGATATGTAGAGTAATAGTAGTAGATACAAAATCGTTTCGGTCTACTTGACACGGACGTATGCCTATATGCATGATCATTGCCTTGGATATATACATGATTATTCGCCTTTCTATCAATTGCTTGACAGTAATTTGTTTACCCACCATGATATTTGTCTTCAAGAGAGAAGCCTCTAGTGAAACCTATGGCCGCCGGGTCTATTTTCCATAATATATTCTCAGATCTATAAACCAAAAATACCAAAAAAAATTGCTGCAATTTATTTACCTTTTACTTTTCTCGTTTACATCTATCTTTATCAGATCTAATCCTTGCAATTAACTGTGAAGGGATTGACAACCCCTTTATAGCGTTGGGTGCAAGAGTTTGATTGTTTGTGTAGGTGCATCCATTGGCAACTTTCTTGTTCATCCTTTTTGATTGATACCTTGGTTTTCAATAACTGAGGGAAATACTTATCTACTTTGATGCATCACCCTTTCCTCTTCAATGGAAAACCAACGCAAGCTCAAGAGGTAGCCAGAACGATTTCTGGTGCCGTTGTCGGGGAGGATACATAGCAAGTCAAGACAAAAACCAAGTACTCATCACAAACTCATCTCTTGCATTTATATTATTTGCCATTTTCCTCTTGCTTTCCTCTCCCCCACTTCTAAAACGATTTTCAGAAAATACCGAAAAGATTTTCCTTTTTATTCGCCCTTCTTCCGTTCATTCTTTGGTTTGCTTTTTTGTTTGCTTATGTGCTTGATTGCTTGCTTATCACGATGTCAGAGAATAACAAATTGTGTGATTTTTCCAATACTAAAAATAATGATTTTATTAGTACTCCAACTGCTCCCGCCACTAGTGCGAAATCTTATGAAATCAATGCTGCTTTGCTTAATCTTGTTATGAAAGAACAATTTTCTGGACTTCCTAGTGAAGATGTCGCATCCCATCTAAATACTTTCATTGAGTTGTGTGACATGCAAAAGAAGAAAGATGTGGATAATGATATTGTGAAATTGAAGCTATTTCCATTCTCTCTATGAGATCATGCTAAAACTTGGTTTTCATCTTTGCCTAAAAATTGTATTGATTTATGGAATAAGTGTAAAGATGCTTTTATCTCCATGTACTTTCCACCCGCTAAGACCATCTCCCTTAGGAACTATATAATGAATTTTAAGCAACTTGATCATGAGCATGTTGCACAATCCTGGGAGAGGATGAAATTAATGATTAGGAATTGTCCCACGCATGGTTTGAGTTTATGGATGATTATACAAAAAAATTATCTAGGAATATTTTTGATTCTGTCGCAGGTGGTACTTTTATGGAAATCAAATTAGGAGAAGCTACTAAACTCCTAGATAACATCATGACAAATTACTCTCAATGGCATACCAAAGATCTCCTACTAGTAAAAAGGTGCATGCTATTGAAGAAATAAATACTTTGAGTGAAAATATGGATGAATTTATGAAATTGTTTGCTAGCAAGAGTGATCCTATAGATCCCAATGATATGCCTTTGTCTTGTTTGATTCACAATAATAATGAATCTATGGATGTGAATTTTGTTGGTAGGAACAATTTTGGTAATAACGTGTATAGAGGTAATTTTAACCCTAGGCCATTTCCTAGAAATTCCTCTAATAATTATGGTAATTACTCCAACAATTCTTATGGAAATTATAATGATATGCCCTCTGATCTTGAGAATATTGTTAAAGATTTTATTGGTTCACAAAAGGTTGTTAATGCTACGATTGAAGAAAACGTGCTCAAGATTGACGATTTGTTTAGGAGCGTTGATAGAATTTTGCTTGGGATTGATTCTTTGAAAGTTGGATCTACTAATCCCAAGCATGATATTAATGAGTCTTTAAAAGCTATGAGAATTTCTATGGATGAAAGTAAAGAAAGAACCGCTAGAATACGTGCTAAGTGTGAATGGCTTGAAAAGGTGTGTTCTCGTGATAATAATGATGAAGATCTTAAATTAATTGATGTAGCTCCTATTGAATCTTTTTTTTCTAATATAAATCTTGATATAGATGGGAATGGATATAAGTCAACTTTAGGTAAAAGGCATCAGAATAATTCGGAATCTATAGATCTCAATGCTAAGATTGATAAAAGTGGGATTAAAGAGGTCAAACTTTAAATAGAAATGAACCCACTCTTTTGAATTTCAAGGACTTCAATTATGATAGTTTCTCGTTGATTGATTGTATTTCCTTGTTACAATCCATGATGAATTCTCCTCGTTCTTATAGTCAAAATAAGGCTTTTACTAAACATATAGTTGATGCTATAATGAAATCCTTTGAAGAAAAACTTGAGTTAGAAGTTTCTATTCCTAGAAAGCCTCATGATGAGTGGGAACCTACTATCAAGATTAAAATCAAAGATTATGAGTGCCATGCTTTGTGTGATTTGGGTTCTAGTGTTTCCACAATTCCGAAAACTTTATGTGATGTGCTAGGTTATCATGATCTTGATGATTGCTCTCTAAATTTGCATCTTTCGGATTCCACTATTAAGAAACCTATGGGAAGGATTAATGATGTTCTTATTGTCGCAAATAGGAATTATGTGCCCGTAAATTTCGTTGTTCTTGATATAGATTTCAATCCTACATGTCCTATTATTCTTGGTAGACCTTTCCTTAGAACAATTGGTGCAATTATTGACATGAAAGAAGGAAACATTACATTCCAATTTCCATTAAGGAAAGGCATGGAACACTTCCTAGAAAGAAAATAAGATTTCCTTATCAATATATTATGAGAGCTACTTTTGTATTACATACCAAAGATGACAATACCTAGATCTATTGTGTTTTCCCTAGCTAGGGGCGTTAAACAATAACGCTTGTTGGGAGGCAATCCAATTTTATTTTTGTGTTCTATTTTTGCTTCTGTTTTTGAGTGTTCCCCACATTATTACTTCTTTAGTAGTTGTGTTTTAGTTTTTTAATTAACGTTTGAGCCAAGTAAAACCTTTGGGTTGACCTATGGTAGTTGTTGTTTTGATCTTGCTGAAAAACAAAAACTTTTACGCTAAGTCCGGGATTTTTATGGATTCACCGGAGCCTCAAATGAGTCTGACATTTTTAAACAAGGTTAAAATACAAATTTACCTGGTTGTACTAAATTTCTAGAATTTTTGGAGTTACAGAAGTATACGAGGTCTATAGATTTCAACAGAATGTTCTATTTTTGACAGATTCTATTTTCTATGAGTTGTTTGCCTATTTTGATGAGTCTATGGGTTGTATCATGGGGTATCAACCATTGAGAAGTTATAACAAAGTAGGTATAACACCAATATAAATAAAGAATAATTTCACAACGGTATCTAAAGTGGTAATTTATTTTCTTATACTAACGGATCTCACGAGTTTTTTGTTAAGTTTTGTGTTGTGAAGTTTTCAAGTTTTGGGTAAAGATTTTATGGACTTTGGAATAAGGAGTGGCAATAGCCTAAGCTTGGGGATGCCCAAGGAACACCAACTCATATTCAAGGATGCCAAAGAGCCTAAGCTTGGGGATTCCCCGTAAGGCATCCCCTCTTTCGTCTTCAATCCATCGGTAAATTTACTTGAGTCTATATTTTTATTCACCACATGATATGTGTTTTGCTTGGAGCGTCTTGTATGATATGAGTCTTTGCTTGTTAGTTTGCCGCAATCATACTTTCTACACACATCTTCTGAGAGAGACACGCTGAATCATGAATTTATTAGAATACTCTATATGCTTCACTTATATCTTTTGAGATAGGCAATTTTGCTCTATGTGCTTCACTTATATTTTTTAGAGCAGGGTGGTGTTTGCGTTTTATAGAAATAACTGAACTCTCATACCTCACTTATATTATTTTGAGAGTCTCTAAACAGCATGATAATTGGTCTAGGTTATGAATTTAGTCCTAATATGATGGGCATCCAAAAGGGATATAATAAAAACTTCCATATTAAGTGCATTGAGTGTTTATGAGAAATTTGATTCCTTGCATAAAGTTTTGAGATATAACGATGGAAATATTAAGAGACATGTTAGGAATTAATTTTTATTTGGTAAAAATACTTGTGTAAAGGTTTGTGTTTCTCGTAGCACGCATGTATGGTGAACCGTTATGTAAGGAAGTCAGAGCATGACTTGTTTATAGATTGTCGACCTTTGTGTGAGGGTCGGGAGCACGCGATGGTTAACTCCTACCAAGATCTCCACTAGGAACATGCGTCTAATACTTTGCTTCAATGACTAATAGACTTTTGCAATAAGTATGTGAGTTCTTTATGACTAATTTTGAGTCCGTGGATTATACGCACTCTCACCCTTCCACCTTTGCTAGCCTCTCTTGTACCGCACAACTTTCCCCGGTACACCATACACCTTCCTCAAAACAGCCACCATATACCTTCCTCAAAACAACCACCATATATCTTTCCTCAAAACAGCCACCATACCTACCTATTATGGCATTTCCATAGCCATTCCGAGATATACTGCCATGCAACTTCCACCATTTCCTTTTAATACATGCACCATCACTTCCATATTGCATATAGAGTCATATTTTGTCATAGGTATTGATTTGTAATTTTTCTTTTGAGTTATAAGCAAATAAACGTGTGATGATTATCATTATTAGAGCATGTCCCATGTGAGGAAAGGATGATGGAATCTATGATTCCCTCGCAAGTGGGGATGAGATTCCAGACTTTATGAAAAAAATATAAAAGAGGCCAACGAAGCCCAAATAAAAAAAGGGGGGAATAAAAGAGGCCTTAGATGCCCACCAATAAAAAAATGAGAGAAAGGAGAGAAGGGACACTGCTACTACCTTTTTCCACACTTGTGCTTCAAAGTAGCACCATGATCTTCATGATAGAGAGTCTCCTATTCTGTCACTTTCACATAGCTAGTGGAATTTTTTCTATCATGATGAACGTTCACTTAGTTCCCTTTTTGAGCTTTCATACACTTATAGATCTAGTGCAGCTGTTGCATGGCAATCCCTACTCACTCACAGTGATATCTATTGATGGGCATCTCCATAGCCCGTTGGTACGCCTAGTTAATGTGAGACTATCTTCTCCCTTTCCTTGACAACCTCCACCATATTCTATTCCACCTATAGTGTTATATCCATGACTCACGCTCATGTATTGCGTGAGAGTTGAAAATGTTTGAGAAAATAAAGGTGTGCAAACAATTGCTTGACTTTTCATCGAGGTTGTGCATGATATAAATACATTGTGTGGCGAAGATGGAGCATAGAGAGACTATGTGATATTGCAGGGATAACTTTCTTTTGCCATTATATTTTGAAGAGATACAATTGCTTTGCTAGTATGCTTGAAACGTTATTGTTTTTATATCTACGTTATTGTTTTGAGTCTTACGGATCTGAATATTCATGCCACAATAAAGAATATTGCATGGATAAATATGTTAGGTAGCACTCCACATCAAAAATTCTGTTTTTATCACTTACCTACTCGAGGACGAGCAGGAGTTAAGCTTGGGGATGTTGATATGTCTCCAACGTATCTATAATTTTTGATGATGTCATGCTATTATATTATCTGTTTTGGATGTTTTATATGCACTAATATGCTATTTTATATTATTTTTGGGACTAACCTATTAATCTAGAGCCTAGTGCCAGTTTCTGTTTTTCCTTGTTTTTGAGTTTTGCAGATATGGAATATTAAACGGAGTCCAAACGGAATAAAACCTTCGGAAGGAATTTTTCTGGAAGGAAACAAATCTACCAAGCTGGGAGTGCACGCCAGGGGACGTGCCAGGAGGCCACAAGCCTGCTTGGCGCGCCCCCTGGCCGGGCCTATCGAGCTTGTCATCTCCTGGCAGGTCTCCTAACCCTAATCTTCAGCCTATAAATTCCCAAATATTCCCCCAACATCAGAAAGAGCCACGCAAACACCTTTCCGCCGACAGAAGCCTCCGTTCCCAAGAGATCCAATCTTGGAGACTTTTCTGGTAATATGCCCGGAGGGGATTTCGATCACGGAGGGCATCTACATCAACTCCATTGCCCTTCCGATGATGCGTGAGTAGTCCACCATAGACCTACGAGTCCATAGCAAGTAGCTAGATCACTTCTTCTCTCTCTTTGATCTTCAATACCATGTTATTCATGATCCTCATGGAGATCTATACGATGTAATCCTCTTCAGTGGTGTGTTTGTAAAGATCCCATGAATTGTGAGTTTATGTTCAGATTATCCATGAATCTTATTTGAATCTTCTCCGGATTCTTATATGCATGATTTCATATCCTTGCAAGTCTCTTTGAGTAATAATAGTAGATGCAGAATTGTTTCGGTCTACTTTACACGGACGTGATGCCTATATGCATGATCATTGCCTTGGATATCTAGATGATTATTCACTTTTCTATCAATTGCTTGACAGTAATTTGTTTACCCACCATGATATTTGCCTTCAAGAGAGAAGCCTCTAGTGAAACCAATGGTTGTCGGGTCTATTTTCCATAATATATTCTCAGATCTATAAACCAAAAATAATTTGCTGCAATTTAGTTACCTTTTACTTTCCATTCTCGTTTACTTCTATCTTTATCAAATCTAATCTTTGCAAATAACCGTGAAGGGATTGACATCCCCTTTATAGCGTTGGGTGCAAGAGTTTGATTGTTTGTGTAGGTGCATCCGTTGGTAACTTGCTTCTTCCTCCTACTGGATTAATACCTTGGTTCTCAACAACTGAGGTAAATACTTATCTACTTCACTGCATCACCCTTTCCTCTTCAAGGGAAAACCAACGCAAGCTCAAGAGGTAGCAGTGTTCCTTGCTTATTGCGCTGTAACCATGGATAATCTTCATCGTTTAACACTGTGCTTGGGCCAGCCTTCACTTTGAAGGTAGGAATTTCATGAAACTATTCATAATCTTCAGACATGTCTGTCTTGCCCTCTACTCCCACGATGTCTCTTTTCCCTGAAAGAACTATGTGGCGCTTTGGCTCATCGTATGATGTATTCGCTTCCTTATCTTTTCTTTTTCTCGGTTTGGTAGACATGTCCTTCACATAGAAAACATGCGCCACATCACTCGCTAGGACGGATGGTTCATCTGTGTACCCAAGATTGTACAGATCCACTTTTGTTATTCCGTATTGCGGGTCTACCCCGCCTCCTGACAGATTAACCCATTTGCACTGATACAAAGGGACCTTAAAATAATGTCCATAGTCAAGTTCCCATATGTCCACTATGTAACCATAATATGTGTCCTTTCCCCTGTTGGTTGCTGCATCAAAGAGGACACCACTATTTTGGTTGGTGCTCTTTTGATCTTGGGCGATCATGTAAAATGTATTCCCATTTATCTCGTACCCTTTGTAAGTCAATACAGTCGAAGATGGTCCCCTCGCCAACGTGTACAACTCATCCACAACAGTGGTGTTACCCATGAGATGTGTTTGCAACCAACTGCCAAAAGTCCTGATGTGTTCACATGTAATCCCGTCGTCACACTGCTCCGGGTGTTTGGAGTGTAGAATATTCTTGTATTCATTGACATATGGGGTCACGAAGGTAGAATTCTGTAGAACTGTGTAGTGTTCTTGAGACCAAGAATGCCCGTCCCTATATATTATTTAATTCGCTCCTAGCGTGCCTTTTCCAGTCAGTCTTCCCTCATACCGCGATTGAGGGATACCAATCGGCTTAAGGTCAGGAATAAAGTCAACACAAAACCCAATGTTTTCCTCTGTTTGATGGCCCATGAAGATGCTTCCTTCTAGCCTAGCACTGTTACGAACATATTTCTTTAAGACTCCCATGGACCTCTCAAAGGGGAACATGTTGTCTAGAAATACAGGGCCCAGAATGTCAATCTCGTCGACTAGATGAACTAGGATGTGCGTCATGATATTGAAGAATGATGGTGGGAACACCAGCTCGAAACTGACACAACATTACACCAAATCACTCTTTAACCTTGGTAGGATCTCTGGATCGATTACCTTCTAAGAGATTGCATTGACGAATGCACATAGCTTCACAATGGCTAATCGAACATTTTCGGTAGAAGCCCCCTCAATGCAACCGGAAGTAGTGACGTTATAATCAAGTGGCAGTCATGAGACTTTAGGTTTGGAACTTTTTCTCTACCATATTTATTATTCCCTTCATATTCGATGAGAAGCCATATGGGACCTTCATACTGCGCAGGTTTTCAAAGAAGATTTCTTTCTCTTCTTTGTTAAGAGTGTAGCTGGCAGGACCTTCATACTGCTTTGGACGCGTGCCGTCCTTTTCACGCAAAGATTCTTCGTCACATGCATCACGTAGATTGCAGAGAGGACCTCTAGGTCTTTCCAATAGGGTAGGTCCCAAAATATAGATTTCTTCTTCCACATGGGTGCGCGTCCCTCAGCGTCATTCAGAACAAATAATCCGCCAGGACCCTTTCCAAAGATTACATGTAAATCATTGACCATATCAAGTATGTGATCACCAAGACGGAGGGCGGGCTTCTCCGGTGATCTACCTCACCTTTGAAATGGTGTCCTTTCTTTCGACATTGATGGTTGGTCGGAAGAAATCGACGATGCCCCAGGTACACATTCTTCCTGCATTTGCCCAAATATATACTATCGGTGTGATCTAAACAGTGCGTGCATGCGTGGTATCCCTTGTTTGTCTGTTCTGAAAGGTTACTGAGAGCAAGCGAATCATTGGTGGTTACAAACAGCAACGCATATAGGTCAAATTCCTCCTGTTCGTTCTCATCCCACACATGTACACATTTTCCATTCCATAGTTGTAAAAGTTCATCAACTAATGGCATTAGGTACACATCAGTATCATTGCCGGGTTGCTTAGGGCCTTGGATGAGCACTGGCATCATAATAAACTTCCACTTCATGCACAACCAAGGAGGAAGGTAATGCATACATAGAGTCATAGGCCATGTGCTATGCTTGCTGCTCTGGTCCCCAAAATAATTAACGCCATCTGCACTTAAACCAAACTATACGTTCCTCGGGTCACCTGTACAATCCCCCCACTTTCTCTCGATCTTTCTCCACTACGACCCATCAGCAGGTGCTCTCAACTTCCCGTCTTTCTTACGGTCTTCCTTGTGCCATCGCATCAACTTGGCATGCTCTTTGTTTCTGAAAAAATGTTCCAACCGTCGTATTATAGGAGCATACCACATCACCTTTGCAGGAACCCTCTTCCGAGTGCGCTGGCCCTCAACATCACCAGGGTCATCTCGTATGATCTTATACTGCAATGGATAGCATACAAGGCATGCGTTCAAATCCTCGTACGCACCGCGATAGAGGATGTCATCATTAGGGCATGCATGTATCTTCTGCACCTCCAGTCCTAGAGGGCAGACAACCTTCTTTGCTTCATATGTACTGTCGTGCAATTTGATGTCCTTTGGAAGCTTATTCTTCATTATTTATAGCACATTTTCAAATGACTTGTCAGATACACCATTCTCTGCCTTCCATTGCAGCAATTCCAGTGTCGTACCGAGCTTTGTGTTGTCATCTTCGCAATTTTGGTACAAACCTTTTTTGTAATCCTCTAACATGCGATCAAATTTCAACTTCTCCCTTTCACTTTGGCATTGTCTCTTTGCATCAACAATGACCTGGTGAATATCATCATCGGGCACATTGTCTGGTTCTTCCTCTTGATCTTCAGCTTCGCCCATTGCAGCATCACCGTATTCAGGGGGCGGATAGTTGTCATCATCCACTTCTTGTTCGTTGTCGTCCATCATAACCCCTCTTTCTTCGTACTTGGTCCAAACATTATAGTGTGGCATGGAACCGTTCTCAAGCAGGTGGACGTGAAGAGTTTTCGAGTTAGAGTAATCCTTTGTATTCCCATACATAGTACATGGACAATACATAAAACCATTCTTCTTGGTTGCCTCGGACACTTCGAGAAAATTATCCAGGCCCTTAATGTACTCGGAGGTGCATCTGTCACCATACATCCATTGCCAATTCATCTGCATGCATTATATAACTAAGTGTATCAAAAACCATTAAAAAATAATATGAATATATAAGTGAACAAATTAATAGAAGTTCATCATCACATTAAAATGAAATTATAGTAGTGACCAAAATAAATACATAAAGTTCATACATAGTTCTCAGTGAACAATATATAGCTCCATAGAGCATCTAATTAAAACATACATTGAAACTATGCAAAACATTTAAATGCAACAACAAATACGATCATAACCGCAACTAAGGTACCAATTGATCCAACGGCATAATGATACCAAGCATCAATATCAATGGCATATTTTCTAATCTTTCAAATCTTCAAGCGCATTGCATCCATCTTGATCTTGTGATCTCCGTCGATATCGGCAACATGAAACTGCAATTCCATCTTCTCCTTCTCATTTTTTTCAATTTTTTCTTTAAGTAATTGTTTTCTTTTTCAACTAAAGTTAACCTCTCGATAAGACGGTCGGTTCAAATTTCCGGTTCACATACCTCCTAGATAAAATCATCTATGTCACGTTGGTCGGCATAATAGTCATAAACACTAAATGAAACAAATAGTTCTAAAAGATAATATGCCATATCCGAATCATAGACAAGACGAGGGCTGACGGGGGCGGATACCAAAACAATGGCACTATATAATAACAACCAATAATAAAAATAATAAAATTATACAAGTATCTATCTAATTCATACAAGTAAGATTTTTTTTCTTTCAGAAAAAAATAAGAACAAGAGGCTCACCATGGTAGTGTCGGCGACGAGATCGCTGAGGGCGATCGATGGCGGTGAGGAAGGGGACGGGGACGGTACCCTACACATGTGCAGACTCTAAGAAGTTAATTTCAACTCTAACTGTGCATCTAAACAAAAGAACTCCCGCATACACTCCTCCACTAAAACCCACAAACAACACTCTACTTCTAGAGCATTTGAAATGAGCTAAACTAGTAGTGAGAGATAAAATGATGAAGTCGTTAACCTCTTAGAACACTTGTGTAGTTGGTGCACCGCCAAACCTAAACAAATATTCGGGAAAATATAGCTTGGAGGTCGAGCTTGGAGAGGGGAAAACTTAAGTGTGGCTGCGGCATTTCATCGAACACCTCATGTGCATAGGAGGTGAGAACAGAGAGCAACGCACCTCCCAAATGCCGCACGACCAAAAAACAGAGGAGTGAGCGGGTAAGGGCGAGCATATATATAGGCATTGTATAAGTCCCGGTTGGTGGCTAGAACCGGGACTAAAGGTGCCTCTTTAGTCCCGGTTCCAGCCACAAACCGGGACTAAAGCGGTTTGGCCAGGAGAGAAGCCCTTTAGTCCTGGTTCGTTTCTGGAACCGAGACTAAAGGTGTCAGAAGAACTAGGACTGGTTCCCTCCGTGGCCCGGGTGGCGCCCTGGCCTCACGAACCGGGACTGATGCACCTATTAGTCCTGGTTTGTAACACGACTGGGACTAATGCAATATTCTGGCCCATTTCAAAGCCCTGTTTTCTACTAGTATTAGTCAGGACAAAGTCGTCAATGATGAGAAGAACTTAGTCTGACCAAAATCATCACTCGAAGGATTAGGAATGTAGTTTATGAGCATCACATGGAAATGTGCCTATGCTTCGCCTGTATCCTCTTTAACAGTACGGTGTTTCCTATGACTCGAGAAAGAGGAAATGAAATATGAAAACAAGGTATTCATGCTTCAAGTCCGCACATCAATTTTTCATGGTCACACCAAATTCTTCACTTCAATTTCTTTAAGAAATATATCAAATTCCTCATCTAAAGAAATACATTTTCAGGGGTCGTATTTCGTTAGTTAAACCAAACTCTTCAGGGACTATGACACATGTGTACACTCACAAACACATTAGTCCTTTAACCTATTTGTCGTCAATATTCTTCACTTCAATTTCTTTAAGAAATATATCAAATTCCTCATCTAAAGAAATACATTTTTAGGGGTCGACTTTCGTCAGTTAAACCAAACTCTTGAGGGACTATGACACATGTGTACACTCACAAACACATTAGTCCTTTAACCTATTTGTGTCAATACTCCAAACCACTAAGGGAGAACTAGATACACTAACACACATCCACTAAATCCAAGAACACAAGAGGATAGAATGGTTCATAGTCAACAAAAGAACAAGTAAAGATCGTAGTTCTTCCCACTCAAAAGAGATGGGGCCTTGAAATCATTGGATGATCTTCCCTACAAGAGGGGCATTGACATCCACTTGGATTTTCTCACATAGAGGGCATCTCCATGGAGGAGGTAAGTGGAAGGAGCTATGCTCAACAATCTCAAGCGCCAAACCTAAGTTAACCCTAGATGGAGATGGAGGGGTCCCTTATATAGTCTTAGATGAGTTAGGGGCGAGAGAGAGATACATGGGCTTTTGGGCTGGATCTATCCATGCAGGGGCTGGATGTCAGGGCCGCAGGCCGGATGTCCGATGCTTCATGACGGGCTGCATGTCCGGGGATGGAGGAGCGATTCCCGCGATCTCTGGATAGAGAGGCACCGGATTTTTGGGCAGGGCCCGAATGTTCGTCCATGGGCCGGATGTCTAGTCGTTGTTGCTTCAGCTGGCTTTCATCCCTGGATTGGTGGCATCGAAAATCCGGGCCCTTAGCCGGATGTCCGGCCGTTGGGAGGTATTGACACCTTCCTCCAATGCTTGCTTTCGTCGTCCGTGTTCGTCTGAGGTAGTCTCCATGGTACCTATGAGCATGCATAGGGTTTTCGCTTGAGGTAGAATCCATGTCTCAAGTGGCTCGAACGGAAGTTCATTCAGGAGAGATGTCACCTTGGTTTTGATGGTACGTACGCGAGATCTTGTCATTGGACACTTGGATATTGATGGATTGGTGTAGAGTCCATGGGGATGACGATGGGATGCTCCACATCACAAAAGACCGCGGGCGGGGACTCACGACCCTTTTCGTCCGTGATTTCATGTGGCCGCTGCCCCGTTCTTGAATTTCCTGCGTGAACCCCTGGAAATGTGGGAAATGGACGAAATATGGCTGGCGGCCCCTAAAAAATCCCAGGACCTGGCACATACCTTTGAATGGAGCCTCCGCAACTGCAAAAAAAATCAAGGCCAATGGAGGAATTGGTCCAGCACCCCCTTCACCAACTGGATGCACCCCCGCTCGAAAGCTAGATCCTTCACCGCATAAGGTCCCGTCTGCACTAAGCCTCCTTGAAGGCGTATCTGAAATGGTCTTCAACTTTTACCACTGCATCCAGAGGCTGTGGGAAGGCGCCCGCCATGCCCCTTCAATTTTCGGGCTCTCCCGTGATTTCCCGGTGATTTAAACGGTAGCAATATCTTTCATGGTCACACTGAGATCTTGATTTTCTTCCCTAAGACTACCACAATGGGAGTAACATAGGTAGTAACATAGATGTCACCTAAGCAAAAAATATGATGTGGCAGCTAATTAATGAGAAGAGAGAAAAATTGAGTAACATACTATGTTACTACTACTATGAGTAACATAAAACATATCAAGATAAGATGAGTCTATAAGCTAATAAATGAAAGGCTCAATGTTACTATCTCTATGTTATTACCCACTGTGAAGATAGTAACTTAGACTAGTAATATATGCATGTTATTACTCTATGTTACTTCTCATTGTAGATAGTCTAATACCTTGGAAGCAGGTAAGCAAAAGGAGCGCTCATGGGAAAACATAGATAACATTTTAAAAGGTGGTATTAGAAAGCTAGCACTTACGCTTTTTGTCGAGTACCCATCTCGGTAAAGTTTGTGGGACTTCACCAGACGCGTGGAGCTTTCCTCGAGTGCTTCTCTCGGTAATTACATTTTCCCGAGTGATGTACTCGGCAAACATCACCACATCATAGGAAATGCACATACGTATGATAACAAGTCACAACACAAGTTATTTAAATCTTCAAGTATTAATCAAACTAACAAAAGCATCATAATTATTAACAAGTCACAACCATAACATACATGCATTGTATTCAATCCATAGATGCATATATAAAATTCCATACATATTCTCTCAAACTATACATGCATTGCATTCATTTACAAACAAAAAAACATATGTTCATAAACACACATAAAGTAAGAATGCTAGGCCCGTAAGGGTTTCTTTTTTCTGTTTTTTTTGGAAAAATTTTACTACTCCTGTAAAAATGACACGTGTGATGGGGGTGTTTTCTTCTCTTACTAAAGCCACAGTGATCCGTTTTTTCTGGGTTATTTTTTACATTTTTTTGTCAACCACTATTCATATTCACGGCAATGTCAACATCAGTGAACAACAACGATACAATTATTTTTCTACTTTTTCCAGCATTGACTGTTCACTTCAACGGCAACGTCAACATCGGTGAACAGTAGTGAGATTTAAACATATACTTATATACTAAAGCGGGAAGTTTTTCACTTTCCTGTTTTTTTTGTTTTTTTAGCCTTTACTATTCAACTACGTAGGCAGCTGTGAATAGTAGTAGCTTTAGATTATTTTTCTTTACCTTCTACTGTTTAAATTATGTTTTAGTTGTGAATAGTAATAGGAAACAGTAATACATGGGAACAGTGAACAGGAGCAAGGCAGTAGTGTAGCTCCATGAGCAAAGCATTTTTGGTTGTGGTGGTGGGGGTACCATCTTGTGCTAACAACGACTTCATCGGTAGGATCGGTGCAAGGGTTCTCTTTTTCTGATTTTTTTGAACTTTTTTTACCGCTGCTGTAAAAATGAGGCGTGTCTGAAATACTTTGTGCATGTTAAATGTGACATGGTGGTTATCTATTTAAGTGGCCTTGTCTAGCCAGAGTTTTTTCAGAGAGTGCTTGCCTTTTTTTATTTATCTCTGCATTTCTCACGTTCAATTTCACATGGTGGTTGCCACTTTAGGTGGGTTGGTCCGCTCCACGCGTAGTTTAAAGCTTTTTGGATGTAAAACATGTCAATATAGACGTCACACGTGTAGTCTTGAGAGCAAAGAGGGGTCACCAGTTCGACACGTCAAACTCATCTGAAGACGTCCTCTCCACATATAAGTGAGACACACATCTCATCTCATTGCCTCTGAGCAGTCGCTCGAGACCGAGCCAGCCAGAAGCTCGCAATAGTTCCTCACGCCCCCTCCGTCCCCTGCTGTCCACCTCATCTCTTACCGCCGCTGGAGGGAGATCCACCCATGCCCTCCAGTCATCTACCTGATCTCTTAATGTCACCGGAGGGAGCTCCGTTGCTCTCCTACCACACGTCGTTCCTCTTTCCTCAAGGCAACGTAAATCAAGAAACGGGGGACACACCATACTACCAGGGGATCCTCAATTGTTGCTTGGGTCATCGGTGGCGGTGTTGGCGTTGAAGGATGGGGGACGATGCTGTTGGAGTCCTGGAAAAATAGCTCGGGCAGAGGAAGAGCAGGAGCCCCGCATCAAAGGAGGTTGGGCGGGAGACGACTGTTCTAGTGCAGTTACGTGAACAGGTTGGCTAGGTTAACATGCTGGCATCCTCCAGCAGCCTCTCTTCGCCCCGCTCCAGCTTCGGCCCCTCGGTTGCCGCCTCCTGCGACGCTGGTGTTCAGCTCGCCTACGAGGTCTTCTATCAATTGACAAAACAGAGCCAAGTCTGAGGATAGACGATACTCACGTACTTTCCTTCCTTGGGTAGTCCAGTAGTACACCAGAAGCGACATCGACCGAACAGGCGAAGAAAAAGAGGCCCCAAAAGGATTCTGGCGTCCAAAATGGTATGTTCATTCTTGCCAATGCATGATCCATCATTACCTGACTCATGTTGTTTAGTTGACTCAGCTCGCAATGATTGATGAGTGATCAGTAGCATAACAATTTGATTCTCAATTTACAAGTTGATTTTGGGGCTATATAATTGTATTAAATCTGATTTTTGATAACTTGGTTTAGTCAGTTTCAAGTTTATGGCCAGGATAGTGTATTCGTTCTTCGATGACCAGACTATCTGTGTCAAGCAGTGGTATGAGAAGTGTTGGAAATATGCCCTAGAGGCAATAATAAATTATTTATTATCATATTTCCTTGTTCATGATAATCATTTATTATCCATGCTATAATTGTATTGATCGGAAACTCAGATACATGTGTGGATACATAGACAACACCATGTCCCTAGTATGCCTCTAGTGAACTAGCTCGTTGATCAAAGATGGTTAAGATTTCCTAGCCATGGACATGAGATGTCATTTGATAACGGGATCACATCATTAGTAGCATGATATGATGGACAAGACCCAAACTACAAACGTAGCATATAATCGTGTAAGTTTATTGCTACTGTTTTCTGCATGTCAAGTATATGTTCCTATGACCATGAGATCATGCAACTCACTGACATCGGAGGAATACCTTGTGTGTATCAAACGTCGCAACGTAACTGGTTGACTATGAAGGTGCTCTACAGGTATCTCCGAGGGTGTCTGGTGGGTTGGCATGGATCAAGACTGGGATTTGTTACTCCGTGTGACGGAGAGGTATCTCAGGGCCCACTCGGTAATGCAATATCAAAAACAAGCCTTGCAAGTAATGTGACTAAGTGTTAGCCATGGGATCTTGTATTACGGAACAAGTAAAGAGACTTGCCGGTAACGAGGTTGAACTAGGTATGGAGATACCGACGATCGAATCTCGGGCAAGTAACATACCGAAGAACAAAGGGAATGTTATACGGGATTAACTGAATCCTTGACATAGAGGTTCAACCGATACAGATCTTCATAGAATATGTAGGAACCAATATGGTCATCCAGGGCCCGCTATTTGTTATTGGCTGTAGAGGTGTCTCGATCATGTCTACATATTTCTCGAACCCGCAGGGTCTGCACATTTAAGGTTTGGTGACGTTTTGGTAGTGTAGAGTTCTGTATGGTGGTGACCGAAGGTTGTTCGGAGTCCCGGATGATTTCCCGGACGTCAGAAGGAGCTCCAGAATGGTCCGGAGGTAAAGATTCATATATAGGATGTCCCAGTTTGGTCGCCGAAAAAGTTTCGGGCTCATCGGTAGTGTACCGGGAGTGCCGATAGTTTACCGGGAGACCTCCGGGAGGGGTATTTCGACCCAAGAGGCTTCATGGGCTGTCGGAGAGTATTAACCAGCCCTTAGTGGGCTGGTGGAACCTCCACATAAAGCCCATGCGGCTGGAAGAAAAATACCCAAAGGAAAAAAGGTGGAAAAAGGCCAAAAAGGAGCAATCCTAGTCCTACTAGGATTGGAGGAGGAGAGTCCTCCTCTCCCTCCTTGTCTTGGCCGAATCCAAAGAGGGCCAACCCTTGCGGACAGCCTCTCCTCTCCTCCTGCATATATTGGTGGAATAGAGGGTTTTTGCACTAGTTTTTAGCCATGTGCTACCCGTTCCACCTGTGCTCCTCTAGATCGGTTTTCCGCAATGCTTAGGCGAAGCCCTACCAGAATTGCTCCACCACCATCACCGGAGCACCGTCACGCTGCCGGTGAACTCTTCCTCCTCTCCACTTCCTCTTGCTGGACCAAGACGGTGGAGATCGTCATCAAGCTTCACGTGTGCTGAACGCGGATGTGCCATCCGTTCGGTACTAGATCGGACGAACCGTGATCAAGGCCACGAGACGATCGTGATGAGATCGCGGGATGGATCGTGATGAGTTCACGGGACGGATCGTGATGAGATCGCGGGACGGATCGTGATGAGATCATGGAACGCTTGTCGATTTGGATCGCGAAGAAGTTCGACTACACCAACAGCGTTTCTTAACGCTTCCCGCTTAGCGATCTACAAGGGTATGTAGATCAACTCCCCCTCTCGTGGATGATCATCACCATGGATAGGTTTGCGTTTGCGTAGGAAAAAATTTGTTTCCCATGCAACGTTCCCCAATAGTGGCATCATGAGCTAGGTTGATGGTTCGATGAGATCTCGAGTAGAACACAAAAGGTTTGTGGGCGTTGATGCTTAGATTGCTTCCTCCCTTGGTCGTATTTTGGTTCAGCGGTATTGTGATATGAAGCGGCCCGAACCAACATTACTCGTACGCTTACGAGAGACCGGTTCCCTCGACGCAACTTGTTGCTTAGATGGCTTGCGGGTGATAGTTTCTCTCACTTTAGTTGGATCGGATCTGAGGAAGGTGGTCCTTGAGAAGGTTGAAAAGCAAACTATGTATCACCGTTGTGGTTTATGCGTAGGTGAGAATCTTTCTTGCTAGATACCCGTAGCATCCACGTGAAACATGCAACAACAATTAGAGGACGTCTAACTTGTTTTTGCAGGGTATGTTGTGATGCGATATGGCCAATTACATGATGAGATATATGTGATATATCAGATGCATGTGATGTATATGTTGGGGAATGTCGCATGGGAAACAAAAAAATTCCTACACACACGCAAACCTATCCATGGTGATGAGCATCTACGAGAGGCGGAGTTGATCTACATACCCTTATAGATCGCTAAGCGGGAAGCCTTAAGAAATGCGGTTGGTGTAGTCGAACTTCTTCACGATCCAAATCGCCGAGCATCCCGCGATCTAATCATGAACCATCCCGCGATCCAATCACGAACCGTCCCGCAATCTCGTCACGATCCGTTGTACGATCCAATCACGATCGTCTCGTGGCCTTGATCACGATCCTTCCGATCTAGTACCGAACGGACGGCACCTCCGTGTTCAGCACACGTGCAGCTTGATGACGATCTCCACCGTCTTGATCAACCAACATATGTGGAGAGGAGAGAGAGTTCACCAGCAGCGTGACGGTGCTCCAATGATGGTGGTGGTGCAATTCCCGCAGGGCTTCGCCTAAGCACTGCAGAAAACCGATCTAGAGGAGCACCGGTGAAACGGGTAGCACGTGGCCATAAATTCTATCCAAAACCCTTCGATTCCACCAATATATATAGGAGGAGAGGAGAGGCAGCCTTGGCGCAGGGACAAGGCCCTCTTGGAGTTGGCCGAAGCAAGGGGGAGGAGTCCTAATCCTCCTCCAATCAAGGTAGGACTAGGATTGCTCCTTTTTAGCCTTTTTCCACTCTTTTTCCTTTGGGTTTCTTCTCCCAAACCGCATGGGCCTGTTGTGGCTATTCCATCAGCCCACTAAGGGCTGGTTAATACTTTCCCACAGCCCATGAAGCCTCTTGGGTCGAAATACCCCTCCCGGAGGTTTCCCGGTACACTACCGGCACTCCTGGTACACTACCGATGAGCCCGAAACTTTTCCGGCGACCAAACTAGGACTTCCTATATATGAATATTTACCTCCGGACCATTCTGGAGCTCCTCGTGACGTCCGGGATCTCATCCGGGACTCCAAACAACCTTCGGTCACCACCATACATAACTCTATACTACCAAAATGTCACCAAACCTTAAGTGTGCAGACCATGTGGGTTCGAGAACTATGTAGACATGACCGAGACACCTCTACGGTCAATAACCAATGGCGGGACCTGGATGTCGAGATTGGTTCCTACATATTCTATGAAGATCTTTATTGGTCAAACCTCTATGTCAAGGATTCAGTTAATCCCGTATAACGTTCCCTTTGTTCTTCGGTATGTTACTTGCCCGAGATTCGATCGTTGGTATCTCCATACCTAGTTCAACCTCGTTTCCGGCAAGTCTATTTACTATTTCCGTAATACAATATCCCATGGCTAAAACTTAGTCACATTGGTTGCAAGGCTTGTTGTGATGTTGTATTACCGAGTGGGCCCTGAGATACCCCTCCGTCACACGGAGTACCAAATCCCGGTCTTGATCCATGCCAACCCAACAGACACCCTCGGAGATACCTGTAGAGCACCTTTATAGTCACCTAGTTATGTTGCGAGGTTTGATACACACAAGGCATTCCTCCAGTGTCAGCGAGTTGCATGATCTCACGGTCATAGGAACATATACTTGACATACGCAAAACAGTAGCAATAAACTGACACGATCATATGCTACGTTTGTAGTTTGGGTCTTGTCCATCTCATCATTCTCCTAATGATGTGATACCGTTATCAAATGACATCTCATCTCCATGGCTAGGAAACCTTAACCATCCTTTGATCAACGAGCTAGTTCACTAGAGGCATACTAGGGACATAGTGTTTTGCCTATGTATCCACACATGTATCCATGTTTCCAATTTATACAATTCTAGCATGGATAATAAATAATTATCATGAACAAGGAAATATAATAATAAACACTTTATTTATTGCCTATAGGGCATATTTCCAACAATCTCCCACTTGCACTAGAGTCAATAATCTAGCTCACATCACTATGTGATTTACATTGTAATGAATCGAACACCCATGCAGTTCTGGTGTTGATCATGTTTAGCCCTTGGAAGAGGTTTAGTCAACGGGTCTGCAACATTCAGATCCATTTGCACTTTGCAAATATTTATGTCCTTCTCCTCGATGTAATATCGGATGGAGTTAAAGCGTCGCTTTATGTGTCTGGTCCTCTTGTGAAACCTTGGTTCCTTGGCTAGAGCAATGGCACCAGTGTTGTCACAGAATATCTTCATCCAGACACCTTCCTTCGCCGCCTCTGAGGCTACGATGTACTCCGCTTCGCACGTAGAATCAGCTACCACGCTTTGGTTGGAACCGCGCCAGCTTATAGCTCCCCCGGTGAGAATAAATACGTATCCGGTTTCCGACTTAGAATCGTCCGGATCAGTGTCAAAGCTTGCATCGAAGTAACCCTTTACGACGAGCTCTTCGTCACCTCCATAAACGAGAAACATTTCCCTAGTCCTTTTCAGGTACTTAAGGATATTCTTGACCGCTTGCCAGTGCTTCATTCCAGGATCACTTTGAAACCTTCCGGCCATACTTATGGCAGGGTTGACATCGGGTCTTGTGCACAACATTGCATACATGATAGAGCCTATGGCTGAAGCATAGGGGATGACACTCAGATTTTCTTTATCTTCTGCAGTCACTGGGCATTGAGTCTTACTCAACTTCACTCCTTGTAACACAGGCAAGAACCCCTTCTTGGACTGTTCCATTTTGAACTTCTTCAAAACTTTATCAAGGTATGTGCTCTGTGAAAGTGCTATTAAGCGTCTCGATCTATCTCTATAGATCTTAATGCCTAATATGAAAGCAGCTTCTCCTAGGTCCTTCATTAAAAAACTCTTGTTCAAATATTCCTTCACACTTTCCAGCAATTCTATATTATTTCCAATCAGCAATATGTCATCCACATATAATATTAGAAACGCTATAGAGCTCCCACTCACTTTCTTGTAAATACAAGCTTCTCCATAAACTTGTATAAACCCAAACGCTTTGATCACCTCATCAAAGTGCTTATTCCAACTCCGAGATGCTTGCACCAGTCCATAAATGGATCGCTGGAGTTTGCAAACTTTGTCAGCATTCTCTCAATTCACAAAACCTTGTGGTTGCATCATATACAACTCTTCCTCAAGGAAACCGTTGAGGAACGCTGTTTTGACATCCATCTGCCAAATTTCATAGTCGAAATAAGCAGCTATTGCTAACACGATTCTGACAGACTTAAGCATCGCTACGGGTGAGAAGGTCTCATCGTAGTCAACTCCTTGAACTTGTGAAAACCCTTTGCCACAAGTTGAGTTTTATAGACGGTGACATTACAGTCCGTGTCTGTCTTCTTCTTCAAGATCCCTTTATTCTGAATGGCCTTTCGCCCTTCAGGTAATACTTCCAAAGTCCACACTTTGTTTTCATACATGGATCCCATCTCGTATTTCATGGCCTCTAACCATTTCTCGGAATTTGGGCCCATCACTGCTCCTTCATAGCTGGTAGGTTCATTGTTGTCCAACAACATGACCTCCAAGACAGGGTTACCGTACCACTCAGGAGTAGTACGCATCCTTTTTGACCTACGAGGTTCAACAGAAACTTGATTCGAAGCTTCATGATCATCATCATTAACTTCCTCTGCAACCGTCATAGGCTCCACAGAAACAACTTTCTGTGCTATGCTACTCTCTGGTTGAAGTAAAGGTTCAACAACCTCATCAAGCTCTATTTTCCTCCCACTCAATTCTTTCGAGAGAAACTCTTTCTCAAGAAATGTTCCGTTCTTAGCGACAAACACTTTGCCCTCAGATCTGAGATAGAAGGTATACCCGACCGTCTCTTTCGGGTATCCTATGAAGACGCATTTCTCCGCTTTGGGTTCCAGCTTTTCAGGCTGAAGCTTTTTGACATAAGCATCACATCCCCAAACTTTAAGAAACGACAACTTTGGTCTCTTGCCAAACCACAGTTCATATGGCGTCGTCTCAACGGATTTCGATGGTGCCCTATTTAAAGTGAATGCAGCTGTCTCTAATGCATAACCCAAAAATGATAGTGGCAAATCAGCAAGAGACATCATAGAATGTACCATATCTAATAAGGTACGATTACGACGTTCGGACACACCATTACGCTGTGGTGTTCCGGGCAGTGTCAACTGTGAGACAATTCCACACTGTCTTAAGTGACTGCCAAACTCATAACTCAGATACTCACCTCCTCGATCATGTCGTAGGAATTTAATCTTCTTGTTATGATGATTCTCAACTTCACTCTGAAATTGCTTGAACTTTTCAAATGTTTCAGACTTGTGTTTCATTAAGTAAATATACCCATATCTACTTAAGTCATCAATGAAGGTGGGAAAATAACGATATCCACCACGCGATGTAACATTCATTGGACCACACACATCGGTATGTATGATTTCCAACAAGTCACTCGCCCGTTCCATCGTTCCAGAGAACGGCGTTTTAGTCATCTTGCCCATGAGGCATGGTTCACATGTGTCAAGTGATTCGAAATCAAGTGCCTCTAAAAGTCCATAAGCATGGAGCTTCCTCACGCGTTTTACACAATTATGACCTAAACGGCAGTGCCACCAGAAAGTGGTACTATCATTATCAACTCTGCATCTTTTGGCATCAATGTTATGAACGTTGTGTGTCATCACTATCAAGATTCAATATGAATAAACCCCTCACATTGGGTGCATGACCATAAAAGATATTACTCATGTAAATAGAACAACCTTTATTCTCTGATTTAAATGAGTAACCGTCTCGCAATAAACAAGATCCAGATATAACGTTCATGCTTAATGCAGACACTAAATAACAATTATTCAGTTTTATCACTAATCCCGATGGTAATCGAAGAGAGAGCGTGCCGACGGTGATCACATCAACCTTGGAACCATTTCCCACGCGCATCGTCACTTCGTCCTTTGCTAGCCTCCGCTTATTTCGTAGTTCCTGCTTTGAGTTGCAAATGTGAGCAACCGAACCGGTATCAAATACCCAGGCACTACTACGAGAGCTAGTAAGGTACACATCAATAACATGTATATCATATATACCTTGTTTGTCGTTGGCCGCCTTCTTGTCAGCCACGTACTTGGGGCAGTTCCGCTTCCAGTGACCAGTTCCCTTGCAATGAAAGCACTCAGTTTCTGGCTTAGATCCATGCTTAGGCTTCTTTACAGGAGTAGCAACTGCTTTGCCATCCTTCTTGGTTTTACCCTTCTTGCCCTTGCCTTTGCCCTTGCCATTCTTCTTGAAACTAGTGGTTTTATTGACCATCAACACTTGATGTTCTTTCTGGATATCAGACTCAGCGACCTTAAGCATCGCAAACAGCTCGACTGACTTGTTCATCCCGTGCATGTTATAGTTCATCACAAAGCTTTTGTAGCTAGGTGGCAGCGATTGAAGAACTCTATCAGTGATTGCCTCTGGCGGAAGTTCAATTCCCAACTCCGCCAAATGAATCGTGTACCCAGACATTCTGAGTATATGTTCACTGATAGACCCATTCTCCTCCATTTTGCAAGCATAGAACTTATCGGAGGTCTCATACCTCTCGATCCGGGCATTCTTCTCAAAGATAAACTTCAACTCCTGGAACATCTCATATGGTCCATGACGTTCAAAACGTCTTTGAAGTCCCGGTTCTAAGCTATAAAAAATTGCACATTGAACTATTGAGTATTCTCCAGTACGTGTCTCCCAAGCGTTCTTAACGTCTTCGGATGACATGTCTGCGGGTTTATCACAAGCGGTGCATCAAGGACGTATAGTTTCTGGGAAGCCTTGAGGATAATCCTCAGATTACGGGCCCAGTCAACAAAGTTACTTCCATCATATTTCAGCTCAGCTTTCTCTAGGAACGCATTAAAATTCAGGGGTGCTACTGCGCGAGCCATTGATCTACAACATAAATATGCAAAGGTTACTAAGACTATTGTTCAGGATAATGAGTTTAGTTAATCAAATTACTAAATCTTCCACTCAAATTGACATCCCTCAGGTCATCTGAGTGTCACATGATCCAAATTCACCAACTCAAGTCCGATCATCACATGAGTTGAGGTGGCTTCAATGGTGAACATCATTATGTTGATCATATATACTATATGACTCATGCTCGACCTTTCAGTCTCTTGTGTTCCGAGGCCATGTCTCTACATGCTAGGCTCGTCAAGTTTAACCCGAGTGTTCTGCGTGTGCAACACTGGATTGCACCCGTTGTATGTGAACGTAGAGTCTATCACACCCGATCATCACGTGGTGTCTCGACACGACGAACTTTCGCAACGGTGCACACTCGAGGAGAACATAGTTCATCTTGAAATTTAAGTGAGGGATCACCTTATAATGCTACCGCCGTACTAAGGAAAACAAGGTGCATAAAAGGATTAACATCACATGCAATTCATAAGTGACATGATATGGCCATGATCTTGTGCTTAAGATCTTCATCTTCAAATCACCAACATGATCTCCATCGTCACTGGCATGACACCATGATCTCCATCATCTTGATCTCCATCAATGTCCTGCAGTAGGGGTTGTGGCGCCAGCCCTGCTTCTACTTTTATTGCTACTGCTTAGCGATAAAGTAAAGCAATACATAGCGCTTAATGATTGACACGCAGGTCATACAATAATTAAAGACAACCCTATGGCTCCTGCCGGTTGTCGTAGTCAACGACATGCAAGTCGTGAAATTCTATACATCACATGATCATCTCATACATCACATATATCACATTATGTAATTGGCCATAACACATCACAACATACCCTGCAAAAACAAGTTAGACGTCCTCTAATTGTTGTTGCAAGTTTTACGTGGCTGCTACGGGTATCTAGCAAGAACAATTCTCACCTACGCATAAACTACAACGGTGATACACTAGTTTGATTTTCAACCTTCTCAAGGACCGCCTTTGTCGGATCCGATCCAACTAAAGTGAGAGAAACTGCCACCCGCAAGCCATCTAAACAACAAGTTGCGTCGAGGGAACCGGTCTCTCGTAAGCTTACGAGTAAATTTGGTCCGGGCCGCTTCATCTCACAATACCGCTGAACCAAAATCCGACCAAGGGAGGAAGCAATCTAAGCATCAACGCCCACAAACCTTTTTGTGTTCTACTCGAGATCTCATCGAACCATCAACCTAGCTCATGATGCCCCTGTTGGGGAACGTTGCATGGGAAACAAAAAAATTCCTACGCACACGCAAACCTATCCATGGTGATGAGCATCTACGAGAGGGGGAGTTGATCTACATACCCTTGTAGATCGCTAAGCGGGAAGCATTAAGAAACGCGGTTGGTGTAGTCGAACTTCTTCGCGATCCAAATCGCTGAGTGTCCCGATCTAATCACGAATGGTCCCGCGATCCAATCACGAACCGTCCCGCGATCTTGGCATGATCCGTTCCACGATCCAATCACGATCGTCTCATGGCCTTGATCACGAACCTTCCGATATAGTACCGAACGGACGACACCTCCGCGTTCAGCACACGTGCAGCTTGATGACGATCTCCGCCGTCTTGATCTAGCAAGAGGAGGTGGAGAGAAGAGAGAGTTCACCGGCAGCATGACGGCGCTCCGATGATCGTGGTGGTGCAATTCCGGCAGGGCTTCGCCTAAGCACTGAAGAAAACCGATCTAGAGGAGCACCGGTGAAATGGGTAGCACGTGGCCGTAAATTCTATCCAAAACCCTTCTATTACACCAATATATATAGGAGGAGAGGAGAGGCAGACTTGGCGCAGGGCCAAGGCCCTCTTGGAGTCGGCCGAAGCAAGGGGGAGGAGTCCTACTCCTCCTCCAATCAAGGTAGGACTAGGATTGCTCCTTTTTAGCCTTTTTCCACTCTTTTTCCTTTGGGTTTCTTCTCCCAAACTGCATGGGCCTGTTGTGGCTATTGCACCAGCCCACTAAGGGCTGGTAATACTTTTCCACAGCCCATGAAGCCTCTTGGGTCGAAATACCCCTCCCGGAGGTCTCCCGGTACACAACCGGCACTCCCGGTACACTACGGATGAGCCCAAAACTTTTCCGGCGACCAAACTGGAACTTCCTATATATGAATATTTACCTCCAGACCATTCCGGAGCTCCTAGTGATGTCCGGGATCTCATCCGGGACTCCGAACAAACTTCGGTCACCACCATACATAACTCTACACTACCAAAACGTCATCGAACCTTAAGTGTGCAGACCCTGCGGGTTCGAGAACTATGTAGACATGACCGAGACACCTCTACGGTCAATAACCAATGGCGGGACCTGGACGTCCACATTGGTTCCTACATATTCTATGAAGATCTTTATCGGTCGAACCTCTATGTCAAGGATTCAGTCAATCCCGTATAACGTTTCCTTTGTTCTTCGGTATGTTACTTGCCCGAGATTCGATCGTCGGTATCTCCATACCTAGTTCAACCTCGTTACCGGCAAGTCTCTTTACTCGTTCCGTAATACAAGATCCCGTGGCTAACACTTAGTCACATTGCTTGCAAGGCTTGTTGTGATGTTGTATTACCGAGTGGGCCCTGAGATACCTCTCCGTCATACGGAGTAACAAATCCTGGTCTTGATCCATGCCAACCCAACAGACACCCTCGGAGATACCTGTAGAGCACCTTTATAGTCACCTAGTTACGTTGCGGCGTTTGATACACACAAGGCATTCCTCCGGTGTCAGTGAGTTGCATGATCTCACGGTCATAGGAACATATACTTGACATACGGAAAACAGTAGCAATAAACTGACACGATCATATGCTACGTTTGTAGTTTGGGTCTTATCCATCTCATCATTCTCCTAATGATGTGATCCCGTTATCAAATGACATTTCATGTCCATGGCTAGGAAACCTTAACCATCCTTTGATCAACGAGCTAGTTCACTAGAGGCATACTAGGGACATAGTGTTTTGTCTATGTATCCACACATGTATCCTTGTTTCCAATTAATACAATTCTAGCATGGATAATAAACAATTGTCATGAACAAGGAAATATGATAATAAACACTTTATTTATTGCCTCTAGGGCATATTTCCAACAACTACAACTATGCTATCTATAGAAAAAGTTGGCCTCGCGTACCACTGTGCAACACCACGATGATGAACATATCACCCAGTGAACACTGAACAAGTCTCGAATCAATATGCATTTACGATTTGTGGTTCTGTCCTATTTTACTAGGGTTGTATATCTTCCATAATATTTTGGTAATTTTGTAGATTAGGAAGTTTAATTCTTAATCGATGATAGTTTAATAGTAGTCAAGATATGGGTTCTGCATGTCCATTTTACTGCATATATCTATTTTTACACTTCTATTATAGGCCTCGTAGTATTATGTCTATTCAAGAAGTAGAAGACTGAGCCTCTCCAGCAAGGTTTTCAATATTAAGAGGGAAATCTGAAGGTGTATAAGGTAACTAGATACATTTAGTACTAGGTGAGTAATAAATTTTCTTTATATGTTGCATTATAATTACAAAATATGGATGAGGTGCCTGATGTCAGCTGCAATCACGGATCTAATAATCACCTTTTTAAATACAATTGATGAAATAATCAAAGAGTAACTATGTGACCCACTATGTAGAGAAACTGTAAGAACTACACACCTAGGATTAACCCTCAATGTTACCAAGTTCAGTTATTACCATAATTTATAGATTCAATCAGTGTGATGTAGTTACCATGACACGTATCTTCACGAGAGAAGTTTTTGTGAAGCAGTAGGATAGGATAGTTTTTCTTCAGCATGGTTCAGAGCTTCAGATCACCATTGCATGAAATAAGAACATAACCATTATTTGTGTAAAATCCTGCAGGAGAGAAAGGACGTTTAAGGAGAGTGAACTATGTTATTCTGCGAACTTATGATGACAAACTATTTACTAGGTCTTTGGCTTGCTGCTACATGTATGAGGTACCCCTTTGGTGTTGTAGGTGCCATTTTTATTGGCATGTGGTACGTATTCAGTTAATCACGCAAAGTTACATGCATATAGGCAATAATGAAATATATGTTCATCTGGAAGCTTATAGACATAATATGTGTTCATCTGGATGCCTATAGACGCTAAACAATATTTTAATGATCTTGGATGCCATCACCTACATAGACTTTATTTTCGTAACAGTGTGCTTCCAGTTTGTTGGTTAATGGATGGTCAGAAGGTATTTCACCTAGCTCTTCCAGTTTGTTGGTTCATGGACGTCCTGCTTTCAAGTATCAGTTTGATATACACGCAAATGCCTCTGGAATTTTTGCTGACACTATATAATGCATCAATTGGTTTCTTATTGTTGAAATTTGAAGACATATGAATTAGAATGTCCTTTTTATAGGATGCCTATACTTAGAGGCTTCATAAATCAGGGTATTTTCTAATGTGGTGTAAATTTTTGTGTTGTTCTTATGGCCCATGGTTGTACGTAAAGCATTCCAATACATTTCCACAAATCATTATTTTTCTTCACGTAACACATGTTCATGTCCAATCAGCGATGGATTCAAGTGGTGCTGGGACATGTATAGACTATAGAGAAGGAGCTCATTATATATGGAGACAGGCTTTGAATTGCGGTGTGCTGTACCTACCTGATGGTGTACACTTCAGATGAGGGATCTCCATATAAGTACGATGTTCATAGAAAAGAAGCCAAGAGACCGATTCATCAGTTGTATATCTTTTTTACGTTCTGTGTGTTATTTGTTTCTCTATAAGTTGGTATGCTCTTCAAAAAAAGTTGAGAATGTGACTATATGAGAAGCCTAGTTAAGTGTATTAAAAAAGTGAACGTAGGAAGAAAAATAGACTGCTAGGCGTAAAAACTCTCGACCTGGCTACAAAGGTACAGACATGCAGAACGTACAGCGAGTTTTCAAAAACTATAACAAAACAAACACATACTGAAGCAATGGGCTCACGCCGCGCATGCTTCGATGGATCGACTTGAATAGATTGGCTGGTGCTGATATGTCCCTTAGGACCAGCAGCGGTGGTTTGATTGAGATATACATTTCACTACCACTACATCACAGAGAGCCAACTCCCTTGCATTGCCAAAATTCATGTTTCATATTTTAAGCGGGTTGACTTACGTGCTTCTCTCATGCTACAATCCTGTTCTCGCTGAGCTTCCTTTCTCCTCGTGATTTATGTAATTGGATGTAACCAATTATGTTTACGACAAAACTTAGAAATCGATCATTGATCCGATTTGATTAAAGTGCTTTGCAATTCTAGTACACACTATCAGTACATGTTATCGATCATTTATGCATGTACAAATTAGATGTATCTTTTTCTTATGAATTACTTTACCACGAATCAATTTTTGGGATGACTTACCATATATTAAAAAAAATCTAAATAGCTTATCAATCCTTATGACGCGGCGTGCCGCCGCGCACTACTTGCTAGTATAATCTATATATCCACCAAAGCTGGGTTTTTGAGGGAACTATCCAAACTTTTCATACAATCCATAGATGCATACATATTATCCATATCCATCATGTCATGGCATATGTATATATTGCTTTTTCATATGTAGAAAAATATTGAGATAAACAGCAAAAAATAGGGGCAAAGAAATAGAAAGGGGATCAAGCCACCCCTACATCTAGCCCACATACATTGTCGAGTACCTTTTCTCTGGGCTCTCAACAAAAGCTGCGCACTGACACGGGGCCGTCAGCTGCAAACGACCGTACCACGTGGCTCCTATTTGCCGGGTACCTTCTACAGGGCTCTCGGCATACTGTCCATAAACCGAGTTCCTTTATATGCCCCGAGTGTATTACCAACGGGGCTCGGCAGAGCTTCCCAGACGTGTCCTCGTGTGTGCCGAGATCAGTACTCAGCTTAGATGTCTTTTGCCGCGATCCCGTGTCCTCGTACTCGGCAAAGACAAAAGAACGTAACTGCAATTTGTGCAGTAGCGAGAGTAGTGTATGTAAGTGTTGGGTGGACGTCAAAAATACAATTTAGATTATCTACAAAAGTTTGTGATTTTTGGCCATGTGAATGTCAAATTATGTAAATGTTGGGTAAAATTTATTTTTTGCGGGCTAGGGTGAATTTGTTTTGACCGGAATATTTTCTCAAGTTGCATGAAATTGTAACTAGTCCTGGAATTTTTTCCAGTTACATAATATTAATTATTAGAGTGGATTAGTTTTTCCAGTGTGCGGCCATTTGTATGTTTGTTCTATCTGATTGGAAAAATTGTTGACATATGACTGGCACGTAGGCAAAACACTGTTGCGTGCTAGGCGTGAAGGTACTGCAGCGAGTGCGTGCACAGTGGTATGGTCGCGGAACAGTACGTTGGAGCGTCGCTGTATCGGCCGCGTTGGCCCCTTGGCTGTTAGGCGTGGGCGTTTTGATGAAGTACAAGTGCATGTGTGTGCGTGCACCGTGCAGGCAGCATGTGAGGTCGTTCCCCTTGCGTTACTGCTGGCTGGTGTGCTAGAGTTGGCAAGAGTTTTTGCATGCTACTCACCAGACTGCGATGGGTCGTGCGATTTCATGTGCATTGTATGCGCGTTCGACCGGCATGCGGCATGGAGACGAGCGAGCATCCGAGGCAATTAAGATGGCCTCCGGCACAAAACGTGCCCCACTTGTGAAGTGACGTGACAAGACATGGTGCGGCGGGCTATCGAGTATCGTACCAGCGATCTCTATGGCCAGACAAAAGATCTTGGCTCCTCTATGGCCAGAGAAAAGATCTTTGCTCCTTCGGTCAGCAGCTGGTCGATACGGCGGCCAGGATTAATGGCATTGTAGCGTGACATGCCAGACCGTAGGCGAAGGAGAGCAGCTGGTCAATACGCCGGCCAGGATTAATGGCATTGTAGCGTGACATGCCAGACCGTAGGCATGCATGTCCACTGTTTCTTTTTGGAATTGGAACCAAGACAAGAGGACCAATCAATCCATGCGTACAGGGTGGGGGGTGCATTTTACAAACTGTGGTCGAAATTTCTCCCTCTGGTCCTTCTGCTCACAGCACTTTTGGATGGCTGCTCAACAAGGTTTTTTTTTTTTTTTGCGTGAAGGCTGCTCAACAAGCTGCCGTGAGGTAACTGGACCTTTCATTTATTTGTTCTTCTTTCCTGCCACTTTAGTTTGAATGTTTTTTTTTATAAAATATTTTTTTCTGGCAGCCTGTTCGTTACTTCCAAATGAAAGAAACTGATTCGACTAATACCGGGCTCTCGTCCATATTCCTTGATTTGGTCGCAAACAAGTGTTTTTATTTGCCATATATTGTTTCTGATATAAATTCTAAATATTACTAGCTATAGTCAAATGCCCGTGCGTTGGTAAGGGCTACAATGCATATATTTTAGAAAGCATCTCTTGTCTAAATTCTTAATTCAATTATGCCCCTCAATATAGTCTGTTACACCTGCTATTTTTTTAATGCACTCTTTGGTATTTTGGTTATTGGCATATCATGGATGAAAATTTAAGCTACAAAATAAAATTCACTAATTAGATATGCACGACCCTAGTATAAAAAATGATTGCTTACATAATTTTCAGAACATGTGTTTCTAGCATATCCATTTTCAAAGAAGAACAATATTTCTGTTAATAAAAATCTGAGAGTTTGTACAACTTGTGAATGTATGCGGTCAACATGTAATTGTGAAAAAAAATGGTTTATAGAAAGTCATTTACTAATGAGATGACATAACTATTATTTTCATTTCTTTGGGATACATTGTGATATCTATCAATGCTAATCAATAATACATGTCCACCTTCCTCTTGTTAATGTCTACTCTGATAGGCCCTACAACCTAGATAGTTTTTGCCTGTCGGAATCTATGGAGATCATCTTCCTCAACTATGTGGCAACCTTGTTTATGACAAACATACAAAAGATGGAATTAATCAAAGAAAACATCATGCAATTGAAGCTTGATAATCACAAAATACATGACTTCAGAGGTTAGGTAACTATAGATTAAAACATATCAAGCTTGAACTATGCTTTTTAACTAATAATCACTTTACAGTCCTCCGTAACCTATACTGACATGGCATAATTGGACAATAATATACTCTTTTTTTAAACTGCATAATTGAAAAGATCATCAACTGTATAAAAATGAATGACTGACCAAGCATTATAGATTAGGTAGAGCATGTGACCATCAACGGCATGCATGCTAGAACTAATCAAAAATTGTGTCTGACTGGGCACCTATTATAGGAGCGCACTTGTGGGCGCTATCTGGTGAACTATAATGCTTCTTCTCAGGAGATTTACCTTTTTTGTTTCATGTATAATTGGCGTGCTCTTGCCATTCATCTATCAACGAAACCGCAATTTTTTTGTGTATTTTGTATAATGCATTCTTGTGTGCCTTTTTTTAAATTTACATGAACTTAAATCTTAAGGTTGAATAGATGCTATATAATACAAGGATAGAAACACATACAACATAAACTTAGCTCCCTAAATCTAGCAATAACTTTTGAACATCTATATAAAGTGACATCTGAAATGTAAACATCTTGATGCAGTTAGACAAAAAGTTGCAAAAATGAAGTAATATCTATTTTTCCTTACCTTATGACCTCGTCGGGCTCATTGTTCAGAAATGGTGTTCCTTCCCACCACGATCAATAAAAAATGAATCATATGTAATAGTTCTAATACCAAAAATGAGCAGTTGTCCTGTTTCTAAATTTGAGTTTATGAGTAGCTTTTGATGGAACATGTTGCAGATGACATCAATCCTTACAATGTTGATTGGGTTAGAAACAGGAGGTACGAGGGAGATTACACACAACTCGATGTGTGCTCTTAGGGTGGTGGTTGATGTGTTGATTCATCTGTGCTCATTCACCCGTCGCCAGCAGCACTCACCCCATGATGGCAATAAAGCATAATAGAAAGATGATGGTACGAGGGAGATCGATTGAGTGAAGGTTGCACGGGTGAAGACTCTTCCATAACTTCCTCTCGATCGGATCGACCCTGAAGCACGCTCCTTGGGGCACCTCTGTTGGAAATATGCCCTAGAGGCAATAATAAATTAGTTATTATTATATTTCCTTGTTCATGATAATCGTTTATTATCCATGCTATAATTGTATTGAATGGAAACATAGATACATGTGTGGATACATGGACAACACTGTGTCCCTAGTATGCCTCTAAGTGAACTAGCTCGTTGATCAAAGGGTGGTTAAGGTTTCCTAGCCATGGACATGAGATGTCATTTGATAACGGGATCACATCATTAGGAGAATGATGTGATGGACAAGACCCAAATTACAAACGTAGCATATGATCATGTCAGTTTATTGCTGCTGTTTTCCGCATGTCAAGTATATGTTCCTATGACCATGAGATCATGCAACTGCTGACACCGGAGGAATACTTTGGGTGTATCAAACGTCGCAACGTAACTGGGTGACTATAGAGGTGCACTACAGGTATCTCCGAGGGTGTCTGTTGGGTTGGCATGGATCGAGACTGGGATTTGTTACTCCGTGTGACGGAGAGGTATCTCAGGGCCCACTCGGTAATACAACATCACAACAAAGCCTTGCAAGCAATGTGACTAAGTGTTAGCCACGGGATCTTGTATTACGGAACGAGTAAAGAGACTTGCCGGCAACGAGGTTGAACTAGGTATTGGGATACCGACGATCGAATCTCGGGCAAGTAACATACCGAAGAACAAAGGGAACGTTATACGGGATTACCTGAATCTTTGACATAGAGGTTCAACCGATAAAGATCTTCATAGAATATGTAGGAACCAATATGGACGTCCAGGTCCCGCCATTGTTTATTGACCGTAGAGGTGTCTCGGTCATGTCTACATAGTTCTCGAACCCGCAGGGTCTGCACACTTAAGGTTTGGTGATGTTTCGGTAGTGTAGAGTTATGTATGGTGGTGATCAAAGTTTGTTCAGAGTCCCGGATGAGATCCCAGACATCACGAGGAGCTCCGGAATGGTTTGGAGGTAAAGATTCATATATATGAAGTCCCAGTTTGGCCGCCGGAAAAGTTTCGGGCTCATCGGTAGTGTACCGGGAGTGCCGGTAGTGTATCGGGAGGCCTCCGGGAGGGGTATTTCGACCCCAAGGGGTCCATGGGCTGTGGGAAAGTGATAACCAGCCCTTAGTGGGATGGTGAGACAGCCACATAAGGCCCATGGCGCAGGGAGTAGGTTTCCTAAAGGAAAAAGGTGAAAAGGCCAAAAAGGAGCAATCCTAGTCCTACTAGGATTGGAGGAGGAGAGTCCTCCTCTCCCTCCTTTCCTTGGCCGAATCCAAAGAGAGGACCAGCCCTTGCGCCAGCACTCCTCCTCTGTCCTCCTATATATACTAGTGGAATAGAGGGTTTTTACACACAACTTACGGCCACGTGCTACCCGTTTCATCAGTGCTCCTCTAGATCGGTTTTCCGCAGTGCTTAGGCGAAGCCCTGCCGGAATTCCTCCACCACCATCACCGGAGCGTCGTCACGTTGCCGGTGAACTCACTCTCCTCTCCACCCCCTCTTGCTGGATCAAGACGGTGGAGATCGTCATCAAGCTACACCTGTGCTGAACGCGGAGGTGTCGTCCGTTCGGTACTAGATCGGAAGGATCGTGATCAAGGCCACGAGACGTTCGTGATCGGATCGCGGGACGGATCGTGTCGAGATCGCGAGACGTTTCGTGATCAAGGCCACGAGACGTTTGTGATGTGATTGCGGGACGGATCGTGATGTGTTCACGGGACGGATCGTGATGTGTTCACGAAACGGTTCGTGATGAGATCGCGGGACGGATCGTGATAAGATCGCGGGACGCTCGGCGATTTGAATCGCAAAGATGTTCGACTACACCAACAGCGTTTCTTAACACTTCCCGCTGAGCGATCTACAAGGGTATGTAGATCCACTCCCCCTCTCGTAGATGCTCATCACCATGGATAGGTTTGCGTATGCGTAGGAAATTTTTTGTTTCCCATTTTACGTTCCCCAACAGTGGTATCAGAGCTAGGTTGATGGTTTGATGAGATCTCGAGTAGAACACAAAAGGTTTGTGGGTGTTGATGCTTAGATTGCTTCCTCCCTTGGTCGGATTTTGGTTCGGCGGTATTGTGAGATGAAGCGGCCCGGACCAACATTACTCGTACGCTTACGAGAGACCGGTTCCCGCGACGCAACTTGTTGCTTAGCTGGCTTGCGGGTGACAGTTTATCTCACTTTAGTTGGATCGGATCCGACAAAAAGGTCCTTGAGAAGGTTGAAAAGCAAACTATGTATCACCATTGTGGCTTTGCGTAGGTGAGAATCGTTCTTGCTAGATACCCGTAGCAGCCACGTAAAACTTGCAACAACAATTAGAGGACGTCTAACTTGCTTTTGCAGGGTATGTTGTGATGTGATATGGCCAATTACATGATGAGATATATGTGATGTATGAGATTATCATGTGATGTATAGAATTTCACGACTTGCATGTCGATAAGTACGGCAACAGGCAGGAGCCATAGGGTTGTCTTCAATTATTGTATGACCTACGTGTCAATCATTAAGCGCTATGTAATGCTTTACTTTATCGCTAAACGGTAGCAATAGTAGTAGAAGCATGAAGGGCGTGACAACCCCGATGGCGACACGTTAATGGAGATCAAGATGATGGAGATCATGGTGTTGTGCCGGTGACAATGGAGATCATGCCGGTGCTTTCAAGATGGAGATCTAAAGCACAAGTTCATGGCCATATGATGTCACTTATGATTTGCATGTGATTTTAATCCTTTTATGCACCTTGTTTTGCTTAGGACGACGGTAGCATTATAAGGTGATCCCTCACTTAAATTTCAAGATAAATTGTGTTCTCCCCGAGTGTGCACCGTTGCGAAATTTCGTCGTGTTGAGACACCACGTGATGATCGGGTGTGATAGACTCTACGTTCACATACAACAGGTGCAAGACAGATTTGCACACGCGGAAACACTCGGGTTAAACTTGACAAGCCTAGCATGTACAAACATGGCCTCGGAACACAAGAGACCGAAAGGTCGAGCATGAGTCATATAGTAGATATGATCAATATAATGATGTTCACCATTGAAGCCACCTCAACTCACGTGATGATCGGACTTGAGTTGGTGAATTTGGATCATGTATCACTCGAATAACCTGAGGGATGTCAATTTGAGTGGGAGTTCTTAAGTAATATGATTAATTGAACTCATTATCATGAACATAGTCAATAGTGTCTTTGCAAATTATGTCGTAGATTACTAGCTCACGCTGTAGCTCCCATGTAAATTTTCCTAGAGAAATAGAGTCTAAAGATGATGGTAGCAATATTGCGGACTAGGTCCGTGATCTGAGGATTGTCCTTGTTGCTGCACAGAAAGGCTTATGTCCTTGATGCACCGCTCGGTGCGCCACCCCCTCTAGCATCGTCTGTAGATGTTGTGAACATCTGACAGGCACGTTCCGATGAATACTTGATATTTTAGTGCGTCATGCATTATGACTTAGAATTGAGGCTGCAAAACGTTTTGAACGTCATGGAACATACAAGATGTTCTAGGAGCTGAGATTGTGATCTCAGGCACATGCCCGTGTTGTGAGATATGAGATCTCAAACAAGATTCTTTGCCTGCAAGATGAAGGAGAATAGCTCAATCATTGAGCATGTGCTCAGATTGTCTGGGTGCTACAATCGCTTGAATCGAGTGTGAGTTGATCTTCCAGATAAGATAGTGATTGATATAGTTCTCCAAATCACTGTCACTAAGCTACTAGAGCTTCGTGATGAACTATGAAATGCCAGGGATAGAAATAATGATCCCTAAGCTGTTCGTGATGTTTTGATACCGCGAAGGTAGAAATCAAGAAGGAGCATCAAGTGTTAATGGTTAGTAAAACAACTAGTTTCGAGAAGGGCAGGGCAAGTAGGGAAACTTCATGGATGGCAAGTCAGTTGCTGCTCCAGTGAAGCAACCCAAAGTTGAACCTAAACCCGAAACTAAGTGCTTCTATTATGAGGAGAGCGGTCACTGAAGCGGAACAACCCTAGATACTTGGTAGATAAGAAGGCTGGCAACGTCGACAAAATTATATTTGATATACGTGTTATTGATGTGTACCTTGCTAGTACTCCTAGTAGCACCTGGGTATTGGATACCGGTTTGGTTGCTAAATGTTAGTAACTCGAAATAAAAGCTACGGTATAAACGGAGAACTAGCTAAAGGTGAGGTGACGGTGTGTGTTGGAAAATGTTTCCAAAGGTTGATGTGATCAACATCGCACGCTCTCTCTACCTTCGGGATTAGTGACGAACCTAAATAAATGTTATTTGGTGTTTTTCGTTGAGCATGAACGTGATTAGATCATGTTTATTGCAACATGATTATTCATTTGAGTTAGAGAATAATGGTTATTCTATCTACATGAATAATGCCTTCAATGGTCATGCACCTTGTGAGAATGGTTTGTTAAATCTTGATCGTAGTAATACACATGTTCATTGATGCCAAAAGATACATAGTTAAATAATGATAGTACCACATACTTGTGGCACTGCTGCTAAATGTCATATTGGTGTAAAACGCATGAAGAAACTCCATGCTGATGGATCTTTGGACTCATTCGATTTCGAATCAGTTGAGACATGCGGACCATGCCTTTTGGGCAAGATGACTAAACCCCGTTTTCCGGCTTGATGGAACGGGCGAGTGACTTATTGGAAACAATACATGTTGATGTATACGGTCCAATGAGTGTTGTAGCTTGCGGTGGATATCGTTATTTTCTTACCTTCACTGATGATTTGAGTAGATGTACTGTATATTTACTTAATGAAACACAAGTCTGAATCGTTTGAAAGGTTCAAAGCAAAATCAGAGTGAAAGTTTAATCGTGACAAGAAGATGAAAATGTCTGCGATATGATCGTGGAGGTGAATATCTGAGTTGCGAGTTTGGCATACAAACTTTAGACAATGTGAAAGTTGTTTCATAAATCACGCCACCTGGAACACCATAGTGTGATGGTGTGTCCGAACATCATAGTCGTGCTCTATTGGACATGGTGCTTGCTATGATGTCTCTTGTCGTTTTGCTACTATAGTTTTGGGGTTAGTGCATTAGAGACAACCACATTCACTTTAAGTAGGGCACCATCTAAATCCGTTGAGATGACACCGTGTGAATTATGGTTTGATAGAAACCTAAGCTGTCATTTCTTGATATTTGGGGCTGCGACGCTTGTGTGGAAAATGTTTTCACCGAATGAGCTTGAACCCAAAGCGGACAAATGCATCTTCATAAAATACCCTAAGAATAGTTGGGTGAACCTTCTATCTCAGATCCAGGCATAAAATGTTTGTTGCTAAAACTAGGTCCTTTCTCGAGAAAGAGTTTCTCTCGAAAGAATTGAGTGGGAGAAAGATAGAACTTGATGAGGTTGTTGAACCTTTGTTTCAACCAGAGAGTAGCGCAGCACAAAAAGTTGTTTCTGTAGAGCCTACGTTAGTTGAAGAGGAAGTTAATGATGATGATCATCAAGCTTCAGATCAAGTTACTATCAAAATTCGTAGGACGACAAGGATGTGTACTGCTCCTGAGTGGTACGACAACCTTGTCTTAGAGGTCATGTTGTTGGACAACGATGAACCTACGAGCTATGGAGAAGAGATGATGGGCCCGGATTCCGACAAATGGTTAGAGGCCATGAAATCCGAGAAAGGATCCATGTATGAAAACAAGTATAGACTTTGGTAGACTTGCTCGTTGGACGACAGGTCGTTGAGTACAAATGGATCTTTAAAATGAAGACAGACGCTGATGGTAGATGTCACCGTTTATAAAGCTCGACTTGTCGCAAAGAAGTTTTTCGACAAGTTCAAGGAGTTGACTGCGATGAGACTTTCTCACTCGTAGTGATGCTAAAGTCTGTTGGAATTATGTTAGCGGTTCCTGCATTTTTCAATTATGAAATTTGCCAGATGGATGACAAAACATTGTTTCCTTAAAAGTTTGTTTGAGGAAAGGTTGTATGTGATACAACCAGAAGGTTTTGTCAGTCCTAAGGATGCTAAAAGGTGAGCAAGCTTTAGTGATCCTTCTATGGACTGAAGTAAGCATCTCGGAGTTGGAATATACGCTTTGATGAGGTTATCAAAGTTTTTGAGTTTATACAAAGTTTACGAGAAACTTGTATTTACAATAAAGTGAGTGGGAGCACTATAGAATTTCTGGTAAGCATATGTGGTTGACATATTGTTGATCGGAAATGATGTAGAATTTCTGGAAAGCATAAAGGGTTATTTGAAAAGAGTTTTTCAAAGTAAGACCTGGATAAAACTACCTAATTGTTGAGCATCAAGATCTATAGATATAGATCAAAGATGCTTGATGAGACTTTCAATGAGTACATACCTTGACAAGATTTTGAAAGAGTTCAAAATGGATCAGTCAGAGAAAGAGTTCTCGCCTGATTTGTAAGGTGTGAGGTTGAGTGAGACTCAAAGCTCGACAACGGCAGAAGAAAGAGAAAGGACGAACGTCGTCCCCTATGCCTTAGCCATAGGCTCTGTATAGTATGCCATGTTGTGTACCGCACCTGTGTGTGCCTTGCCATGAGTCCATCAAGGGGTACAAGAGCGATCCAGGAGTGGATCACTGGACAGCGGTCAAGATTATCCTTAGTGACTAAAAGACTAAGGAGATGTTTCTCGATTATGGAGGTGGTAAAGAGTACATCGTAAAGAGTTACGTCGATGCAAGCTTTAACACTGATCCGGATGACTCGTTGTAGCAGTCTGGGTGCTTATAGTGGAGCAGCCATTTGGAATAGTACCAAGTGGAGTGTGGTAGCAGTGTTTACAGTTTGACATAGAGATTTGCAAAGTACACACGGATCCGAATGTCGTGGACCCGTTGACTATAAGACCTCTCTCACATGCAAAGCATGATCGAGCCCCAGAACTCGTTGGGTGCGAATCACATGGTGATGTGAACTAGATAATTGACTCTAGTGCAAGTGGGAGACTGTTGGAAATATGCCCAAGAGGCAATAATAAATTAGTTATTATTATATTTCCTTGTTCATGATAATCGTTTATTATCCATGCTATAATTGTATTGAATGGAAACATAGATACAGGTGTGGATACGTGGACAACACCGTGTCCCTAGTATGCCTTTAAGTGAACTAGCTCGTTGATCAAAGGATGGTTAAGGTTTCCTAGCCATGGACATGAGATGTCATTTGATAACGGGATCACATCATTAGGAGAATGATGTGATGAACAAGACCCAAATTACAAACATAGCATATGATCGTGTCTGTTTATTGCTGCTGTTTTCCGCATGTCAAGTATATGTTCCTATGACCATGAGATCATGCAACTCACTGACACCGGAGGAATACTTTGGGTGTATCAAACATCGCAACGTAACTGGGTGACTATAAAGTTGCACTACAGGTATCTCCGAGGGTGTCTGTTGGGTTGGCATGGATCGAGACTGGGATGTTTTACTCCGTGTGACGGAGAGGTATCTCAGGGCCCACTCGGTAATACAACATCACAACAAAGCCTTGCAAGCAATGTGACTAAGTGTTAGCCACGGGATCTTGTATTACGGAACGAGTAAAGAGACTTGCCGGCAACGAGGTTGAACTAGGTATTGGGATACCGACGATCGAATCTCGGGCAAGTAACATACCGAAGAACAAAGGGAACGTTATACGGGATTACCTGAATCTTTGACATAGAGGTTCAACCGATAAAGATCTTCATAGAATATGTAGGAACCAATATGGACGTCCAGGTCCCGCCATTGGTTATTAACCGTAGAGGTGTCTCGGTCATGTCTACATAGTTCTCGAACCCGCAGGGTCTGCACACTTATGGTTTGGTGACGTTTCGGTAGTGTAGAGTTATGTATGGTGGTGACCGAAGTTTGTTCGGAGTCTCGGATGAGATCCCGGACATCACGAGGAGCTCCGGAATGGTTCGGAGGTAAAGATTCATATATATGAAGTCCCAGTTTGGCCGCCGGAAAAGTTTCGGGCTCATCGGTAGTGTACCGGGAGTGCCGGTAGTGTACCGGGAGGCCTCCGGGAGGGGTATTTCGACACCAAGGGGCCGATGGGCTGTGGGAAAGTGATAACCAGCCCTTAGTGGGCTGGTGAGACATCCACATAAGGCCCATGGCGCAGGGAGTAGGTTTCCTAAAGGAAAAAGGTGGAAAAGGCCAAAAAGGAGCAATCCTAGTCCTACTAGGATTGGAGGAGGAAAGTCCTCCTCTCCCTCCTTTCCTTGGCCGAATCCAAAGAGAGGACCAGCCCTTGCGCCAGCCCTCCTCCTCCCTCCTCCTATATGTACTAGTGGAATAGAGGGTTTTTGCACATAACATACGGCCACGTGCTACCCGTTTCATCGGTGCTCCTCTAGATCGGTTTTCCGCAGTGCTTAGGCGAAGCCCTGCCAGAATTCCTCTACCACCATCACCGGAGCACCGTCACGCTGCCGGTGAACTCTCTCTCCTCTCCACCCCCTCTTGCTGGATCAAGACGGTGGAGATCGTCATCAAGCTGCACGTGTGCTGAATGCGGAGGTGTCGTCCGTTCGGTACTAGATCGGAAGGATCGTGATCAAGGCCACGAGACATTCGTGATCGGATCGCGGGACGGATCGTGACGAGATCGCAGGACGTTTCGTGATCAAGGCCACGAGACGTTCGTGATGTGATCGCGGGACGGATCGTGATGTGTTCACGGGACGGATCGTGATATGTTCACGAAACGGTTCGTGATGAGATCACGGACGGACCGTGATGAAATCGTGGGACGCTCGGCGATTTGGATCGCGAAGATGTTCGACTACACCAACCGCGTTTCTTAACGCTTCCCGCTGAGCGATCTACAAGGGTATGTAGATCCACTCCCCCTCTCATAGATGCTCATCACCATGGATAGGTTTGCATGTGCGTGGGAAATTTTTTGTTTCCCATGCTACGTTCGCCAACAACCTCCTCTGATGATACATGGTGGCGATCGTATCAACCTCGAGGAGTGTCCTTGTTTCATATGATGTCAGCTCGGCAGTGCGACGGGCAACGGATCAGGGGGGGGGCTTAGGAGGAGGAGGATTTTTTTAGTGAGGCAAGAAGGTGGATCTTCTTGTGCTTTTGGGGAGGTGGGACCTTGTGATTTTTTCGTAGGTGGGATCAAGAGGAGGGGAGTTGAACATGCCATGTCTAGGTCCCAACTCCCCTTTAATAGCACAAACAAAGATGAATAAACAATTCTATTATTAATTATCTGCACCCCTAATTAAGTGTCTGACAAATCTATTAATTGTATCAATTGCTTGATTTCAAAATTGATTTGTTGCGAAAAAATCCCTACTTAAACGGACTTAATTAATTGTACACATAATTAATTGGCTGGCTAATTAATTACAATAATGCTTGTTTTCGAAAAAAAATCATTTTTTCTTTTTGCGTGAGACAACGAAGGTGAGTTGTTTTATGCGTGTGGGAAGATGGGAGCAAATGGTTTTTCCTTAGGGGGGTCAAGGCGAGGAGAGTTGTAAGTACCACATACAATCTCCAACTCCTTGTTATTAGTAGAGATATGACTCAAGAAACTTCATACTATTAATTATTTCCATTCCTAATTAAGTGACTGACCAATTAATTGATTTCTCGATTTCATAATTGATTTGATGCGGAAAAAATCCCTACTTAAACAGATTTAACTAATTGCATGCGTAATTAATTTTCTGGCTAATTAATTGCATTACTGACTTGATTTTCAAATGGATTCGGTGTTTGGATTCCAAACTGTTTTGCATTAATAATTGGGTGATAGTTTCCCACTCAAGTCTCTATGATGCTTTAAGTAATTAATGCGATACTCACTGCTGAAGAACGCTACTCTTCGTAATTAATGTGCTCCTTCCTTTTAACACTCGATGATACTTTTCATAATTAATGTGATTCCCCCTTCCAAAAAATAATACTCTTGTAATTAAAATGATTTCATTGTCAAACGCTCGATGATACTTTCCATAATTAGAATAATCATCATGTCCAAATAATGATACTCCCCATAATTAATGTGACTCTTCCGTCCAAAGAATGATACTCTTGATAATTAAAGTGATCCTTCCGTCCAACACTTGATTATACTTTCCAATTGAATGTAGCTATCCAAGAATTAGAAAATACTCCCTCGGTTCCATAATATAAGGTGTAATTTTTTTCGTGCAAGTCAACCACTTAAATGTTTGACCAAGATTATAGAATAAACTAACGACATCTACAATACCAAATCGATAAAATATGAAGCTATGTTTCATGATGGATCAAATGGTATAAATTTTGTATTGTGGATATCGATATATTTTCCTAAAAAAATCGGTAAAACATGACATCGTTTGACTTTTGAAAAAACAAATACACCTTATATAAATGAACGAAGGGAGTAGATAACGGAGACAGTTTTTGGGCATCAATGGTTGCGTAGGTGTGAAGGAACGTAACGACCTACGGACTCCCATTTTAGAAATAGAGATTAAGCTTTCTCTTTATTTTGACATGATCTTTTCTAACTTGGTTGTGAAGGAAATAGTGTGCTGTCAAGGGGGGTGCGCTGGCGACAAATCGTTTGAATCAGGGGATGATGGTTACGCAGAAAAAGGTATATTCTTTATTTTATGTGTAATTCCGTGTGCAATTTTGTTTTTTGTTTTTTCTTAATTTGTATCAACCTGAACATGCATGTGGCTGGTGAGAGGTTTAGAGGACAGTGCCTAGGGCGGCGTAGCTAGCATCATCATGGACATGGAGGGGTACGGCGACTTTGACCAGACGAGCGCAGCGGTAGATGTTGCATTGACAGCGACGCTGCAGCAAGCGGGTGATGGCAAGCTGGTGTATTGGCAAGACGAACAGGGCAAGAGCGCTCAAGATGCCCGGTGTTTTTGCAAGTGTAGCAGATTGCGGGATCGCGGCAATCAAAGGATTTGTGGCGCGGTGCCGAAGCGAAGCTTGAATGCGTGCGCCGCAGCAGCCCGGGCAAGGAATCAAATGGCCGCTGAAGTGAGCAATCCGCCTGGCGCTTGTGCAGACGCCGGCCACGCCATCCTCCCCGTTACAAAAGAGAAAAGATGATGCGCTCAGAAGCAGCAGCCAGAGGAGGGAGGTCTTCATGGCGGAGCGCAGGAGCGCGTGCCTGCCGGCGCAGAGGGGCAGAGGGGATCACCGCGGCACAAGACCCCGGCTTGTTTTTACTACATGCTCGTGGTAAAACTGGAACGGTTGGCTATAAAAGACCCCGCGCTCCTCTCACTTTCTCTCACTCTCTCTCACTCTCACTCTCTATTCTTCGGTGCTTGCAGATTCCAAGAGACCGGCTCCGACCAGCACCACGCCGTTCGCCGCCGGTGCGTCTACTCAGCAGAGACTTCCTAGCTAGCTAGCTTCTCGGCGACGGACGGACGGACGGACGGACGGACGGCGAGCACCTTCAACCCGCCTGCCCGTGCGTATCGACCAGGTACGTTTTCAGTGTCAAATCCTTTTCTGCCTACTCGTATGTACGTATATATATTCAACCCACGTAAAAATCACTGCAAAAGTGCATAAAACCAACCATGCGATGTGCGGTGAAATATCCTCGACCCATGCATGCATGCATCTTTCCGTGCTCCCTCTTTTCTCCCCATTGCATATAAGAAACCAAAGCCACGATCCAAGCAAACTAACTAAAGGCTAGGCCGTCGTCAGATCATCCATGCAGCTAGCTAGAAAAATATTTCAGATCATCCATGCATCTAGCTGTTTCCATTTTTGCATCCCCGGCCGAGGACCTAGCTAGCTTATTACTACTTCAATGATTTAAATGCTCCTATATTAGTTTATATATAGAGGGAGTAGTATGGTTTATTGTTTCACACAAACAAACTATATATAGCTTGGCTAGCTGCCACCCCTTCCCTTTTACTTTTTTGATATAATAAGTACTAAATAAAAGAAGACCGTTTCGGAAAAGAAGAAAAACAAGAAGAAGAAAAAACTTGGCTGCCGGCCGTAAAAAGTAAGCATACAAGTATCGGCTAGTGTTTCGTTGTTGGCCTAGAAAAATAAATATAGAAAAATAAATAACATAGAAAAATATTTCAGATCATCCATGCAGCTAGCTGTTTCTATTTTATCACGCCTGCCGAGGACCTAGCTAGCTAGCTTATTACTACTATTTCTCTGTACAAGCAAGTTTATTCTGCTCGTTTTGGATCCTTATTAGGTAAGCAAGGTACGCGATCTTGCTTACCTAGCGTTTAATAATCTGGTAGAGGAAAAAATATATACCTACTCTTTAGTGGACTGGACAGCAAAGTAAAAAATACGGCGTTGAATCAGCTAATAAAAAACGTTGTTAATGTCGGTTAGTTATTACTTACCGAATTAGAGGCATTAAACACTATTCCTATATATTACCTACTTGGAATATATTTAGATGTCCCGTTCTCTGTCATGCCATGGGTCCTTGCATGACTAATTGTTTTGTTTGTGTGTGCATGCATGTACTCTTCCAGCATGTATGTGAGTGACTAGGCACAAGTTCAGGACCAAGGCTACCAAGAGAAAGAACATCAACACCTCAACACATCAACATCCTTTGTCCATGAATATCTGATCCTACATAGTATATTTATTTGCTCATGTCACCATTTTACACAATATTTGCTTGTATTTTTTGTTGTTGTTGTTGTTGTTGATGTTGTTGTTGTTATGAGATATATAACTGTTGCATGCTTTACATAAAACATTTCAGACAATTCTAGAGCCAAGTTGCCAGACAGCAAAGCGCCCCTCCATCCCCTCAATCAGACATGGTGCTCTCTCTTTCTCTACTGTTTTCTTCTTCGTGTGCATTGGTCAGATTAGTTGATGCTTTTCATCTCATACTAGCTAGTAGAAACATTATTTGTTTGTGGACTATCTGATTAACATGCATTGGTTGTTTGTTAGACCTCCAAAGTTCTTACAGTTGGTTGTGCCGATTATTTTGCACAGACCCATCTTATCATGCCTAGTAGTTGGCTGGTAATTAATAAATGTTGTGCTTGAGACTCAAATCAGTAGTACATACAAGAGTGCTAGCTACCAAGCTGCTTGTTCGGTGATTTGACAACTAATCATGGGGGCTTTGCCTCCTTTTCGAAAGAAATTCAGAAATAATTAACTAAGGTTACGGTTGAGTATGCAACTTTGGAACTCGACTTAATAATGTTATTAGTTACATGCATAAAATAAATATAAGTAAAAGCTAGCTTTGTCAAATTGGAGAGCTTGATGATCTTCTTCAATTAACATATAGTAGATTGTACAGTATATTTATTTTCCGTTAATTACTATAGTTAAGTTACTTCATTAAATTTGCTTTGATACACCCCTCCTAAAATGTTTACGCGAATCTTAAAGTTGCTTAGAAAGTGTATTATATTCTACTGATTAATTAATTAATTAATTAATTAATCTGACTGCTTTCTTCAAAAAATTTAAGTGGGGTAACCGTGGGTCAATGAATTTTACATTCCTGCCTTCCTATCCTAATTAATGCAGCAAGGGTCGCAACTCCCCCAGCCGTCGTATAGCGTAGCGGAGCACTATGCGGCAGAGACGATGAAGCTGCAAGATATTCACAGCCAGAGGGCGCTCGTGGCCGGAAGCGGGGAGGTAATAGCTACTAGTAGGAGTAGTACATAGTAGTATTAGTACTGTACTACTTTTCATGAGTGCTAATCATTGTGAAATAAGTTGTTTGGTCACGGATATACTACTATCTACTCCTCTTTGAGATGCATGTTGGAGTACCACCGCAAGTATTTCAAATCACATAAAATCATGTAGGTCATGCATGGTTGTTTGGTCCTTCATCATCATATAAAGTTTGCAAACCGCAAGTGTGCATATAATAATTTTACCACGTAGCATTTTACTCTCTTTAGTCCACCTAGCAGCTCTAGTGTCTACGTATGTTGACTTTCTTTGCCAAGGTGGAATCGTATATATGAATACAACCTTTTAGTTTCCACATAAATTTACCATAATCTAGTTGTTTTGATACGTACATATGGGTTTTTTTTCTCTAAAAATCTAATTTTCTTTTGCGCGGACACTGAAAATCTAAACTAAGCCACATGAACCGGAGACCAATCCTCCGAGCGGTTAATTCGAACAAAAATTTCCTTTGAATTGTCGTAACCGAGAAAACAAGCTAGCATTACAGCTACTGATCTGCTACTAGTTGATAGTAAAATATACACTGTTTGTAGTAAATTTGCAATCGTAGTAGTAATGGAACTTGACTTACTATATTCTTATTACTATTACTAAAACTAAATTCTTCTACTCCTAGTACTTCGTTTTTGTGCATGAAACTATTTTACCATTAAATTTACCTAATATTGTTTCCCAACCAATATTACCATTAAATTACTAGAAGCACCGTCTTAAGTTTTAAAGCATTACTACTAGTAGTATGTGTCTCAGTTATAACATGCTACTAGATTTTTTGGACTAATTTACCATTAGGCTTACCAAATTACTATGTTGAAGTAATAAAATATGCCTTACACAAAATTGTGACACATTTACTGCCAAAAAACCTAGTAGCGTCTAACAGCAATCTGCTCTGTAGTGGACCGTAATACAATTACCATCCATTAAGCATGTTCTCCATTAAAATAGTGTTTTGCAAGAAAATTAATTACCATCCAAAATATACTATCCCTTCAATTCATGTCATTTAAGCGACAAGTAATATGAATGAGAGTGAGTAATATTATTAACCTGTAGCCCTGTACCTACCGACGTGCCACGCCACTCACGCATTGACTAGTCACAAGCGACGTACTGAGTTAATTTACCACGTAGCTAGGCTGGCTAATCTCAATTTTGCCGTTGCCATTTTTTGTGCGCAAGACAGTATTGAGAGATGATTGATTTCGTGTATTTTGGCATACATATTTTTTTCTTTTGGGACTTGTTAACTAATTGCTCCCTTAAAACTGTACTGATATGTTACCCCTTAGAAACATGTTTTTTTTTGCATGAAGATCTATCACTTGTTTTGCCTATGCATATTTCTAGGAGTACATATCACTAAATCTTGACTGTTTGGACTGATGCATGGTTTCCTACCTCTTTGCTTTAGTAATGTATAATACTACATTTGTTACTAACGATAGTGGAATTTATGTAATGACGATGCATGCAGGAGTATGTGTTTGGTGGATACGTTAGATCTTTTGGCTTCAACTATGTCCTGGGTAGTGGTACTGGTACAGCTCAAGGCACGATGTGGGTCGAGTTTTCTCGTGCGAAAAGGGTGGAAATTCCTGTCACAGTGGTCATCTTAGGAGAGACATCCGAACATGGAAAGGCCGGGCAAAGAATCGTTGAGAAAACCACGAAGCTTTCTGAAGTATCAGATTTGGTACTAGATGCTTATTTTAGCACTTACTGCAATCAAATCCAGCGGTACGTAGTGGTGTACCAGCAATTCAATAGGCCCTTTTTCCAAGAAGACGGCAGACCGCACCCTGATTTTGGGAATTTCTTTTGGGACAATGAAATGTACCGGCTGACGCCTTTTTGGTTAGAGAAGATAAGGTACTAGTGTATTTCATGCATGGATTGAAGATACATGCATAACATATACTTCCCCTCCGTTCGTCCCATAATATAAGAGCATTATGAAACAGAGGGAGTACTAATTAAATATTTTGTAATAACATGTAATGGATGGATGTTTAATTGTTGTAGGTCATTGATGGATCTTCTTGAGCTTGGGGTAGCGAGATCGGTGACACATGGTGGTCTTGCCGATCGGACAAGTTATGTGCTTTCTGGAGGGACCCTGAAGCTTATCAACGTGGCGCAAGGAGCTGATTATTACGATCCCCAGAAAGATCTGAGGGACCTCAGAAAGTTCATAAAAACGGAAAACTATTTCAATGGTGGTGCCAGTAAAGAGTGGCTCACTCTTGACATGCTTCTCGGATCTCGACATGTGACCAAGTAAGTAAAACTACTCCACTCCATGCCCTTAATTAGGTGTACGTAGTAGTGATCATGCATGCATGTGACCTAGGGCTAGGTGTAGGGTAATTAATTAACATCTGTAACAAAAGGTTCATAAATAGGAGGAGTACTTACTCCACTCCATTCCGTAAAATCATGCTTGCATGCATGCTTCCGTATCTTAATTTCAACACATAGATACACGCATGCATGCATCCTTAATTAACGTCCGCAGTACTCTGCTGGTACTAGTACTAGTGTTACACGATCGATAGATCTTGTTTCTCTGATTAAGTCGGTAATTAATTTATGGATGCATTGCATGCACGCAGCTTGATTAAGTCGGTAATTAATTTATGGATGCATTGCACGCACGCAGCTTGATTAAGTCGGTAATTAATTTATGGATGCATTGCACGCACGCAGCTTGATTAAATCGGTAATTAATTTATGGATGCATTGCATGCACGCAGCTTGATTAAGTCGATAATTAATTTATTGATGCATTGCATGCAGCTTTACTCGTGGCTGGAAGGACGATGTCGTGGGACACCCAATGTTATTGGGATGGGCCGAGGATATAATCGCAGCTTTTGATGCGGTGTACAAATCTGTGCAAGATCTGAGTCAGATAAATAAAACTAAGTTGGCCAACCTGTTGTACGCAATGTTTCCTGATTACCGCGACAATCCCTTGACGATACAGAATCCTCAAGGACCTAGTGACTATCACGAGAATCTCAGGTTCTTTTTCCCAAGAAATCATCTCTTCAATAGACTCTTCAGCTATACCTATGGTGGCGTTCCAGTAGTGCATGGAGGGAACATTTATATCGAAATGATTAGACTGTCGAGGAATTTCATACACCATGGAGGCAAATATGATTGGGTATGTTTCCAGTTTCTTTTCCATCTTCTACTAGTACAGTACTATGTACATGCATTTAGTACTTGTATAATTGTAGCTGCATTTAATTACCGGACCCATCTCTCATGGTGCATTCATTTACTACCTACCTGTAGACATTGCAAAACCCTGAAAGAATGCTTGGGATGCTGAGAAGGCATTTTACCCATTACATCAGTGCGACATACTCTTTTCGGCACATGCTGGATGATGGCGGGGGAAATGATGGCCCATACAAAAGTAAGTTTTGGTTACTACCGTGTGAACCATTTACTTTTTTTGAGTAGTACACTAATTTCATTTTTGGTTCATAGGGGACAATGAACCTAGTAAACCCACCTTTGGGGATTATTTGCGCTCGAAGGCTAAGAGAGTGGTCAAGACCAAGAGAGGCGGAAGAAGCGGTTGAACCATCCAACTGGTTAGTTAGCGACGATGCATCATCACGATCCAGCTGCTGAGGGGAACTAAATGGTTGATGCCGATGGAACTGCATGTTTTTTTTCTTTTCTTCAAAGTTGGTGACTCGTGCCTGGGTCCTAGACCAACAGAACATCTGCTTGTTTTTTTTTAATTCTCTTCAAAGTTGGTGACTCGTGTCTGGGTCCTAGACCAACAGAACATCTGCATGTTTTTTTTACTTCTCTTCAAAGTTGGTGACTCGTGCGTGGGTCCTAGACCAACAGAACATCTGCTTGTTTTTTTTTTTTACTTTTCTTCAAAGTTGATGACTCGTGCGTGGGTCCTAGACCAACATAACAGTTTGTTTCTTAATTCGCATCCCACTGTAACCGCACACCCCGATGCCTCCATGGATCAGCTTGATTACCATTTACCATTGCATGTGTGCTATATATGTTACGATGAAGGTTTTATCATGAAACACCAGGGCCCCGTCACTCTCTTTTCCAGCATTTTTTTTAAGGGAATGTCTATATATTACGGAGAACACTATCTAGCAAAAAAAAATTTACGGAGAACACCAAAGTAGAGAGCAAAGGACTAGGAGATGATGGAGATTATGGTGCTATGCCGATGATGATGGAGATCCAAAGCACAATATGATAATGGCCATATCATGTCACATATTGATTGCATGAGGCGTTTATTTGTATGCGTCTTATTTTACTTAGATCGACGGTAGCATTGTAAGATGATCCCTCCACTTAATATCAAGATAAATGTGTTCACCCTTAGTATGCACCATTGCGACAGCTCGTCATTTTGAAGCATCTCGTGATGATCGGTATGTTAGACTCTTCGTTCGCATACAACAGGTGTAAGCCAATTTTACATATGCGAAAATACTTTGGTTCACTTGACGAGCCTAGCATGTATATACAGGGCCTCGAAACACGGAGGGTCAAAAGGCCGAACATGATGCACATAAGACATGATCAACATGAAGATGTTCACCATTGAAACTACCCCATCTCACGTGATGATCGGACTTGGCTTAGTGAATTTGGATCATGTTTCACTTAGACAAATTGAAGGATGTTGATTTACGTGGGAGTTCATTAGTAGCTTGATTAGTTGAACTAATTATCTTGAACATTTTCTAAAAATGTATTCGCAAATATGTTTTAGATCTTGGGGATGTCGATACGTATCCAAGGTATCTATAAATCTTGATTGTATCATGCTATGATATTATCAATCTTAGATACTTTTTATGTAATGTCATATCATTTTTGGGAAAATGCATAGTGCGAGAACACCCTGATCTCTTGTGGGCCCCTCGTGACTCCGTCTAACCTAATTCCACTTCTATATATTCCCAAATATTTCAAAAACCCTAGAGAGCCACCCGAAACATTTTTTCGGCCGCCGCGAGTCTCTGTTCTTTCATGATCCCATCTGGAGCCTTTTGTGGCGTCCTGTCAGAGGGGGAATCGATCACGGAGGGCTAGTACATCAACCTTGCTGCCTCTCCGATGATGTGTGAGTAGTCTACCATAGACCTACGGGTCCATATATAGTGATTAGCTGGATGGCTTCTTCTCTCTCTTTGATCTTCAATACCATGTTATCTTTAGAGATATACCCAATGTATGTTGGGAAACGTAGTAATAATTCAAAAAAAATTCTACGTATCACCAAGATCAATCTAGGAGATGCTAGCAACGAGAGAGAGGGAGTGCATCTTCATACCCTTGAAGATCGCTAAGCGGAAGCGCTACAAAGAACGCGGTTGATGGAGTCGTACTCGCGGCGATTCAAATCGTGGAAGATCCAATCCAAGTGCCGAACGGATGGCACCTCCGCGTTCGGCACACGTATAGCCCGGGGACGTCTCCTACTTCTTGATCTAGAAAGGGAGAAAGGAGAAGTTGAGGGAGAGCTCCGGTAGCACGACGGCATGGTGGCGATGGAGCTTGCGGTTCTCCGGCAGTGCTTCGCTAAGAATTACGGAGGAGGAGGAGGTGTGGGAAAGGGGAGGGCTGCGCCAAGGGCAAGGGTGCGGCTCCTATGCGCCTCCCCACTATATATAGGGGTGGAGTGGGCTGGTTTCTTGCCCTCCAATTCCATTGGGGCGTTGGCAAAGGTGGGAGGAAGGAAATCCCATCCTTTCCCTTCCCACCGATTGTTATCCCCCATTTTTAGGGATCTTGATCTTATCCCTTCAGGATATGATCTTATTCCTTCTAAGGGGAGATCTTGGTGCGCCTTGACCAGGGGTGTGGGGACTTGACCCCACTACCCACGTTCAGGTGGGGCCCCCCCATATAGACGGGCCCCACTCCGGAACCTTCTAGAACCTTCCCGGTACAATACCGAAAAATCAGGAACATTTTCCGGTGGCCAAAACAGGACTTCCCATATATAAATATTTACCTCCGGACCATTCCGGAACTCCTCATGAGATCAGGGATCTCATCCGGGACTCCAAACAACTTTCAGTAACCACATACAATTCCCATTACAACTCTAGCGTCACCGAACCTTAAGTGTGTAGTGTTGGAAATATGCCCTAGAGGCAATAAATAAAGTGTTTATTATTATATTTCCTTGTTCATGATAATCGTTTATTATCCATGCTATAATTGTATTGATTGGAAACACATTACATGTGTGGGTAAATAGACAACTCACTGTCCCTAGTATGCCTCTAGTGAACTAGCTCGTTGATCAAAGATGGTCAAGGTTTCCTAGGCCATTGAGATGAGATGTCATTTGGTAACGGGATCATATCATTAGGAGAATGATGTGATGGACTAGACCCAAACTACAAACGTAGCATATGATCGTGTCAGTTTATTGCTACTGTTTTCTACATGTCAAGTATATGTTCCTATGACCATGAGATCATGCAACTCACGGACATCGGAGGAGTCCCATGTGTGTATCAAACGTCGCAACGTAACTGGGTGACTATAAAGATGCTCTACAGGTATCTCCGATGGTGTCTGTTGAGTTGACATGGATTGAGACTGGGATTTGTTACTCCATGTGACGGAGAGGTATCTCAGGGCCCACTCAATAATACAACATCACAACAAGCCTTGCAAGCAATGTGGCTAAAGTGTTAGCCACGGGATCTTGTATTACGGAACGAGTAAAGAGACTTGCCGGTAACGAGGTTGAACTAGGTATGGTGATACCGACGATCGAATCTCGGGCAAGTAACATACCGAAGAACAAAGGGAACGTCATACGGGATTAACTGAATCCTTGACATAGAGGTTCAACCGATAAAGATCTTTGTAGAATATGTAGGAGCCAATGTGGACATCCAGGTCCTGCCATTGGTTATTGACCGTAGAGGTGTCTTGGTCATGTCTACATAGTTCTTGAACCCGCAGGGTCTGCACACTTAAGGTTTGGTGACGTTTCGGTAGTATAGAGTTATGTATGGTGGTGACCGAAGTTTGTTCGGAGTCCCGGATGAGATCCCGGACGTCACGAGGAGATCCAGAATGGTCCGGAGGTAAAGATTCATATATAGGAAGTCCTGTTTTGGTCGTCGGAAAAGTTCCGGGCTTATCGGTAGTGTACCGGGAGTGTCGGTAGTGTACCGGGAGACCTCCTAGAGGGGTATTTCGACGCAAGAGGCTTCATGGGCTGTGGGAGATTGAATATCAGCCCTTATTGGGTTGGTGAAAACTCACACACAAGGCCCATGTGGCTAGAGAATAAAACCCAATAGGAAAAGGTGGAAAAAAAGGCAAAAAAGGTGAATCCTAGTCCTACTAGGATTGGAGGTGGCCTCCACCTCCTCCACCTAGTTCGGTCGAAGCCTCCAAGGCTTGGAGGCCAAGGCTGCCTCCTCTCCTCCTCTCCTCCTATATATACTAGTGGATTTCTAGGGTTTTGCACTTGATTTTCAGCCACGTGCAACCCTAATCTCTAGTGCATAGTTTCTCCTCTAGATAGGATTTCTGCAGTGCTTAGGCGAAGCCCTGCCGGAAATGCTCCACCACCATCGCCAGAGCGCTGTCATGCTGCCAGCAAACTCTTCTACCTCTCCGCTCTCTCCTGCTGGATCAAGACGGCGGAGATCGTCATCAAGCTGTACGTGTGCTGAACGCGGAGGTGCCATCCGTTCGGGCTAGATGGGAAGGATCGTGATCAAGTTCGTGGGACGGATCGTGATCAAGTTCGCGGGACGGATTGTGATTAGATCGCGGAACACACGGCGATTTGGATTGCGAAGACGTTTGACTACACCAACTGCGTTACTTAACGCTTCCCGCTTAGTGATCTACAAGGGTACGTAGATCCACTCTCCCTCTCGTAGATGCTCATCACCATGGATAGATCTGCGTGTGTGTAGGAAATTTTTTGTTTCCCGTACAACATTTCCCAACAGTGGCATCATGAGCTAGGTCTATGTGTAGATGAGATATCGAGTAGAACACAAAAGGTTTGTGGGCGTTGATGCTTAGATTGCTTCCTCCCTTGGTCGGATTTTGGTTCAGCGGTATTGTGAGATGAAGCGGCCCAGACCAACATTACTCGTACGCTTACGAGAGACCAGTTCCCTCAACCGCAACTTGTTGCATAGATGGCTTGCGGGTGACAATTTCTCTCACTTTAGTTGGATTGGATTCGACAAAGGCGGTCCTTGAGAAGGTTGAAAAGCAACTAGTGTATCACCGTTGTGGTTTTTGCGTAGATGAGAATTGTTCTTGCTAGATACCCGTAGCAGCCACGTAAAACATGCAACAACAATCAGAGGACGTCTAACTTGTTTTTGCAGGGTATGTTGTGATATGATATGGCCAATTACATGATGTGATATATGTTATGTATGAGATGATCATGTGATGTATAGATTATCACGACTTGCACGTCGATGAGTACGGCAACCGGCAGGAGCCATAGGGTTGTATTTAATTATTGTATGACCTGCGTGTCAATCATTAAGCGCTATGTAATGCTTTATCGCTACGGTAGCAATAGTAGTAGAAGCATGTTGGGCGTGACAACCCCGATGGCGACACGTCGATGGAGATCAAGATGATGGAGATCACGGTGTTGTGCCGGTGATGATGGAGATCATGCTGGTGCATTACTGATGGAGATCAAAAGCACAAGATCATGGCCATATCATGTCACTTATGATTTGCTTGTGATGTTAATCCTTTTATGCACCTTGTTTTGCTTAGAAGGACGGTAGCATTATAAGGTGATCCCTCACTTAATTTCAAGATAAATTGTGTTCTCCCTGAGTGTGCGCCGTTGCAAAAGTTCATCGTGTCGAGACACCATGTGATGATCGGGTGTGATAGACTCTATGTTCACATCCAACGGGTGCACGCCAGTTTTGCACGTGCAGAACACTCGGGTTAAACTTGACGAGCCTAGCATGTAGAGACATGGCCTCGGAACACAAGAGACCGAAAGGTCGAACATGAGTCATATAGTAGATATGATCAACATAATGATGTTCACCATTGAAGCCACCTTAACTCACGTGATGATCAGACTTGAGTTGGTGAATTTGGATCATGTGACACTCAGATGACCTGAGGGATGTCAATTTGAGTGGGAGCTTTAGTAATTTGATTGACTAAACTCATTATCTTGAACAATAGTCTAAGTAACCTTCGCATATTTATGTTGTAGATCAATGGCTCGCGCAGTAGCACCCCTGAATTTTAATGCATTCCTAGAGAAAGCTAAGTTGAAAGATGATGGAAGTAACTTTCTGGACTGGGCCCGTAATCTAAGGATTATCCTCACGGCTTCCCAGAAACAATATGTCCTTGATGCACCGCTTGGTAACCAACCAGAAGAGATGACCTCCGAAGACATTAAGAACGCTTGGGAGGCTCGTGCTGGAGACTACTCAATAGTTCAATGTGCAATATTGTATGGCTTAGAACCGGGACTTCAAAGATGTTTTGAATGTCATGGAGCATATGAGATGTTCCAGGAGTTGAAGTTTGTCTTTCAGAAGAATGCTCGGATTGATAGGTATGAGACCTCCGATAAATTCTATGCTTGCAAGATGGAGGAGAACGGGTCTATCAGTGAGCACATACTCAGAATGTCTGGGTATTCAAATCGTCTAGCGGAGTTGGGAATTACCCTTCCGCCAGAGGCAATCACTGGCAGAGTTCTTCAATCACTGCCACCTAGTTACAAGAGCTTTGTAATGAACTACAACATGCACGGGATGAACAAGTCAGTCGCCGAGCTGTTTGCGATGCTGAAAGTCGCTGAGTCTGAAATCCAGAAAGAACATCAAGTGTTGATGGTCAATAAAACCACTAGTTTCACGAAAAATGGCAAGGGCAAAGGCGAGAAGGATAAAACCAAGAAGGATGGCAAAGCAGTTGCTACTCCTACAAAGAAGCCTAAGCATGGACCTAAGCCAGAAACTGAGTGCTTTCATTGCAAAGGAATTGGTCACTGGAAGCGGAACTGCCCCAAGTACCTGGCTGACAAGAAGGCGGCCAACGACAAACAAGGTATATATGATATACATGTTATTTATGTGTACCTTACTAGCTCTCTTAGTAGTGCCTGGGTATTTGATACCGGTTCGGTTGCTCACATTTGCAACTCAAAGCAGGAACTACGGAATAAACGAAGGCTGGCAAAGGATGAAGTAACGATGCGCGTGGGAAATGGTTCCAAGGTTGATGTGATCACCGTCGGCACACTCTCTCTTCGATTACCATCGGGATTAGTGATGAACCTGAATAATTGTTATTTATTGCCTGCGTTAAGCATGAACATTATATCTGGATCTTGTTTATTGCGAGACGGATACTCATTTAAATCAGAGAATGAAGGTTGTTCTATTTATATGAGTAATATCTTTTATGGTCATGCACCCAATGTTAGGGGTTTATTCATATTGAATCTTGATAGTGATGACACACATGTTCATAACATTGATGCCAAAAGATGTAGAGTTGATAATGATAGTACCACTTTCTTGTGGAACTGCCGTTTAGGTCATATTGGTGTAAAACGCATGAGGAAGCTCCATGTTGATGGACTTTTGGAGTCAATTGATTTTCAATCACTTGACACATGTGAACCATGCCTCATGGGCAAGATGACTAAAACGCCGTTCTCTGGAACAATGGAACGGGCAAGTGACTTATTGGAAATCATACATACTGATGTGTGCGGTCCAATGAATGTTGCAGCGCGCGGTGGATATCGTTATTTTCTCACCTTCACTGATGACTTAAGTAGATATGGGTAAATTTGCTTAATGAAACACAAGTATGAAACGTTTGAAAAGTTCAAGCAATTTTAGAGTGAAGTTGAGAATCATCGTAACAAGAAGATCAAGTTCCTGCGATCTAATCGACGAGGTGAATATCTGAGTTATGAGTTTGGCAGTCACTTAAGACAATGTGGAATTGTTTCACAGTTGACACCGCCCGGAACACCACAGCGCAATGGTGTGTCCGAACGTCGTAATCGAACCTTATTAGATATGGTGCGTTATATGATGTCTCTTGCTGATTTGCCACTATCGTTTTGGGGTTATGCATTAGAGACATCTGCATTCACTTTAAATATGGCACCATCAAAATCCGTTGAGATGACGCCATATGAACTATGGTTTGGCAAAAGGCCAAAGTTGTCGTTTCTTAAAGTTTGGGGATGTGATGCTTATGTCAAAAAGCTTCAGCCTGAAAAGCTGGAACCCAAAGCAGAGAAATGCATCTTCATAGGATACCCAAAAGAGACAGTCGGGTATACCTTCTATCTCAGATCCGAAGGCAAAGTGTTTGTCGCTAAGAATGGAACATTTCTCGAGAAAGAGTTTCTCTCGAAAAAATTGAGTGGGAGGAAGATAGAGCTTGATGAGGTTATTGAACCTTTACTTCAACCAGAAAATAGCGCAGCACAAAAGGTTGTTTCTGTGGAACCTACGACGGTAGAAGAGGAAGTTAATGATGATGATCATGAAGCTTCGGATCAAGCTGCTATAGAACCTCGTAGGTCGACAAGGGCGCGTACTACTCCTGAGTGGTACGGCAACCCTGTCTTAGAGGTCATGTTGTTGGATAACAATGAACCTACGAGCTATGGAGGAGTAGTGATGGGCCCAGATTCCGAGAAATGGTTAGAGGCCATGAAATCCGAGATGGGATCCATGTATGAAAACAAAGTATGGACTTTGGAAGTATTACCTGAAGGGCGAAAGGCCATTCGGAACAAATGGATCTTTAAGAAGAAGACAAACGCGGACGGTAATATCATTGTCTATAAAGCTTGACTTGTGGCAAAGGGTTTTTCACAAGTTCAAGGAGTTGACTACGATGAGACTTTCTCACCCGTAGCGATGCTTAAGTCTGTCAGAATCATGTTGGCAATAGCTTCTTATTTTGACTATGAAATTTGGCAGATGGATGTCAAAACGACGTTCCTCAACGGTTTCCTTGAGGAAGAGTTGTATATGATACAACACGAAGGTTTTGTCGATCCAGAGAATGCTGACAAAGTTGGCAAACTCCAGCGATCCATTTATGGACTGGTGCAAGCATCTCGGAGTTGGAATAAGCGCTTTGATGAGGTGATCAAAGCGTTTGAGTTTATACAAGTTGATGGAGAAACTTGTATTTACAAGAAAGTGGGTGGGAGCTCTATAGCGTTTCTAATATTATATGTGGATGACATATTGCTGATTGGAAACAATATAGAAATGCTGGAAAGCATGAAGGAATATTTGAACAAGAGTTTTTCAATGAAGGACCTAGGAGAAGCTGCTTACATATTAGGCATTAAGATCTATAGAGATAGATCGAAACACTTAATAGCACTTTCACAGAGCACATACCTTGATTAAGTTTTGAAGAAGTTCAAAATGGATCGGTCCAAGAAGGAGTTCTTGCCTGTGTTACAAGGTGTGAAGTTGAGTAAGACTCAATGCCCAGTGACTGTAGAAGATAGAGAAAAGATGAGTGTCATCCCCTATGCTTAAGCCATAGGCTCTATCATGTATGCAATGTTGTGCACAAGACCCGATGTCGGCCTTGCCATAAGTATGGCCGGAAGGTTTCAAAGTGATCCTGGAATGGAGCACTGGCAAGCGGTCAAGAATATCCTAAAGTACCTGAAAAGGACAAAGGAAATTTTTCTCGTTTATGGAGGTGATGAAGAGCTCGTCGTAAAGAGTTACGTCGATGCAAGCTTGGACACTGATCCGGACGACTCCAAGTAGCAAACCGGATACGTATTTATTCTTAACGGGGGAGCGGTAAGCTGGTGCAGTTCCAAGTAAAGTGTGGTAGCTGATTCTACGTGCGAAGCGGAGTACATCGCAGCCTCGGAGGCGGCGAAGGAAGGTGTCTGGATGAATTAGTTCATGACATATCTTGGAGTAGTGCCTAGTGCACTAAATCAATGAACCTGTTCTGTGACAACACTGGTGCCATTGCGCTAGCCAAGGAACCAAGGTTTCACAAGAGGACCAGGCACATAAAACGACGCTTCAACTCCATCTGGTACTACATCGAGGAGAAGGACAGAAATATTTGCAAAGTGCACATGGATCTGAATGTTGCAGACCCGTTGACTAAACCTCTTCCAAGGGCTAAACATGATCAACGCCAGAACTGCATGGGTGTTCGATTCATTACCATGTAAATCACATAGTGATGTGAACTAGATTATTGACTCTAGTGCAAGTGGGAGACTGTTGGAAATATGCCCTAGAGGCAATAAATAAAGTGTTTATTATTATGTTTCCTTGTTCATGATAATCATTTATTATCCATGCTATAATTGTATTGATTGGAAACACATTACATGTGTGGGTAAATAGACAACTCACTGTCCCTAGTATGCCTGTAGTGAACTAGCTCGTTGATCAAGGATGGTCAAGGTTTCCTAGGCCATTGACTTGAGATGTCATTTGATAACGGGATCATATCATTAGGAGAATGATGTGATGGACTAGACCCAAACTACAAATGTAGCATATGATCGTGTCAGTTTATTGCTACTGTTTTCTACATGTCAAGTATATGTTCCTGTGACCATGAGATCATGCAACTCACGGACATCGGAGGAGTGCCTTGTGTGTATCAAACGTCGCAACGTAACTGGGTGACTATAAAGGTGCTCTACAGGTATCTCCGATGGTGTCTGTTGAGTTGACATGGATCGAGACTAGGATTTGTTACTCCATGTGATGGAGAGGTATCTCAGGGCCCACTCGGTAATACAACATCACAACAAGCCTTACAAGCAATGTGGCTAAAGTGTTAGTCACGGGATCTTGTATTACGGAACGAGTAAATAGACTTGCCGGTAACGAGGTTGAACTAGGTATGGTGATACCGACGATGGAATCTCGGGCAAGTAACATACTGAAGAACAAAGGGAACATCATACGGGATTAACTGAATCCTTGACATAGAGGTTCAACCGATAAATATCTTCATAGAATATGTAGGAGCCAATGTGGACATCCAGGTCCCGCCATTGGTTATTGACCGTAGAGGTGTCTCGGTCATGTCTACATAGTTCTCGAACCCGCAGGGTCTGCACACTTAAGGTTTGGTGACGTTTCGGTAGTATGGAATTATGTATGGTGGTGACCGAAGTTTGTTCGGAGTCCCGTATGAGATCCCGGACGTCACGAGAAGCTCCGGAGTGGTCCGGAGGTAAAGATTCATATATAGGAAGTCCTATTTTGGTCGCCGGAGAAGTTCCGGGCTTATCGGTAGTGTACCGGGAGTGCCGGGAGTGTACCGGGAGACCTCCGGGAGGGGTATTTCGACCCAAGAGGCTTCATGGGCTGTGGATGAGTGAATATCAGCCCTTAGTGGGCTGGTGGAAACTCACACACAAGGCCCATGTGTCTAGAGAAGAAAACCCAATAGGAAAAGGTGGAAAAAAAGGCAAAAAAGGTGAATCCTAGTCCTACTAGGATTGGAGGTGGCCTCCACCTCCTCCACCTAGTTCGGCCGAAGCCTCCAAGGCTTGGAGGCCAAGGCTGCCTCCTCACCTCCTATATATACTAGTGGATTTCTAGGGTTTTGCACTTGATTTTCAGCCACGTGCAACCCTAATCTCTAGTGCATAGTTTCTCCTCTAGATCGGATTTCTACAGTACTTAGGCGAAGCCCTACCGGAAATGCTCCACCACCATCACCGGAGCGCCATCACGCTGTCGGCAAACTCTTCTACCTCTCCACTCTCTCTTGCTGGATCAAGACGGCGGAGATCGTCATCAAGCTGTACGTGTGCTGAACGCGGAGGTGCCGTCCGTTCGGCGCTAGATCGGAAGGATCGTGATCAAGTTTGTGGGACGGAT